>CM050649.1:129943314-131143314 GCA_027574665.1 Rhynochetos jubatus | reverse complement strand
GAAGAATAAACCCCGTGATTTCCGATTTCCCTTTCTTTCTTTGTTTCTCCTTCACTGGCACATCGTTATTTTCTTTGGCTCTGCCATTTTTATATTAAAATAAGCTTTTTAGGAAGAAGAGTTGGTCGTCAAGGCAGCTGATCAGCTCAATAAAAATATTTTTCATACTATAAAATCCTTGATACTGCTGTGATTTCCACTGTGAATAAGGAGGGGAGAGTCAGCAGTCAGTATTTTCTAGAAAAGAACAGATTCTGCAAGCGGCCCAGCATCAGTTTTACTCACATGAACACTAGTTAACCGGTACGTTACGGCAGGGTCTCTTAAAAGCCTTAAAAAACCGACTTTCTTAAAAGAATTAAACCCCAACCCATTATACCTGCTGCCTTGAAGTCTGCCGGGTGATGCCTGACGTACTCCAACAGCTCCCTGTCCAGTTTGGCGTGTACGTACTCCGCGCGTTTGACGAGGTAATAACCGACAAACCATCCCACGGTGGCGAACAGGATCTGCCGGTGAACACCTGCAGCGGGAAGAGGAACGTTCCCCTGGTTCAACGCATCTCCCGGCCCCAGGCGGGCTCCACATTTTTCACAGCCGCCCCAGACACTTCGGCCCCGCACGCCCCAGCTCCTCTCTCCCTGCTTTGGTCCCCCCAGACCACCCATGGCCCCTGCCAGCCCCCCCAGGAGGCACCTCCTTTTCTCAGGGCTCCTTCCCGGGCCCCCATATCCCTCAGAGTCACCTCAAATCCCCTCAGCCCCTCACCCCAGGGCTCTCCCCTTGCTCCCACATCCCTCAGAATCACCCCAAATGCCAGACAGTCCCTTCCCCAGCCCCACATACCCCCCCAACTCCCCCAGCCCCACACCTCAGAGCCCCCTTCCCTTGCTCCCACCCCAAATCCCAGCTCCTGCCTTCCCCAGACCCCCACCCCTACATCCCTCAGAGGGACCCCAAAACCCACATCCCCCCCCCAGCCCCTTCCCACTACCACCCCCACCCCAGCCCCTCACCTCAGGGCTCTCCTACATCCCTCAGAATCACCCCAAATGCCAGACGGTCCCTTCCCCAGCCCCACATACCCACTCTAACTCCCCCAGCCACTCCCCTCAGAGTCCCCTCCCCTTCTCCCCACCCCTACATCCCTCAGAGTGACCCCAAACCCCACATACGTCCCCCAGTCCCTTCCCACCACCCGACCTTCAGCCCCTCACCCGACCTTCAGCCCCTCACCTCAGGGTTCTTTCTCCCTGTCCCTTTCTCTCTCAGATTCACCCCAAATGCCAGACAGTCCCTTCCCCAGGCCCTCATACTCCCTCAACTCCCCCAGCCCCACACCTCAGAGCCCCCTCCCTTTCACTCCCGCCCTTATATCCCTCAAGATCACCCCAAATCCCACAGACGCCCTCCTGCAGCCCCTCCCAATCCCCTCTGCCCCTCCATACCCTCGCCTCAGGCCCCCTCCCCTTGCTCCCACCCCTACACCATCATAGGCACCCCAAATCCCAGCCCCCGCCTTCCCCAGCCCCCCGCCTCTGGGCTGTGTCTCCTTCTCCCCACCCCTACATCCCTCAGAGTGACCCCAAACCCCACATACGTCCCCCAGTCCCTTCCCACCACCCCACCTTCAGCCCCTCACCTCAGAGTTCTTTCTCCCTGTCCCTTTATCTCTCAGATTCACCCCAAATGCCAGACGGTCCCTTCCCCAGCCCCACATACCCCCCTAACTCCCCCAGCCCCACACCTCCGGGCCCCCTCCCCTTCTCCCCACCCCTACATCCCTCAAGGTCACCCCAAATCCCGCACACCCCTCCCGAAGCCCCCTCTGAACACTCATCCCACCCCCCACGCTGTGTCCCCTTCTCCCCACCCCTACATCCCCCAGAGTGACCCCAAACCCCACATACGCCCCCCCCCAGCCCTTTCCCACCACCCGACCTTCAGCCCCTCACCTCAGGGTTCTTTCTCCCTGTCCCTTTCTCTCTCAGATTCACCCCAAATGCCAGACAGTCCCTTCCCCAGGCCCTCATACTCCCCCAACTCCCCCAGCCCCACACCTCAGAGCCCCCTCCCTTTCACTCCCGCCCTTATATCCCTCAAGATCACCCCAAATCCCACAGACGCCCTCCTGCAGCCCCTCCCAATCCCCTCTGCCCCTCCATACCCTCGCCTCAGGCCCCCTCCCCTTGCTCCCACCCCTACACCATCATAGGCACCCCAAATCCCAGCCCCCGCCTTCCCCAGCCCCCCGCCTCTGGGCTGTCTCTCCTTCTCCCCACCCCTATATCCCTCAGAGTGACCCCAAAACCACATCCCACCCCCCCCAGCCCCTTCCCACTACCAGCCCCCAGCCCCTCACCTCAGGGCTCTCCCACATCCTTCAGAATCACCCCAAATGCCAGACGGTCCACTCCCCAGGCCCACATCCCCCCTCTAACTCCCCCAGCCCCTCCCTTCAGAGCCCCCTCCCCTTCTCCCCACCCCCACATCCCTCAGAGTGACCCCAACCCCCCCCCCGGCCTCCCCGTGCCCCCAGCCCCGCCGCACCGGCGCGGATGACGGGGCGGTGGTTGAAGCCGTTGTCCAGCAACGCCGCGATCCAGCCGGTCAGGCCCAGCCACACCGAACCTTTGTTAACGATCGGGGGCGGCGGCAACGACCGCGACTCGTCCGGGAGGAAAACCATGGCGGCCGGCCCCGCCGAAGGTGACCGGGCGGAGCGGTGCGGCAGCGCTCCCTCCCCCCGGCTCCCGCCGCCGCGCACTCGGGTTCCGCCGCCGGCCCCTTCCCCGCGACGGGAAGCCCCATCCCCCTGGCTCCGCTTCTGGGGATTTACCGGGAAGCCGCAACCCCCAGCACACGAACCGACACCCCCCCGTGCCCCCAGTCCAGGTGCCCCGCAGACCCCAGCCCGCTGGGTGACGCGGGACAGTCCCCCTGCCCGTGCGGGGCCAGGGAGGCCGACTGTCATTAAATCAGGGCTTTAATTACAGCCTAATTCAACACCGGTTCCTTCTCGGAGCTCCTCCTGCCCGCAGGCTGAACACCAAGACCCGCGGTGTCGTTAGCTTTTCTTTTTTAACCAAGGCCAAATCTCATGAAACCCGTTGCAGCAGAGCTGGGGCTGACACGGCCATCAGGCCGGGCAGCGTCACCCCGGCAGGGTCCCGGCGCGGATCCTCCCGGGAACCGTGCGAAGGAAAGCGGGGAGATTGGCGACAGCCAGCCTGTCTTCAGCAAGGGCACATTGTGCCTGGCAGAGTCGGTGGCTTCTACCACGGGGTCACGACCTCGGTGGATGGAGGGCGGGCAGCTGACGCCATCTGCCTGGATCTGTGCAAAGCCCTCGACACCGTCCCACGCGACACCCTTGTCTCTGAGCTGGAGAGGCACGGGCTTGACGGATGGACCGCTCGATGGATGAAGAACTGGCTGGCTGGTCACACTCAGAGAGCTGTGGTCAACGGGTCAGTGTCTGAGTGGAGACCAGTGACGAGCGGCGTTCCACAGGGGGCGGTGTTGGGACCGGTCCTGTTTAACATCTTCATCAGTGACATGGACAGTGGGACTGAGTGCACCCTCAGCCAGTTTGCTGACGACAGCAAGCTGTGTGGGGCGGTGACACGCTGGAGGGAAGGGATGGCATCGAGAGGGGCCTGGACAGGATGGAGAGGTGGGACCGTGCCAACCTCATGGAGTTGAACAAGGCCAAGGGCAAGGTCCTGCACCTGGGTCGGGGCAATCCCAAACACAAGGACAGGCTGGGTGGAGAATGGATGGAGAGCAGCCCTGAGGGGAAGGACCTGGGGATACTGGGGGATGAGAAGCCGAACATGAGCTGGCAGTGTGCGCTGGCAGCCCAGAAAGCCAACCATATCCCGGGCTGGATCCAGAGCAGTGTGGCCAGCAGGGCGAGGGAGGGGATTCTCCCCCTCTACTCTCATGAGACCCCACCTGGAGTTCTGCATCCAGCTCTGGGGCCCCAACAGCAGAAGGATATCAACTGGTTGGAGCGAGGCCAGAGGAGGCCACGAAGATGCTCCAAGGGCTGGAGCCCCTCTGCCATGGGGACAGGCTGGGAGAGTTGGGGGTGTTCAGCCTGGAGAAGAGACGGCTCCATGGAGACCTTCAAGCCCCTTCCAGTATCTGGGAGGCTACAAGGAAGCTGGGGGGGGCCTTTTTCCAAGGGCCTGTAGTGACAGGACAAGGGGTAATGGGTTTAAACTGAAAGCAGGGAGATTTAGATTGGACATCAGGAAGAAATTATTCATGGAGAGGGTGGTGAGGCAGTGGGACAGGTTGCCCAGAGAAGCTGTGGATGCCCCATCCCTGGCAGTGTCCAGCGCCAGGCTGGATGAGGCTTGGAGCAACCTGGTCTAGTGGAAGGTGTCCCCACCCATGGCAGGGGGTTGGAACTAGAATGATTTTTAAGGTCCCTTCCAACCCAAACTGTTCTGTGATTTAAAACCCACATTTGAACACATCCTGGGTCCTAAAGGATTCCCAGCCCCTTTCCTATGCATTTATTATGTAGCTTTTCCCTTCACAGCAGGAGGTTTGGCTGTCACCACTCCTCAATTGAGGCAAGAATCCTTGGAGCCTTTCAGCTGCACTTGCACAGGTGCTGCTGGAGAAGAGCCTGCAGAGGGTTTTTCGGGATCTTACCAACCTCCTACATAGGAGAGCAGCTGTGGAGAGACGAACACAAGCAGTGAACCATGGCACCCTACCCTGCGGAGAACTTTGAGTCTTAGACGTGGAAGCTGTCACAGCAGCTAAAAAGAACACGGCAAAGTAGGGAATGGAGCAGAAAAAGCATAAACCACGAGAAAGTAATGAAAACCAGAGTGGAAAGTGTCTGAAAAGGAGCTCAGTGGCTGGGAAAAGCTGAAATGCACAAGCTGTTTGGTTACACAGCTGGCCACATCCACGTCCACCCACCGTCCCAGGAGTCAAGCTCTACTTTAACATCCAAAATAGTCAGAGCACAACCGTCCGTGGGCTGTGCCCTCTGAAGGGGGGTGTCGTAGTTTCACAACAAGCCTGCTCTACCACTCCGGCCCCCCCTACCTCCTCCCGGTGAGGAAGGGTCGGAGGAACAAACCAGGAAAAGCCCGTAGGAGTTGAGATCAGAACTATTTAATTATATAAATGAAACGTAGGGAGTTACTAACAATGCTAGTGCTAATGAGTAATTTAAGGAATGGAGGAAGAGGGTAGAACAAATGATACAGGATCCCACCCCAAGAAGGGAAAAAGGAAAGAAAACCCCACCCGAAGGGAGCAAACCCCCCACGAAACCACCCAGGGGCCGAGACAGTAAGAGAGAGAGAAAAAAACTTTCAAACCCCGACTCCCAGACCGATCTGCCCGGCAAGACGCTGGCTCTGCCCGGAGCACCAACCACTCGCCACGAGGTCCCACCACAAACAAACCCCCAGCCCCCTCGGCTGGAAGCCCCCTCAAACCCTTCCCCTTCCCAGGGTCGTGTCCAACCACAAGCCTTTCCACCCATATCCCCACCCCCTCCCCGCCGGTCCTGCAGTACCGTGGGCCCTGGGCTGGCACTACCTATCCAGCTTGATGTGCTATGGGTGAAGCAAAACATAGACTAGCTGGTGCAAAGCTAAGACAGGGGGCACAGTCTGCAACGAACACGGAAGAACTGCCAGAAACAAACATAAAAATCCATCCTTTCTCCCCAGTATCACGTGTCCGCACCGGGCGCCGAGGCAGCCCCCAAATTTTCGAGCGAAGACGTTGAGGGATGGTTTCACAGGGTTTGAAACAGTACGGTGGTGAAGCTGTAGGAAACGGTCATCTTTGAGGGTTGTGATTCTGCCAAGGGAGACCATGAGGTACCTCTTCCCAGGTCAGCAGAGGAACTGGGGACGCTTGGCCTTTCGTCACAGTTGGAGTTTCACATTAATTGCAAAGTGCAATTATCCAACCACATTATCTGACACGTTTAATGGTGCTAAAACAATACCAAACGTGAAGTGAGGGAATCTGCCCTACAAAATGATCACAAGGGTATTAAAACTTCTTTGCACAGAGTCTATGAACGAAGGAGATGGAAGGGACACGGGCAAATTGAGCAACTAATTGAAAATTAGAGATTCAGATGCCCAGGAGGTTCACAAAGCACCTCAGGGCACATTTCCAGCCTGACACTACATCCTTACATGTGGGGGCGTCCCCCAAAAAGTAGGGCTTAAGCATGCAATAAAGACACACAGGAAATGCTCAAACCCAAAATATCAGGTTTTTAATCCACATGGCCCAGGGAACGCAGCTACAACGCTCTCTTCTACACAGCCACGACCCCTTATGATTTGCCACGGTGAATTTATTCAAACACAAACAGTAACAGGAAAGTCGGGCAGGTTTTCCTCGGGACAGAAGTCTGGACCCTAAGCTCCACAGTTTATTCACGGCAAGTGACGCCACGTTATTGCGACAAGCGCTGCTCACCAGAGGTATCCTCGTCGGGCACTAGAGAAGCGTTGGAAGAAAAACTCCCCTCACGGCGATGGTACACACACCGTGTTTTAGCCAGTTGTAGGTCCCAGTGACAACGCCTCACAGTGCCGGATAATCCCCTCAAAGCTGGGACTGGGCCCAACACCGCGGCTTTACTCGGCCTTTTGTCTAACAGTGCTTCGCTCAGTCAAGACGG
The DNA here is from genome assembly GCA_027574665.1 of Rhynochetos jubatus. Classification (NCBI taxonomy): domain Eukaryota; kingdom Metazoa; phylum Chordata; class Aves; order Eurypygiformes; family Rhynochetidae; genus Rhynochetos; species Rhynochetos jubatus. The sequence goes on along the minus strand of CM050649.1, from coordinate 131,136,632 downwards.
AGACGTAGAGCTTCAGCCAAGCGTACGTGACGCCCAGGGCGCAGTACACGGAGGTCAGCAGCAGAGGGACAAAAGGGAAGTGCTGTTTCCAGGGGGTCAGAGGAAATATGATTTCACAGAAGATTTCCAAAGGCACTAGTTGGATGAGGTAGATTGTTTCAAGCCAGTTAAGGAGAGGCCTCTCTCTCCTGTCAGAGGAATTAACACAAAGATAGCGTTAAAATACATATTGTTGAAAGCCACAATGTTTAGTCAGCCATCACTGGTGACCAGTGCAAAGAGTATCACAGCATAGTTCGGGTTGGAAGGGACCTCAAAGCCCATCCAGTTCCAACCCCCCTGCCATGGGCTGGGACACCCTCCACGAGCCCAGGTTGCTCCAAGCCTCATCCAGCCTGGCCTTGGACACTGCCAGGGATGGGACATCCACAGCTTCTCTGGGCAACCTGTCCCAGCGCCTCCCCACTCTCTCCATGAACAATTTCTTCCTGATATCCAATCTAAATCTCCCTCTTCCAGTTTAAACCTGTTACCCCTTGTCCTGTCACTACAGACCCTTGGAAAAAGTCCCCCCCAGCTTCCTTGTAGCCTCCCAGATACTGGAAGGGGCTCGAAGGTCTCCATGGAGCCTTCTCTTCTCCAGGCTGAACACCCCCAACTCTCCCAGCCTGTCCCCATGGCAGAGGGGCTCCAGCCCTCTGATCATCTCTGTGGCCTCCTCTGGACTCGCTCCAACAGCTCCGTGTCCTTCTGATGTTGGGGGACCCCAGAACCAGACCCAGTGTCTGTATCTCCCATCAGTTCACAATGAGGCTTTAAACAACAATTTAAAGAGTTTCAGTAGGAAAACACATGGTAACAGAGTACAGCTGATTTCCTTATCACGTGGATTTCACACCAAGTTCCAAGATGCCCCGGAATCAAAGCAGAAATCTCAGCAGCTGCTCTGCTTCACCTCACATCATTCCAGCGAACAACCAGAGACCTTCATACACACGTCCGTTCCATGGAAGCTGTTCTACACCCAAAGACTGGGTATGTCAGATTTATCTCAACCTCTGCCCCCTTCCCCCAAGCTTTCCGAAGGATGCATGACAAGCCAGCCTCTTGCAAAGAACACTGGTGGTAGGGTTTTGGCTGTAGGCAGTTTACAGGGGAATTCAGGTTCTTCTGGAAGTAATGTTTTGGAAAGCTAGATTTGTTAATAAGTTAGAGGTTGTAAATGGATGTTATTTATAACCTGCCCCTTCCCCATATGCAAGTACTAAGGACCACTGAAGAAACCACAGCAGTATTCGTAACTGCCACCGCAGATAAACAGCCTCTGGATAACACGCTGTAGCAAACGCTCCAGTACTGAACTAAATCCTCACAGGCTACAACGCCGCAACTTCGTGTTTTAACGGCGCATCAAGCAGTTGGGGATTCACAGCCTACTGGGACCAGCTGTGTTGTCATAATTCAAACAAGGATGTGCTATGCTAATCCCAGTTGGAGCCTTGCCTCCCGAGAGCAGAGGCAGCAGCATCTTTTGACTAGTAACACTTCAATTTGGCACTTCAGCAGCAGTTTTCTGCGCCATTTGCCCCTCACGGCACCACTGTTCCTAGTGACTGGAGAAATGGTTTTGTTCTTGGCTTTGCAAACAAGTTTTAGTTACCTGAATAGTGATTTCAGCGAAGAGAAGCTATAGACAGTGAACAGCAGCATAAGCAGTATTTTAATTGGAAGTTCTGAAATACAAGGAACATAAGGGTAAGAAGTTTAACTTCAAATCAATTATAATGGCAAAAGGTTTTTCTGTAAATTGCAGTATCTTCAAGTTCTACTAGCCACACCTGCACTGCCCAACTTAATTAGTTTCTCCAAACAAAGGACACCTGAAAATAAGTGTCTATATTTACTAAAGCAAATGCCAAGCATTTGCAATACACATGTTTCAATTATTTATAAACATAGTGAACACGCTGATTGTAACTACAATATAACAGCATTGCAAGTAAGATTTTCCCATGAAAAAAAAGCAGAAATTACTGGGCTGGGAAGCTTAAAGCATAAATGTAACAGCCAATTTATAGAATGATTTGGGTTGGAAGGGACCTTAAAGACCATCAAGTTCCAACAATGGTATCTAGTTCTAGGTTGTGTGGCAGATAAAATCATTAGTGACAGAGAAGGCAGAGGAAGTTTCTCTCTTCTCAAGGCAGCAGCTGCACTTCTGCTGATAAGCATCATAGAATGACTTGGGTTGGAAGGGACCTTAAAGATCACCCAGTTCCATCCCCCCTGCCATGGGTAGGGACACCTTCCACTAGACCAGGTTGCTCCAAGCCTCATCCAGCCTGGCCTTGGACACTCCCAGGGATGGGGCATCCACAGCTTCTCTGGGCAACCTGTCCCAGTGCCTCCCCACCCTCTCTGGGAAGAACTTCTTCCTGGTGTCCAATCTAAATCTCCCTGCATTCAGTTTAAACCTGTTACCCCTTGTCCTGTCACTACAGGCCCTTGGAAAAAGTCCCTCCCAGCTTTCTTGTCAGCCCCTTCAGGTACTGGGAGGTGCTAAAGGTCTCCCCAGAGCCTTCTCTTCTCCAGGCTGAACACCCCCAACTTTCCCACCCTGTCCCCCTGGCAGAGGGGCTCCAGCCCTCAGAGCATCCCCGTGGCCTCCTCTGGCTCGCTCCAACCGGTCGATCATCACACCAAGACAGCGAGTGCCTGGATTTGAACTCTCCAGAAGGATTACAAACAACACAGGGTTTTAGTGTTGTCGTAACTATGATGGTCTGGGGTTTAAGTGAAGCAAAAGGGGAGGGAGGAAGGAACAGCTTTTGGCCACAAAGACAAGTCTGTCCCTACGCATATTGATTTAACTGATGCTGCCACATGAGTTTTTTTAGTTCAAGCACATTGCTGATCGCCTGAAGCAGTAATCAGCTAGAGAACAGCCTGTGAGGTCTGCGGTTTCAGACTGCCTTTATCACTTCTGCTTCACATGGTTGTTTGGAAGGGAGAATTTTCTAGAACTCTGCAGAATGAGGGATAACAAGTATCAACTATGACTGTTTCCCATCCCTCAACTTAAAGCCTACGGCTCTTCCACAGCTTTTAAAATCAACGTTCCTCTTCACTACTTGGAGAGTTTGTATTTATGGAAACAGGCTGACATACAGCCTCTTGTAACTTTCAACTTGTACATAAAATAATCCACAGCCACTACCTGCACGTCATCTCTGGAAAAAAACCAACCCAAAGAGGTCAGATGAAAGCACAGCAAGAAGGAACACACTTTTACCTGGTGGTGTGAACAATAATGGAAAGAGTGAGAAGTGCCCTGTGGTTGTCAGGATCAAGTAGATGCCAGCATCCTTCGCTCTCTGAACAGACAACAAGCTAAAAGTGACAGGAATTCGTTATGCTTTTGTCTTTTAGCAAAGAAACTTAATTTCAGTGAAACGTTACACAGTTCACAGGAGACTGAAGAACCGGTCAAATTCCCTATTACCCTGACCCCTCCGAGCACTGGATGGGTGATGAAGTCTCCTGCTTCCAAACCACGTGGCCTCAGAGATAAAAATGCAGGAGGAAAACTAGCCAGGAAAGCCTTTCCCAGAAAAGCACACCCTCACTGAACACAAACATCAGAAAGGCCTGGAGTGTTCTACAAATGGTGTTTCCCCTTCACCAGCTGGCTGCCAACATCATCATTCCTACTTTGTCCTCCTTCCCTTCGTTTTTTTCCAGTGTTAATGATCTCCCTCCCACAGTTCCCACTTCCAGAATTTAAACATCACTAGATCTGTGAACAGGAAAATGCAGTTTGGAGCAACGCTGGTCAGGCAGCTGAACTGCAGCCTCCCTTCTACCCAAAGCAGGCACTAAGCTCTTTTGGTAGGATGTGCATACTGCGGAGCGTCCCTTTCCCCACTTGGCTCCTGAGGAATCTACCTAGTGTTGTATACACGAACCACGGCACTCACCAAGGCCTGAGCTACCAGCTAAAAGACTACAGTATTTTGACATTTGTCCCCACCACAACAGAGCTCTAAACTTCACTGTTTGGAGAGAAAAATAACTCCATCCAACCACACACGCGTGCCAAACGTGAGGATGGCTGCAATGTCAAATGCTTCCAGCCAGGCAAGCCAATTATTTTGTCTCTTCAAAAGGCAAAGCCACAAGATGTGCAACAAATAGGTCTTGGGCTTTTAGGGTGCAATGAAAGCACCACGCAAACATGATAACAACAGGGAGGGAAACAGAAGACTCTAAGAAATCAGCCTGCTTTCATCCACCACGTCACGAGTGCAACATTTCATCAAGCCTGCTCCCACAGTGTCGCTAAGAAAAGGCTTCGAGGGAAAGTTAAACGAGTTCTTTTAAGAGCCATGAGTCCGCATGCAGCCTGAAGCCCGCTCTTTCATAAGCACTGTCGTGTTTTTGTGGTGTTCGGGTTTTAGTTTTGTTTTTAATTCATTATTCTAACAGCAATCAAGCATCCGAATCAAAACCCAGACATTTCTGTATACTGTGCATCTTAATACAACCCAGCATTCAAGGAGACAAGAGACTATATAGCGGGAAGGCCTGCGTGTTGGAATCCTAAGCTGATCATCATCCCAACACCATACCCTTCTGTTCTGATCACCTGTAAATTAACACAAAGCTTCCCTGTGCCCCACAGAGCTGATACAGGAATCAGCTGCTAACAACAAAGCTCTACTCAAAGCTTCCACCAAGGCAGGCTGATGTAAAGTATAAACCAGCATTAGTAGGTCATAAAAGATAATGTTCGTTTAACACCACCCCACTTTACTGCATACACTACACCAGCATCAGCACATTCGACTGTGTTTACTGCTAGGGCAGACACATTTTATTGTGCCTGAAATTAACATCCTTGAAGTGCACTAAAACTTTACAGCTTAAGGCATTTTTTCTGAAATATACATAATCACAGACTGGTTTGGGTTGGAAGGAAACTTAAAGACCACCCAGTCCCACCCCCTGCCATGGGCAGGGACACCTTCCACTAGACCAGGCTGCTCCAAGCCTCATCCAGCCTGGCCTTGGACACTTCCAGGGATGGGGCATCCACAGCTGCTCTGGGCAACCTGTCCCAGGGCCTCCCCGCCCTCTCCAGGAAGAATTTCTTCCTGACGTCTAATCTAAATCTACTCAAAATGAAGTGAACCTTTAAGGATTCCTCAACAAGTGGCTGCAGGTCCAGCCTGGCCAACCACCACATAGAAAAATCACTTACCTTAAAGGCAGAATAGCAAGGAGTATTGCTTTTTCATGCACATGCCAGCCAAACATGAAGGAGCTCAACGCACAGAGAACAAGGCACTGAAGAAAGCCTCTGGGCCCTTGAGGTTTAAACCAAAGACAGAAAACAGAGGGCTAGAAACAACAGGCAAAAACAGGACTTCAGTGAAAATTCTGGTAATCCTGAACACAAGCCATTGTCCAACGAGACTGATCCAATCTTAATAAACACCGTTGCACCCACATTGTGCCTGTGGCACAAGCGTTACATAGCACTAAAGGAACCATATCCCTCTGGATGCACGAGTAGAGCCTTCAGGATTTCATCAGTGCAAAAGGAGGGGAAAGCAGACTGAAAGACTACAGCCAACTCCCTGTTATTTGTGTTGTAAGAGCTGTCTGAATCTACACCACTGAACTCATCAACTTTACTACATAAAGGTGTTGAAACAGAGTTCCAGTTAAAGGCCAGTAGCTCGTAGAGTGAAAAAGACTCTGGATCCAGGTAATTACATACTGAACCATCAATTGCTTGTCATGTGAAGAACACTACGCTTACCCATAGCTCATGGTGGTAGGAACACTGTAAGCTGCCTAAACAGTTCCATGAGAATCTCTACTCACACCCCAGTTCAATTACCTTCCACCACAAAAGGTTACTTCTAGCTCAGCATGCAGAGTGGTTTTGCTCCAAGATTGCTTTTAACAATCTTTTAACCACCTTACAGTTGACCAGGGCCATAATTTTAGCCATACAAGTAATACTGTGTATCCAGAAACATATTTAATTCCACATTTATCCCAGTAAGTGTTTTTATTATTTTTGATTTCAAAGAAAACTGATTTGTTGCCCTGGAATTAAAACTCATGTGAAGTGCATGCTATCAAATAAAATCCTCAGGGGACAAAACACATCAAGTTTCCCCCCAAAATATTGTTTTTTCTTACCAATATCGCTATGAAAGTACAGATTAACGTTGCCAGTGGAGTCACAGAAGGGAGGACAGTATGCTGAAATTCTTGAACCAGCCCTCCTGTCATTGAGGCTTTAGGAATTTTTGTGGGATCAAGAAAATTACACTTTAAACCTAAAAAAACAAAACCAAAAACAAACCAACCAACCATAAAAAGCACAAACTGGTAAATGTTAATGAAAAAAATTAAGTAGCTGCACTAAGTAGATGGCCAAGTTTTTTGTTTTTTTTAAAGGATAGCAGAGGGAAGGAGTGATTCCTGACCTATTGCTGGAAACTTGCCATGCCCTGGATTATGTAGGCAATCAGGTGATTCAAGGCAAGCTGAAAATGTAATTTACTACCGGCATTCCAATGGGGAAGGAAGACTAAAATCCAGAGAGCTCTATCTGCACTTAGGGACCATACAGTAAGAGCAGCATACTGTACCAAAAATGGTTAGTGCTTTATCCATGGCATTGTACAGAGCCCAGAAGTTGGGGGCCCAATAGGCATGGCAGAGGCCTCGCCTGAAAGGAAAGAGCCGTGAAATGACTTGAGGCAGCTGTCCCTACAGAAAACAAAAGAGAAGAAACAGTCTCCTTAGATGAGAGATGGTTTGTATTTTTATAATAGTTTTCTAACAGCTCAAGGGAAAAACAGGTGAAAAAGGGGTTATTACCAATACTATGAAGGGGCCCAGTGAAAGAGCAGAAACAAGGCAGACAATCAATCCCAGCAGAGTCACGTGAAGCAAGCTGAAACTTCTCCACTTCAGGGATCCATCTACAAGAAGCAGATAATGAAAACAGTTACTGTTGCAAGTGGAGAGGGAGACAAAACATTCCACACTAAGAATGAATTGCTAGCACCTAACAGAAACATAAAGCCTTCGATGTCAACACATTCCGTTGCTTCCTGCAACCGTTAGTTTGCATTTACGTCTTCCACTTTGCAGCTCCTCCATCATACAAACTTCCAGTATTTTCTCTTTCAAGAGAAGCACCTTCTCTGTTAACGTGAGGAATATCAAGTGTTTTTCAGTGCTATGAAGTGGAGAGAAACTCCAAGAAGGACTTTGAAATAGCTTCTGATACTATCTCATTGTTTCATATCCAGAATAATTTTTATGACTTCAAATCACCATCTGCAGTTCACTCATGTTGTCTTTTCTTAAAGAACCCCCCAGAAACATGAATTTTAGATAAATAAATACATTTCAAAGATCTTTCCAGCCCTGATGTCCAAGCAGAATTGTTTTACCTGCAGCCCTTTCACTCTGATGGTATCTGCACGTTTTGCGACTTCCCCTGGTCCCAACTAATTAACACAATCCCCCAAAAGGAAGTGAGGAAAACCCTATCTTACCTGCATTATTTGCCGTAAAACAATAGGATCGTAATAAATAAATGCCATAAGCTGGGGCCACGTATACGTAGATGTGTTTGAAATGCAGAAGAACGGCAAAAAGAAGAGCGCCCTCCAAGTATCTTTTCTAGAAAACAAACAAACAAAACCCAAGCTTTTGTACTTGTTTTCTCTTTGTACTAACTTTTATTCAGCCTCTGTTGCACTCCTAAGGTGACAGGACATTTATCATAGGCATAAAACCCAGCATATTTACTTCAAATTACAAACTCAGTAGTGTCATGCGTATGGAAAAGGTAACTATACTTGGAAATGATACTTGGAAACCTGGGATCGGCCTCACCCCCCCCCCAGCTTCAGAGGTATGTTTTCTAAGGACTGGTGACTTGGAAGAAGATGACAGGAAACCCCGCCACGTTGCTCAGGTATAACAGAATTCAGCTTTCTCACAGGGAACTGCAGTGCTGCAGCATCAGGTAGCAATTACGGTGAGTTTTGAGTACTCCTCTTCCCCCCCCCAGACTCAAGAAATAAGCAGACATCCAGCTTAGCACATCTCAACTTCCAGCCACGCTCAATCACTTCATTGGGCAGCTCATATTGAAGGTAATTAATGCACCTAAAATACATACGGCGACAGTGGGAGCGAGCCGCTCACGTTTACCTGGCATAGTCGGGCAGCAGAAAGAAGCATCAGCCCAAACAGAAAGCCATTGTACTGAAAGTGAATATCTGAAGTTAAGTCAAGAAAGGAATAAAACAAGCTTTCTTTACTACTGGCAGTTTTCTGGGGAAGAGTCAAGCTTATAAACAATAAATTGTGGAACTTAAATCAAGAAAGTGACCTTAAACCCAGTCTATGTAGACACAAAGTCATTACTTAATCATACCTGCAAGCATAGACACAAAATATACCGATACTGGTACATTATCTTGACAAAACGAAGCATAACAACCTGACCACCTGTGTGTCATGCAACTTATGCTACAAATCAAAGCAAATAAAAGGTTATTTCACCACTTTTTGAGCTTTTAAGTACTAGTTTCCGCATTGGTTAATGGATGGAGATGGCAGTCCTCCCTCCTGTAAGGAGTTACACACCTTACCACCTGCAAGCAGGCAACTTAGACAACGACTGGGACGGACAAAACTAGTCCTTCCTCAAAAGGATTACTGCTTTCCCTGCATTGTGGCAAGACTAACTCACAATAATTGCACTTCACAGAGGTGTTTTTATATACTCTTTAAAAACCGTTGTGCTCATGTAACATAACCAATTGAATACAGTCTGCCCAGAGAAGCTGTGGATGCCCCATCCCTGGAAGTGTTCAAGGCCAGGCTGGATGAGGCTTGGAGCAACCTGGTCTAGTGGAGGGTGTCCCTGCCCATGGCAGGGGGGTTGGAGCTGGATGGGCTTTAAGGTCCCTTCCAACCCAAACCATTCTGTGATTCTAGGAACATAAAGCACCTCTAAGATTTTTCCTTGCTATGGGACAAACTTAGAACCACAGCCAGAAAAACAGAGGCTCTGCTAATACTTCTGTCAGCAGGTGGAGGAGGAGCAGCCAGCAGAACAGGCATGTTGCTGCCAGACTGCTCCTCCCACAGTTCTGACAAATCAGACCCAAAACCTGCACAACTTCAATTTTGCCAAATAATAGTTCTAATGAAAACATGAAGTTATTCAATAACCCCAAAAAACCCAGTAGTGTTACTTGCTATGGTCTTCATAACATTTAAGAGTTTGTACCACACACTGTAACAGATTAAAAACTCACAAACAACCCGCAAGGGTCTGAAAGGATACGATCCACAATTAACAACCCAAAATTCCACAAGAGCAGAACAGCAAGAATAAATGCTGGCTTTTCCAGGATATCCTTTGTGGCTCGTTTCCCATTTACACACCTGCAGCATCTGAACAAGAGCAGAAGAAACAGAAGTCATAATTGAAACAGCCAAAAAAACCATCGTTGCTTCCAAGAGTGGAGAATTGCACTTAGCCTGAAGGTAGCTATTTTATTAGGATGGAAGGCAGTGATACAATTCTTGCTGAATTCATCAAGACAAGATAGTGTCATGAATAAGATCTATTAAAAATGGATTTTAAATTTCAATAGCTGCAGCGTGTTCCACGCGCTGAAGTAATTTAGTCTCAGGTTCGAGTCCCACATTCAGTCATAACTGTAAAGTTGTCATAACCTGTTTGCTATCAGCTTCTCACGAATGAGCAATGTATTTCTACTTCTGGAGACAACTTCAGGTTCTCCATTGGAGATGAACCTCTTACTGGCTCCCCCCAATACTATGAGCTTTTTCTCTTGGTTAAAAATATCTTATCACTCCTCAGTGTGAAACCATATGGTCCGTATTATTTTTGAAGGTAAGGTTAGATCAGATTAAAAAGTTTTGGGTGATTTGTGTTGAAATATTATCAGGAGAGCCATTTTAATTAAGCCAGCTCATTCACACATCTGAATCACAACAATAGAAGGAAAAAAAGTCACAAAGCAAGCTAGCCCCCTTCAAATAAAGTAAATAAAGGAGTTAGGTAGTGCTGCAATGCAACAGAGAACTTTCCACCCAGATTTTGGGCAGATAGAATGAAGTAAGACTGTTACAGGTCAAGGTAGGCAACATAATTCTCAAAACATCTCTTCCCTTTTACTCTTTAGGTGCAAGATAAACATTTTCTCCTTCACAAACTCAAGGCACACATACAATCTTAATATTTCTAAAGTAGCCTTGGAATAATCAGTTTATCATCAGTACCAAAACCACTGGAGTGACAATGTCTTCGGTGACACTGACATTTTGTCACAAGTTTCTTTTATGTTTCTACTTTTTAAAAACAAATTAATAAGAAAAGTAGCAAGAGAAAAAAACGTTGGGTGCACCCAAGTTGTCCTGCAACTCCTACAAAACGAACCCAGCGACACAAACAACGCACCTACCACGCGTGAAACAGTGGCTAATGTCTAAACGCGTATAAAACTGACCGTACGCACAGCAACGGCCTCTCCAAGAACACCAAAAGGTTTTCTTGTGTTTAGCAGCGTGTTCCAAATTTCCCCCTGAACAGGTTAAAGCATTTTTGATATTACCATGCAGTTACAGGCTTATTTATACAAATAATTATTTGTTGTGACCGTAGAGTAAGTCCATCTGTTAGCGACTACCCACTGTCCCTAAAATAACAACATTCAGACTTACTCATGAACTGCATATATGAAAAGGATATCTGTAAAGATGACAGAAAATCTTTGGAAGAAGACGGTTGCGCGACTGGTGTAATTCAGATTTTCGATAACCAACATCTTGGGATCAAAGTACTTGGCAACGTGCGAAAGCGCACATTCAAACCAAGCAAAGAAAGGTGGATAATCCAGGGTCCATTCCGAAGTTGCCTAAAGACAAAATGAGATTAAGTGATTTAGCACAATCCATGCTGTTTACAGCCTTTCAGGTACAGGTCATCCCAGAAAATCTGTTGCCGTATGTTATCTCTGCAGCCTCTATTTAACAGAAACTACCTCACGATAAAGCAGCCAGCTGTATGGTGCTGGACTTGAGCTGTTCTTCTGCAGTGCTGGTAGAGGGATGGGATGCCTCTTGACTAGCAGGAAGAGATTAAACATTTTGTGAATCTACACCTAACCAATATATAACTGCCTGTTCTTGATATGCCAACATACCATATTAAAATCCCAATAAAACAGCTCACAGTGAATATTTGTCTACATTAAAGGAATCACCAGCACACTGAGCCTTGTTACAGTCTCAAAATTACTTTTGCTCATTAGCCAACAATTCTACTAAAGCCTTATCAAGATCAAATCGCATTATTTGGTCTTTTTCCCCAGGACAGTTGTTATGCCCTGACCAATGATTAACTCCTTGGCTGTGGAAATCGGAGAGGAGGAAGGAGGAAGAGAGGAGGTTGGGATGGGATGTATTTTTCAGTGTGCATGGGCCCAAATGCTTATGGCATGCAGCTGAAAGACATCCTATGCTTTGGCACTGGGATCACACTGGCATCACAGTGTTACAGTACTGGATTAGCCTTTCAATGTTGTGACCCAAACAAATCATTAACTCTGGAGACACAGTTCCCAGGTGCTTATCTGAGAGAGTACTAGAGATCACAATATCTGTCCCAGAACTCCAGGAAATACTGTGGAATAGATTAAAACCTAATTGTGTAGGCTGAGTCTATCAAGAACTTCAAGGTGATTCATCTAGATTAAAATTGATGCACGCTAGTAGCGCACCAGCAGAGGCTCAGAATTTTAATACAGTGATTGAATTAATAATTTATATACCCATTCATGTGATTCATTCTTTATTATGATAACTGTGTATCATTAACGCAAGAGCAAAGATAGCCACTGCTCAGCAGCCCTGAGAAGGATTTGGGGGTACTGGGGGATGAGAAGCTGGACATGAGCCGGCCGTGTGCGCTGGCAGCCCAGAAAGCCAACCCTATCCTGGGCTGTATCAGAAGTGTGGCCAGCAGGGTGAGGGAGGGGATTCTCCCCCTCTACTCTGCTCTTGTAAGACCCCACCTGGAGTGCTGTGTCCAGCTGTGGAGCCCCCAACATCAGAAGGACATGGACCTGTTGGAGCAAGTCCAGGTGAGGCCATGGAGATGCTCAGAATGCTGGAGCACCTCTGCCATGGGGACAGGCTGGGACAGTTGGGCTTGTTCAGCCTGGAGGACAGAAGGCTCTGGAGAGACCTTAGAGCACCTTCCAGTGCCTGAAGGGGCTGACAAGAAAGCTGGGGGGGGACATTTTACAAGGGCCTGTAGTGACAGGACAAGGGGTAACAGGTTTAAATTGAAAACAGGGAAACTGAGATTAGATATCAGGAAGAAATTCTTCCTGAAGAGGGTGGGGAGGCACTGGGACAGGTTGCCCAGAGAAGCTGTGGATGCCCCATCCCTGGAAGTGTTCAAGGCCAGGCTGGATCAGGCTTGGAGCAGCCTGGTCTAGTGGAAGGTGTCCCTGCCTACAGCAGGGGGTTGGAACTAGATGATCTAGAACCCTTCCAACCCAAACCATTCTGTGATTCTATGAATTTAAGACTACCATGGAACTTGCGCCCGTGTTACACAAGCTTTCTGATAATCCATGTGTCTAAACTGTCTTTTCCATTTCACCTTCCTATGTACTAGCAGCTTCGCCAAACTAGTCTTATTTTTGAACTAAACGCTACACAGGGCCAAAAAATTGTGGTTAGCATGTTTTTGTACCACTGTGTTACAGCTGCCAACCATCAGCAGCCAAATAAAAGGCTTTCTCATCCAACATTCATCTAGGCTTACATACCCAATATGCCTACAAATCACACACAGCTAAAGGAACCCCAAACACATACTTACTTCATAGTACCACTGAGAAAGGGGTAAGTTGTGAGTGATGGCAAGCCAATTCCTATGTACTTCAAAATCTGTGGAATAACTACAGAAAGTTTGTGTTAAGAGTCACATACATGCACTCGAAGAAACACTTCAGAGCACATCACCACAGGCAGGTAAAAAGGAAGCCTCCATTGACCAGGCCCAGGGCAAGTCTTTGATCAAGTAACTCCGATTGTAACAAAGATGCTGCATAAACTTTGTGTCATGGGTGTATACAGGTGAATAGGATAAGAATTGTTTAGAGCTTGGCATTTTCTGACAATTAGTGCTGAAATTCCACATTCTAACTGTTTTTTTAACAGCAATTTGGGTTTTTTCTGAGGTGAGAAAGCTACAGCACCTTTTAAATTAAAAGATACTAATGCTTCAGCACGCTGCAAGGCCCTCACGAACATCGAGTCGAAATGGGCTGTAAGCGCTTCAAACGCCAAAGCAAAGCTGCTTCACACCGCCGAGAGGCTGAGGAGGCAACGCCGTCCCCAACGCCCCGCTCCCCACAAGAACCCGAAGGGAATAAGGCCTCGGGGATATCAGGGCCCCCTCAGGAACCGCGGCACCACGCCGGCCCGTACACCCACCCCAAGGGGGAGAGGAGCCAACCACCACCCCGGAAGGAGCTAACAGGCCGTACCGGCCCCCCACCCAGCCCGGGGAAGCTCCTTACTACGCGGGGATGAGGAGGCACTTGAGGAAGGACACGCCGAGCGCCAGGGCGCGGAACCACCGCCGAGCGCCCGCCGCCATGGCACCCCCTCGCGCTGACAGGGCCAATGCGCATGCGCCTTGACGGCCACGGTGGCCCGCCGACACGGTTTAAAGCGCACGGCCCCGCCCGCGTCGGCGGGTGCGCATGCGCCTCGCTGCCCACACTGGCTGGTGCCTCGGGCGCAGCACCGAGCATGCGCGGGAGCTGAGCGGGGTCGGGGGGGCTGCGGGTACAGGTACGGTGGTGGGTCTGGGTGTCCTGGGGTTGGGGGCGCTGGGGTTAGGGGGCCTTGGGACCAGGTATGGAGACAGGCGGCGCTGGGTGTGGGTGATGTGGGATCGGGTTGGGTGGTGTGGGGCCATACTTAGAGCTGCCTGGGCTTGGGATGCTCAGGGTGGCCAGCATCTCAGCGAGGAGGGGACCGGCTGCGGTGCCAGCTCGTCATTACTGGTGCCACGCTGGGTTGGCATCACCCGAGCACACCCTCATCACGAAGGGAACTTCATGCTGCTTCTCTGTACTTACTAGAGCTGAGAAATGTTGTTCCTACGGGGCTCAATATCAGTCATTGCTTATTGCAGGAGACTTCCTTGTCCCTGGGATACAGAGATCACAGAATCATGGAATGATTTGGGTTGGAAGGGACCTTAAAACCCACCCAGTTCCAACCACCTGCCATGGGCAGGGACACCTTCCACTAGACCAGGTTGCTCCAAGCCTCATCCAGCCTGGCCTTGGACACTTCCAGGGATGGGGCATCCACAGCTTCTCTGGGCAACCTGTCCCAGGGCCTCCCCACCCTCTGCAGGAAGAATTTCTTCCTGATGTCCCATCTCAATCTCCCTCTTTCCGTTTAAACCTGTTACCCCTTGTGTCCCTCCCAGCTTTCTTGTCGGCCCCTTCAGGTACTGGAAGGTGCTATAAGGTCTCCCTGGAGCCTTCCCTTCTCCAGGCTGAACCCCCCAACTCTCCCAGCCTGTCCCCATAGCAGAGGGGCTCCAGCCCTCAGTGTATCTTTGTGGTCCTCCTCTGGACTTGCTCCAACACGTCCACGTCCTGATGTTGGGGACCCCAGAGCTGGTAACAGCACTCCAGGTGGGGTCTCACGAAAGCAGTGTAGAGGTGGAGAATCCCCTCCCTCGCCCTGCTGGCCACGCTGCTCTGGGTACAGCCCAGGATACGGTTGGCTTTCTGGGCTGCCAGCACACACAGCCGGCTCATGTTCAGCTTTTCATCCTCCAGTACCCCCAAGTCCTTCTCCTCAGGGCTGCTCCCCTTAGTGGGGAGATTTAGATCAGCTATCAGGAAGTTTTTCCCGAAGGGGGTGGTGAGGCCCTGGGACAGATTGCCCAGAGAAGCTGTGGATGCCCCATCCCTGGGAGTGTCCAAGGCCAGGCTGGATGAGGCTTGGAGCAACCTGGTCTAGTGGAGGGTGTCCCAGCCCATGGCAGGGGTGTTGGACTAGATGAACTTTAAGGTCCTTTCCAACCCAAACCATTCTATGCTCTCGATCCATTCTCCACCCAGCCTGTCCTTGTGTTTGGGATTGCCCCGACCCAGGTGCAGGACCTTGCCCTTGGCCTTGTTGAACTCCATACGGCTGGCAGTGGCCCACCTCTTCAGCCTGTCATGGTCCCTCTGGATGGCATGCAGGGATCCAGCTTACCTTGGATCTGGGTAATCTTTTAGGATCCCTCTTGGGATGCTTCTTTGCACCCCCCCCGCAATGTCAGGCAAGGTGCCTGGGAGCCCACCATGCAGCTCAGCATCAGCACATGCTTAACCCTGTTAATTCGGGACAGAGACTAGTGTCACCCTAAATGGCCAAACCCACGGTGCCTGTGGGTGAGTTAATGTTGGGTGAAGAGCATGGGGGAATTTATGGCAGCTCTCATGCCAACAGCTGCCTGGCATCAGGCAGAAGCCACTTCAAATGACACCGGCTTAGCCCTGTTTTGCTCTAGGGAGGTGCCATCTCCAACCAGTGTCACTGGGATGTCAGCTGACTTCAAGGTATAAAGTGTTCTTTCAGAGGAACATGCTCAATTTTTTAATCCCTGGATGAAACTGCTAGCCTGGAGGGTGGATGCATGTAAGGCTGATGCCTTTGTGCTTCCTTACAGCAAACCTTCATCTGCCTAGGAACAGTTCCTTGTAGGAGCTTCACAAAATCATATATATAATATGTTAAACTTACTTTTCCCTATATAGCAGCAATATATTATGGTTTGTTCAAACTCAGGGACTAGAACAGTTTTCACTGGAGAAATGAATCCTTCATTTCTAAGTTTGAAATGTAAATGAACTAATGCACTTAAAATGGTTTAAATTATTTAGGAAGGATTGTTCATCCAAATTTTCTATAACTGCACTGATTTTTGGGGAGCTGCCTACAATTCTCAGCCACAGAGACGTTTAGATAAGAATTGCAGTGACGCAGCGTGTAAAATCCTTCGAGGGAGGAAAAGCTACAGATTCAGCAAGCTTCGCTGCATGCTCTTTTCCTCAAGAAATGTATGTCAGGCAGACAATCTCCCACTTTGTTTGCATTTTATTTAATGTTTTCCAAAATACATATTAGTTCACCAAAGTTACAGGCAGATAAATGCAACCAGTGTTTTAAATGCGATAGCCCACCAGGCTCTCTGTGAAAGTGGGAAGAAATAAAACCCATCTTTTGACGCTTTCCAAATTGAATTCATTCAAAAGCATGGCTCTTGGTGAATCGGGGACCAAATCCTCATCGACGGTAAAATCCTATAGTTAGGAATAGGAGCAAGAAAATAAGAGGGAGAGGAATGGCAGGAGGAAGAAAACAAAAGGGATTATTCCACACAGCCCTCCCCTATAGCTCCTCTTTTTTCTGAATCCGTAGAGAAACCATTCCTTATGTCATTCCTGAGTGAATCTGAGAGCATGATCAAGCATATTTATGCTTGATACAGCCCTTCTCACAACGAATATCTGCATGACTGCCTGTACTAATTCACACACGAGGCTTTTCCCAGGAGGGCCACATATTAGCACTGCTTGTACCCTGCCTGTTTGTGTCCATCAGAGAGTGAATACAGGAGGTATTACAGAATGGCAGTTAAATATTTCAAAATATATTGAAGTTCTGAGCAGTGACAGCAAATTCAAAGGGATGGTGTGAAAATCAAGCTCCCTAAAGGAGTCTTTTTTGTAATTTTTCCATTTATCTATCTGTGAAGTATCAGATCCTAGATTTATTTTTCCACAGTCTGTAGTATGGGCTGAAGGCAATATTTATCACTCCCATGAACCTTACATACAGACCCCACCAACCTTTCCTAGAGCGGGAATACATCCGATTGACTGCAGGTGTTTACTGCCAGTGAACTCAAGCAGCACTTTATACTCAGCAACCCAGTTAAAAGATGGGTAAGTAGAACAGTGCAGATGCTCGGTGATTTAAAGCACATACAAATTGAAGCAAAGCTGTCTGCTCATGGCAAGTTACTATCATAGAATCATAGAATGGTTTGGGTTGGAAAGGACCTTAAAGATCATCCAGTTCCAACCCCCCTGCCATGGGCAGGGACACCTTCCACTAGACCAGGTTGCTCCAAGCCTCATCCAGCCTGGCCTTGGACACTGCCAGGGATGGGGCATCCACAGCTTCTCTGGGCAACATGTTCCTGTGCCTCCCCATCCTCTCCGGGAAGAATTTCTTCCTGATCTCTTATCTAAATCTGCCCACTTTCAATATAAACCTGTTACCCCTTGTCCTGTTACTCCCTGCCCTTACTAGAGTAACTCTTGGCCGGTATTTAAGTTGCATAATGGGAGATCAAAACTGGAAAGGACCGGTGAGTCATTTTGATCGCAGCCTCCTTCCATAGCAAAAGTTTTGTCTCCGTTGTTATCTTGCTAGGTTATTTTTTTTCCTGAACACATCAAGATTCTTTATTCTCTCCCAACTAAATCCTGGATTTCTTGTCAATATGTGAATTCTTTCAGGTCTCACTTTTTACACCTATTTCTTTTATTTTTGTACCATCACCTGCAGGAACAAGCACTCCTCCCACCGACTCCTACCGACCCTTACCAGCTGCATAAACCAGGGCTGTCTTCATATTTACGTACGGTTTCGGTCCCTTCATTCTAACTGGACATTGTTAGCTGTTTAAAAGCGTTGAAGCCTAAAAACACTTAAGAGAAATTCATGAGTGATTCTTTCTGGGCTCCAGTAAAATGCTTCATAATAATCTTTTTGTCATGTAAGAAATCCCACTGTGCCATGCTCATGCCCAAATCTGAAAATGCCATTAGTCTACAGCTAATAACTTATTTATCATCTGCCCTAACTCTGGTAATTTTTCTGCTCTAACACTATTGATCTCTCTATCCAGTGGCTCTCTCAGCAGTGAGGCCATTTAATAAAAAAAGAGCAGGACTTAGACTTGTTTTGCAAATGAAGGTTTCGAGGGAGACAGGAACGTGGCAGAATCAGAACGGGAGTTACACACTGAGATGTGGAAGAAAGCACTCTTTCTTTTCACTCTTTTCTTTCGAGTGAAAAAACCTCACTCGATCCTTTCCTTGTTCTCAGATCCTTACAGGAAAAATAGGAATTGTTTGTTGTGAGTGAATATTCCACTCAAGAGTGAAACCATTTTTAGAAGTTACTGCTCATAGTGCCAAGTGTTTTCCATGACTAGCAGTGGGGTCGCACCGTACTTAATATGGCTTTGTGCATGTTCACTTTTCTTTAATTCAGGAAAACTCTTGAGAAGAAGAAACATCAGTGCTGTTGAGTGGTAAACAAAAGCAAGTTGCACCCGTAGGGCTCCGAAAAAGAAGGTAAACAAAAGCCAGCTATCTTGATAAAAAGGGAACAAATGTTTTGGAGAGAGAACATTCCCATAAACAGCCGTTATAACGTAACTCACGGACCGCAAAGTTAAAGAGCAGCTATAAATTTAGCCTAGCACGTAGTTTGAAATGCACTCTGTTAGCATGCGGGATGACTGCGGCATTGCAAGCAGTATCTCATGCTTAATTCTGCTTAGCAATTTACAGGTACCTCAAGCTTTTCTTCACTCACAAAGCCTGTCTTCACTCACATCTTTATCCTTGCTGGAAATTTTGCATCTCGCAGCACACTAATACATCACAGAGATTTGTGGCCAACTGCACCTTTGCCTGATTTAATTACCTGAACACAGATAAATGTGTATTCAAGTGGCCCATCTTTTGCATAATAGATGGATGGGTTAAATAACTCCAGGAGAAGACCCAGGCTCGGTTCTCTCCTCAGTCTGTGGGAATTCAGATGCATATTTCCATGTCAGCAGAGTTACCCCAGTTACTATCCAGGCCAGACTGGGACATTCTTCATTTCTTGTCTAGACTTTAGGAAACAGTTCATCTGCTTTTACCATGGGTGCTGCTACAGTCCAAAGAAAAGGGGATGGGGGCAAAGGGGAAGAGTAAGCTTTAGATTAAGCTATTTATAGTGCTTCTGGGGACTCCTCTTAATGTGCCATTCACCAGAAAATGCAGGAAGGATTCAGCTCTCCCAGGGAATATTTTTATTTTGCTAAAACTGGATGGAGCAGTGCTGATCCAGCGCTCTAAAGGGTGTAGATCAGACTTCTTCTCCCTTCCAAATGAGATTTAAGTCCACTGCTTTTGCCCTTGGATAAACTCAAGCTGGCAGGGAACAAATTACTACAGATAAGTATTATTTTAGTCCTGACATACAAGAACTCCGGTTATAGATAATTTAAAATCTACTCCCAGGGGTGTGGGCTAAAAGGAAATACTGCCAGCAAGCACCCAAAAGCTCTGTTAGCATAAATCTAGCAAAAGGCGTATCTGTTTCAAGGCATAGGTTTGATGAAAGAGGGTTCGTGTGTGGTATTTCACAGATCATACTCCTACTACCTGCATAGATCATCACTGTGAATGCCCAGCTGACTGGCAAACTCGTGTCATAAATAAGATTCACATAGGAGCTGGTTTTCTTTGTCAGAGGCATGCAGCAAACCCTGTAACAGATTACTCCTGTTTTATAATTCAGTACAGGGATGGGAGAAAGAAAAAAAATAAAAGGTCCCTCCTAATGCAACTAAAACTAGAAGAATACGGTGACTCAAGCTGGAATTTGGTCACAAAATCCTGTTTACAATCGTCAAAAATCACAAAGCTTGCCAGGTTTAATGGTTCTGAGGGCTTCAGAAGCCCAGTCAGCGCTTCCTAACAACGTGGTTCCATGTAGATCATGCTGGTTTAGCACCAAGTCAGACAGGGGCAGTGATTTCTAACAGGCTGCCAATAGCTGCAGAATGTGCATTTTTAGCGTCAGCATGCTGATTTGTGTTGTTCATGCAGTTACAGCTTGGGACAGTAGAAACACAGTTCTCTCACTGTTTTTTACAACGTTAACAAAACACTTCTTTATGCTTGTTCACAGGTCAGCTTAATGCAGCAACAAACTAGTTACTCTGGGAGACAAGAACCGGAGCAATACCGAGCTTTGCAGCCCTGTGCTAAGAACTTTTGGAAGCGCTAAAATTCTAAATGCAAAACTTGGTTATTGCATTTTTCCCTTCTATCTCGTCAGAGCTAATGGGAAATGTTCCAGAGGATCTCTCATGTACACGTAGCAATCTGGTTAGGGAAAGGCAGCTAAGCTACTTTTAAACATAATTAGGTGAGAATGAACCACTTTGAATGCGGCACGAATGGTGTTTAGAGCTAACATGCAGCTAGTGAATGATGATCTTCATTTCAGCACAGAGTGGGTGTGTAGGAAAGAGCTCGACTGTTGTCACCACCTCCGTTTTCCCACTGCCTTAGCTCTGACAACCTGACACTGAAGCCAACTGAGTAAAACGCTAGCTTAGTGGCCCGATCATCTCACAGTGATGTAGAAAAAAGAAAGGCTCAATGTACTGGGATAGGAAAAGTGAGTCTTTGTTTCTGCAATGAAAAATTCTAGGTGTAACCTGACGGGAATGTTGTCTTTTCAGATGGAATCCTTCCTACCCAGAGAGCATCCCATGCACTCCAGGCACTGCTGAAGGGAGATGCGCCCAAAAGAAGGCCATGTCCAGGCAGAAGAGGCTCAAACTTTTAGAAGATATTTGGGGGATTCTGCCCCCAAATCTGTCTCCACCTCATAAAGTTTCAGCAGCATCCTCCAGACAAATACAACATGGTAAGAGAAAGAATAGGACTAGTCATCTCGGATGCCTTTGGAATGTAAAAGTAAAGGTTTAAGAGCATCCAGAGGAAAGTTCCCCAACAGCCACAATCTTCTCAGTTTGTCAGAACACCGTTCTCTCTGCTACGGCTTCCTTGGTTGTTCCCCGTGCCAGTCACATCATTCAAACTCGTCTTCCCTGAAAGCAGAACAGGGCAGCGGCTTCCTCACAGGGTTCAGAAAAAAACCACAAGGCAGCTTCAGATGGTGACAGAAATCCTTTGTTGAACCCAAAGAGACAGGATCCCTTACTCGTTTCCAGTTTGCACCATCCTTTACAGCTATACTGAGCACGTGCGCGTGGGGAGGCTTCTTCTCTGCGGATCCAACCAAGCTTCTTGGATGCTCTGCACAGATGATATGGCAAGACATGGAAAATATGCCCCCAGGGCCGTCTGCTGCACTGCAGCTCTGTGGCATCTTTCACCGCATCTGTTCTCCAGGTACCTTCCAAACCTTAATTATTGAACCCTCACATCCCCTTGCAATATAGCTTAAGGATCACTCCTATTTTCCATCTGGAAAATTTAGGAAGGACAGAAGTTAAGTGATTTTCCCCACAATTGTACAGCAGGTCAGAGGTGGAGGCAGAGACAGAACCAATCCTTAATTCAGCCGCTAGACAATATTCCTTCCGTCTAGAATATGGATATATTCTGAAAGGTCGCATTGGTAAATACATTAAAGGAAAATCATCTCCCTGTTAGTGACTCTTAATCCAGACAAGCATGATTCTGAATTAGGCTGTAAGTGTGTTTTAAAGGGAAACACTTAACCTATGTTTTCTCCACGTTGGCACCGTACTAAACAGCCATTCCTACTTGTACCGAATTAGGCGAATAATCTTATTATTCATGAAATCTGAAGTATGTGGATGGGAAGAATCTATGCAGAAACCATCACTCATGGCTATTTTTAGCACTTCTTCCACAAACACCTGGAAAGTATTGATTTGCTTATTATCTGGCACCACCCAGAGTCTCTTTAAGTTCTGCCTGGTGTACTCCTCTTCGGGAAGGCCTTCCACGCTTGCAACCCAATCTAAGGTCAAATGGTTGGGGTCCTGCAGGTAGCTGGATATTGAAGAGAGGTTTCCATTGAAGCAATAGTAAAGTTTGGAACCAAGAAGCTTCAGGAACAGACATGAGGTGGAGAAAATATGAGCACTGAACACTTCCATGTTGGAGGAAGATAAGCTGTAGATCTGGGGTGCTTCTCGGACAGTGAAGTGAACAGTCTGGGTCTTCTGATCAAGGGTGATATTGAGCATGGCATTCTTCTCCGCTTTAGAAAGCTCCACCTCCTTCTCCTGCAAGGCCTCAATCAGTGGCTGAATTTGATAAAAATCTACCTCCCGTCGAAGTAAGCCCATTTCCTGAAAGTCTTCAGGGAGGTCCAAGTGAGAAGTTCGTAAGAAGTTCAGGATGTAGCGGAAGATTTTGCCATCTCTGTCAATAAAGCAGTTGCCTTGGCTGTCCTTCTTGGTTGGAATCTTCCCGCTAAACATGGCCCCCAGCATGGAGTCTGGAAAGCTAGTCAGGGTGGACAGAGAGGTGGTGTAGAGTTTTCCTCCAACGTTGAGCGTGATGGGTTCTGACATGATGGAAAAGCCACGATGGGACTTTTTCTGGGACTAATTCTAAAAAAAAAAATAAAACCCAACACCACACATTTAGTTGCATTTACCTGTTTGAAAGGTTAAAGTACAGAGTCATAAATATACAAGGGTAACTATATGGCAAGAATTCATCATAGGAATTAGAAGTGGGGACTTACTTTTGGAACTTGTATCTTGAGAACAAGTGTAAGGATGTTTTTTCTCCCAACAGGCTTGAACAGGACTTTGTTTAGTTCAGTTTAATGCCAGAAATCATGAGTCTTCCAAAACTCTACAGTCACACTAAAAGTGAAACCTCTCACGGATACCTACAGCAGAATGACTGCTGACTTCAAAGCAGGAGTTGTGTCCTGGGCTCACCTGATCCCATCTCCCTCAGGAACACAGAATTTAGAGGGTGGAAAAAAATGGACAGGACAAGAACTGGACACATCCCGACATCTTCCATGGCATCTGAAGATATAATTAAAGCAACAAAGCTGTTGCAGCAGAATCCCCTGACACACATTTGAGTGCAGTCAGCTTAGCAAGGAGCCAGCGAGCAGCGCAGCCGTCAGCACGTGACAGTCTGCAGTTCCATTCAGTAAAAAAACAAACATCAGGCTTTCTCCTTCCAATGTGCTTTACCTTAGAAAACATTTCCTAATTAATTGGGGCCATATCCCAGTTGAGTTGATGTAGTTTCCATGCAGCTCCTCTGCAATCAGCTGAGACGAACGGAGGATGCGATTTTATGGTGCAGTTAAGCATCACTGCCTCTGGAAGGGACATCCCGCCCTTTGCTCTCCACCCTATCTTCCTCCTCGCTTACACAAGCTCTGACATTCATTTGGCCACACAGCGAGCCAGTTTAGGGAGAAAAAAACATAGTTGTCTATTCAGAATATGTTTCTGCTCCATCCTGGAACCAGAAGAATGCCAGTGCTGGTGCAAGGAAAGAGGAAGGAGCTATGTAGCCCTTTCCGCTGCAGTCAGCCCAGCTGCCTTGAAAAGGTGGGACCTCATTCCTGCCAGCTGGGGACCTGCAAATCTGTTTTTCCCTGTTTGCTGAAACCAAATCAATCAACAGTTCATACCCAGTTTTATCATTGACTTAATCAGCAGGAAACTCATCACTGTTTGCTCGTGGAGGTAGGAGGTAGCTCTTGCTGTAGTAACTATGGTCATCCAACAGAAAGCTGCCAAACAGCTCCCTTAAAATTACACTTAAGTGCAGGCATTTTCCTAACTAGTCATGGAATAATCATAGATGCTACATTATTATTGGCTCTGGAGTCACAGCAAATCACCGATAGGTAGAACATCATCTTGTGCTGGAATATCAATTTTTTTTATGGCTGCTGAAACCCAAATAACAGTGTTAATGGCACCCTAAACCAGATAAGCCTCTAGATAGCAAGCACGTTTTGCTAGGAGAAACGTACCCAACTTAGGGCAGCTAATGAACAGGTCAAAGGAGAATCTGTATTTCACTTCTAGTTTAAGATAAACA
This sequence comes from Rhynochetos jubatus, assembly GCA_027574665.1. Classification (NCBI taxonomy): domain Eukaryota; kingdom Metazoa; phylum Chordata; class Aves; order Eurypygiformes; family Rhynochetidae; genus Rhynochetos; species Rhynochetos jubatus. The sequence continues at coordinate 131,112,576 of CM050649.1, read as the reverse complement.
TTCCACTCTGCTCTTTAGCCTGCCTTAGCCCTCAGCACACAGCGCATATCTTGCTGCACAACAATTAATGGAAAGAAGCAGATCTCTAAATCCACTGATGCTTTGCCTGTGTATCCCTTAGTCCCATGTATCCAACAAAATTGGCAAATAAAGACACATGTGTAGACCAACACAACACACCATCTATGCCCATGAAGAAAGACCATCCTTGTGACTAACCTCAGCCAAATATACCCTAGAAAAAACTGTTTGTTCCAGTGCTAAACTCCCCATAGCACTGTAGTCTCCGCGTACTTCCCACTCTTGAAGATTTCTACCCAATTTAGAGTAAGAGCTGTTTAAAACTGATACTATACTGAGGCTTCAACTGGTCTAATTCTGTAGTACGACTGGCTGCCATGTATTTGTTCCCCTAAGGGCTTGCAATATGTCTGTAAACACATTGCTACAAGCACAACCTGGCAATTACAAGAACAGCCTAAAATGGAATTTACTTTTTTTTTGAGTTTCATCAAACAGAAGCCTTCCCTACATTGCCCAGCAAACAACACAGCCTGTAGAAGCAGGACGGACAGTGACCCCAAAGGCCATGCACATTGCTTCCCATCTCTGCTACCCCTCAGGCTGCTTTAGACTGAACAAGTCAAAATTTTCTGTTCTTTCTTCGTAGGTCATGTGTTCAGATTTTTGAGCCCAAGCCTGCTTATCTACACCACGGGAGTAGTTTTCTCATGCTCTCTGCCATCCTTAGCCAGATGCAGAGATGTTTCCCTTGACGTATATGTGACAGGCTTCACTTGGCAGAGCCCGTTGTCAAGAGTCACAACCTAAAGACCACCAGATGGAGCAAAGCTACAGATTTTAATTTCAAATTCAACATCTACCCTAGGTTTATTCCGATCCAGACTCACTGGCTACATACCTTCAGTGAGGCAGACGTCTCAGGCCAATCTGAACAGATAGTTTTAAAATATCTTGTAACTGGTTCCTTCATCATCAGTCTCAAAAGGGAGGCTGCCAACAAAATATGGCAGTAACATGAACTCTTTGAAGCTGAAAACCACATCTGTGCTGCCAGCAACAGCATCAGAAATTTGACCAAGCTTTAGCTCTGGCATCAGAAGAGTTGTGGGTGTTGTAGCACAGAGCTCGGCAGACACGGCATCACCCTCTCCCCGTGTGGGCTCTGCTCCTCTCTGGAAGCTCCTCAGACGTATGCCCTGACCAGCCTATTTTCCTTATGGCTATTTTGCAGTCTACAGACCCATATGGGCTGGATTTCGGCTCCCTAGGACACCAGCTTCCATTTATTTTGGACCTCCCCACTGCCCCCACTCTGGATTAAATTTCGAACATTTAATGATGCAAACATCTGGCCCATGGACAGGGCTGCAGGATAACTATTCCACAGATGTCATTCATAAAGCGGAATCAACATATGACAAGTTAATCATCGGCTTTTGCCTAATTCATCCCATTACTTGCAGGTTTATGTCTCATTGTGTGAAGATGAATCTGATAGTCTGGCAACCTCGGAAAACCCAAAACCACAGCACAAATTTCACAGATTTCACAGAGTGTTAGGGGTTGGAAGCGACCTCTAGGGAACATTTAGTCCCACCCCCCTGCCAGAGCAGCATCACCTAGAGCAGATCACACAGGAACAAGTCCAGGGAGCTTTGGAAAGTCTCCAGGGAAGGAGACTCCCCCCTCTCTGGGCAGCCTGTCCCAGGGCTCTGTCAGCCTCACAGGGAAGAAGGGTTTCCTCATGCTCAGGCTGAACCTTCTGTTTTCCAGTTGATGGCCATTGCCCCTAGTCCTGTCACTGGACACCACTGAGAAGAGCCTGGCCCCATCCTCCTGACACCCACCCTTTAGATATTGATCAGCATTGATAAGATCCCCCCTCAGCCTCCTCTTCTCCAAGCTGAACAGACCCAGCTCTCCCAGCCTTTCCTCACATGGAAGGTGCTCCAGGCCCTTCACCATCTCAGTGGCCCTGTGCTGGGCCCTCTCCAGTAGCTCCTTGTCCTTCTGGAGCTGAGGAGCCCAGAACTGGACACAGCACTCCAGGGGAGGCCCCACCAGCGCAAAGCAGAGGGGGAGGATAACCTCTCAGATGTTTACTGGACTTAAGGTATTGACCAACCAATGTACTTGACAGTAGCTGGGGTAAGACAGTCAATATCTCTGCTGCTTTTTTCTTATAAACTTGTTTAAGAAAAACATTTTTCATAAACTGGGATAAATTAAAATTAAATGGATTGCCAGTATTCTCTCTTAGCTCATCCAGCCAGCATTCGCAGTCCCTACCCCGGTTTATTGGGCCTGGATACTTTCCTAATGCAATATAAAGGTTCTTCACGATTGCAGCACGGAGATCACTTCTGCTTGGTGGCATTTCTGCAAGGAGGAGGAACCAAGAGATCATCTGACCTCGGGCGTGGGTGGTTATAACCTGCAGTCACCAAGGACAAGTACGAATTGGGTTACGGTTCTTGGAAGCAGAGAATTACAGTAAAGCCTTTTGTGTAGCTGCTCCCCAAGTAGCACTTAAAATTCACTCAAATTAGGCCAGCTAGAGGTCTAATTTCAGAGCTGAAGATGCGAATGTAGCTGAAAAGCACAGGATTTTTTTTGTGCTTTTAGAGTGATGTGTATTTAAAAACATCTTCCTTTTTAAAACAGATGTGTTTAATATCATGGGGAGAAAAATCTACAGTTGATTTAAAATCATAATCTTCTAAGTTGATGTAAATTGAGAGAAACTAACAGTGGTGAATTTTCTGGAAAAGTCAAACCCCTGAATAGAAGATGCTCTCTGAACATTGGAGCATGTTAACCAGCCAGGGCTTGTAAATGTTAACTTGGGTTTTACTCACAGGAGCATCCTCAACAGACGCATCAAGAACATTTCTGCAACGACGTTCTGCCCCGTGAGTTTAGTTCAGCAAATAATTGGATCGAACCTGGGAGAACGGTGGTGGCTGACACAGCAGGAAGGTATGAAAGAGCGTGCAAAATGACAAAATCTACCTGTTTTCACTTATCGATGCCTTCATGTGTTTAGACCCATCATTTCAGTTCCTTCATTATCGTTAACACTTCCTTTGCTTGATCATTCTGAATGCAGAACCGCTTTGAATAAGCTTATTTCCCCTCCTATGCATTCATCACATTGAAAGAGTGCTTTAATTAGCTAATAAATAGAATTCTGTATACGTAATTTAACTGAGTGCCTGTTTCTCCCAACTTGGCAAAAAAGCACAAGTGTACAAATAATTATATATAAAAAAAAATCAATCATGATTTGCCAACATAAATAAAATGTAAAGAAATGGTGGAAATATTACTACATATTTAACCACTCTGAAAAATGGGTACAGCTGTAGTCTATCATTTTTAGCCAAAAAGTGCAGTTAAATGTAAAGTCTACAGTTATAAATAAATACACTTATATCATTTTCAAAGAGACATGGATTTTTCCTTAAGACATACATATATGTATATGTATATGTATATGTATATGTATAAAGGCAATTTTTAACAGGATTCTTCTGGTTACTTATTCACATAAAAAATGATAGCTTAGATCATTCCAGTTAAAAATAATCTACCCTGAAATAGCAAGTTTATGAAACACTGAAGAGATATGCTAAGCCTGGTTCTGTTTAACAGTGTCATTGAAGAGGTGAAAAAAACTCTGCATTAACAAAATAAAGCAAATATTAGTTTAGCCAAAGCTATAAATACCAGCAGGGCAGGGAAAAGGTACTAAACTTTTTCTAGTGGAGGGTGTCCCTGCCCATGGCAGGGGAGTTGGAACGAGATGGCCTTTAAGGTCTCTGCCAACCCAAACCATTCTGTGATTCTATGATTAAACTGATCAGAAAACAAACCCAAGAAGTTTTATTTGGGAAAATGTGTAGCAATGCCTTGATTTCCCTGACAAGTAAACCCTAACACAAGTATTTTTGGGGAAAATATTCCTTGGGAAAAGCAGCAGTAATAGGTTGCAAACACAGATTTCAGTTCCCAAATGGCAGAGAAGGAAAATGAATCAATTCTTTGGGATTTCAGAGGCAACGCCTAAGCCGGGGTTAACAGGATGATCCTAGTGTTGTTCAGAAAATCTCATTAATGAAATTAATTAAACTCAGAGCAGCAAATCAAGAGCGATCTGTAATTTGGTAGGCGTGGATCACTATGAGTTAGGCTTTCCAGAGTCCATCCCACAGGCTGCTTATGGCCTCTGAAGCCTTTATGCTTGGCATTAAAGGCACTGAAAGTGGTAGCATCCCCTGAAAAATGAGTTAATGGATGCTGTGACAGCAACAGGGTCTTTTGCTGTCAGACAGAGTGATACATGGCCATTTACACAGTTCTAATTTTATATATAAGGTATTACACTGCTGGTTAATTTTATAGCATAGCCTTCAATAGCCTACCCATAAAACATCCCTCCACGACCCAAACTGTGGAAACCTGTATTTAAGACAGTGAAATATGTGCAGCTTCGTTAAGAAATAGTTGAGTAACAATGAACTGCAAAGTACACGCAAAGGAGGGAAAAAAAAGGAGCTGAATTATTTAGGCAGGCACAATGAAGGATGCCTAAGTGGCTATAAAATTAAAGCAAGCCGGGGACCATTTCTGCTAAGCACCAGGAAGAGCAGCTGAACTAAAAACCTCTCTGGCTTTTTGAGCATTGCCCGAGGGAGCTGGTGAAAGCCACATCAGCTGGATAAATGCTACGAGAGGCTGATCAGGTAACGTGTTGTAGGAAGTAATTCTGCACTGAGAGGGGCAGGATTGATTTCAGCTAAAAAGGAGGTATGGAAAAAGAAATATCTGGGTATCTGTGTGGCAGCTGGGGACTTTAAATGTGATCCGGCAGGAGAAGATGGTTGTTCGCGGGATGGGGCTCCAGCCTGCTTCATTACAGTGTATTAATGGGAAACGGAATCGTAGAATGGTTTGGGTTGGAAGAGACCTTAAAGATCATCTAGTTCCAACCTCCTTGCCATGGGCAGGGACACCTTCCACTAGACCAGGTTGCTCCAAGCCTCATCCAGCCTGGCCTTGGACACTTCCAGGGATGGGGCATCCACAGCTTCTCTGGGCAACCTGTCCCAGTGTCTCCCCACTCTCTCCACAAAGAATTTCTTCCTGATATCTAACCTAAATCTCCCCACTTTCAGTTTAAATCCATTATCCCCTGTCCTGTCACTCCCTGCCCTTGGAAAAAGTCCCCCCCCCAGCTTTCTGGTCAGCCCCTTCAGGTACTAGAAGGTGCTATAAGCCGGCAAAGATACTTTTTTCTGCACAATGCTCACGCTGCTTTGGGTTTTGCCCCAAATTCCCCACACTCGGCACACACCACTTCACTCCATAGCATCTTACTGAAACAAGCATTTTGGTCTGAAATAAAAATTCCAGTTTCCACGTAATACCCCTTGTCCTGAGAGAAAACCCCCTTTGTTTATGAGGTTGTGAACTCCAAATCCAGGCACACCCAGCCCCGTGGCACTTGCGGTGACTGTACCTGCAGACAAGTTTCGTGCCTTGTCCCATCTCAAGGGGACGATTTTGCAGAGGGAATCCAAACCCTCTGCTACGAGTCTGTGCCCCGCTGCGTTTCGGGTATGGCAGACGAGGCAGTGTAAAGCTCAGAAGTCGCCCCGTGAAAGACAGGATAAAAATAATAATAGAACAACAAAAGGAGGGCAGAAACAAAACGAACAGTATTTAGGGGATTAAAAATAAAGATTAAAATGCAGCTGGCCACTTACCCAGCCAGTAGCAGCTAGTAGGTATCAAGTGGGAGCCGGGTTTAAGGAAGGATTTGGGAAAAAATCCAACACAAGGACGGATTCACCCTCCCTTTACGTATTCCTGATGCACATTTCCTTAGCTCATCCTCAGCTACAGAAGGTTAAACATTTACAGTATGCTTTCTACACCCCCTATGCTTATTTATAGTAATCTTAGAGTGAGGAAAACCTCATGTTTTCCCGTCGCTGCAGGATGGACCCACCTAATTTTGGACACTTGTTTAGTATCATCCCCTCCGATAAATATAGTGCAGCACTTAGAGGCTTAAGATTCAGTCGGTGAAGCAGAGCGTGGCGTGTCCGCCAGGAGCAATATATCCCGAAATGCAGCGCTGGGGGGTGGGGGAAACAGCCGCTTTTTGTTTCGGGACTGCTGTGAGCCACTGGAAATTTCCAGGCAGCGTTTTGGGGAAAGGCCGCTCACCCCCCCGAGGCTGGCATGGGGGACACGGGTGACACGGGTGATGAAGGGACTCAAACTCCCAGCAGGCGCGTGGCAGGAAGCGACATCTCACCCTTCCCTTCTCCCTATGACAGGATCAGTATGGATCTGCCAGCGGCTGCGATACCCAGCGATAGACGCTCCCGACTATCCACCTCCGGAGAGCAGCTGCTTAGCCACCCTTTATTTATATTTATTGGTATTTGATTTTCTAACCGTGCTCGGTTAGACACAGCAACGCTCCTCTCCGCTGACAAGCCACACGAACAACGGGAAATCCGTAACATCCCTGGTTTGTTGGGGGTGCGATGCGGCGTGTCCATCCTTTCCCAGACCTGCACCTTGATGCTCCTGAGCATCTCCCGGGCTGCGTGCGTAGGGATGCAGGTGAAGGCAAAAGGCTGCACGTGTGGCTCTGCAGACGCTGAATTTAAGCCATAAAGAGAAGTGGGTAGGAAGATGGGGGCAGGAAAATAGAGCTGGCGCCCCGTTAGTAAGAGGAAGGAGCGATATCAAACAAAGGTCAGGTATCTCTTGAGAGAAGAGGAATGAAAGCAGCAGTGCACGGCGGGGAGGGGGAAAACGAAATGAAGGTTAACGGCTGCTGAAGGAGAAGGGCAGAAGACAAGATGGAGGGGAGAGGGAGCGCAGAGCCGGAGAGATGCAGCTGCAGCGAGGTTTGGAGAATAAAAGCCGAAGTGCTGCAGTGCTCGTCGCCCTCCTGGCATGATACCCATGGGCGATGCAGATTGCCTGGGGGGGCACTGCCACCGGGAGGGCACTGCCAGGAGGGACCCCGTTTGGGGCCTCAGGGCAGCAGGAGCATCACTCTTCCCTCCCAGCAGCTGATGTAACCCTTTGAACAGCCCAATATACCAATTTAACGCCAGCCCCGGCAGAGGTTTTCACTGATTTTTACAGTCCTGCCCCAGCGTCCACGAGTGCCACCCTTGGAGTATCTTCCAGATACTCTTTACTTCCTTCCTGGACCACTTCATCCGCGCACGTGGTAGACCACCACCTGCGTACAGCTTGATGCACGCACGGCGTGGTCCAGCATCACTCCATCTCCCACCGTCACTTCCAGGGTGCCCCTACCATCAGAGGGGGGCTAATCGCCAGCACCGATGCAGCTGCACGTTAGGGAGAAGCGCTCAGAAGTAACGCTAACAAGGTAGGTGCCATCCAGAATTAGACCCTCCGTAGGATATGGCTCATGCACGTCACCCAGCTGGCTCCACGCCGCCAGCCAGGCCTTGGCTGGACACTGAGCCAGCCCTGGCTGTGGGCATACAGAGCTTGGATTTGCTACACTGCCGTAAATCTTTTAATCCTGGAGCGGTTTCATTTAAAGAGGGGGGATGTAAAGTTTGCTGAGTGGTGCTGAGCCCCACCCCGTGAAGAGGAACCATAGGTACGGCTCCCCCCTACACAGCCAGGCACCCACGCTATTAAATTAGCTTAAAATACTTAAAAAACCAACCCCAAAGCCCCCCAAGAGCGGTGGGTCACACGTCCTCCCGCATCCCACAGCGTTTCTCCGCGGAGCAGCAATCGGGAACACCAGTTCCCGCCCCCGTGCCTCAGTTTCCCCACCTCAAGGGGGTTACGATGGGGTGACCGCGGCTCTTCCCACTCCCCCCCACGTCCCGAACCGGGTGGATCCTCACCCCATCCCCGCCGCGGTACCCACCTGCGCCCCCCTCCAGCCGCCGCCGAGCCCCGTCGCTCGCCGGGCGCCGCGGGAGGCGGAGGCGGCGGGAGGAGGAAGCGGGGGGCGCGGCGCGGCTCGGCCCGGCCCGGCCGCCCTGGGATTTGTAGTTCGCCGCCGCCCTCGGCCCTGCCCCGGCGTTACCCGCAGGACTGCGGCTCGCTGCCCGCCGCGCCGCAGCCTTCCCGGCACGGCTGGGGACGGCCACGGCGGGAGGTACCGCGGGGGGCAGGCGGGGAGGGGGTCTCGGAGGGGGGCGGTCAGGGGTTGGGGTGCTGGGAGGGGTGCGGGAGGGATGCTCGGGGAAGGGATGCGGGAGGGGTAGTCAGGGGAAGGGGTGAGGGAGGGATGCTGGGGGTGAGGGGGATGAAGGAGGGATGCTCGGGGTGAGGGATACAGGAGGGATACTCAGGGAAGGGGGTGCAGGAAGGATGCTCGGAGGATGAAGGAGAGATGCTTGGAGTGAGGGATGCAGGAGGGGTGGCCGGGGAAGGGGTGAGGGAGGGATGCGGGGGGTGAGGGGGATTCTGGAGGGATACTCAGGGTGAGGGATGAAGGAGGGATGCTCGGGGTGAGGGATGCAGAAGGGGTGTTCAGGGAAAGGCGTGCAGGAGGGGTGGCCAGGGAAGGGGTGAGGGTGGGATGCTCGGGCTCAGGGGGATGCAGGAGGAGCAATTGGGGAAAAGGGTGCAGGAGAGATGCTTGGGGTGAGGGGGATGAAGGAGGGATACTCAGGGTGAGGGATGAAGGAGGGGTGTTCAGGGAAAGGGGTGCAGGAGGGATGCTTGGGGTGAGGGGAATGCAGGAGGGATGCTTGGGATGAGGGATGCAGGGGGATGCTCGGGGAAAGGGGTGCAGGAGGGGTGGCAGGGGAAAGGATGGGGGAGATTGTTCAGGGGTCAGGCTGCTCAAAGGGAGGGATGCTTGGGGGAAGGGGTGCAGAAGGGAAGTTTTGGGGTGCAGGAGGGATGCTCAAAGGGAGGGATGCTTGGGGAAAGGGGCACAGGAGGTGTGTTTGGGGGTCAGTCTGCTCAGAGGGAGGGATGCTTGAGGAGAGGGGATGCTCAGGGGGAGTGATGCTCAGGGGTTGGGATGCAGGAGGGATCCTTGGGATCACAATACAGGAAGGATGTTCAGGGGTTGGGATGCAGGAGGGAACCGGGAGCAAGAGGTGCTTGGGGGTGTGGAGGCAAGAGGTGTTCTCAGGAACTGGGATGCTCAGAGGGAGGGGATGCTTGGGGAAGGGGTGCAGGAGGGCTGCTCAGGGGTTGTGATGTGAGAGTGTTACTCAGAGGGTGCTTGGGGATCAGGATTTAAGAGAGGGCTTGGAGTGGGGTATGCAGGAAGGATGGTTGGAGTGAGGGCTGCTTGGAAGCTCAGGATGCAGAAAGGGTGCTCTAGGGAGGGATGCTTGAAGGGAAGGATTCTGGAGGGATGCTCAGGAGTCAGGATTCCCAGAGGGATGCTCAGGGAGAGGGATGCTCTGTTGTCAGGATGCAGGAGGGAACCCTGGAGGATGGATGCCCAAGGATTTGGATGTTAGGGGGTCAAGCTATAGGATGCTTGGAGCGAGGGATACAGGAGCAATGTGGCAAGTGGGTGTGTGTGCATTCACCTGGTGCTTGCAGGTCTTTGTAAACCTGTTTGCAAGGCAGCATCTTGTTATGAGGAACTGGCTAAGATGGGTTCAGGTTTTCCTCAAGGAAGCTGACCTGGCAGAGAAACTCAGGGATGTTCCCATCCTGTAGGGAGCCAAAAGGCCCTAAAAGTGAGGGTCAGATTCAGACCCGTCCAGATCCAAACCCCTTTCAGGTTAAATCTGGCCTGGCATGGACTTTGCAGCTGTTACCAAAGGATGAAAGTTGGAGTAAAGGAAGGATAAAGTTGGAATATTTGCCACTTCTGTGAGGTTTGGGAACTGAACTATACCCTGCTGTATTTGTTTCACGGCACTCACAGCAGAGAAATTTTGACTGCATGCCCTACCTCAGGCTGAAAGGATGCAGCAAGGGGCTGAGCTTTCACCTGGGGAGGAGGTTCAAAATGCCTTCGATATCTTGAGCCTACAAAAATACTGGCGGGGGGACTTTTTACAAGGACCTGTAGTGACAGAACAAGGGGTAATGGGTTTAAATTGAAAGCGGGAGATTTAGATTGGATATCGGGAAGAAATTCTTCCCAGAGAGGGTGGGGAGGCACTGGGACAGGTTCCCCAGAGAAGCTGTGGATGCCCCATCCCTGGAAGTGTCCAAGGCCAGGCTGGATGAGGCTTGGAGCAACCTGGTCTAGTGGAGGGTGTTCCTGCCCATGGCAGGGGGGTTGGAACTGGATGGGCTTTAAGGTCCCTTCCAACCCAAACCATTCCATGATTCTTTGTGATGGAGTCCATAAAGTTTGCCATGTTGTCACTTTCCTGGTTTCTGGATTGATTGATGCACAGTCAAGTATGCTGGGGGTTGGAGGGAAACTGAGGTCTCAAATTGAGTGTAATATCCCATTTTTCTCAAAGGCACCACCAAAAAAATTTGAGCTCTCTCTTTCTCCAAGCAGTGAGGCAGTGTCTGATGAATTCCAACCAGCATCAGGAGTGTCCGCCCTCGGCCCGATGTGCTTTGGTGAACAGGATGCGGTTTTGCCTTGGGTTATACCCAGGGTTTTAACTTCTATACACAGACAACAGCAGACAGAAATCTGAAGAAAGAAGAGTGATGTTAATGCTATAAATATCTTCAGGGAAATAACCAGCTTTCCTGAGTAGATGTATTTACAGTCTCCAGGGATGATGATAGAAAGGACATTGGTCTGAAGGTCAGTGCAGGATCCGGGCGCTCTTAGTATAAGGCTCCATGGAAGTAGGATAGCACAGCCCTGGCTGAGAACTCTGGCTAGGAAGGAGAGCAGAAGGCTTTTGGGGGAAGAAAAGGGAGATATCTTCATCTGGGGGATGTGATGAGGAGTGACCACCCTGGGAAAAACTTACCTAGTGCAGGCAGGACAAAGCTTTAGGGCATCCAATGCCAAATATGTTTGGACAATTAAGAAGAAACTGGGGTGGGTTATTTTTGTCTGTGGTTGATGCTGGGCTTAGCCATAAAGCCAGTGGTTTGTCACTGCTGGTCTAGTGTTTAGAGCATGTCTTGCCTGACGTGCCTTTCTCTGCTGCTGGCTTTCAAGGCAATGGAAGAGAGGAATTTAATTTCTCGTGCCTTGCTTTCTGCATCCATGCCAAGATGGCTGATAATACACTAGTGATGGTTTTAGGATGCTTTATTAGGAAAGGATACCGGTGCGTGTTAGAGATGCGTGTATGTAGCTGTTGACTGGAGGGAAGGAACACAACTGGGAGGAGGAGTCTGTCTGGAGAAAGAGAGGGTGAAAAGTTAGGGCCTTGGGCTTTATTTGTATTATTGTGCTGATTGCTTTGACAACCAGCCAAAGCTTTTTTTTTTATTTGATGACTGGGCACCTAACAGCCAGAAACATGGAGCAAGAGAAGAGACCTGGGGGAGCTGTGTGCACCAAAGGGATCAAAGAAGCAGCACAGGAGAAATAAGAGAGCAGGGCAGCTAAGATAGCTGCGTAGGTCGGCCAGTCTAGCACTGTTGTCCATGAATTATGGCCGTGGTAGGTCACTTGGACATGGATGGTAGAATCTTATGGTGTGGTCAACCATATTTGTAGTGTTTTAGAGGAAAAAGGAATTGATGAAATACATGGTAGCACAGCAGAAAAGTGTCCACAGTGGTATGTAGATCTGAAGCAGATTTTAGTAAAGGTAGGAATGACTGTATGGTAAATTTAGGCTGATTGCAAATAGATGCCTTTTAGGTAGCTACTTTTTAGGGACCCCTTAGAAAAGTGTGTGGTCACAGGAGAGAAACTCACTATTCCCAAGATTTTGCTCTTGATGTACAGCAAAGCCATGCAAGATACCTACAGTCCAGTTGGATGGATGCCCATCTTCACGCTCTGGAGAGGACAGAAAGCTGCTGAGCAGGGTGGAAGGTCCTGCAGAGCATCAGGACAGCCTCCTGCTCCAAATCTGTTACTGCCTGTGGCTGAAGGGGAATCTCTATCGGTGCTGGACTAAAGGGCGGTTCTGATTCAGAGGACAGGAAAGCACAAAGAGCCTTGCCAGCCAAAAGTAATTAGCTCTAGTGAGTAGGAGACATGTAACACAAGTGCAATCTGTCCCTGGAAAGCAGTTTGGGACAGAAAGTGAAGAATATGTGATCTCCTTGAAAAGAAAAGGTGAATTTAGAAAGGCAGATTATAATTACATGCAAAAAAATTTGGCCAGGCATCGTGCTGGTGAGTTTTCCCTGTTATGACTGCAGATGGCTAGAGTCACACTTCTGTTTCTAAAGGGGTATGTAACTAGATTTTTTCATAGTTATTTGCTCTGAGTTTCTGCCTAGATCTCACAAAAATGGACCCGATCCTCTGCTTTGCCATGGCGCTTTAATGGGTGCAACTCTGATAGCAGATGAAGTGAGCAAAGTAAGGTTAATTAACTGTCATTAATGTATTTGGAGGTCTGGGGAGGTTTGGCTGCCAGCTCTGCCACCACCTATTGCATCTCCCTGAGCAAGCTGTGTGATCTGGGTATCACAGAGTCATAGAATGGTTTAGGTTGGAAGGGACCTTAAAGCCCATCCAGTTCCAACCCCCTGCCATGGGCAGGGACACCTTCCACTAGAGCAGGTTGCTTCAAGCCTCACCCAGCCTGGCCTTGGACACTTCCAGGGATGGGGCATCCACAGCTTCTCTGGGCAACCTGTCCCAGTGCCTCCCCACCCTCTCCAGGAAGAATTTCTTCCTGATATCTAACCTAAATCTCCCCACTTTCAGTTTAAACCCATTACCCCTTGTCCTGTCACTACAGGCCCATGTAAAAAGCCCCCCTCCCAGCTTTCCTGTAGCCCCCCCAGGTACTGGAAGGCTGCAATAAGGTCTCCCTGAAGCCTTCTCCAGGCTGAACAAGCCCAACTCTCTCAGCCTGTCCCCACAGCAGAGGTGCTCCAGCCCTCTGAGCATCTCCGTGGCCTCCTCTGGACTTGTTCCAACAGGCCGATATCCTTCTTATGCTGAGGGCTCCACAGCTGGACACAGCACTCCAGGTGGGGTCTTACCAGAGCAGAGTATCACCTCCCTCACCCTGCTGGCCATGCTTCTCCTGATACAGTCCATGATACGGTTGGCTTTCTGGGCTGCCAGCGCACACGGCCGGCTCATGTTCAGCTTCTCATCTCCCAGTACCCCCAAGTCCTTCTCCTCAGGGCTGCTCTCCATCCATTCTCTGCCCAGCCTGTCCTTGTATTTGGGATTGCCCCAAGCCAGGTGCAGGACCTTGCACTTGATATTTCATTATTTCATATTGCTACAACAGCGTGAATGATATCTGCCGTGTCACTTACGTGAGAGGTACATTGCCTTGTGTATATTCCTATAGATCCAGTTTGTAGCCCAGTGGGCTCTGTTTCAGTTGAAGCCTCCAGGCATTATTACAGTGCAAATTATATATAAGGGCGGCCGAGGCTTTAGAGAATAATGGGTAGTTGGATGTGAAATCATTAAGAAAGAAGAGAGAAGCAGCAATTGTGTCATTGGGAGGACTTGAGGTAGAAACCACAGCACTGAGTCGCTGTGAGTGCTTGACGTATCCACAGATCATTGAACTGGAATCACATCACTTACATTAATTAAGGTTATTTAGTCAGAAAAACTAGGTCTCAGCTAAATGAAGAGTATAACCAGTTGTGTAAATTATACTAGATGGCGGAGAGGAAGAAGTAGGAGGTGCAGTAGCACAGATGAGGGCCCAGCAATGGCCTTTGTATGATGATTTCCAACCCTGTAGGGAAACTGCGATTTCTTCCTAGTTATTTAAAGGGATTTTTAGCCTTGTAGAAAAACAGTCATAGGGAAGTGATAAGAATGACTGTCTATGACTGCCCGATACCTGCTGGTGAGGCTGTACCTATTGGATGTGGTAATGATGATTTGCAGGCTGTGGTTTCCCTTCCTTGGCTGGATGAACAGGCAGTTACTTTGTACCAAAAGAACTCTCCTTTGCCTATGAATTAAGGGGACATTTATTCCCTGCAAAAAAATTAATTAGGACACAATTACTTTGATGTTCCTGGAAAACAGTCCTAGAGAGGTGTGTGGCTGCAGGGGCTGGTCCTTTTAAGAAATTGTATACCAGGACATGGCCAATTTGGTAGAAATTTTAAAGAATACAGTATTTTTTTGTGCAGTATTTTGTGCTCTAGCAAGGCACTGTGTGAGCTCCTTTCCATCCTGCAGCAGCTCAGCATGCTGCAGGATTGAGCCCTAATTGCCTAGCTGCCTGGAGGATGCAGCAAGAATAACAGTAATGCCTTGGCTGACAGAAAAGGAACCATTTCAGCAGGAGTTAAGGACAACAAAAGGTGAGTCTTGTTTCTGTACTTCCAGACCTCCACAGAATTCAGGGAAATATATCGTATTTTCTTCTTCTTCTTTCTAAGTAAGAAACAAGCCACTTTATTTATAAGTCTATGTTTGGATGGTGGGATATTTTTTCCTCCTTTAGTGCTATTTATCAAAGTATATATGATGCCATTGTAGGAAATGTGCTGAATTTATTACCAAGATTTCCTAAAAGTAAGGTACATACCTGACCTATGTTTTCAGAGCTTTGTAAGATCTGGGGTGTGGAAACCGATACTGCAGTTTACAAAAAATATGAAGGAGCCTTTACTGGAAATCTGCTGCTGGCAGGGATAGGGGAATGAATTGTTTTAGAAGTAATTGGATAGACTTCAATTGAGACAAATCCTAATTAAAGGAAAAACACAGAAGAGAAATCTAAGGATACATCTGAACAGTACAGATTATAAAGATTAGACCCAAGTAAAGCCCAAGGTGACTTTTAATTATGGGGTTGGGTTTTTTTGGTTTGGTTTGTTTTTTTTTCCTTCAGTTTACTGGGTTTGGAGCATGAAATTGAGCTGGCCATTCCTGCCCTTTTCTTAAATTCCTTTTCCCTCTCTGGCTTCAGGAGCATGGTTGGGTATCTGTCCTTGTAGGGACACATCTCATGGTCAGCAGCACCTGTTGCAAATGTTGATGAAATACTAATTTTATTTGTGGCTTTAGGTGGAATTGAATTCTGGGGCCAGGGCTGCTCTCTTTTACAGTGCCCTTTTTATTTTGAGGGAGCATGGGAGAAAGCACGGTGGACCCTGGTGTGTACTTGTGAATGCAGTGTGTGATACCTAATGCCATCAACACTTGTTGATCTGCCAGGTGGATCGGAGAGTGTCTCCAGGACAGTTTTGTAGGTCTAAGCATCTGCATGACAAGGATGAGATAGGAAGACATCCCTCCCTCTTCCACAGCACATCTACCTCTCTAGCATATCTTCAAAAAGTCAAGAAGGATTATCTGAGAACCTAGCTTTGTCGGATTCTCTTCTGTTCTTAGGACAATCATAGAGCACATCCTCTTGGAAGCTGTGTCTGGGCACATGAAGGAGGAGGTTACCATTTAGCGAGGGTAAATCATGCTTGACCTACATGATGGCTTTTAAGGATGGACTGGTAGACCTGTGGGTGAGGGGAGAACATTGGATGTTGTCTTCTTTGACTTCAGTAAGGCTTTTGAGATGATGTCCTGCAGCATCCTTGTATTAAAGGTACAACAGAAACTGCAGTCTAGACTGCTAATTGGGTAGGAAACTGGCTGGAACTATCCTGGGACCTTTCCTTTTTAATATTTTTATCAGCAACCTGGAGGAGGAGATGAAATTCACTTCATCAAATTTGTGAATGACACCAAACTTAGGGGAATAGTCAATATGCTTGAGGGCAGGGCTGCCATACAGGAAGACCAGGACAGGCTGGGCCCCACATGAACCTTGTGGAATTCAACAAGGACAAATGCAAAGGCCTACACTGGCGATGGACTCATCTGGCATGGGTGCATCTGGGAAGGACTAACCCAGCATGGACTCACCCAAGATGGACTAACCCCTTGCACTGGTGAAGGCTGGAGACTGACTGCTAGCAGCCTACAAGGAAGTTATTCAGGAGGTGGAGCCAGGCTTTTCACAGCAGTACATGGCAGGAGAATGAGAAAAAAACCAGGCACACACTGAAACAAGGGTTTCCAACTGGAAATAAGAAAAACCTTCCCAATATGAGCTAATTAGGCACGGGGGCAGGTTGCCCAGGATGGTTGCATGATCTCCATCCTGGGATCAAGACCTAAAGGGACAAAGCCCTGAGCTTTGATTTCAGCTTTGCGCAGGGGTTGGACTAGAGACCTCCCTCAGTCCCCTCCCTCCTGGTTCTGTGATTTTAGCCATCTTACTCCTGCCAGTCTTTCACTGGGGGAGCAGAACAGTTTTTCCATTTTGTGGGGATTTTTTCTTTGTCTCTGCAAAGCTCATGTTGTGTACTTTCTGTTTTCTGTGAGCTACATAACAGATGGGAACCTTAAAGCAGCTCTGCAGATTAATAATTAACATTTTGACCTTTACAGCATCCTCATGTGCTCCAGGAACTTGGTTTCCTTTACTAGCAGGAATGAGCCAATCCTCCCAATTTTTCTGAGTTGTTATTGCCAGTGAGGAAGATGAAGTGCAGAAAGGTTGTCCCACTGTAGGAGCACTCATTATAAAAGCCTGTTTATCTGAATATTTAGTCTCTTTAATTCAATATTAAACAGAGGAGAGCCAGGAACCAGATCTCCAAGGCAGCATTTAGCTGCCCAGCAATGAAACTGTCCTTCCCTCTCCTGCAGTTCCCTGGGTTATTTATGACATGCTTCCAGTTTCTGCAACAAATGAGACAGTGATCTTACAGACAACATCCTCCTTCACTGCAAACCCTGATTCATTCTCCAGACAGGTCCCTGGGGACAAAAAAAAAGAGTTAATATGAGATCCTTTAAATGACATCTGTCTGAAAGCATCTGGAACTGTGCTGGGGTTGAATTAGCCATTTTAATTCCTAACTTTTGACATGTGAATGATCTTTTAGTGTAGTTTTAAGACTGTAATATTTATTATTACATATTACAAAGCAGCTTGAATGTTGTTTTAATATAATTCTAAGATTGTAATATATATTATAAATGTCTCCTTCTAAGGTGCTCCCTGCCTAGCATCCTCCATCCTGACTTTGTCTGCCCCACACCGAGGGAGCAGCTTGGTGTACCCTGATACACAACAGAAACATAAAATCATAGAATTCTAGGTTGGAAAAGACCTTTAAGATCATCAGCCCAGCCTTGCCAAGTCCACCACTGAACCATGTCCCCGAGCACCACGTCTACATGTCTTTTAAACCCCTCCTGGCATGGTGACTCCACCACCTCCCTGGGCAGCCCGTTCCAATGCTGACAGCCCTTTCAGTGAAGACATTTTCCCTAATATCCAATCTAAATCTCTCCTGGTGCAACTTGAAGCAGTTTCCTTTTGTCCTGTTGCTTGTCACTTGGGAGAAGAGACCAATCACTGCCTCTCTGCACCCTCCTTTCAGGGGGTTGTAGAGAGTGAAAAGGTCTCCCCTTGTTTGTCCCCTCCTGCTGACACCAGTGTAGTTAGAGAGGTGTAGGTGGGACTTTGTTACCTACAGCCCAACCTTGTCCTGTAAAGTCCTTTGTTGGTGAGGAGAGCATGGACCCTCCACCACAGGGTCAACTCAGGTGGTTCTGCCTGCGTGTCTTCGAGGTCCTAATGTCAATATGAGACATGACGATGTTTTCTGATGAGGAAGATGGTTTGCCTTTACAGTCCTTAGATACTCTCCATTGAGACTTGGTTGTCTGTTGACTATGGCGGGAGTTTGGTTCAGCCTTGTCCTCGCTGCACTATGTCAGATGAGACCTGGTTGCACTTCTGGCAGCAAGGCTGGGGTGACCCATCCTCATGTCCCCTTCTGTGAACAGCCTGAGAAAGAAACAAACCCTTTCAGGATCTGCAAGTTTGCCTCAAAATTCAGACAGACCCTCTGTATTGAAAATTTGGGTGAAGTTTAGCAGTGCCAAAGTAGCCAAACCCCAGTCATACAGGGGACAGCAGTGGGCAACCATCACCTCTGAGAGGGTCAGCGGGGCCATCCACCACTGCGTACACCAGTGGGCTGTGGACTCGAGGTTAAACCACGACAACTGTGGTGATTTATGTGGCTCGATCTAAAAGATCTGTAGCCATTTTTTCACCATCCTGCCTGTGTAGTGTTTCCACACCGCTGTGACAGGCTCAGCGTGGATTGCACGAGGGAAATAGCCACGTAACAGTGAGACACAACCAGTGAGTACTGTAGATCCTCCTCTCTTCTCCTGGTCCTTTATCTAGCTGCCAGACATCTGGGGTATCAGGGCTTAGGCTGTGAAGTTGCAGAGAAGGGGTAAAGGGGATACCAAGCTTTACTACAGGTCTATGGTAGTCTCTGTATACATCCAAGGTGACCACTGAGCTAGGTAGGACAACTAATCCTGATTTCTGGTCTGTTTGCAGGCCCCATCTGCTCTCTGGGCTGGCTTTTAGCCTTTGCTGTCACTGTGGTACTTTCTGTTTGAGGTGAAAAGATGTTACCTGTGGGTCTTTATTCTCTTAACTTGCCCTCATTTGTTACTGGTTTAATGCAGGCTGGTCCATCAAGAGTCTTTATTTCTTCTACCCTGTGAAAACAATGCAA
Organism: Rhynochetos jubatus; assembly: GCA_027574665.1. Taxonomy (NCBI): domain Eukaryota; kingdom Metazoa; phylum Chordata; class Aves; order Eurypygiformes; family Rhynochetidae; genus Rhynochetos; species Rhynochetos jubatus. Next base: position 131,093,898 of record CM050649.1, on the reverse strand, counting down.
TAAGGAGCATCAGCTCTGCCATAGCTTGTTGCAGGGAAGGTAGAAGTGGTTCTTGACCGGGAAAAATGAATCCAGCACATGAGCAGAGAACCGTATGAGTACACAGGCAGGGAACAGAAGGTCCAAGGTGCATTCCTGGAGAGCCATTGCAGTGTAGATTGCTGTCATCACTGGATGGGGAGATGGCCATGGGTTTTTTTTCATCCTGTGATATTGTGGGGGAAGCAGTGATGGGAAGAGGTGATGTTTGGTCGAGTAGGAAGGCTTCCTAGCCAAGCAGCTGTAAGCCAGAACTTGAGGTTTGTGTTTGGCATCAGTTTTCCTTCTCCACCAGCAAGCAGCCACCTACCAGGAGAGAAGATACACTCTGGCTCAGATACAGGCTCACTGCAGGGAGAGGGCGGTCCTTGGATGGCACCCTCTGAGGTCCCGTCTGCATGGCATCTGTGAAAGCCATACTTGGGGTACACGCCACCTGTGCATGTATTTTCATTAATGTATCACTACCCACTTGAAAAGCTTCAAGTACTTTCCAAGTGCTAAAACAAAGGAAATTTCAACCAACCCTGCTAGTAATGGCTGCGTGTTGTCTTCATTTCACGGATTAGGAAACTGAGGAATGAAAGGTGGTGATTATTCTTCTGCTCAGATACACATGAGCATGGACGGATCTGTCCTGCCTTCATCCCTCATTTAGGTAATGAAGATAGTACTTTCCTTCCATCTCTCCCCTGCCCCCCTCCATGGATTGTTTCTGGCTGTAGGCAGGAAGGGACATTCTCCAAACGTGTATCTGTCCAGTGTGTAGCACCGGGGGGACCTGCTGTGCATGAGCCTTTAGATAGTCCCTGTAATGTGATTTAAGAAATCCTGGCTGTCTGATTTTATCACTCTGTAACGGGGTTTCTCGTGCAGAAGTGCATTCAACACCTGGCTATAGATGTTCTGGGCTCTTCCAGGGAAATCCTTGGGGGTTATTTTTAAGCACTTTCTCCTCTACTGCTGTATTGCTGGTGAATTTGGGCTGTGACGAATAGGAAACTTTGCCTGACTCTGCATTTTCGCTCCCCTCTCGCTTTGGTCCTGCATACAAATGCGGCAGGTCCTTGGGGAGCAGCCAAGACTGCACCACTCAGCCGGGGTGGCTGGCAGCACGGCCTAAATGTCAGATGCACACCCCTCCTATTGCAGAGAGAGGCTGCAATCCTACCCCTGCTTCCCGTGGCTTTTCTCTCCTTCCCTAAATGTGAAGACAATCGTTGGGAGCATCTTTGCCTCGCGAGGACAGCTGAGCCAGCCGGCACCAGTGGAAGATCTCAGCTCCCCTGTTTTCCCACTCAGCCCCTCTGTGGGTCTGTGCAGGCTGTCTCTGGTGGGACTGGATTTTGTGAAACAGGGGGGGCACCATCTTGAGTTGCTGAACCTCTTGAGGAGAGGGATCTTATCCATTCCTAGGGTCAAGTGTAAGGTTGTAGTTGGTTGTTTACAAGACAAAAATGCTCGTCGTGTGATTAGTCTGAAGAAGTTCTGTATTTATATATATTGAGTCAGTTTTGGGGCTTTAGTCTCGGTTGAATGTCACCAGAGTGGACGTTTTTCTGCATCCCTCAGGATACCACCATGAAAAGGGCACAAGAATTGTCATCACCATAGTGGTCCCAGACAGCTCTCAAGTTCTGCTTCTTTGACCTCTCTCTTGCCAACCTGGGCTTGAAAGTTCAGCAGACCCTGCTTGAACTAATCTGCTGCTGTGTTCCTCTCTTTCAACAGCTGGGAGCAGAGATGGATAAGATACTGGAAGCTGTGGTGATGTCCTCATACCCCAACAACGTGAAGCAAGGGCTTGTGAGGCGCGTCATTGAGGCATCGAAGCAACCTATGGACAGTGAGCAATGCTGGTCCATGCTGGAGCTGTCTACCAAGCTTTATCTCACGGGGGACACCAAGTATAAAAGAGAGATCGGGAAAGAGGTTTTGGAGGTCTATGGCCACTACCACCCAGAGGAATTTGAGGAGTTCTTCAATGTCCGCTTCCTGCTGAGTCTCCTCCAGGAAGGCTATGGACCGCTGGGGAAGAGAAGCCATTATGTACTCGATTATATCCAATTAGGACTGCAGTTTGTCTTGGAAAGCCCGTCAGCGAACAGCATCTTCAGCTTATTGAGGATCGAGGTGCTCCGCAAAGTCTGCGAGAGGCCCAGCCCCAAGCAGTGTGCGAAGATCAGCAAACTCTTAACCCAGCACCCTCAGTGCATTCCCACAGGAAAACATCAGGTCTTGTTTTGTCAGCAGCTGATCCGGTGCATCGGGCAGTTCCAGTGCGTCTCTGAGGGGGAAGAGGACATCATGGAGTTTTTGGAGCAGGTGAACAAAGTGAGCGGTCTGCTGCAGAGGATCTGGAGGACTCAGACCTCAGCCATCCTGCCCTCTTTGAAGGAGCTCTTCACTATCATTTCTTCAACAGGTAATTAAACAAAATAAAGGCTGAAAATGTAAATGTTGGCTCTGATAAAGACAAATTCGTTTAGTTTGACATCTTGCATGGTTCTCATCCACTCCAGAAATGCAGTCACAGCTTAAATATAATAAGCAAGTGCCCCTGAAAGTTATCCAGGGCTTTAGGCTAGGAAAACAATATCCCCTGAAACCACACGGAGTCTATACCCAGGAGTTGTTCAGTGGGTTGAAATATTTGCAGCACAAGTTTGTGTGTTCAGCACTTTTCAGCATCAGCTGTGCTTGGTGGAAAGCACCTTATCTGCAGCGGGTTAGAGTGGGACCTGAAAGCTTTTAGATATGTCACTCTCTTATGGCTGACTTGATGGGACCCTATAGCATCCTCCTTACCAGAAACTGAGGATAAAGCTAAGGAGTTATTTGTCACCGACCTAGAGGTAGGGAGCTCTCTGAAGGGTGGTTGTATCTTAAGATGGGACAGAAAACATTTATCCAACTTCTGGGGCCTTTAGGTTGTTACAAAAGGTCTCAGAAGATTTTTGGAGGTACCAGTACCATGAAAGGCTTCATTCTGCAGGCAGGTGAGCTCCTGCTCCAGCTGTTCCTAAGCCTGTGAGATGGGTTTTTGAGTGCTCTCTGTTTGAAAGCCTCATCTTATGGAAGGTGCTCCAGGCAGGTAAACCTGCAATCGCATCCCATTGCAATTATTTGCAGTAATTAGTACAAAGAGAGCATCCAGGGGGAGTTTGAGACCCAGGGTTGGCCCAAGAATGTTCTTGTGCCTGTGATCTCTTCCTCCCTTTGGGCTGTGTGTGACTTTATGCAACAGCCCACCTGCTATGACCCAGCCTTGTTACAGGCTACACTGAGGCTTGGGGAATTGTCCTCCCAGCACAGCTAAGTGTGGAGACCCCACTGCTCATTACACCAGCTGACTATCCGTTCCATTTACACAGGCAGAAATTATTTGGCTTTTAGAGCCAAGAAATGACCTCATGTGCCTGGTTTTCCCAGAGACTAACGTCTTCATTGCTGGCAATCATCCATGTCTTGCAGAGGAGCAGGAAGCGCCATCCAATGCCTTGGCCAGTGTGGTCCAGTTTGTCCCTCTGGAGCTCATGGATGGCGTCATAAGGAACCTAACCAATGATGACAGCATCACCGATGTGCAAATGATGACGGCCATGGGCAGGTAGGAGAAGCTGCACTAGTGAATATCATTCTCAGTTCAGACTAAAACCTACCACAAAGCTCCACTCAGTTCCTCTGCCTGGTTTTGTCCCAGCCAGTTTGGCTGATGCTGTCTTGTGGGGAGTGTGTGGGGAAAGGGGAATTTCTGAATCCTTCCTTCCAGCCCTGAGGGCCTAGAGAACTAGAATAAAGAATGAGGATGCTGATGATTATATTTGTTTGGTTTTATTTGATTTCTTTTTCCTTAGAAAAAGTAGTGTTATGGGATGCCCAACATAAGATGTCTGGAAGAGTTTTGACTTTTTTCCAGAAGCTGTTGCGAGCCTTTTCTTCATAAAAATCTCTGTTACAGAATTCCATGCTGTTCCCTGTCTCCCTTCAGAGGGAGATCATCCTAAATCACCAGTCACAGCTAAAAATCTTGGAGAGGGAACTATACCCAACTGTTTCAAGGATCCCACTGTGATCTTTGTCAGACGAATGTGGTGCTGCTGATCTGGATCTCAGTCCTGTACAATGTTCATCCCTGCCCTCTGTGCAGGCAGAGTCAATGGAGACATCAAGGCATGATGATGAGTGGTGGGTGAAGTACTACCGGACACACTACAGCTGGTCTTTGCTGAGCCAGCGCCCTCTTCGGCACCACTAGATCTTGCACACTTGTGTCCAAGTCCTGTCACTCCTCTATGCTCCAGTGCCTTGCTGCTTGCTCTGGATTAGGAATATCTTCAACCCATACTTGCCTTAGAGGTTTCCATTTGAATGTGTGATGTCCACATGCAGTAGCACATGCACTTAACCCAAGGGAGCTGCTGTGATCTGATCTTGCTGGAAACATCTCTCTTCCTCTTCTTATTACAAGATTTGTGTCCCTCCAGTAAGGTTGCGTGACAGAAACACACATTATTCCCGACGGGAACTTTATGTATGCAGAAAGGGGTTACTTCTTTGTGACTTAAAGGGGAAGGTCATGGTTTTCTCAGAGTCCTGAGCAATCTAAGACAAAAGATTAAGTTATCAGTTAAGTTCTTAGCTCTCTTCTCCATCTTTTCCTCCTTCTGGGAATCTGCTGCTGTGAGCTCCAGGCTATAAATCCTCTAACAGCGCCAATGTCTAAATATAGAGGTTGCAAAATCAATTGCATCATTCCGTAAAACATTGTTTGTCAGGCAGAAGGATGAGTAAATGATTGCACGGAATTAGCCAAACATTAAGCAGAGCTTGCAAAACGTAATTAAGATCACTTAGGAGAAATGCGGAAGTTTTGGCGGCGTGTTTACAGCAGACGCGTGCCCTAGAAAACTGCACGACCTTTTGATAAGCGTGGGCTCTGTGCCTAGAAAATCAAAGAAAAACGTACGAGTTTAAAGGATCTTTCAGCTTAGGATCCCTGATACTGTAGGATCCCTGATGCTGGTCACATACAGATGTCTCTTCCTCCAAAGTTTGGGTTTGGGAGTTCGCAGCAGCGGAATAAACTGGACGTGGGGTGGAGCTTCTGATCAAGCGTTTAAAGGACAAATAGTGGTAGCAAAAAGCAAGCCTGGCACCTGCTGGTCTAAGCGTACACCACAATCTCTTTTGTGGAGCTTCTTTTAGAGCTTGCCCCTTTTCAGATGTGCATTTCTACTAATGTGCATCCCTGACTGCAGAAGTGCTCACTGATTTGTTTGTTAATTATTTTTCTCCTGGAGATGTATCTGTTTCAAAGAGCCCAGGTCCAGATGAAGAAGGCATCTGCTGTCACACTACCCCTGGAAATCAGGATCCGAGTATTTAAAGGCTTAACATACCAATTCAATGGAAAATTAGGACTCTGGCTTCCCAAACATTCATGGATCTTGCAAGGTGGAAAGTGCAATGTGAGTTTAAAATGTGATTTCTTCCTATTGTAGCAACATAGACAGGCAGCAGGCAGGACTCTAATTTAGCCACTTAGTGCTGGTAAAAAATAGCTTAAACTGGACAAGGTTATTTTAAGCCAGTGTAAAACAAGATAGTCTGAAGAGAGACCTTTGTATCTCTGGATTCATCTCTCTGCTTTAAGCGTTGACATTATGGACCCCTTTCATAAATGTTCAACTACACTCCTCAGAGCAGGAAGGGCTTTTGCTCCCACTGCTCTTCTTTCATAGCTGTTCCACCATTGGGTTGCTTTAATGGTTTGAATCTCTCTTCTAATAGCCAGCCTGGATGTATTTCTGGCCACCTTATGCCAACATAAATAGCTGAAATAGCTCTTTTCGCTCCCTGGTGTTTATTCCTTCAGTGTATGCAGGCAGAGCAGTCCCTTCCCATCTCTGTTTTCCCATGGCTGTGCTAAAGAAGCCAGATTATTTTGAGCTTTTCTTACAGGAAAGGTTCTTCATTTCCCTGACCATCTTAACAGGCTTTTTCAACACCTCCTTCAGTTCAGTGGACTTGGATGTGGATGGTGATGTTCATGCACCATGTTCCAGGTGTGGTTCATCATGGCCTTATGTCCATCATGGCCTCATGGCACAGCTTAAGAAGTCATTGTTTTACCATAGAAAACACCTTTCCTTCTTCACCACAGCACAGTGCTGGTCTTTTCCGTGGCTACTGTTACACTGGGAACTCGTAGTCACCTGCTGGCTGGCTGGTCGTCTCCAAGCAGACAGGTTGCCATTGTGTAGCTTCCATTGCTCCTGCCCTGCATGCATTTTGAATCAATATATTTCCTCCTGGTTTTATGTTTCTAATCCTCAGGGTCTTCTTTGTGATACCTTGATTCTTCTCTCGTGTTGATGATGCCTCCCAGCTTTGCATCATCACAGATTTCACAGCCATGATCAGCATGTTCGTGCTAACGACTTTAGATCCTGAAGAACATTGCTTGTAGCCACCTTTCAGATAGCCAGTCAGATATGATCTACTTCTGTGCTTTGACTAGAAATTCAATATATCCTGACAAACCTGACTTTGGCACCTGTGGTAACTCCCTGTGGCATGCTATCCCCTCTTCTCAGTCATTCATTCATTGTCTGTCTTCATTATAGGAACTGTCCTCCTCTTTTTTCCACATAAAGCACCATGCCAAAGTTAATAGAGTCAATAAAACTAACCAGAGTTGAATTTTAGATGATGGAAATCAACTACGCCTCTTGTCTGGAGTTCACGAGCCCTTCATGTTTCGCTTTCATATCAGCTGTCATTGCTCTTGTTCCCATTATCAAATCTTTTATCTGGCTCCTCTTTGTCATCCTGATTAATTTCTTCCTCTTGCTGAAAATGGAGGCAGGGGATGAGTTTAGTTTGGAAGTCATGTCTAGAGGCCATATCATATCTTTAATCACCATCACGTTCTCTGCATACAGTGATTGCATGACTTCATTTATTCTCCTCTGATGCAAATGTCTGTGGAAGCTTTTCTGGTATTTGTTTAATTATCCAGCTTGGCTTGACTTTTGGTATTTCTCAACATACCAACATATTCTGCTCTTTAAGATTTCTCTTCTGGCTAGCCTTTTACTTTTCCAGTTCCTTGTAGACTTCACTTATTCCTGCTCTTTGCCTTGTGGTGGTTAGTTATCTGTGATCCTTTCATATATTTTGCATGAGATACAGGCTGATAAGCAAAAGAGACCGATTGGGTAAGAAAGATAGCTGGACTGAGGCTGAATATCTGGGATACCTTCAAGTCAAAGGTACTGAAATGGTTAGCAAAGGTTGACCCTTGGAGATCGCAAGCCTTACTTACTTCCTTTTTTTTTTTTTTTTAACATTAAATTTAAACAGAAACAATGAGCCATCACTTAGTCTGAGGTTATTGTTTTAATGAGTGACTTCTGTAAAGTACTTACTGCTTACAGAACCGTACCAACATGTTGGTTGAGTGGCTATTGATGAACTTTGGTAGCTGTGACATTCAGGAATATCTGACTTCTATTAGGGTTATCAGCTTTGTCTTTTTTAAAATGTGTTTCTGGAAATCAGTGTTTCCCACACAGAGAATTAAAAGACCTGAGTCTGAGTGGTTCTTCCTTACCATTATCAATGCAGAGATCATACCAGTATCACTTGTTTTCTAACAGTGACAATGCAGAGGCCTCCATCAACACCTCATGTGGGTGGTATATAGAGCACCGTACCATGTTAAAAACTTGAACTCAAGTTGACTAAAGTTAGTGGAAGAAATCCTCACTTTCTTCTGGGTCTGGTCTTCTGATGAACCACAGTGGGATAATGACATTGGGGTAATTCCACTTCAGGCTCTGCTGTGCTTTGGATAATATGTGAAATGCTTTATGAAGAGCCTATCTCTTATTTGGTCATCCTACTGACTACACAAGAATTTGGAGGAGGTTAAACCCAGACCTGAGCTTGGCTTTCACAATATCTGCATTAAATTTACTTAAAGAGTTTGTATTTCATTTCAGGATGATTGACTGGGTGTCCTGGCCCCTGGGAAAGAACATAGACAAGTGGATCATTGCTCTGCTGAAGGGTTTGGCCGCAGTGAAAAAGTTCAGCATCTTGATTGAAGTTACTCTTTCGAAAATTGAAAAGGTCAGTGTGCCCTTGTAAACATGAATATGAACAACAGACTTCTTGCACCTGAGATATCTTCTTGCCTTTCAACTAAATGAGGATGAGATGTAACTTGAGATGTATAGAAAAAAGTATGCTGTCCCAGGGGGTGTTGAAGGGACTGTTGCGTCCCCTGCACCTTCTGTGAACGCTGCGTGGGGTGGTGGGCTGATACTGTGTTCGCAACGAGGAATGATGTTCTCCAGAACAACCAGCAGTTCTTCAGGTCTTGCTGTGCAGAGGTACTGATATCTTAAAGGTTATGAAATAAAAGAAGCCAAGGATTTTCAAGCCAACCAAACACTTTTCTTCCCAAACTATGGAGCTGTTGTAAAACCTGCCTTTGGGAATGTGAGATGCTCTCCTTCAGCTTTGCCTGGATCAGTGCTGGTTGGCACAGGCAAAATACATTCCAGTGAGTGTATTAACAGTCCACACAGTTACACATCGGTTTTAAGTCATAGAATGATAGAATGGTTCTGGTTGGAAGGGACCTTAAAGACCATCACGTTCCAACCCCCCTGCCGTGGGCAGGGACACCTTCACCAGACCGGGTTGCTGCAAGCCTCATCCAGCCTGGCCTTGGACACTTCCAGGGATGGGGCATCCACAGCTTCTCTGGGCATCCTGTTCCAGTGCCTCACAACTTAAAAAAGGCATGTGCCCTGTCCTTAATTCATTTACTAGCACAGATAAAGACCCCTCTGCCATTGCCATTACCTGTTTTGGCAGTGATTACTTGCTGCAATCTGAAAACCATGTGACCAAGTGCTGAAATTGGTTGCCACATTCTGTTGTTCCCTCATTTGTATAATGGGGATAATACCTGGCTGAACCTCCAGTGAAAGTCACCATAGAAGTTATTAAGACTATAATTATCTGTATTGGAACATGATCAATAATTGCATTTGTCCCTGCGATCCCCCAAGTGCATTGGGCTGTGGGTGTGTAGCCAAGCATCTATGGCTTTTCTTTATCTTTCCTTTTGTTGTTAGTACATAAGGAAGGGACATAGACCTTAAAATAGCACACGATTTTTGGAAACTCTCAGAAGTATCATCTGAAAGGGGTAGAGGGCATTGTCAACTTACGCCGTTTTCTGTACAGTAGGATAAATATCATTACTTAGCCTTTGAAAAAGACCTTTGCTTTCTATCTCTTTGCCTGAAAGGTTAGTGATAAAGTTCTAAACATCACAGTGAAACAGAAAAGGTACATTTTCGAAAATCTAACATCTCCCTGTGCTTGCACAGCCGCGTCCATCAGGAGGTACAGAGATGCAGTTACAGAGGTGTTACAGAGCTCTGCACCTCGTTCTGCCAGGCACTGTGCAGGCCTGAAAGACTGAGGATAACCCACATGGTATTTTTAGGATGTCCTGAGGCCGTGCTCCAGACAGGAGGTGGCTCTGGAGGACTGGCTGTAGGCTGCTTGCTTTGACATCCAGTGTGAAGTAGGGACAGACCAGTAGCTGTGGTAGATGCCCAGGGCCCCTTTTTCCTACCAACCCCTTCTCCTGTGTGTTGCAGTGCCATCCTGTCTTCTCATTGGCTTTTTTCCTTTCCTGCCAGGTCTTCTCCAAGTTGCTGTACCCCATTGTGAGAGAGGGGGCTTTGTCTGTCCTGCAGTACATGCTGCTGAGCTTCCAGCACTCCCATGAGGCATTTCACTTGGTAAGGCTGCATCCGGCACTGGGATGAGGGCATTGCCTTGGGTCTAACCATGCCATGGGGCAACACAGGTGGGACAACAACCTGAGGTGCTGAGATAATGGGGAATATTTCCCTCATCTGCTTGATTTCACTGACTGATGTAAACCCAACCGTGTCCATCCACTTGTAACTGGTCCTGGCAGCTGCAGGCAGCCTCTCCTGCAGCCCAAACAGCTTTATGGGCACCATGGAACCAGTGGTGAGATGTGGAGACAAGTCCTGAGCCTAAAAGGAGTTGGTTGCCACAGACGGAGCAGCCACCCTATGTCAGAGGGTGAAGTGGAGAGGAGAAGTGAGGCTTTGCTTTCTCCTCTGATGGTCCCTCCCATTTCTCTTGATGCTCAACAGCTGGATGGCTCATCTCCAGGGATAAATCAGTATAAATATGGTTGGGGCTTGGCCCTTCTGGATTTGAAATGTGTTCAATATGTGCATGTTCCACTTTTTTTGTCAGTGCTCTACCAACTGGAGGAGCAGCAACAGGGGCAAATGCATCCCCATGGTCCTCTCTCAACTTCAAAGCCCACCAGCTGAGGATGCAGTTAATGCAAATACATTGGATGGCCGACCAAGCCATACTGGGAGGTCTCATCAGCAGTGGCTGAAGTGCTCCTGCAGTTGTTTTAACCTGGTGTTTGACAGCCCTGTGACTTGAGATATGTGGTGGAGGTTCCTCTCTTCCCGCCTCTTGCTCTTAGACCTCTTGCTTCTCTCAGCCACTCTGCCCTGTGCTGAGACATTTGTACGTCCGTGAGCTGAACTGTGTTGTAAAAGGAGCCCATGTGCAACCTAACCTAGCAGAAAATCCCGACAGTTGGTATTGCCCACCTTGATCAACCAGAAACCTGCACTGTTGCCTTTGACTGGAGAAGGAAAGGGGAGGAGGTGGAGGGTGGCCTGGGGCAGGAAGGTGAATGGGACTACCCTGACCCAGGCTGGCTTAGGATATAGTTTCAGGGTCAGGATTAGAAGATGTGGCCCCGTATTTGTTCCCACCTTTTCAGCTGAGGTGCTATAGACGTTGCCACTCTGGTTTTGGGATGCGTTAGATGAAGCTTTTGCATGGAGAGTGTCTCGGAGGGCTCAGGTGGTGGAGGACAGGGAATATATTCTTAAACAGCCCCTGCTGTTTCCTAAGCAGTTGTCTGACTGTCCCTTGGACCCAGTGGGCCCCATCCCATGTGTGACTTAAATTGTCACCAACGTGACACCCATTTTCTTGAAGTGATGGGGTATCATTCCAAGCATTACACAGCATCAGCACTGTCATACTTGAAGAGTGAGTCTGAACCCTTCTGCTTCATGAATTTTCCACTGTTAAAGGCAACTCCCCCCCCCCCCCCCCCCCCCCACTTTTAACAGCATCTAAATCTCCTCTTTTCCACAGTGATATTATGTATTTTATTTTGCTGTTGACACTAAGGCAAACCTCTTCTTCGTGTCGGTGTTTCTACTGGAATGCTGTCATTAAAAAGCAGAGTTGAAGGCAAAAGCATGCTTGCAATGATTGAACTGATAACAGAAGTAGTGGAAATTAACTCCTATTAATGTTTGACTTTATACTTTTTTCATTAAAGCCTTTACATTTGGCTTTTCACCTAAAGTTCACGGAATAAACAGACAAGGCTGGAAAAAAGTAAAGCTAACCAACATTTTCAACAGATGTTTTTTCATTCCTCGGCTGGAGATGTATGAACTTGAGTTTCTTGAGAAACTCTTTGGTTTCTAAAAATAGAGTAGTTCCAACGGTTTGTCTTCAGTTGAGCGTCCAAAATTTGAAACGCTCCAAAAGCTGTCAGTTGCTCTTGGCTTTAAGTTTGCATCTGCTCCCCAGCGAGCACAAATGTCTTCCACTGTTTTTAAATAACAGGGCACAAACCTGTTTTGCTTCTTATCTTTTTTGTGTTTGCTCTGGCTCTTTGGAAGGGTTTTGAGAATTGTTCCCATCACAGCTTGACAAAATATTGATGGTACAGGGATTCTTTTTCCTCCAACAAAACTTTCCTGTTAGAAAGGAAATAGTTAAAATCTCCAATGTTTTGAGGAGAAAGAGAGAGAAAGATAAATGGAGGAAGAGAAGACCATGAAATGGCCAGGTGGGGATCCTGAGGCTTTACTCTGGGTTTGTCCTGGCGTAAAATAACATAAAATGTAAATACGAAAAAGGTTGTGTAAGTGCCCAGGGTCACTCTAGCCTATCTGCAGGGTTGGAAAAAGTTATTAATTCTCTGTGCAGCTGTGGGGTCAGCAGAGGGTGCCCATGAGCAGCGTATCATTTGCTTGTTCATTTGCATCTGCTTGTTAATTTTTAAATTTTCTAGATGAAAGCAAAGTAACAAATGTGCTGTTTATGTGCCTGTCACCACCCATCCCACCAAACCGATTCCAGCTCAGTTTATACGGTATAAAAGACAATGTAGCACGCCAGATAACACTTCTTGCAGGCTAATTCATCTGTCTTGGAGGTCTGAATCCCTGCACTGGGCAGTCAGCACATAACACTTCTTTCCAGCGTGGGTGTGTGATTTAGCAGAGATTGATCTGCACAAAGAATGGTAATCGTGGCACGGCAAAGCAGCAGCACAACCCTGCAGATATCACACAGCACGGAACCCTCTGAGGTCTATACCATTGGCACTGCTAAAGTCAACAGAAAAGTTGCTCTTGAGTTCATAGGAGGAAGGATGAAGTCCAGAATGGGACTGAAGTCAACTCCTGTTGACTGTCCTGTCACCTGTGGGTGAATTTCGTTCCCCTGAATTTGTGTTAAAGCTCTGCGAGTACCATTTTTGATGTAGTGAATTTTCCTTTTCCAGCTGCTCCCTCACATCCCCAGGCTGGTGGCCTCTCTGAAGAAGGAGGACTCCAACTCTGCCACCAGTTCCCTGGAGCAGCTGGCTGAGCTCATCCACTGCATGTTCTTCCGCTTCTCAGGCTTTCCAGATCTCTACGAACCAGTCCTAGAAGCAGTTAAAGTAAGACATGCACCCCTCTGCCATTTTTCTGTTTTCCATAAGGAAATGGCATCTTAGTTTGTAGCCTAGTGCAGAGGGACTGTCCTACTGGTAAGGGATGTCCTAACCTCAATACCTCAAATTGTGGTAGACGAAAGGGTTTAAAATTCAGAATTTGAGCCCCACGTAGGCAAATTGAGGGAAGATACTTCTCTTATGGTGGGCCTGCAGAACTCCTGATCGAGCCTGTGGGGCTTAGCTGTAACTTTAATCTTGAACACCTCTAACACTAGCAGCTAAACGCTTCCTTGCATGGTTGCATGTTCATGCGGAGAGTAGGGGGAATGAGTTGAGTGAACACCTCTAGCAGAGGAGTTTTGCAGTTGCCCGTTGCTAATTCTTCAAGTGGAAAGATAACAATTCCTAACACAGATCTCTCTTTCCAAGGCTCTTCCTATTCCAAATGAAGACCGGATTAAACATCTCTTGGGACAAAATGCTTGGACCTCCCAGAAGAATGAGCTGGCCTGCTTCTACCCACGCCTGGCATCCAAATCGGAGACGGGAAAGATTGGGTTAATTAACTTGGGAAACACCTGCTACATGAACAGCATCCTACAGTCTCTTTTCATGGCTTCAGAGTGAGTCTTTGTTCCCTTGCTCCCACGCAGGACTGCTCCAGAGGTTGCTCCTCGTAGCGGCGTTGCCCGTCCCGCACCACTTTTCCATCCTATAGTTTGCATCTCTGCTTTTCTTTTGCAGCTTTCGGCATTCGGTGTTGAATTTAACCGAGGGCAACTCCCAGCCCCTGATGACAAAGCTCCAGTGGCTCTTTGCATTTTTGGAGCACAGTCAGGTAATTATTTCATGTTCTAGTTATTTGTTTGGACTGTCGGCTGCGGAAAGGCTCGTCTCCAAGTTGCTTCCTGCCGACTCCAATGTGCTGATAAGGAGCTGTGGATCTTGGTGGATTTTTATAACGGGATGAATTTTGTTCATATAAAAGAGGCTAATTCTATGGGAGGAGGAGGCAAGCTCCTATCACCCATGAATGTGAGGTGTGTTCACACCAGGCTGCCTGTCTTCAGCCTGTAGTCTCCCTGGGTTGGACTGATGTAGTAATTAATATTTTTGACAATGAAATCCATTTGGTAATAGTTTACATATGTGTCCAGCCTGTTGGTATAAAGCAGAGATTTTTGGTTTTTTTGCTTTGCAGCAAGGAAAAAAGACTGGAGCAGCTCGCTTGTCCCCTTGCTTCGCAGCAAAGCACAAGCAGTCGATGAAAACTGCCTCAAATGTGGTTTTATTCAAAGAATTATTATTAAAAATAATACTTAGATTCCATATTCTTTGGATTCTCTGTATGTGAGGGAAAGTAAAATAAAAATAACACCCTTAAACAAATTAATTAAGAATGCTTTCTTGAAAAACTTGAAATTTAATATGAGTGACTCCTGGCGATACAGCTAGGTCGTGTAGCTTCACTCTTGGAAATATATCTTTCCATCCCTAGAAAGACATGATTTTGAAAGTCCAATGATTTTTCTCTTGCTATGAAACCAGTCATCTGGGCTTCTCTGTTTTCCAAGTCTTGACTGACAAAGCTGGTTTCTTATGTCGTGGTATTATGTCATTGCAGATGACTTTTGGGGGAAAATTATAGACAACCTGCTAAATTTAATATTTGGTGATAAAAGAGTCTAGTTTTTGATGGCAGGTTAGGGCGTCTGTGATCTGTGATGAGCAAATACAGAAGCATATTTGCTTGTTGCATAGTTTATGGTTAATCATTTCCTGCTAATTTCCTAATAGCCTCCTAGCTATTTTACTTCTTCAGGCTGTTCTTAAAGTCACTTTGTCAAAGATGAGTCTTTTTCCATGTTAATTAGACAGCAGCTTCCTAACGGCAGAGATTACATTATCTGCTAATGCAGATTACCTGCCTGCAGTGATCAGAATGGCAGGAGGAAATTTAGTGGATTTTTTGCATTGTGTTTTTCTAGGAAGGGATTTATTGAGATTCTGATCAAATTAGATGGAGCATCAAATTAAATTCAGGCTGAATTAAGTAGAAGTGCGTGGGTCAGGCTAATAAACTGTTTTAAAATCAAAGGAATCACAGTCACAGGATGGTTTGGGCTGGAAGGGACCTTAAAACCCATCCAGTTCCAACACCTCTGCCATGGGCAGGGACACCTTCCACTAGACCAGGTTGCTCCAAGCCTCCTCCAGCCTGGCCTTGGACACTTCCAGGGATGGGGCATCCACAGCTTCTCTGGGCATGAAGAGAAAATATGATTTCTTCCCAGGAAGGAATAAACACGTGGGTATTTTATAGAAGTATGTGTAAAATAATGGCTGAAACTCATCCTTGCAGTTTTGGCTTGCAGCAAACCAAGAAAATCTTCCCGTGTACTGGGATTAGCCCTTGCAGGGGAAAAAAAAAGGAGACCTTATTGGGCACACAAGCGCACCCTGCTCCCAGTGAAGCAGCCAGAATGACCCTCCTCTTCCCTCTCCATCCCCCGATGTCAAAGGACAGGCAGATCCCCCAAGTTAAAAGTACTTCTTCTTCTGTGTTGCTGCCAGCGACCTGCCATCTCACCCGAGAGTTTCCTCTCTGCCTCCTGGCCACCCTGGTTCACCCCCGGCGCTCAGCAGGACTGCTCAGAGTACCTCAAGTACTTGCTGGACCGGTACGTGGCAAGCGCCGTGATTTCAGAGCCCGGTGACAACGGCATCCCTAGACCTCACCTAGTGTTTAACGCTGACCCATGTGCAAATGGGGCAAGTGGCTGAGACCCAGAGGAGTTGTGAGAGTGGAAGTTTGGGGTGAAGGATGGTGAGACTGGTTGGGGGCTCCTTGATAAATCCCTGTTTGGGCTCGTTTAGGTGTAAGCTCAGAACTTAGTTCAGCTTGAAAATTTCTGCCTTTGCTCTGAAGGCAAAGGGTATTGTACCCTGTTTAGAGATTCGCCTGACAAGCCACTCAGCCTCCTCTGTAAAATGTTGATTTTTGCCTTTCTCTTACCTAGAACTCCTGAATCTCTGGTGTCCCAGCGATCCCTGCAGAAGTGGGGGGTCACTGGCACAGGGAGACCTCAGGTTCCCAAATCCTGCCCAACTCCTCCCCACCTTCCTCCCGCAGCACCAGACCCCTGGGCACCGGCAGGTTAACCCAGATTAACCCCTTGGAGTGAACAACAGAAACCCTACTTTAGAAACTACCTCTTGGTGTTGTATCGGTGCATAAGATACCCCTTTTTTCCTCTGCCAAAGATTACACGAAGAAGAAAAAACTGGAAAAAGGATCTACCAGAAACTCAAGGAATCCAGCTTGATGTCTCAGGCGGTTGAGCATCATTACATAAACAAGACATTGATCGAGAAGATGTTTGGGGGTAAAATGATGACAAAGATCCGCTGCTTGAAGTGTCTGAATGTCTCCTCCCGAGAAGAAGCCTTCACAGACCTGTCCCTGGCTTTTCCCCCACCGGACAGGCACATGCGTGGGAGCACATCTGTTATACCAGTGGAAGAAATCGGCCCACAGTTTATTGAGCCTCCTGAAAACCCGAGCCAGTTTATGGGGTCTCCCTGGATCCTGAGGAAGGCTCCTGCAGCTGGAGATTCTGCAACCCCACCAGTGCCGGTGGAAACGTTGGGCTTTCAGGAGCCAGGAGAAATGGCAAATCCCGTAAGTGGCGATGCCGTTGGCGTGGATGCAGTCAAAGACCCTCTTTCAGCTTTTGGGGAGCAGGCATGTGCTGCCAAGGACTCCAGATCCGTCCCAGATTTAATTAACTATTTTCTATCCCCGGAGAGACTGACAGCAGAGAATAAATACCACTGTGAGAAATGCGCGTCCTTGCAGGATGCCGAGAAGGTGGCGGAGCTGACGGAGGGTCCACACTACCTCATCCTCACGCTGCTGCGATTCTCCTTTGACCCACGGACTATGAAGAGGAAGAAGATCTTGGACAACGTCTCCATCCCCGTGGTGCTCAAGCTGCCCATCCTTGTCACCCCGGAGGAAACCGAGGAGGTTTGCTGGCGTGGGCAGGACAGGGCTGCCCCAGGAAGTGGTTTTATGTCTGTTGTGTATGACCTCTGCAGTGTGGTGGTGCATTCAGGCATCTCCTCCGAGAGCGGCCACTACTACTGCTACTCCAGGGAGTGCACCGACACCGTCCCCCATGGGCAGCCCCGGGATGGGGCGGCGAAACCGGCCTCCGACAAGCAGTTGGACTTTGAAATCCAGTGGTACCTCTTCAATGACACCAGAGTTTCCTTCTCTTCCTTCGAATCGGTCAGCAACGTCACCTCTTTCTTCCCCAAGGACACTGCCTACGTCCTCTTCTACAGGCAGCGGCCGGGCAGGCAGGGCTGCCTGCTGCACGAGGCTCTGGCCGAGGCCGGCCGCCTGCACGGCGAACCCTCCCTTCACAAGGACTTGATGGAAGCCATTTCCAAAGATAACATCCTCTACTTGCAGGTAACTCCCGCTGCCATACACAGCAGGGTGCGATCCTGCGGCTGCTCGGCTCACGGGGCCGTGTTCCCACCCATCCGGGCAGCAGCAGGGTCGCGTCCTGTGGATAAATCTGTGCGTGCAGATTTTCCCGGCCCGCTCCCTGAAGCCAGATCCCTTTTCCTTTTTTGCACCCACTTCTGAACAGGTTGCAGTTTCCCGATGAAACTGGGAGTTGAGGTTGGTGTAAGACACCTCATGGCTGTGCTCGGGGTTGACTTGCTGTTGCCCAGTCTGGGCAGCTCTGCTTGAAATTTTCACCTAAGTGCCTGGGAAAGATGGGCAAGTTGGGAATAGAGGCTAGAACAGATTTCATTCAACTGGTGGAGCTCAAGGCTTCCCAAACGACAGTGTCCCGTGGGACATGAGCAGCACCCAGGGGAATTTCAAGGGTCTCTGCTCTCCCAGAGGTGACATGGAAGGGCTTTTATGATCACTGGAGAGGTGCAGTCCTTTGCTGCATCCCTCTCACCGAGCTCTAGAGATGCCACGTGGCCTCTTCACCCTGGTTTAATTTGGAGGAGGCTCCCAGGGGCAACCAGGCTCTTGGCTCCTCAGGGAAGGTGAGAGCATCCCCCCAGCTGGGTCATTTAGCCACAGATATCCTTGTGTTATTTCTCCCCCTTCCTTCTCCCAGGAGCAGGAAAAAGAAGCGAGGAACAGAGCTGCCTACATTTCTGCCTTGCCGAAATCCCCGCTGTGGTGGAGAGACTTTGACAGGGACAAGGACGATGACAGCTCGTCGGGGGGCTGCAGCCCAGCGGCGGGCGGGGGTGGATCCGGCTCCTTTCATGGACTCGTCTTCTAGCCAACGGGTTAAACCAGATAGTCAAGGTCCACAGGACCAACCCGAAGCCAGAGGCTCCTCTTCCTCACCCTGGAGACAGCGAGCATCCTGGAGAAGGATTTGGAGAATATTTCAATGGAAAAGGACTCAGGGGCTGATTTGAGGTGCCCGGAGAGTCCCACTGCTTCCTATGCACTTGTTCTTCACGCCTTAATGTAACTAAGCTAACGCGGAGACGAGCAGCTGCCGACAGCTCGGAGAAGTGCCCTTTTGCTTCAGCATAGCCGTGTCTTGCCTGCTGTGAGCCATGTCACCAGCTTAGGGAGGGCATGGGGACAGGGATGGGGGTGAAGATGGACCCAGCGGAGCCCCAGGGATGGAGATGTCCCATATACCTCCCATCTGCAGCCCTTCCCGTGGCAGTGAGTCAGTTTTTGGGGTAAACTCTGCTTGGTTGTTGGGTTTTTTTTATAACGTGGTTTTGAGAACCCACCTTGACACACCTCTACAAGTAGAAAGAGGCTGAAATGGCTGAAAAACGCCAAGCAGCCAACGTGGCAATGCTGATTTGGTGGGGTGAGTGAGCTTGCAAGCCTGCTTGGTCACAGTGAGCAGTGGCAGGTTGACCAGAGGGGCTTTATGCAGCATTGCAAAGCACCCGAAGGGTCGAGGGGCACAAACACTCCAGCCAAGAGAGTCTGACCTGGCCCAGTCAGGGATTTTAGCGAAGCCCCGTTGTGTTACTGGTAACTTCTGGATGCTGTTAGTGTACATGGCAGGGCCAGACACACAGCTGTTTTTCCAGATGTGTCTTTAGGACATGGTTAGCCTCTTTCTGCTGCTGTCATCTCATGGCTTTCTGGTTTGGATGTGTCCTTTAAAACTTGGGCTTTCCTTTGGGGTAGCTTGAACTGAGCAGCAAAGAACAGAAGCCCTCCTTAACCCACTAGCTATTTTTTTAAAATGCTGATTTGCAAGGAGAGTAGCCCAACCAGGTATATTATATCAACCCAATATAAACACATACTACGTAAGCCAATGTACTATATAGATCAGTAATGGGGCAGGGGCTAATTTTGGTGGCAGGAGGCTAACCCAAGCCCCTGGCAGCCCGTCTGCAGGTCTAGGGCTTCCTCCCATGTTCCTCCCCTGGCGTTATCCCTGCCTGCTCCTCCTTTGCGCCTGTAGTAGATATTTCTCTAGCTCAAGTGGCAGATACTTGTGCCTTAGGTCCTGGGTGCAGGGCCTAATCCTGACCGTGGGGTATTGGGGTGGGAATATTGTTGTCATGGAGGAAAAGGCAAAGCACAGACATTGCTACGGATAATGTGGGCAGAAAGTCTGCTAGAGAGGACACTTGGGATCAAATCTCTGGCATATACTATCATATACTTTTATTGCCTTTCCTATATATAAATAAAGGAAATTAATTAATTCAACATAGAAGCTTAATGTCTTATTGCAATACTCACATCTATTGGGCTGATAGGTCAAAAAAATAGATGGGGAAGCTGATGGGAGACGAGCACCCAACCTCACGGATGCGGGACAAACCTGCAGAGTGGTGGCTTGGAAGAGGGGAGCAGGCAGAGGTGGGATGGGGACCCCCAGCCCAGAGCTGGGTGCCCTCCAAACACTGATCACGATCCTGCTAGTGGGGTTTTGTGCGTGAGCAGTGGAGTGTGTTCGTTGTATTTAAGTCTGCTGGATATAAAGCAGTGCTAAGAGGAAATAAATGGGAACCCAAAGCTGAATTTATACAAAAAGTAGTGTTTCCTGATATTATTAATAGACTTTTATGAAACTCCCGTCCAAAGAGGCTGCTGAAAGCTTTCATGTTGCTGTCGTGCCAGCTCCTTGCTTTGTGCTGGAGTGTCACCTGGAGGCATTTTCTGGGCTGCATGCTGGAAGGTGCTTTTGCAGGAGACTGTCTCTGCCTTAATGAGATCCTAATCTAAATCATCAAGACAGATAATCAACCAGCATGGAAAACAGAAAGGCTATATCATAGCTACCCTCTTCGCTGAGTATGTCTTGTTTTTTCCCCAAGATTTTTGGAGATGAGCAGAGGCAAACTGCACACAGTGCTCAGCGTGGATGGCAGCCTGGATAGTTTCAATGGTGTAATGAGTTTTTAACAGTATTATCACAGTTGCTCTACGATCCCCACCACAAAATAATTACTATAAATGTGTATATAGCATAAATATGTATATATATACATATATGATATACACATATATATGCAATTATCAGATAAATACATGAAAGATGTGTAATATACTAAATATTTCACATAGTTTGCATTAATACACTTTTTATTAATAGCATTTATTATTATATGAATACTGTTCACATGACATGTTATTATAACTACCCTATACTATTAGTAGTATACAATAATATATGATGAGTAATAGACTTAATATTATAGAATCATAGACCATGGGATGGTTTGGGTTGGAAGGGACCTTAAAGCCCATCCAGTTCCAACCCCCCTGCCATGGGCAGGGACACCCTCCACTAGAACAGGTTGCTCCAAGCCTCATCCAGCCTGGCCTTGGACACTCCCAGGGATGGGGCATCCACAGCTTCTCTGGGCAACCTGTCCCAGCCCCTCCCCACTCTCTCCGGGAAGAATTTCTTCTTTACGATCAGCCTAAACTCAACCTCTTTCAGTTTTAAAACTGTTGCCCTTTTTCCCTATGTACCTTGGTAAAGTCTCTTTCTATCTTTCCTGTAAACCCACTTTAGATATCGGAAGGCCGCAATATGGTCTCCATGGAGCCTTCTCTTCTGCAGGCTGAACACCCCCAACTCTCTCAGCCTGTCCCCATAGCAGAGGGGCTCCAGCCCTCGGAGCATCTTCATGGACTCCTCTGGACTTGCTCCAACAGGTCCATGTCCTTTTCTGATGTTGGGGGCTCCAGAGCTGGACACAGCACTCCAGGTGGGGTGTTACAAGAGCAAAGTAGGGAGGGAGAATCCCCTCCCTCGCCCTGCTGGCCACGCTTCCCCTGATACAGCCCAGGATACGGTTGGCTGTCTGGGCTGCCAGCGCACACGGCCGGCTCCTGTTCAGCTTCTCATCCACCAGTACCCCCAGGTCCTTCTCAGGGCTGCTCTCCATCCATTCTCCACCCAGTTTGTGCTGATACTGGGGATTGCCCTGACCCATATGCAGGGCCCTGCACTTGGCCTTGTTGAACTTCATCAAATCCACTCCTCAAGCCTGTCAAGGTCCCTCTGGATGTCATCCCTTCTCTCTAGAGTATCAACCGCACCACACAGCTTAGTGTCACCTGCAAATTTGCTGAGTGTGCACTTAATCCCACTGTCCATTACATTGATGAAAATATTGAATATATTGGTCCCAGTACAGAACCTTGAGGGACACCACTCATTACTGATTTCCACTTGGACACTGAGATATTGACGGTAACTCTTCTGCTGCGGTCATCCAGCCAACCTCTTATCCATCTAAGGGTCCATCCATCAAATCCGTATCTCTCCAATTTAGAGGCAAGAATGTTATGGGGGACCATATCAAAAGCCCTACAGAAGTCTAGTATAGCATTAGTATAGTATGTTACTACTTCTGCTATACTGATTATAGTATACACTATATTAATATTAGTGTTAATAATGACAGTAATATTTGTGTTTGTATATTGGTAAAGTATACACGATAGCTTATATAAGAGTATGGCCCACGGTGTCACACATGACTCTGGTTGAGGAGAGCCTGCAGTAGAGTCCTCAGATCCAGATTCAGGATCCCAGATGTGGTGCAGGTGTGAGGTGAGGCTACTCTTGTCTAAAAAAGGGAGTTACAGGGGTTGTGCTGTGGGGAGGTGTCTTTCCCCAGGTGTCTTTGTTTTTTCAAGTAGATGTAAGTGTCTTGAAGCTGGGGTGGGGGTGGGGTAGTGGGTGTTGAATTTTTAACTCCAGGGGAAAAAAACTGTATTTGTTCTTAGGTTTTATGAGTGATTTGGTGTCGAGTTGCTGATGGGCAAGCATTTGTCCTCACCCTTCACACGCCGAAGTGTATCCCTGAAGCAGATAATATCGTACAAAATTCACTTCAGCTGCTGAAAAACACATGGTTTGGGTATCAGGAAAACCCCCAACTGCATCCTAAAGGCCCTCATTGCACAGACAGGACATGAAGCTTCAGCAGATGCTTGGCGACACGCTGGGGAGATGCTCTGAAAGCTGTAAAGGTGCTGCTTAATTCAACTTGATCCAATCCTATCCCTTTTCTCTCCCCACTCTGAATCCATGCTGGGAGTCACCAGTGAGAGATGGCTTTTTATTATCATTCTTTTATTTTCCCATTGCTTTCCCGTTGCATATACAGTACTTAAAAATGAGAACACCTTCACGTCAGGCATGTACCATGTTTATTAACAGCAAAAAAAGTATTATCTAGGCTTCACTCAAGACTGATTTACAGGATAAATAATTGTTTCAAATTACTTAAAAAACCCCAAACAACAAAACCCTGAAGAATAAATTAATAACTTAAAAGTGATTAGCTGTCCACAGTGATTTGAAAACTTAATAACCATTCAAACAGTGACACCACAAGAAGACACGTACTGTACAGTTTGCCACAGATTACTCTTGTCCTTCCTTCTACAAATGGAAAAAAACCAACCTAAAAATACTCTTCTTTAAGAACAGTCATAGGCTTTGAAACACACAAAACATCCCTGCGAATCGGCTGCCGACACGACAGCTTCAAAGCCGGGGCTCTGACCCCTCCTCGCAGCAGGTTAAGAAACAAATGGAGAAAACTACCCTAATTTGGCTGGGTCCATTCCCACGCAACGACGCCCAAAGTCAACGGGGACCTGTTGACTTTGCCAAGGGCTGGGTTGGGTGGGATGTAACTACTCTAAAGGTTTGGTCCTAACCCTACGGAATCCATTGGTGGGCTCCCCATGGAGCCCAGGGTCCTGTTCCCTTCCCCTCTCTGCGATGTGCTTCAGCCACCACGTCCAAAGGGCTCTCAAACAAAACGTGGTATTTTCAGGGTCAGTATGGCAGCAGTATGCTGAAACTGCGCAAAGGGATTTTCCCCCATCCCCCTTTTCTCAGGAGAAAATCCTGCCAAGCTGTTTTCCACCTTGGGAATTAAGGATGAGGGTTTTTTAATGAGTGTTGCGGAGCGGGATGTGCAGTGCTGGGTGTGATGTTGGGCATGACAACGGGGTAACACCACATGCTGCCCAGCCGTTGCATGCCGAGTCAAAATAGCTTTTTGCATTATTAAATATCAATTAACTACACCTCATAATGCATCTGTGAGGTGGGGAAATACGTACTAAAAAATCTTCATTTTACAAGCCACAGAAAAAGCGAGATACAGAGTTCAAATGAACCCCCTTGTCCCACCTGAAGATAAAGTGTGGTGTCCCCCAAAGAATAACAATAAAAATGATGGTTTCTTATCTCCTGGTCTTGAGGCAAACCTCTCCCATATAGTCAACCCACTGACCTACAAATGAACCCGTTATATGTCAGCAATGGGCTGCATCAAAAATTAAGACCCTGTTGATTGGAAGCAAGTCCACCAAGAACCTCTTAGCTCAAGAGGTGGAGCCACGTGGCCCAGCTTCTGCTCTAGATGTTGCTGGCTGGTGTTAAAATTCAGACACCATGTGCCAGGACCAGCTGGCCGGGGAAAAGCTGTTTGGTGACACCTTGCTACATATCAACTTTTCTCAAGAGCAGCCACTGTAGTAGTAACCTGATTACCAACACAACTCTAGGAGGTAAAATTGCGACTACAAGGATGAGACACCAAGGATAAGCTGATGGAGGGATGAACTGCTTCAGACCAAAGCAGAAATCATGACTAAAAGATGCATGTCTCTACCTGCAAGAGCCTCATTAATAGTTGCAAGATCATTGCATACATGTGGGCACGTTGGTGCTTTCTGGGCAGAGAAGAAAGGCATGTGGATTCACCAGGAGCCCTAAACTGGTTTATTGGCTCTTGTGATTGGATGCTGGACTGGTCCCCCTGATTTTCTCGTCAGTTCTTTGATGGCCATGCATGTCCTTTGGCTGGGGTTGGGGTTAGGCTCTGCTCTTTGCCCTTCCAATTACAAGTAGGGCTCTCCCTTGGCACAGCCCCACTGTAGCCATCTCATCCAGGCAACATCCCTCCAATGGGACACACAGTGTCAACTTTCACATGGAATAGCAACATCACCACGTGGGAAAACATCAACACAATGCAAGCATGACTTGAGAAAACCGTCCTCTTATTTGCCTCTTAGGCCAGGAATATCAGACAGAACCTGGGAACTATTTAAACATTTTCCTAACCAAAGTCCACCACCACATAAGCCCTGGGCATGGCTCTACCCCTCCCAAGGAGCCATGCTTAGCAGGTAGCCAAAGTGAGCCAACTCTTCCTGGTATGCTCAAGGGACTGGGATGCCAGGGTGTAGGGGCTGGCATGGGGCTGCAGAGAGCTCTGGGTTAATATCCTAACAAATTTACAGATTCAAGCTTTCCCCCAGTTTCTCAGACTGTCCCCGTGTCCTGGATGACTTGATCTGGGCCAGCCAGCCCTCTCCCAGGTGCAATGGATGGCGCCAGTGTGGATTAGGTCCCCTCCCTGGGGGGTATGGCCTTTGGGGTTGAGCTGTGCATTGCCACTTGGCTTCAAGTCCAGAGAAGTGGCCCTGGCCCTGTTTCAGATGCTACAGGTCTCTAGGCAATACCTTTGGCCCCTACCCTCACATGCAGGAGTCTCTGCCTAGCCCCAGCAGCGCAGGGTGTCAGGATAAACTGGGGGAACAGATGCCTTTAGTCCCACTCCCTGCTCCAAGCAGGGTCTGCTATGGGGTTGATCCAGCCTGGTCTTGAAAAACTCCAAGGATGGAGGAGGCACTCGGTGGGAAAACCCTGTGAAGACATGGCACTGCTGCTCCATGACAAGTTCATGAAAGCCCCAGGGCAAGGTGTCTCCCAGCACGTCCCCACCACATTTCTGGTAGGCCTTCTCCTGCCGAGCTCAGAGCTGGGTGCATGGACCAGGGCTTCCTGAAAGCCAGAGTGCTGAGACTTCATGTTGTTGGGCAGAATGACTCCCGCGAGAGTGCCCTGGGTAGGTCCTGTGAGCGGTGCGAGCTCCCCTCCCACCAGTGCATGGCTTTTACTGAGCAAACTCCTACTCCATAACTCACAAACTTTCTCTTCATATCTGACTCGAGACTCATGCCAAAGGAGCACGTGGTGAGGACCAAGACTCAAATCTTGCTGGCAAACTCCCCTGTCTTCTCTCCTTCCAACTTCATGTTCCCCCATATATAACCCTTGTCAGTGGCTGGTGGCCCTGGGTCCAAATCCATCCCAGTTAAGCCCCCAGTCAACCCAAGCCTTAGCTACCTTTTGGTTCCAGCTCCTTGATTTGTCCCTATCCACCAGACACTCAGCTTTTTCCTGGCACAAACTGCACTCACATGTATTTTCTTTCTCTGACTTAAGACTAAGCCTAAGCCTGGCATCCATTTAGAGCTGGAAATGTTATTTCCCACCAAATACTCAAATGTCAGTTCAGAGCAAATCAGCTCCAGGGCAGCTCACACATCTCACAGGACAAAGGAACCGTGAGCAGCAGTCGCACACTCACAGCAGGGGATACATGATTTTGGAGACTTCTGCCTTTAAAACCACCAGCTTAGTAATTTTAAAGCTTGGGGGGAGCTTTGAGCCATGGTCCTGGTACTTCATAAAAGTAAATATTGAGGTCATGATGCTTGTCCCACAGACAACCCTTCTCCATGAGCACACGCACACATGCAAGCACATCCCTTTCTTAAACGGGACAGTACAGCTGAAGAGCAGGCCCTGATGTGAAGACTCAAGACATTTTAATTGTAATTAAAATTAATAATTTGCAATGTTCTCAGCTTCCTAAAATACCTATTTCTAACAAAAAAATCAGTCATAGAGTCACAGAACCATAGAAAAGTTTAGGTTGGAAAAGACCTTTAAGACCATCAAGTCCCACCGTTAACCCCACACAGCTCACACCACCACTGACCCATGTCCCTGAGCATCTCATCCACATGGCTCTTATATCCCTCCAGGGATGGTGACTTCACCACCTCCCTGGGCAGCCCCTTTGAATCCTGACAGTCCTTCCTGGGTAGACATTTTCCCTAATATCCAGTCTAAACCTCCCCTGGCACAACTTGAGGACGTTTCCTCTTGTCCCATCACTTGTCCCTTGAGAGAAGAGACCAACCCCCACCTCTGCACCCTCCTTTCAGGGAGTTGTAGGGAGTGATCAGGTCTCCCCTGAGCCTCCTCTTCTCCAGGCTGAACACCCCCGGCTCCCTCAGCCGCTCCCCCCAGGACTTGTGCTCCAGCCCCTTCCCCAGCTCCGTTCCCTTCTCCAGACACACTCCAGCCCCTCTGTCTTTCTTGCAGTGAGGGGCCCAAAACTGACCCCAGGATTCGAGGTGCAGCCTCACCAGTGCCCAGTACTTGCTGACAATCCCTGCCCTGGTCCTGCTGGCCACACTGTTCCTGATGCTGGCCAGGATGCTGTTGCCTTTCTTGGCCACCTGGGCACATGCTGGCTCATGTTCAGCCACTGTTGACCAACCCCCCAGGTCTTTTTTCACCGGGCAGCTTTCCAGCCCCTTGTCCCCAAGCCTGTAGCATTGCAGGGGGTTGTTGTGGTCCAAGGGCAGGATCTGGCACTTGGCCTTGTTGAACCTCAAACAGTGGCCTCGGCCCATCTATCCAACCTGTCCAGATTCCTCTGCAGAGCGGTCCTGCCCTCAGGCAGATCAACACTCCCACCCAACTTGGTGTCATCCCTAAACTGACTGAGGGTGCACTCGATCCCCTCATCCAGGTCATTGATAAAGAGATTAAAGAGAACTGGCCCCAGCACTGACCCTGGGGAACAAACACCACGTGTGACTGGATGCCAAGTGGATTTAACTCCATTCACCACCACTCCTTGGGCCTGGCCATCCAGCCAGTTTTTTACCCAAGTGAAGAGGGCACACATCCAAGCCATGAGCAGCCAGTTTCTCCAGGAGATGCTGTGAGAAAAGGTGTCAAAGGCTTTACCAAAGTCCAGGTAGACAACATCCACAACCTTTCCCTTGTCCACTGAGTGGTTCGCCTTCTCACAGAAGGAAATCAGGTTAGTCAAGCAGGACCTGCCTTTCATAAACCCACGCTGACTGGGCCTGATCACCTGGTTGTCCTATACATGCTGCATGATGACACTCAAGATGATCTGCTCCAGAACCTTCCCTGGCACTGAGGTCAGACTGACAGGCCTGTAGTTCCCCAGATCCTCCTTCTGGCCCTTCTTGTAGATGGGTGTCACACTGGCAAGTCTCCAGCCAACTGGGACCTCCCCTGTTAGCCAGGACTGCTGATAGATGATGGCAAGTGGCTTGGTGATAATTTCCACCAGCTCCTTCAGTACCCTTGAGTGCATCCCATCTGGCTCCGTGGACTTGTGTGTAAGTGCTGTAGCAGGTCGCTAACCACTTCCCCTTGGATTATGGGGGCTTCATTCTGCTCCCCTTCTCTGTCTCCCAGCTCAGGAGTCTGGGTACCCAGAGAACAACTGGTCTTACTATTAAAGACTGAGGCAAAGAAGGCATTAAGTACCTCAGCCTTTTCCTCATGTCTTGTCACTCTTTGCCCCCACATCCAGTAAATTATGGAGATTGTCCTTAGCCTTCCTTTTGTTGCTAATGTATTTATAGAAACATCTTTTATTGTCTTTTACAGCAGGTGCCAGATTAAGTTCTTGCTGGGCTTTGAGTTTTCTCCCTGCATAAACTCATGGCATCCTTGTTGCCCTCTTGAGTTGCCTGCCCCTTTTTTCCAAAGGCCATAAATTCTATTTTTTGAGTTCCAGCCAAAGACCTCTGTTCAGCCAGATCGGTCGTTTTTCCCGCTGACTCATCTTCTGGCCCATGGGGACAGCCTTCTCCTGTGCCTTTCAGATTTGCTTTTTGAAAAATGTCCAGCCTTCCTGGATTCCTTTGCCCTTCAGACTGCCTCCTAAGGGACTCAGTCAAGCATGTTCCTAAGGAGGCCAACATCAGCCCTCTGGAAGTGCCAAGTAGCAGTTCTGCTGACCCCCATCCTCTGCAAGAATCAAAGACTCTATCATTTCATGATAGCTATGCCCAAGATGGCCTCCAACCATCACATCACCCACAAGTCTTTCTCTGTTAACAAACAACAGGTGCAGTGGGGCACCTTCCCTAGTTGGCTCGCTCACCAGCTGACTTGAGCACCCAAGTATAGAGTGGATGTGACAAACAGTGCCTTCAGGACAAAGTTCTTGGCAGTCTGTGTAATTAAACCAGCTGCTTTTCAATATAGTTTAAGACTAAATACTGCACGAACGTTAATCTTCAGGGACTGCTGTAATCAGCTTGGCAACCATCAGGAATGACTATTTCCACTGCAGCCATTGATTACTTAATGGCTTTCAGGAGGGGTTGACACAGTCATGTCTGTCGGCAGTGCACTGAGTCTATGGGCTGCTACTTCATTTGTGGGAGGCAGGGAAAAATATGGAGGAATATATGTGTTTGAATGAAAATATGATTGTGAAAACACAGACCTCATTGCAAAGCAGAGGGGGACCAGCAACGAGAAGTTGCAAAACAGCTACTTTTGGACTGTTTTGGTCCTTGGTCTGCCAAACACAGAGGGCCAGTTAGTGGGGATGCTCATGAAATCATCAAAACAGGGGGTCTGAGCCTGGGAAAAGAGTTATCCCATGTCAGTGCATGAACAAATACAGACATCTGTGGAACCTGGAGAAAAGGGTCTAGTTTCTCCAGTACCGTGAAGCGCTTTTCCAGTTTTAATTAAGATTTTGGATTACATGTGGGAGTGGGCACTGGATGCACCTACTCCCAGCTTGGAAGTACAGGGCACTGACTCAGCAAAATGCATCCCAACCCATTGTGCTGTGTCTCAAGCCACTGCACCATCAGAAATTACTACTGCATCTCCCTCCCCTTCACGTCCCCACTTTGGGGGTACTTTTGGGACTTGCTGAACTCCTCATCTCCCACGTGGAGGAAAAGACTCAGTCTGAGCACGGGCTGTCACTTGATTTCTCCAGGCTTTTGGTCCCGTTTATGATTTTTTTTAGCCTGGAGCTGGGCTCAGTTTCAGCTTCAGAATAGTTGCCCTGTTTTACTGAGAGAGATCCAAAGCAACATAAAGAGCTATTCCCAAAATTGCTGCTGCAAACCCCCAGAGGTGGCTGCGTTTTAGTGTGAGAGGAGAGAACAGCACAATTTTGGCAGGGAAATACATCCAGCATGCACGATAACCCTTTTCCCCCAACCTCATCTTCCTTTGTGTCCGCCTAACAGTTTGGAGGATGAGATAGGAAAATATCAGCTTCCCCCTTGAATCACATTTGCATTTTGGTGGGGATGGGCGGCTCGCTCCCAGCTGGGTGAACGCACACTTCAGTGAGCTCTGGATCAGGCCCAATGTCTAGTCTCCCCTGAGATGCGGTGATGAAAGGGGCTATAGAAATTTGAAGCCCTATACTCTGGTCTTCATTTCATTATCTCACCATGCAAGCGTGCAAGCCCCCAGAGAGAGGCAAAGGCCCTCACAGGCTGTAACACACTCCTCAGCCTTCAAAAAGCATCTGGCTGTGCTAAATCTTCCCCTTTGGGTCTTTTAATTTTTTTTTTTTTTCTATTAGATGATTATTATTTTTACCACAAGCATTAGGATATTTGCTTCATTATTCCTTTAAAAGGCAAACACATCAATGTCTCTAAAGGGTTGTCAGAGTTTTTCCATAAATATCCTTCCTTTCTATGGCACGCAAGAAGAAAATATAAACTGGTGTTGGAATTTCAAGACTTATTTTACCAGCATGCAGCCCTTAAGGGACTGGTGTCCTATCCCCGTGTGGGTCATTCCTGGCCCTTTCCAAACTCAGACCAAGATTAAACAAATGTGTGAATGCTTAAGCATCAGTAATCAATACAACTTGGTGGTGTTGGTAGAACATAGAGCCTGTGGTGCTGGGAGAGGTTCAGCTTGCAGAAAGAATAGCTCCAGCTATTTAATAAACATTATTAGCTAATCTTTCTAATGTCTCCTTCGTTTGGCTCTCGGTTTGTGCTTGGCCTGTTTATTCATGTCAGCGCTCACTGTCTGGCAATCAGGCTGCTCCATGGCAATCATCAGTCCTTCCTGTTTTCATGAGATCATGAATTATTATCTCTGCAATAAACTGTCTCTTCCTTCTCGTCTCTCTTGCGCCCGGCAGCTGTCTGGGGAATGGTCCCAAAGCCTGGATGTCTCAAGGATGCTGGCAAGGGGCAACGGCAGATTTCCACCCATAATTAGAGCCTAGGGTCATTAACATCATCAAGCCTCATTTCTATGTTGAAGAAACATTGCTGAAGATGGTGAGAAAATATCTAGTCCAGCCCTTCGCACCCACCACAAACCAACCGTAGTGCTCCATTAAAGCCAATATTGAAACACCCTGCCCTGACTCTCATGACCAGCCTCTTCCCAAGCCTAAGACCTCACTGTCAACCAACATTTCAATTACTCTACTCCTTTCCTCCAAGATAAGCCCCAATGGACCTCCTCACCCAAGACCAACCTCTGCAGTACAGCATCCACCTTCTCCCAGCCCTCACAACAGCCTTCCACTCCCTCCTTGTCACTCACCCTTGTGCCAGTCCAGATGTACAGGG
This sequence comes from Rhynochetos jubatus, assembly GCA_027574665.1. Lineage (NCBI taxonomy): Eukaryota > Metazoa > Chordata > Aves > Eurypygiformes > Rhynochetidae > Rhynochetos > Rhynochetos jubatus. Next base: position 131,062,954 of record CM050649.1, on the reverse strand, counting down.
TCTCCAGAGCCTCCCTGCACCCCCTGTACTCAACCACAGAGCTTCTCATGACGGCCACAGATGGAGGTCTCTCACGCTATGAGCTTCTTTTGGTGCTACAAAGGGTAGATTTTGGTTCATAGGACCAGATTCACAGGCAATTGGTTTCAGTTAGGCAGTGGGTCAGGATTTAAATTCTGCCATCCAAAGCCAATCTCTCCCATTGACTTTGTGAAATGCTGGAGAGCATCAACAGCAGAAGACACCCCAACCAACTTGGGCGTTTCACGCATGCATGCATGTGAGCACGTGCTGGCATATATGTGTGTGTATGATGGGGCAAGTCCTAGGCTTCTAAGTCAGCTCAATTGTACAATACGGATGCTCTTCAAGCTCCTGAAAGTTAACAACCACAACCAAAACCATGGGGGTGCACTGCCAGGAGGAAAATAGCCCTCAGAGGCTTTGAACGTACTATTTACAAGAGCTGGGACAATGAAAGTGATTTTAAAATGAATAGTCCTTGCTCAGTTTTGGGACTGGGAGGAGGCAGAGAAGAGGGCTACCGTAAGGATTGGGGAATGAGAATCCTCTGATATGGGGAATGGTGTCCTATGAGAGATGCTGCGAACCTGCATGGTTTGTGGGGTATGGAATGGAAGAAGACAGGGAGAGATGATGCAGTGTTAGCGCATACAAGGTGGCTTTAATAGCTGTAAGCAAACATGTGTAGGGTGAAACCTGGTATTGCTAAGTTGAAGTTCCTGGATAATGCATCCAGCAGCTAAAGCACAAACCTAGCCACCGAACATAGTTGGTCTTTATCACTGGCAAACAGTATCTGCCAAGTCTTCCCCTGAAATTGTTTCTTTTTGTCTAAAAAGAAAAAACAAAAAGAAAAAAGAAGATCCCCTCCCATCCGCAGACAAGTCTTAGAAATCCAGCCCAAGTGGAGCTGGCAACCCGGCGCGGCCCCAGCTGGGGAAAACCCCCGGGACATTTGCCTGTTTTGCTCCCTGTCCCAGGCGCTACTGCTTCGTGCTCTTGGCGGGCTCCGAGGACTGCCGCACATCAGTCCACTCCTGCATGGTGCTCTGCAGCGCCTGTGTCTTCTCCTTGTCCACTTGCACATAATCAACCTTCTCATCCGAAGCGACCGACGAGGTGGAGGGCTGCAGGGAGGAGAAACACGGCCACCGCCTGGTCACTCATCAGCTCCCTGCTCTTCCCTCTCGCTCCTTCCCGCAGCAGCATCACGGGTGCTGCAAGTCCATCAGCACCTCCCTTGCTTTCTTGTAGACTATATAGCTCATCATCCTCCCGCTAACCTCCCGAAGGGCCTTGGATGAAAGATTTCAACCTGCTCCGCATCTTGCTTGCATGAGACTGCGGTGCAATGGGAGGGCAGAAACAGCACCTGGGTCTCCATCTTCATCCCAAATCTGGGACATGAATATTTGGTTGTAAATGTGTTATTTAACTGCTGATATTTCAAATTCAGCATTGGGTCTTGCTTGTTTTCTTGTAAAGCACCCAAGAACACTTATAAAATCAGAGCTCCATCCCTTAGCTGTGCCGACTTTACACACCTATGGCAGTAGACGATTTTCATCCCCAAAATAACAGATATTTGCAGGTTCACCCAGGAGAACTGCTGGGGAAAAAGGAGGTTTTTTTTTTCCCCATAGTTTTTTGGGTTCTGGAGCTTTATCTGCCTTTACAAGCATTCCAGAGGACTCCCTTGCAACTGGAGTCAGATAGTGGTTTTTTAATGTTCTAAAATCACCTTTCCAGGTTGGATTATAATTTAAATTGGCAATACCTGCAGAAATACTGCTGGAAAGAAAGAAACAATCAAGGAACAACTGTCAAATAATAAAAAGACCTAACCAGAGGGATGCTTTGCCTAGGAAACAAGGCAGTGTTTGAGAAAGTTGAGGCCAACTCAGAGCTCGTTCCCACTAAGGTTTGTATAACACCTCATCCTTCACTGTCCCCTCGCTCAGGTGTTGCTTTGCTTAAGACAGTCTCTCCTTCCCCCTCCCAGTTTGCTCAGGGTGGCACCCAGCAGGTCCTTTGGTCCCTCCCCAGCACACGCTGTCACCCCTGGGTGTCCTCTTCCACTTGGTATATGGCCTTGCTGAGGAGGTTGTGAAATCTCCCTCATTTGAGTCTTTTAAGCCTTGTCTGTCACCTCAGGAGAGATGGTTTTCTTTGGATGTAGGGATGCCTTGAGGTCCTCCCTTGCCCTATTTTCCTATGATTCACTTTAAGATGGTGTTTGATTCCCCTGTGTATGAACCTGCAGAAAAGTCACCAACATCTGGGTCTTTAGGAACTTCCTTTTCCTAATTTCACATGTCACTTGTCTGAGGCATCCCACTCCCACCCCATCTTCTCCCCGCAGCTCTTTCCCACCAGGCAATGACCTGATCAGCTCAACATAACCTAGCTTTCAAACATCAGCCCCATTTTTTGAAAGCAGTTTGCACTTTTCCTGCCCCAATGGCACTCCTTAAAAACATCAGTCTGTCAGGAGACAGGTGGTCAGCAATTTCGGAATGAGCTCCTGAAAGCATGTCAGATGAAAAACCCAAGTCTGGTTTTGGAGGACCTGTTGTTCTGAAGCGGAGAAAAAAAAACCTCCTGATGCTTCTTGAGATATCTCCTGACAGCTTTTGAATATACAATCTCCAGCTGAATTTCTGGTCTCATCAGCATCCCTGATTCCCTGCACACCCGTTCTTCTGGTAACACTTCCAGCAAGGCTGCAGGCATGCAACAGACACTGAGCCTGACCTCGAATAAACATAGCAGTGGATCTGCAGGAAAAATCATGCCTCTGAGGTTACCATGCCACTCACCAACCCTTCCCAGGGCTTTGGACCATGCTGCTGCCAATGATGTGCATGAAAACCCTTAAAAAAGGCATCACTTTTAGTCAGAAGTTTATAAAATCCCCCGTACCTTTCTGTGTGGCCCTGGTGAGCTTGGCTGGAAGTCCAGGGCCAGATAATCCACACTCCCCAAACTCTTTTTAGGCGCTGGGCTGTTGGTGCCACTAGGAACAGGAGAAGCAGAAATGGGGTTTTGCTAATGCAGGGAAGAGACAGGAGAGATAACAAGGATTAACATGGGAAGAAGGAATAAAAAAAGGAATTAACACAAATGTGGCAACGACATGCCTCGGTGCCACTTTTAGAAGAGGTCCCAGTCTGGACATGTGCTCACCAGCATGTGCAGAACCGATGGGGGACTATATATATTGTATATTGTGCTAACAAATATTTCAGGCTCATGCTCTTGATTTTATGTATTGGAGCAGTTCTGCTGCCTTGGTGCTGATTTTATTCACATGCCTGACGTCAGCTGTGGGCTTCAGCATTTCCCAGGAACCACACCTCGACGAGGCCGGACCAGCTCTGGGATCTTCACTAATTACAACCACGTTACACACAGCACAGATTTCCTCCACCCCCTTAGTTACACAGCCTCAAAAATATGCTTCAAGTCAGCAGCTTCACGAAGAGAGACAAACCCCCCTCCCTGTAAGCAGTGCCACTCCCTGCTGCTGCTCTGATAGCCCCTGCCCTCCACACAAATATGATGTCAGCAGCTATTAGGGGAAAAAAAACACTGAAAAAGATCAACTTAAATTAGGAAAATGCACCCTGACAGTCCGCAGATGTTTTTATCCCCTCTTAATTCCTAGCAAAGCAGGTGATATATGTTCCTGTTCTCATATACAGTTAAAACCCCAATGGGACATGTCATTTTAGGAATGAAAACCACTTTTTCGTGCACGTAGGGATGTACGCAAGGATGTACACCACATTTATCACGGTGCTATCTGAGTACTTCCACGTCATGAGCTAGGAATGTGTTTGCAGAGCTGGGGAACGTATATATCCCGCCAGGACCATATATCTTAGCTGTGGGGACCTTACCATTGCCACGTAGTTCTCCTCGCTGTCTCCCGAGTCAGTGCTGGTGATGCTCTGGGAGGAGACAGGGCGACAGTATTGTAAAGAGCCGGCGTTGAAGGTCTGGCTGTAAGGACAAGGGTCAGGGTGTTAATGATGGTTGCAGGTGATGCTTGTCCACTGCCAAGGTTGGATGGGAGAGGGAAGCACCTGCTGCCTCTGAACATCACCATGCTCATGTCTGAGGACTGGGCATGAAGAAGAGCTGGTGGCATTGAGGTCCTCCTGACCTGACCTTCCCATGGTTCAGAAATCACTGGGTTTGGTCTTCTTGTATTTTTCTTTTCCTAGGACTTTTTAGTAATAGCTTGCTTGCTACGTACCCATAACTCTCCTGCTATCAGCTACATAAATCAGGCTCCATGAACTCTGTTATCTCTCAGGATGTATTTAATTGTGGAGGATGCACGGCCAGTCTCGGTGCAGTTTTTCACCTTCCACCTCACTGCAGCTCCAGGATTTGTTTACCACGCAGGGCCCTAGCTGAATTTTTTGCTGGAAAACAAAACCTCCGAGGCATTGTCTTGCTTTCAATTGGCCAAATCTAATTATATGGAATAAGATAATGCAATCAGCATCTGGCATTAAAGCTTGCGTCTTAAAAAGCTATTTGTTGCCTTGCAGGAAAGGCAGGGTCATATGATTAGCTGATAAGGGAAAAATCCATTAGCTTCTCTGGGGTCAGGTGTCTTGTCAATCAAACCCCGCTTGCTGTTTCCTAGTGCAGTGATTTCAGCGCCCAGCGTTCATGCCCTGCAGTCAGTCTCTACACAATCCAATTTATTAGAGAAGTCACAGCAGCCAAGCTTTGCTTCTGCCTTTCATTGGACAATATCAGACCACGAACCAGCAGCAGAACTGGGACTGTGTGAATCCTGTTATTTTTGGCCGGCAGACTGCTCTGAAGTGCTTTGGTTTCATTTTGCAGACTTCCTTCAGGCTAGGCTTTGCTTTCAAGGCAATCAAAACACAGCTCGGTCAGACCCTGTGAGTGTCACCCTGTGTTTTGAGACCACAGAGGGGTTTTTTGGGAAGAACTGGATGTGAAATCATGACCCACACCCTCAGTGAGGCTGAGTTGGAGTGGCTCAGCTGAGTCATGAGTCGTGGTGACCACAGGTCCTGTGTCAGAGCTACAGCTCTCCAGTTGTCAGATCCCAGAAATAGGAAATATCTTCAAGGGATCTTAATTAGCTGCTCAGCCACATGCTGGGCTTTCATGTGAAATCCTGACCTAAATGAATTTATCTTCTTGTCACCAGCTGTGATGCGGGGAATATGACTGGCTCTTACAACACTTGACCAAGCTTGTGAGGGGTCCAAGAGAAGAGCCCCTCTGCTTCGACAGCATCTGACCCACCTCCTAAGCCTGACCATGATGTGACCAAGGAAACCACTGAGCCCTGAGTCGCCATGGAGTGGCAGGATATTTTAGGAAGTATTGTGCCACAAATACCCCTCTTTCCAGATAGCTCTTGCTGGTCCCTGCTGGGGTGTTGGGCAGGGTGGACTTTCATCCCACTGCAGATGTTTGCATGGCATGACCCAGCTCTGTAGCTCCTGTTTCTAAAATTGGCAAAGAACACAATGAGGGCTGAAGGAATCATCCAGTTTTTGGGGAAATTTGGGTCTGCATCTGAATTGTGGGCTCACTTTTAGCTTGATTCAAAATGGCTCATGAGAAACGCACCCCTTCAATAAAATAGATGGTGGGCCAGAATCAGAATCACAGAAGGGTTTGGGTTGGATGGGATCTGTGAAGACAAAATCTCTGCAGCGAGTGGAGGTAGAAGGGCCAACATCCCCCTTACACTCAGCCAAAGATCATAGATAAAATCACAGGATGGTTTGGGTTGGAAGGGACCTTAAAGCCCACCCAGTCCCACCCCCTGCCATGGGCAGGGACACCTTCCACTAGACCAGGTGGCTCCAAGCCTCATCCAGCCTGGCCTTGGACACTTCCATGGATGGGGCATCCACAGCTTCTCTGGGCAGCCTGTGCCAGTGCCTCCCCACCCTCTCCGTGAAGAATTCCTACCTGATGTCCAATCTACCCTCTTTCAGTTTAAACCTGTTACCACTTGTCCTGTCACTACAGGTCCTTGTAAAAGGTCCCCCTCAGCTTTCTTGTTGGACCCTTCAGGTACGGAAAGGCTGCTGTTTAATCCATAGCAAAGGTGACAGCATGGCTACCTGTGGACACTGGTGAGAGCAAGACCAGAGATTTGCTGTCGGAGCAAAGCAAGAATTCATATCCCAACCCTTACTCACGTCGGCCTGGACCAGGATTTCGTGACTGGTGATTTGAAGGGAAGCTCATCGATGACAGTGTTGTTCCTCAGGTCCAGCGGTGATGGCTTTGCTGGGGAAGGGAAAAGCCTTTATTCAGAGGCAGCATGTTCCTACAATTCAGCATCCATGACTGGGGGAAAACAGTGAATTTCTACCTCTGACCCACAGCCCCAAAGTGAATGAGTGGCCCCAAAAGGGGAATGTGCTTCTCAGGGAATGGAGATCTGTTAAAAATGCTCAAACCCTACAGTGTAACTTAAGGAGTTGTGATAACCTGTCAGCTGGGGACAAGACCAGGTTCTGCCAGCCCTGAGCTGCCTCTGGCCAGAGCGTTTTCCCATAGGAAATGAGAAAGGACATCTGCAGAGTAACATGAAGGCTCTTCCTATCACGGATGGTTCCTTAGGTGGAAGCGAAGATTGCTGTGCTCCAGCCCCAACCCTCGCCCAACATGTTGATGGGGTCAGGTGTTGACACCCTAATAATAGGAATTGTCCTTCTCAGCATCTTGTGATGGTGCCCTTGGTGGCCTGGCAGGCAATGGCTTGGGGAGGGATATGGAGGATGTAGGCAAAGCCCTGAGGGAAGAAATGCCTAGAGCCAGTCAGTAGGAAACAGTAGGAGAAATTTGGGTTATCTGAATACAACACAGAGATTCTGGAGCATAGGGAGGAGTGCAGGCACAGGGGGTGAGATCCTGCCTGTGATGTGCATCCCCTGTAAAGACCAGGAAGGGTTTGAGATAGGCTGCTCAAGCACCATGAAAGCTGCATTTGCACCATAGTCCTGAAAAAGGAAGGGGACGGGGAAGATCTGAAGGTCTGACTGCTGGCGGTAGCGAAGCATACCCCACATAGAATCCTACTGTCTGTTCACAAGACAACAGATTTAGTCTAAAGTATTACAAGAACAGAAAGGTTCCTGGAAAGATCTGCCCACAGACAACTTTTCTTACCTTTCCGGTTGGGTTTGAGGTTGCGGTTGACTGGCGGGGGCTGGATTTCACTCAACCGTCTGTGGCACTGCGCTATGGCTCCTCCTTTATGCACGGGCAGGGTGGCTGATGACAACCCCACCAGGTCAAAGTGATGCGGCCCAGGGCTCATGGGGATGTAGAGATTTTGGGCATTGTCATTGGCTTTCTCGGTGTGGATGAGGGGTGAGGAACCGGGGTTCATGGGGACGTAGTTGTCCTCGGAGTCGGTGCTGTGGGAGCGGGCCACCGCTGCTTTGGCTTGCTGGGGGACAAGCGGGAGGACATGCTGTGAGCATCAGACACTGTTCAACCCCATCCCACTATAAACCCCTTCATCTCATCATTACCAAACACACACCTGAGGTGGGACTGCTCTAAGTCCTCAGCTCAGAAGGAATCACAGAACTGTAGAATGGTTTGGGTTGGAAGGGACCTTAAAGACCATCCAGTTCCAACCCCTCTGCCATGGGCAGGGACACCACCCACTAGACCAGGTTGCTCCAAGCCTCATCCAGCCTGGCCTTGAAGACAGCCAGGGATGGGGCATCCACAGCTTCTCTGGGCAACCTGACCCAGTGCCTCCCCACCCTCTCCGGGAAGAACTTCTTCCTGATAGCTAATCTAAATCTCCCTGCTTTCAGTTTCAGTTTTCAGGAAGGGATGGTCTGTCCCCTCGCTGGCCATCAGTTTGCACTGAGAGGGTCTACCTCCACAGTTTTCAAGACATTGCATCACCCTGAGTTCAGGGAAAGGCCTTAATTGCCCAGACTTGAGCCCCTTCTCATGACCAGAGTGAGCTGGAGAAGCATGCTTGAACTGGAAAGTAATTTTTCCCTGGGCTCTGGCCATGACTAAAATGCAATATGAAAGGCTACTTTAATGTCATTTCCAGCTCAGGAAGTCTTAGAAAGTGCACAAAAAAGGCTGTTCTGGCAACATGTCAAAATTCAGCTCAGCAGCATCCCAGGCTTTCAGGAAGAAACCAAACTCCTGGGTACCTTTTTTTGGGTCAAAGCTCCAGGCAGATACACTCTGTGGAAGCACCCAAAACAAAGCTCTGCATGGGGTGCTGGGTTAGGTGGTTGTCCCTCCATCTCTACCCTGCAGGCATGGATTTAACTGAAATCAGTGATAAAACCCCTCTTGACTTAGCTCTGCAGGACTGGGTTGTAAGATCCAACCTGTCTTGTCTCTGAATCCATAAGGTGCAAACGGTGCCTATGGCAGACACCAAGGCCAACTCACCAGGTAGGAGTTGTACCCATCGTTCATTGACTCGACTGACTGCACAGCGCCGCCGCCCCCGTGCTGGGGGTATTCGTACGTCTCGCAAGAAGAAGCTGCAACACAACCACAAGTGTTCTACGTGTCCCAACGCAACTGCTAATAAAAGGGGACCCTGAAAACACAATCCAGGTACTGGGAGGGCAGAATCTATTCTTGACGATTGAGGTGCTGGTGGGAAGACATGGTTTTTAGCCTGTCACAGACTCCCTGCTATGCTCCCTTCCAATCAGCATCTCTCTGATTCATCAACACAACTGCACGTGCCACGCAGACCTAAGTTGGGTTTGTCAAAGCGCTGCAAAATCCCAGGGGTAAACATGTCAGGTAAGGTAGATCCCAGTGACAAAACTGGGCTAAGGGAGAGCTCAGTTGCAGCTCACTCAGCAGATTTAAGGGCCGGCAGCCTCCCATAAGGGGAGGACAGGGTGAGGATGGGGTGCTAAGATCCTAGACTGGTCTATCTATTGCTGAACATGGGTCTGATCTCAGCCTAGCTATTGGTATTTAGGTAGGAGGAGATGGAAGACACATTTCAGGGAGCTGTGCGTATCATTTACAGTCTGTTTCCTCTCCAACTGCTGCTTCTAATTTACTTTGCAACTACGTCACCCTAGGCACAAGGTTTGGAAAGGGCACGCTCATTCACAGCCCATCCATGGCCAATGGGAAGGGCGGCTCTGCTGCCCCGGGGACACTGGGACTTGGAGATGTGCAAAATCATGGTGAACAAAACCAAGGGAGCTCCAGGCTGAAGTATGTCTGATAAACCTGGATATGAATTCAAGAAAAAGCAAGTTAAAATGGCTGAAATCACCAAAATCTAGTGAAGGGCTACCTGGGCAAGCAGGTTTGGGGTTTTGTTTCAAGGCACAACACAGCCAAGTGCCAGCTGAGTAGCTCCAGTGTGCAGAGCCCTGGGGATGCCTCTCCCTGCCCGTCGCATACAAAAATTGGGGTCAGATCCTGACCGGGGAGAGCTTCTTTGTGTTCAACCCCCTGGTTGATGCCAACAGCCACCCCAGCCCTACTGCAACCCAATGGGACCACCCCATCCAAGGCTGCTAGGCAGGACAAAGCCCCGTTCTCCACCCCCAAATTCACCTCGGTGCAGCCTGCTGTTCTCCACTGCCGGCAGCGTGTTTCTCCGGGGAATGGTGGCTGCCATGGGGGCCAGCCCTAAGCTTTCACCGGGCTGGGGACGCTGGGGTGGGCTGCCCCATCGTGGCTCCGTCTGCCCGGGTTTTGGGGGTCGGGGGGGTGGTGCGGCGGGTGAGTCACTGGCGGCCACAGCCAGAGCGTTGTGGTTCTTGTCCAGTGTAAATGTCCGGGGGATCTGGTAGACAGAGAGTGGGGTGGCAGGGATATCATAGGAGTCCGTGGAGAGCTCCCCAAACTCCTTGCATAGGGTGTTGTTGGGAGTCTTGTAGGTGTAGACCTCCTCGTTATCCGTTTCGGAGCTGGTGAGGCTGGACTTGGGGTGGGTGTAGGAACCGAAGGCGCGCGGGAGGTCGTACGCACTGTCCCTGAACTCCGAGTTGTGCCGGCTGGGTTTTGGCAGGCTGTAAAAGCCATGGAGCTGCCCACCGACCCCATTTATGCAGTGCCCGTTGCCCTGTGAGAGCTTCTGGACCGCTGTGTCGCTCCGCATGAAGAAGGCGGATCTCGTGGCTTGGGAGAAGCTGGCACTCCTGCAGAGGAAGGGGAGAAGAGGGCTGAGATGGGGGAGATACAGTCCTGGAGTGCACCAAGCTCTGCTCCCCCCACCTGTCACCTTCATGACCCACACTGTCCAACCCCAGGGCAACATCTCAAACCCCTCCAAATGTGCCCACATCCCATTTTGTCCTGAAAACACTTTCACGATGACCCCGCCACGCCACGGGTGAGAGTGTCTATGGGCAGGAATGAGCCTTTTATTCAGACCTAAATTGCTCCAAAAGAGCGATTTTCACACCAACTGACAGCGATCCAAGACCCGGCTGCAAAGCGCTACCCCATTAGCATCGCCCATCCGCAGCGCAGGAGGGAGGCTTACTCTCACCTCTGCCTTGCAAACAGTGTTTGACAGGAAACGTTCCTGATGGCGATTATTTCAAAGCCTCCAGATGTGCCATCACCTTTCCCTCTTGCAGAGCAAGCCCTGGGGAGGTGAGGACACTCCCCAGCTGGGTTTTTGGGTTTGCAGACCTGATGTGCAGGGCAGGAGGAACGAACCTGAGTGTTGAACTCAGATTTATAAAAGACCTCGAGTGCTCTGGGTTGAGCGGGACAGTGTGGTCTCCAGGTCTGTGCCTTGCTAATGACTCCTTGACTTGTATTCTGGCCATGCTCAGGGACACCAACCAGGACAAAGGGTGAGCACTGGGGAGACCTCAGTCCTCTAATGACTGCTTGTTAGCCACTGCTCCTCTGCCAATTCCCTCCTCAGTGTTTCATCCCCTATTTTACCCCTCTGGATGATTCCTCTTTCAACGCTCCAACACTGCAGAAGATTATGAGTCCCACGGGCTTGGCTTTCTGCAACCCTAACCCCAGCAGATGAAATTTTCTCAGGTCAGGGAATGCTTGAATTGGCCACTTGGACTTTTCTCTCCCCCCCCCCATCCCACAAGATGCAGGGAAATGCAGGCATTGCTGTGGAAGTGCTGGGACATGAGGACAGCAGAGCTCAGCGCGGGTGGTGATGATGCCATCCCCTGAGCTGGCTGAAGCTGTGTGGAAGAAGAAAATAGGGCAGAGTTCCAAAAAGGGGTTACCCTGCCATGAAGAGCTAAAGAACACACACCAGGGGAAGGTGACGGGTAGCCTTGGGCTGGGTCTTTGTGCTTGCAGAGGCATAACCACACACGGGTCAGGCTTTTGGGAAACACACACTCAGAAAGAGCTCAGCCAGCCCCATCTCCTCGTGGAGGACAGCCCTGCTCCGTGTCAGTCACCAGTGACATTGTTGCGGGGGGGTTTCCAGTTGTGGCAAATCACTGGGGAAGTGCCAGCCCTATGGGAAAAGCTGGGAGATGCTGGTTTACACGGCTCTGGCAGGGTTGATGCTCTGCAGGGACAACAGGGACTCTGTTTCATGGAGCCAGCACGAGATGGCGCTCAGAAATAGGGCTTATTTGGGGAAAAAAAACAAGTGACGCTGCGATATGACAAACGAATCCCTGAGCCTTTGGGGCTCAGGCCTCCCGGGAAACATTTGGGCTCTGTCAGGGTCCTTTTGGCCGAGGAGTTGAAGCGTCTCATGGGTTAATTATTCAGCATCGCCCGCCAATTAGCTACTATTATCCTCATTTTATGGATGAGTAAAGTAAGAGCTCTGGAGCTGAAAGAGGAGGGATTCCCAGCAGTCCTGCAGCCTGGCCCCGTGCACTGGGCATTGATCGAGGTGATTATTTCTGTCCCAGTTGCAGAAGCTGCCGCTGGCCAGTTTGCCTCTGCCCACCAAAGCGTCAGTGCTTGGTGCCTCCTCCTTGGTGTCCTAAGCCGCACTCAGACTCTCAGAGGGTGGCTTTTAGGTATCCTCAGAGCTGAAGTGTCAGAGGGCCCTTTTTTTAAACACTGTTCCATTAACTCCATCTGAAGTTAATTTTCCTGAGCCTCTTTCTGTTGTTGTTTTTCGGGTAGGGAAAGGCAGCTGCCGCAGGAAAGCCCAGCGGACGCTGCAGCCCAGGCTCTGCTCTCACCTCACGCCAGCTGGGCTCCAACCGCCTCTCCCTCCCTCCTCGCTGCTCTTGTGAGCCAAAACTCTTCACGCCAAAAAACCTCCTCGCTATTTAAGGCAACTGGCTGGGTCTGGAGGCGGAGAGCTGCCACTCACTCAGGAACACCACACCGAGCACCACGGGCTCAGAGTGACCCTTCTGTTTCAGTTTGTGCCCATGGCCTCTGGACCAGCACTGGGCATCACTGAAAAGACCTTAGCTCCATCGTTTTTGCACCCCCCCTTCAGGTATTTATATACATTGCTGTGATCCCCCTGAGCCTTCTCTTCTCTAGGCTGAACAGTCACAGCTCTGTCAACCTTTCACCCTAGGAGAGATGCTCCAGTCCCTTCAGACTCCTCCTGGCCCTTTGCTGGTATGTCCATGTCTCTCCTGTACAGGGGAGCCCAGCAGTGGATCCAGCACTCCAGGTGTGGCCTCGCCAGTGTTGAGTAGAGGGGAAGGATCCCCTCCCTCGACCTGCTTGGCAATACTTTGTCTAATGCAGCCCAGGGCACCATTTGCCTTCTTGGCTGCAAGGACCCATTGCTGGCTCATGGGTGTTCATGGGCTCTTGGTGTCCACCAGCACCCCCAGGTCCTGTTCTGCCAAACTGCTTTTCATCTTGGTGACCCCCACCATATATTGGTGCTTGGGGTTGTTCCTGCCCAGGTGCAGGACTTTGTGTTTCTCCTCACTGAAGCTCATGAGGTTCCTGCCGGCCCATTTCTCCAGTCTGATGAGGTCCCTCCGGTGTATCACCCACTCCTCCCAGCTTGGTGTCATCAGCAAACTGGCTGTGGTTGAACTCTGGTCCATCATCCAGACCATTAATGAAGATGTTAAACAGGACTGGACCCCGTACCGACCCCTGGGGTACACTGCTAGTGACTGGCCTCCAACTAGACTTTGTGCCGCTCACCACCGCCCTCTGGGTTAAGCTATTCAGCCAGTTTTTAATACAACCAAGAAAGCCAGGAAAGCTGGGAGCTTGGAAGGTTGTTGCTCTGATCTCCTTCTCCCAACAGTGGAGAGATGAGACCATCACTCAGGGCTTTCTCCAACTGGGTTTTGCAGACCTCCAAGGATGGAGGTGGGTTGAGCTGCTCACCCCCAGCCCTCCCTCAGCTGTCCCCAAGGTTTGCTCCCAGGCAGGCTACAATACCTTGCGTTTTCTGACTTTCTGCTCATACACTGGTGAAGGAAAAGGTAGTCCTGCGGGGCACTGGCAGACAGGGTGCTCTGGAGGTGGCTGGCAGGCGAGTCGAAGGTGAACAGGGTGGGTTGGCTGGAGTGGGATGGTGCTGAGGACTTGCGCTCTCGCAGCAGGTGGTGGCTGGCACCGCTGAGCTCTGCCGGGGAGGACCGTGGTGCGTGGTTCATGGAGGCGATGGTCCTCAGGGTATCTGTGCAGGAAAAAAAACCCCACCGGTGAGCAGCTGGAGCAGTGACCCACAGCCTGTGTTCCCAGGGTTTTCCATACTTAAATGCTCTGGCATTTATGGAGGTTGGTGGGGTTTGCTTATGGCTCTGAGTGATGCACTCAGCAGCAGCTCCTCTACTCAGAGCACGCGCAACTATAGGTACCATGTAGAGAAATAAAAATTTTATCATATTTTACCCATTTTATCATATTTTATCACATGCTCAGTGGCTTGCAGGGATGTCTGGGGTATGTCAGCCCCAGTCACAGGGAGCTCAGTGTGTTGTTAAAGCCTGGTTAAAAAGGAAAAGGAAGAGAACTTTCACACTGCAGTTTCTGCTTCTGCCTTTTCTTAGAGAGCTTTTGTAGGTTGCTTTAGAGATGTGATTTGAGTCACCCCTATCCCCCTGTGTAAAAGCACCATTGCTATCTTTTTACAGTTGGGTAAACTGAGGCACAGAGTGAGAATGTGGATGGACATGACAGCAGAGATTAAAAATATTCCCACGTTCCCCAATTCTCTATTAATTTTGTGATCTCAAAAGAGTTCCTGCTGCTTTCTGCTAGTAAAATGGCATGCAGACCCAAGGCGTGACTCCTAGTGCCTGCTCCCCTGGCCTAAGGAGAAATACACTTTAAAATATTAAATTCATTTCAACGGAGAATACCCCCAAGGTCAGTAATAATTACCTGGCTACTCCAGCCTTCTAATAAGTGTGCTCCAAGAATTTGAACCAGGGATGAATTTTTACAGACAAGCGGTAAACCCCTATTACTAAAAGAAAATAAATTAAAAAATAAACCAACAAATCCCAGAAAACCCACACATTGCTCAATACTTTGGGAAAGCTGATCCATCTCTGGCTGCGGAAGACCGTGCACAGTCTTCCACGCATTCCTGGCACTTGAAAACCACTCATCGTGGTTCACTGAAGTCACCCTTTATAATAGCTGTGATTTACATTTATTTGGTGCTGTTGCAAAGCACAGAAAAATCCCAAACCCTAACAAAAAAGCTATCTTTCCCTTGGTAAATCCACCCATTTTCTGGCCACCACTGATTTAGGGATTGCTCCCAGATTTCCCCCAACACAGTGTCTGTCTGCTCCTCAAATTTGACTTCAGACACCCATAAAGGATATTTTATAGATTTCCAATCTCTTTTTTTCACTTCCTTCCCTCAAATCCCAGATCCTACCAGAAATTTTGGCCCAGACCTTCTTACGCCACAGAGAAATGAGTTCTCTGTGAAATGGCTGTTGTGGCTTGGACAAGGAGAGGCTCCACACGGGGTGATTTTTCACCGGCTTCTGAAAATCGTGTCAAGATACAAAATCGATCTGTCTGCTGCTCGTTCACTGCCGCTACATTTTTTTTTCCTGGCATTACTGCAAACTTCACTTGATGCAGAAAAAGTACATTAATAAAAGCCAAAGAGCGTGTCTCGACTCTGTTGTTTGGTTTGTGCTAAACACAGAAAGGATCAATATTTAACATTGACATTAATGGTGGGGGATGAGAGCTTAAAACTCTGATTCCTGTCTTCTTTGCATGGGCATTAAAAATCCCTTGGTGCTTTTCATGGGAGTAAATGGCTGTCTCGGTGTCCTTGGACAAAACAGTGCCTTGACCCTCATTCTTATTAAATATTTATCCTGTAGCAGTACAGACTGATCCCCACTGGAAAAGGAGACTTGAGAGCGCTGCAAGCTCCAAATCTTAGTCCCAAATCAAATGCTCTGCAGTCAGCCAGCGTAGTAGAGCCCATACTCATGTTGCTATCAAGAACAGGGGGGCTGCAGCCAAGTTCCTCTCAGGAACGGCTCCCCAGTCCTGCTACCTCCTGACTCCTAGCCAGGAATTGCCCATGACACTGGGCTTCAGCCAAGACTCCCAAGGATGGTGTGAGGATGGCACGTTCGTGTTGTGTCCCCATCCCTGCATGTCCTATGGGGACAACTGTGATCTGTGCTGGTTTGGGGTCCCTCTGCCCTGAGAAGTCCTCCAACACATCCCTGCAGGCTTTGCACTTGCCATTGCATGGAAAAGCTATGGAAGGCCAAAATACACCCGAGAGTTAGAAACTACACCTGATTTATTTGTGTCAACACAGTCTAAGGGGAGATCTGGGGCTGCACGGAGGAGACAGTCCCCAGCATCACACCAGGGCACAGCAAATCAAAATCACATCACTCTGAGGAGCCCACTGAGTCCTGCACTGCCAGGAGACTCTAATATTTTCCCCAAAATCAGTCTGATCTGGAGAAATCGGTGACCGCAGCACGAAAGACACACTCATTGAAAGCAGGATGAATTACTCCGTGACTACTCCGACCGCATAAATGAAAACGGGGGACGAAGGGGAGCAGGCGGCAACGCCTGGTAAAAGGCACGCTGCTTCCCCGGGGGAAGCCGCTCTATCGACGTCCGTATTGATTTTCAAAATGAATTCCCAGCTCACTTCCCGCAGCGACCCGGCCACCAAAAGCATTAGCGGGAGCCAATTCGGGACTCACGTACACCATTAGGTCTGTGAGATGAACTCTGTAATATCAGGTGAGAGATGGATTGCTTCACGGGGCTGGGAGGGTATTGCAAGGGCTGGGAAGATAAATCCTGCGGCTGCAGAAGAGGGCTGCCAAGATTGTTCTTTTTTTTTTGTTTGTTTTGTTGTAGTGTTTTTCTTTTTTTCACTAGAAAAAAGGGCAGCTCGTGCGCCCAGCTCACACGCTGACAATGGGTTCTGCTGAGGGACAGAAAAGGAGGCAAGAAAGGAAATTGAGGCAGAAAAATAGTATTTGATGACTTGCATATGCTAAAGGGAAAAGTCAAGACATTTGTGCTCTCACACTGGCTTGAGGTTCCCATGAGGGTAAGGCATACGGGGTGAATTATGAGCCAGAGGTCCCAAAGCCATTTCAACTTGCCATGCTGCAGTGTCCAGCTCCCAGGCAATGAGGACCAACACTCCTTTCTCATGTCCATGTGGAGCACTTAGTGAATAACCTCCAAGGGGTCCCATCTGGATGCCTCCAGTCATTGGTCCCACCCGCATCATGAACAAAGATGCTCAACTCAATCCGGCCATGAGCCAAAAATAATGATGCTTCTTCATCCCTCATGGCCATCCACCTCGGGACCATGGATAAACCCTTGTCCCTCCTTTATTTAACAGCCTTCAAATCCCTTGGCTTTATGTTGAGGGAATGTATCAAATACGGCCAAGGAGGGATAAGATCCTGTTCCAGTTCCTACTGCCATTCCCAGGGGGGCAAAGTTAAGGTTATGTAGTAGGGCCATGTGGGAAGTGTCATCTTAACCCCATGTTTCCTGGCCAGTTCTCCTCTGAGTTCAGGGAATTGGACTCTCACGGTCTGGAAAAGGCGGCGTTGGACGCCCACAACTTAAAATCCGATGTCAGCAGCACGGCTCGCATGCATATGGCTCGCTGGGCTTGTGCTACAGCTGTTGTGCTGGTCCCCGCCAGAAAGTGAGGCAGAGGCTCAGCAGGGATGAGCCAGCCCTACAAAACCCCACACTGCCAGGCAGGCTTTGGTCGGTGGAAGGCTCAGCACTCACTAGTTCAGGTTTAGATGTGCCTTTCTAGCCACGTGGTGCTGCAAAGGGGGAAAATAACATCCTTGTGACTCCATCCCCACAGCAAAAATACACAACTGCGAGCACGGCCGGCAACAGGATGGACTAGGCTGGGAGCCAGGAATTTTTTATGAATGTTTTCAATCCCCAAAAGCGGTATTTCCCTCTTTGCTGACAGCTCTGAATTCCCTTGCTCGGAGCGCTCGACTATTGCTGTGTGCCCATAGCTTCACACAGTGTTCCTGGGCTTATCTGAGCACAATAATTACTCATCCTCCTTTGGAAATTGTTGCTCAGAACGGCCTTTTTCACCAGAGCCATGATGTCAGCTTTCCCCACCTGAAGGCAGAGGCTGGGACTACAACTCCCTGTATCCAATGGATTTGAAATTATGCCCCTGGGAAGGTGGTAGCTGAATTGCTGTGCTCTCGCTGATGGTCACAGCAGAGGTTCCAGGTTTGCTTGGCATCCCTGAGTGGCAAGAAATTCCCCATGATGCCCAGACCGTGCTGGCAAGGGCGAGCTGGTCCAAGGAGCCTTGCAAGTAAGGGCTCCTCCAATCTGCCCTGGCAATACAGCCATGAAATGCCTCAGACCGTGCTGCTGGCTTTGTGCTAGGCAAAATTTATGGACGATGATATTATTTTTTCAGAAGGGAATAGTAGAAATCTGCTAGAAATGACCTCCAGGAGGGCATGGGGCAGAGCGTGGTCAGGCGTTATCGTCTTCCCCACTCCTTGGAGCAGCTCCATCATTCATTAGCAAAAGAAAGGGGGGAATCTGGTTGCAACTCCGCTCCTGCTGCCCACTCACTGCTTGAGCGCAAATACAAAAACACAATTAAGAAAAGACAAACGACCCTACCAAAACAAGCCCTCCACGTGCTTCTCCTGGGATGGACAGAACAAACAACGTGTCCGATGGATGAATCACCGCACCACCATGCTGCCAGGAGGCCCTGAGATGCCAGGAGGATGAGAGTGGCACCCAAGGAAGGTTTATTTACTGAGCTTTCCCTATCGCCTCCGAGTTGGATGGCATTTGGAAAAGCTGTCGTCAGTCTGAGGATGCCTTGGCAGGACGCCTGCTAAAGGTTTCCTCCGGCAGGTTAGCTGTAAAGGGCATCTGATTTGGATAATTTCCCCTCTCCAGTTTCCATCAGTGTGGCGAGCTGTGCGCTAGGGATACAGGTACCCTAATATGCAGCGTTGCCTGAATTTTGGGTGCCAAGCAGGCAGATTGGAGCTCTCCAAAAGTGAGGATGGGGAAAGGTAGGACTAACCAGAGCTGCATCCTCCACTGCAGAGGAGCTGAAGGGTGGGGACAAAAGTGACATCGGGATTTGAGCTTTTCCTTTCCAGTTGCTGCTGCTTATTTCTATAATGTGCTTTGAGAAACTGGTCAGGACAGACTGGCCAAAGGAAAGGAGGAGCGTCATCACTTTTCAGACAGGGATCTGCTGCACAGAGGGCAAAAGGCATGGCTTCTCTCACCCAATTTCAGTGGTCTAAATGACACTTAGCCTAAGCTGGTCCCCTTACACTTGCTTTACCAAAAACAGTGAAACCCCCCAATTATTTAAGCATCCCACACAGGATGGGGAGAATTACCTGAGAAAGAGTTGATGGGAGAGACAGTGAGACAAAGATGAGTGGCAATAAATAACACCATCTCTGCCCGTTACTGTCAGCACTCTGCTTGCATTTACATGAAACAACTGAAAAACAGTGGTAACATAGGAGCATTTGCCTCAGAGGAGCATGGGAACCAGGGGAAAAAATCACAGCACTGGAGAGTGAGGAGAAGAGAGGAAAAGGAGCCAAGTCAGATCATCCTGACCTCAAAGCATTATATATCTCCGTTATTTTAACAGCAATCAATTCTTTGAAGGACAAAGGGGCAGAAGGGAGAGTGAATGCAACAGAAACGGTGGAGTGATGGTTCTCCCTGGAGCTCACAGGTTTGCTGCTGCGAGATGAGGCTGTGCCCAAGACCCCACCCCTGTACTGGGAAACACCCCTTGGCGGCAGTGACCCCGCTCTGTTTCACATCAGCACCCTCCACGCACGGCGGCTACCCTTTGCAGAGCAAATCTGCCGCTCGCTTGTGAAGCTCAACCTTTCGTGTCAATATTTGGAGGTCTAACATTTGGCCAGACAGGGCTGCCTGGTGTTCACCTACTTGTTTTTGTTATAAGGGCTTCAGTGCTGGAGATAAAAGCAGGGGAACGTGGATGCTCGCAGCCCTGGTTTACCCACGACCTTGAGCATCCCACCTGGGACACCCTTATCTGAGAGCCCTGGAGTGGGACAATGACCTACAGCTGGGAATGAAGGACAATCCCAGGGCAGCAGCGTGGGCTGGGACAGGCTTCATTTGCTCTGCAGAACCAACATCATCTCCGACCCTCTGCTTCGTGAATCATCATCCGTGACATTGCAAAACCAATTTGAAGAGGGATTAAGTGGAAGAAAAAAAAAAAAAAAGGAAAAGAAAAAGGCTGAAAGAGAGGGAAAGGGCGAAGATGGTGAGCTGTAACTGTATAAAACACAAAGTGGTCCCAAGGAGGGTATTTTTTTTGCCTTTTTCAGGGCAATGGGGATGTACAGAATTAGCTACTTTCTGCCTGCAGATGCCAGGGGCATCCTTAGGAAATCTGGCTGCAGGTAGAAGCTGTCTGTGATGCCCAGTGCTGCAGGATAGGGCTGAAACAGTTGAAAGATAAGAGCTATCAAAAGAGATGACCTGAGAAGAGGGTTTTTTTTTCCCTTCCAGAGGCAGCTCATCATCAAACCAGTTTTCTCACTGTGTGAAATGAAGCTCCAGCATCCTGTTTTGGGGGATCGTACTAGTTATTATTATTGCTTATTACTGCTGCTTACTATTACTAATGATTAGTGATTTTAGCTTTTCCCAACGGGGCTTGCCCCTGGACATCGCTCCAATGCAGTCTCACCCACTGCTGTGTTCTAACAATGGTCAGGATGAAAGCCCAGAAGCTTGCGCGCTGTCGACTTCACATCCCCTAGCCCAGGCGAAGCTTGAATTTAGGTCCTGAACAAATTTCTCCTTGTTCTCATTGTTTTCTGCGAGCACTGTGTTCACTGTGAGTGCCTTTCTTTGCTTGAGCAAACATGGTGCATCCCTCTCTTAGCATGGGTGGAGAAGGTGAAAGGGTGAATCCCAGCCAGGGCTTCCTCTGACTGCTTAACAGCTCACTTTAAATTTTATAGCCCTTTTTATGGTGATGGGAGCGTAGGTCTTCAATGCTCCAGGAGAGCAAAGGAAAACTTTCGCTGGGAGGAAACCTGAACCCATTTTATTTATGCATGATTTAGTACCATTTCTATTCAAGGGAGCGCACGAAAGGCCCAAATATTTGCACTTTGTATTATAGAAGAACTGCCAGTCCTGGCTCTTTACAGAAGTAATTTATTTCGATCTCTCCTTACCTTGGGGGAGAAACATTATAACTCCCAGTTTGCCAGGGAGTCAATAAAACAGCAGCGCTGTTAAGGGTCTGCTTCGCCATCGCTCAGCAAGGCAGCAACGGGGAAAGAAAGAGGATGCCCAAATTTCCCCTTTCAGAGTCCTCTTCTTCATGCATGCATTTACATGCACGTGTGGGACCAAACTGCAGGAGTTTGGCCCCATTCTTCTCTCCTCTATCTGGGATTAATGTTGTTTTTTGCTCCCCAGGTGGTGTTTTAGTCGATGGGTTAAACAGAAAGGGAGGTGGGAGCTGTGCATGGGACAGGGGGTAAGATGGACACAGGGGGTTGTGCTAGAGCCCCAGATTTCTCATATGGCTTCAGGTGAGCCTGGCATGGTGAGATGGGGCGATATCAGCCACATCAACTTCAAAAGCCGAAAGAGGAGACAAAAGAAGTCATTAACCCTCATGGCCGTAATACCGTGTCCCTGAACTGGCGAGCAAAGCAGCCCAGGGGTCAGTGTGAGCAGGGGTCAGTTCATCCCCAGAAAACATGCCCTTAGGGATGGAGACTCAAAAAAACCCCAGTTTGTCTTGCGGTTTTTTCTTGCTGGAAGTTCAACTGTCCCTTTTCCATCTCTGCAGCCTTTACTTCCAAAACAAGCCTGTCTGCAAAGGTTTCCCATGCAATTTTTTTTTTCCATTTAGGGCTATGGGCATACACTGTCCACACACTAGAATCATCTAAAGAAGTCCTGAAGGTAAAACCATCCCTAAGATGTTGAGGGCAAAACACAAGAAGAAAAACCTCTGCAAGCGATGGGAGGATTGTACCTTGCACAGCCACTCTCTAGGTGGGCTCTGCCACACCAGCACTCCAGCAAAGACACAAACAGCTCAAAAAGCCATCCTGGATCTCTCTACTCATCACTGAAAACCTGAGTCCTGCCCATCAGGCAGTCTATTAACGGTGCTCAGTGAAAGCAGGGAAAGAAAGTCCCTTCCAGGGAGCTATTCTCACTGCCATGAGGTTAAAAATTCCTGTGACCCCCCAAAGCTTTACGCATTCAGAAACTGTGAGTTCACCCACAGTATAAGTCTTCAGCATCAGCTAAAACCTGGAGGTTTTCCTCTTCCTCTTCTAAGACGCAATGATAGCAAAAAGGAACCTGGAATTTATTCCCTACACATCATCATAATCAAATAATATGCTAATGCTATTAGCATGGGACCTTGCATCGCAAATGACTTAGAATCATATTCTCTTTCAAAATACTAGAGTTTCATTTAAACTGGTCTCCACAGCAACCAGAAATGAACTGGAATAGTGTTGGATTAAAATCTTCATGGCTGGGCATGGCAAATGAGGAATTTTGCAGTAGGGATTGAGGAAGAGCCATGAAGACAGCCTGAGCCCCCCAGGGCTAGTGGGCTTATGCCAGTCACAGAATCACAGAATGGTTTGGGCTGGAAGGGACCTTAAAGACCATACAGTTCCAACCCCCCTGCCATGGACAGGGACACCTTCCACTAGACCAGGTTGCTCCAAGCCTCATCCAGCCTGGCCTTGGACACTCCCAGGGATGAGGCATCCACAGCTTCTCTGGGCAACCTGTCCCAGTGCCTCCCCACCCTCTGCAGGAAGAATATCTTCCTGATGTCCAATCTAAATCTTCCCTCTTTCAATTTAAACCCGTTACCGCTCGTCCTATCACTCCCTGCCCTTATAAAAAGTCTCCCCCAGCTTTCTTGTCGGCCCCTTCAGGTACTGGAAGGTGCTATAAGGTCTCCCTGGAACCTTTTCTTCTCCAGACTGAACAAGCCCAATTCTCTCAGCCTGTCCCCACAGGAGAGGTGCTCCAGCCTTTGGAGCATCTGCGTTGCTTCCTCTGGACTTGCTCCAACCAGTCATCTTCTACCCAACCAGTTATCAGCTGTGATAATGAACACAAGGGCAAAATGAGCCTGCGTGTCCAGGAAGACCTGAAAGCATCCTGACGGAAAAGGGATAAGTAGGCATGAGGTTCATGCAGATATGAAGCTTGAGGAGGATTTCTTGGCCTTTCTCCCCACAGATACTTTCTAAGTGGCCCAGGGGAGATGCATATGACAACTGGTTTCATTCACACTAAATCGGTTCTCACCTGTTAAGCTCAAACCTGGCTGTTTGCAAAGGGCCTGAGGTAACACATCTCCTGATTATGGGCCAGACTCCCATATCTTGGGGTTGTACAAGCACAAATCAGGAAGAAGGTGTTTGATGCGGGCTTCCCTCCATTAAAGAGATGCTGCTCCTTCCTTCATCTCATCTGCTCCACTCACAAGCTTGATGCAATGGGCACTATCTCTCGTAAGGATCGAGGGTGGGAAGGACCTGCAGCATCCTCTGGCCAGTGCCCACCATCTGATTGCATGGTTTCATCCCATTGAAAACACTCCCCAAGCCCATTTGAAAATGAGCTGAGATTTGCAATGCCATGGCTGGAATGCTACTGGTTAGAAACTAGATCTAATTTCCCATGAAAAATGTTTTCCCAGATGCTCCACTCATCTTCCCTGCACTTGTTTCGTCCTGTGGTCACTGTTACCTCAGCGGGCACACTGCAATCCTCATCCTGGTTGGGGCTTCTCGACCTTCCTCTCATAAAACGAGAATTAGCTATGCGGCCCACAAAAACGTCTTTGAAATCAATGACAGAAAGTGGGAGGCGTCTCGCTTGAGAACGGCTGAGAGTTCAGGCAATGAAAAGCAAACAGCCCTGACCAGTCTCTCAGTTCTGTTTGTAATTATCTGGGCTCCGGTGGGTGTTAAAACATCTGTACTGGTTTGGCAGGGACTGGGGAGCATGGCTTGTGCCAAAGGCAGGATCTGGCGTGGGTTGAAAGCAGCGCAGCAGTATGTTAGCGTGGTATTCGTGCTCAGAAACGCAGGGCTGGCAGCATCTCCTGCAAGCGCTTTTGGGTTAGGGTCAGCCCTAGCCCTGCCCCTGTCCCCCCACTCCCCATCCACCATGGCTTGTTCTCCTGCAGGACCATTCCCTGGAAAAGCTGAAGGTGGTTAAAGGACATGCATCGTTGGCTGGAATCCCGAATCCTGCTGGATTTAGCATCCCGAAGGACTTTGGTCACCATCAGTTCAGCTCCATATTATGCTCCTGCATTTCTTATCTCCATGGACCGTTTCCACCTGGACACCCTCCATCTCCCCATCACATCTGGCCGTGGACAAGCAAATCTCTCTCTGCTGGGTATTTCTGCACTGAGCAGCGGGGCAAGCTCCCAGCACGGGTGTTGCTGTTTGAACCTTGTGCACTAAAGCACAGTCTGGTTTTGCGGTTGTTTTGAACAGACAGCAGCAGCAGAGCTGGGTTTAGTGGGGCAATGGACCGTAATGCAGAGCGTGGTCCTCAGGAGACTCGGGCAAGGCAGATTTATCACAATCTCCTTGAGGGTAGTATATTTGGATTTTGGCATTCCTCATCCCCTGACTCAGGAACAAAACATCCAAGGACCAGCGCAAACCCTCTCTCCCCTGATGCTTCCACAGAGGTTGGGAACCATCTCAAGAGCTTATTTAGCAGCTCCTCATCCTCATCTTCCTCGCTCACATGCAGATCACAAAGTGCCGTGAGTCCATCCATAAAACCCACATTACCAGGTAACCTCGCGGCTGCACCCATCCTTGCACACACCACAGATGGTACCAGCACCCAAACCAAAATCCACATTTTCTTGCCCGGTGCATCGCCCGTGCTTTGAGCTTGGCTTAGGGCCAGCTGAAAATGTTCTGACATCCACCAGCTGGGAAACGCCGTTTAATCAAAATAGGAGCTTGCCAAGGGACTGCTTGCAGCCAGAAATTACAAAAAACCTTTAGAGGATAAAAGTTAATTTTAAGTAAAAGGGGAGAAGGTCAAGGTGTTTCAATTCGTTCTCATCACAGTGCATCATTTTTTGGCAGTGGATTGCCCTGCTTTCTTGGAAGATCATCATCATCATCCGCTTTTTAGATGTGAAAGCTCGATTCTGAGCGACTCTTGATTTGTTCTGAAATTCATTCAAATTCAGAATGAAAAGGTGTGAATCAAAATCGGCTCTGAAAGCAGATGAAAATGAATACCAGTGAAAGCAAAAATGAACACGCTGAATTTTTACCACCTCTCAAGTGGAGTTTGTGATGGGCTCGTCACCCAATTCGCTTGCTGCAAGGGCAGCGTTCCCCAGCATCACCTTGCCACTTCTGAGAACAATCCCTTCCTCACAGGAATGGGATTTAATTTTTTTTTTTAAATTATCTAGATGACCCATGTCTGAACTTGGTGTATTTGGCTGCTGTAGCAAACCTGGATGAGATCCAACACTTAGTGCCCCTCTCATCGCTATCACAGGGTCCTTCACCCATGGGACGAAACGCGGTTTGGTGACAAATACGCAGTGCATCGGAGCTGTTTCTCTCCGCAGATGCTGGGAAGAATAAGCCATGATATAATGGATTTTGGCTACAACCACAGGAATGCAGGAATTACCAGGTCCAGACCAGACCAGAAGCCAGCCTGCTCCAGATTTCGATCTCCAAATGGTTTGGAGACAGCCGAGAACTTCACGGGGATCACTCATGCAGCAATGCACCCACAGGGAAATCTGATTTGCGCTTCACTTCATCATTTATAAACCTTATTACAGCAAATATTGTAACGTATCTAATACAACTGAGGGCATTCTTGCACTCATGGAAGTATTAATCCACTTCATCTGTGAAACAAACCACCCTGTGTCATACAGGTCTGGGAACACAGGGTCGGTCTTCCCTTCGAACTGCACCAGGACACGCCAGACGTGTGTTCCCATTACTGAGATAAGTCGGTGGATTTTTTTACTGCAAGATGCACTGTTTGTCCAGGGATGAGACATTATGGACTTATCTGCATAAAAATATTAGGGGCAAGCAGAGGACAAGGTGGTCTTTCCAGCAACGTGCTGAAGAAATTCAAAGCATCTGCAAGTCTGTACTCTGAGTTCTTAAAGGTAGCAGAAGTGGTGGAAGTGAGTTTCTGGAGCATCACAGAAAAGCCAGCAGGATCTCAGACCCTCAGAAGGAGTTATGTGGATGCCAAAGAACAGATACAACGATACTGAAAACCCATAGTAAAGCTGCAAAAGCATGAATGAGCTTCAAGTGAAAAATTACAAGTCTAGTCCTTTTCTTAGACTCACGGAATGAGGTTTTGGGATGAGGAAAAGCCATGGCAGTCAAGAAACTGGGATTGAGATACTTAAAAAATAAATAAAGGTAGAAACTGCGCTTGAGATACTTAAAAAATAAATAAAGGTAGAGACTGAAGAAACACCAGAGTGCTCTGCAGGAAAGACAGTGTCTTCTGCTCTATCAGGATGTTTTTTGAGACAAATCTCAAGAGAGGAAGGCAGCATTTTCACCTGGAAGATCATGCCTTGACCAGGTTTTGACCCTAACACTAATCATCACAGCAGCCATCAACTGGCAAAAAGACTCATCACAGAGTTTATGGATTTCAAGTGGGTATTTGAAAGACCTCATCATGACTCATCTGAGAGCAATGAGAACTGTAACTGCAAGCCAGCAAAAATAATTACCATCATATAGCCTTTATATCAAGGTTGAGCCTGTGCAAAGTATATGCAGGCTCGAGGGAAGGGTTTACACTGATAGCAATGTCAAACAAGGTGCTGCTTGGCAGGGCGGGTGATCTGCCCTGAGATAAAGGTGAGGATGGAGCCACAGGCAGTGCAGTAGCCGTTCACCGCACTTTTACACGTGATGAAGTATTTGCAAGTGCCCAGATGCCTGCCCAATGCATCAAAAAGAGGATTCATTGTCAATTTTATATAAAAAAAAAAGCAAATGCAATGAGTCACTCAACCCCAGCTTACTTTCTAAAGCAACGACATACAGGGGCAGTTTATATATTTGGCAGTAATGTGATGTAAGGCAATCATACCAAAAATTGGCAAGGAGCAGCTGTGTTGGCCAGGATTGGATTTGGTCATGTGGAGCTGAAAGAACACATGACGAAATTTTTGAGGTGAAATGTTATTTTCCATCCTAATAAACAGATATAAGGGGTGGCAATCAATCAAAGACGCAAACGAGTCAGACACATTCCTCAGCCTGTGACAACGACCCAATAAGTATGAAAGGAAGCTGAATCCCCAGCAAGGCTGAGATGTGCCAGAGCTTCACCATCTGCCATGGAGCAGCTGGAGGATGATGAGGGATATCACACAGAGCAAAAAGGGTAAGAAAACATGAGTCTAGACTTACCCAGAGCCAAGGGTATCAGGCAATATGCTGTGATATGGGCTTAGGTGAGGCAATGTCTCATCTCATGCTCTGCCCTCCCACCTTCCTGGTGATGCTAACAGGGAACAACTCCAGTCTTACCTGCTAGGAATGCTGAGGTATCACAGCTCCTCACCCTACTCTGAAGCCTAGTATTTCACCACAGTACAGATTCATAAAAATCACAGAATGTTTGGGTTGGAAAGGACTTCTGGAGATGGTCTAGTCCAAACCCCTGCTCCAAGCAGGGGCAGCTACAGCAGTTCAGGACTGTGTCCAGTTGGGTTTTGAGTATCTCCAGGGATGGGGACTCAAGTTGGGGAGAGGTTTTTTCATGCTTAACTATAAGTAATTGCTTCATCCTCTGTGGCTTAAAGTGATCATAAGCATGGACCAACAGTTAAGCTGCTCCTTGAATGCCTGGTGGAAACTGTAACCCCTTCCTATGTCTCTCTCAGAGAGAGAAGCAGCAGGCTGAGAGGAAAGGGGGAACAGGAGAGATAAATGACACTTAATTTATGGACAGTCTCATTTTTCATCAAGTTTTTCAGGAGCTGTGTCCAAGTGTCCCTTCTAAGACCATTCCCACTTGGAAGGAGCAGGTACCATCACCGAGCTGCCTCTGCCAGCAAACGACAACAGGCAGAAGAAAAGATGCACCACCAAGTCTGTGATTAAACCCTTCAAGCAGAAGCTGCCTTTATGCTCAGTGCTTGTGCAGCACCCAGCATAGCAGAAGACTGGTTTTTTGGCTACATCTACACCGTCAGGGACCCCGAGAGATGTTCTCAGCCTTCCCAGAGGGAGCTGGGATATGGCTAGCGCATATACGGGGGCACAGGCACCCCTGGATCAGGTGTAACCCCACAGTCCAAGTAATAAATTGTCAACATTACAGCTCTGACGCTGTACTACACTAAATAATGCAGAAGTATGTTTGAGAAGCAGGCAGTAATTATAACTGCAGCACAGAAACCATCTAGGGAAGAAGTGTTATCTTTACAGATAAAATCAGTAATAAATGCTACTGCATTCATAAATAAAAATCAGTCTGGAAACAAACCCTGAGTGGTGTCATGGAAAGTTCACAGCAATCGACAGCTTCACGGCTCCTTCCTGCTCCATGTGCCTTCACTCAGAGGCTTTAAAGGCTTTAGAAAGCTTTCCCTTTACTCAGGCTCGGTTTTAATTGGAAATAAAAAGCAATACAAACCAGTAAACAAACAGGCATTGGGGTCCGGGAAATGAGAGTCTAAATCTGTCCTGCCTTTTATCAGGTTTTACAAAGCAGCGCTCAGGGCGTATGTCAAAGGTTTGGAGGGAACAACGTGAAATATATGGAGGGAAGAAAAAGGGAATTATGTTGGCTTGGGTGGGGGAGAAAGAGTCGTGATGTGAAAAACTGCCTGAAATTATCCGCCGTGAAGGTCGCTGCGATTTTCTCCTTTGCCCTCCAACTTGCTCGCACATGTTTTGGGGTTCTGTGCCCGTCGTGTTTCCCAGCCTGGCCCCTGTGTGTTGGGCATTGCCTGCAGATCTGCATCCCATCCTGATGTCCAAGCAGCTTTGCAGACATGGGGTACAGCTCTGTGAACCCCAGGGCAGCGTGGCTGGGGCACATGGGCTAAAACAGTCCCAGGACCTCTCTGGGAAATAGAAATGCAGGCAAATGGGACTGCAAGTTTCCTCCCAGCTGGCCGACACCCAAAATACCTCTCCTTCCCTCCCTCTCCCCCTCCCTCCCTTGGTTTTGCTCAGACAGTGCCGCTTTGCTGGTTGCTTCACTCCAAGCCCATCAGCTGTTTTTGTTTCCAAAGGCTTTGCATGGTTTTGCTGTTTGATGTGATGCTGATACCGTCTGCCGTTCTCATTTTTTCACGGTCAGTAAGTCATCCTAAAAATTCCTCAGCGCCCATTAAACTAATGGGGCTGACCTGACGCACACAGGGCTCGTAGCGATAAAAGCCAATTATAAAATGAAGAATTATTTTAAATAGGTTTCTGATTCTGGGTACCTGGCCCAGGAGACAGCCCCAGGCAGGTCTGAGAGGTACGAATGCAGCTTGCCAAACTCTGCTGGGAAACCTGTGCTGGAAAGATTTGCCAGTGACTTTTGCTCTAAAAAAATCCCTAAACCTCTTGAACTTCACATTTCTCCCTTCTCCTCCCAGCTCAAATCCCAGCCTCAGCGCAGCAAACCCAGTGGGACTTTGGCCAGGAATGGGCAGTATTTTCCCCAAAGGCCCCTGTCTTCCAACACCATATTTATCTTCAGAAGAGGCCGGTCGGACACCCATGTGCTGGGTGTCTGCTGGGAAACAGTCACAAAGCACTGGAGTATTTGGATTTTGGTTTTTTATAAGAGCTGAGCATAACTTTTCTTATTTTTTTGCTGGTTGATGGTTTTATTATTTGCAGTGAGATAAGAGCATTCTTTGCCTCTAAGCCTGGTGCTCCCAGAAACGGCTGTATCCTCTCTCAGTTCCCATCAAAGCTGGGTAGGGTTAAAAGGGGCTCAACTAACCCATATCTCCTGGTGGTCTCTCTGGGATGGCAGAGTTATGGGTTTGCAATCACAAAGCTTACAGATCTGAATTTTTCCAGCCCCACCGTTTCAAAATGTCCATGGCCACAAAAAAAAAAAAAAAATCTAAATAACAAAAAAATTTCCTAAATTCCCAAATCCTGAATAAAATGTTGGTCCAGCATTGCAAACCTTAGATATTCAATTGCACGCCTGAAGACAGAAGCTTGGCTTTCTAACAACACAGATACCCTAAGACCTTTTCCCTTGCTTTCTGGTTTCTAAAGCCAACCGCATCCTTGCTTCAGTCCTTTTCTTGGCTCCCAGATGGGTTAGAAATCTGCTCTTGGTATTAAGGACAGCGACCACCACAGCAGCGCAGTGTTGACTCTGCTCCTGCAATGCTCTGGTAGCACAACATGATGAAGAGCCGAGTACAGCAAGAAGAAGGTATGGAAGAATAGTAGGGGTTGATCCTCATCTGGTGTAAACGAAACAATGACAAATGACACCATTTGAAGATCCAAATGTCATAAAGGTCCTGAAATGGATGGATTTCATCTCAGCAGAGTTTTAGGAGTCTACAAGGTGGTTTTCTCCACCGGAGCTCATCAGTCCTGGTTCCCTGAAGAACCAAGGGAATAAAATGGGCACTTTAAGGGTGCAAATGATTTACCTCATTTTAGACATCTTTCTCCATCTTCTCCCAATAAATGAACAGCTTATAACCACCAGCACATGTCTCACTCTCAATGACATCACTTCCCTCTCCAATGCCCAGGGAATCACTGCAAGAAGACCCTGACCTGCTGGTAGAGATCAGCAACAGTCTCTCCCTGTTTCTATCTTGTAGGAAGCAAGTTCTGGGTTGTTTGTGGCTCTGCTCTTCAGCAGACTCATTAGTACCTAAACTAGCTCATCTCCAAACGGAAAGAGGGGAAAAAAAGGGGGAGAAAAAATGCAGCAGGAACTTAACCGCTCTCAAGCTGCTCCTTTGTGCCAAGACCACTCCATCTCCGGTATTGTTTACACTGAAATAAAAGCTGAACAGTGTCAGATCTTAAAATAACTTGCTGTTTGTGGAGCAGGAAAACCAGGGTCAGGGAAGTTTGGAACAAATTTAAAGGGGCAGGATGGCAAAGGGCTGAACTGGGACTCAGGCAAGGGGGTGTTTGGCTGCACGTGAAGTTCAGCCATGAGCCTGGTGCAAAGTGAGTTGGGGTCACTGGGTCTCCCCCATGCATTCCAGCGAGTCTAGGTCAAGCCTGGGACTATGGTGTGACATCTGCATTTGTCCTCCCAGATTAATTCTGCAGCCATGGCTGTTTGCTTTGTCATGAAAAATCAGCACATAGTAGAGAAGGAAGGGTGGGACTGATCCAAATGCCCTTGTGATGTGCAACCAGTGGGTCTAGATGTGGCCTGCACTGTTTTAAAAGGATCTCCATGATGCTGTGTGCAGAAGGCATTGATGGGAACACTGAGGAAAAGGCTACATCTATACGTAAGGTATAGGATACGGGTGAGATGAAAGGGTCCAAGGCTCAGGGACTCCATATTGCCATCCCAATGCAAGCCACCTCCAGGTCCCAAACAGGGCATGGGACATTAGGTCTTTGGGTAGGTGACTGAGACATGGGAAGGTGGGATACATGGAGAAAACCCAAACAGATCAGTCCTGTCCACGCCATGGGTCAAGCTCAACTCAACCATAATCTTGCTCATCGTTTCTCATAGTGTTGTACTGTTTGCTGGGGGACAGAGTAGCTTCCAAGTGAGCTGGTACCCAAACACAACCCATACCAGTGCTTAAAGATGAAGTCAAGACCAATCCATTTGTGTCGACCAAAGTCAAGTCCTGGCCCAGCTTGAGGCCAAAAGGCTCTGCAAGGGGCTGCCTTCTTCGGTTGCCCATAGGTGGCAGCGCTGCCTGCAGATACCGAAACAGTGCACGAGGGCCCAGGTGCTTTCAGGAACACAAGGACACTCCCACATCTCCCTCTTTGCCCCCATTTCTTAGGTCCAATTCTTAGGTCCAATTCTGGCACGCTTCCCTGCACGGTGCTGGGCTTGCAACTCATCCAGGGCGCGAGCAAGGAAGGAAGGAGGCGTGTGCTGGGCACAATAGCAAGGAAGTACCTGGCCTTGTGGCGGTCATTAGTGTTTCCCCTCCACTTCAGCTTTGCCTGGCCATAAGAAAGGTGGCGGATGCAGGAAAGCAGGGGTTGTCCCGGGGCTGCCACCTTGCCTGGGCTACCCAGTGCCCCACTCCAGCGTGAGTTGGGGGTGTTCGGGGCAGGTGGTTGGTGTATGGCATGCCAACATATCTTTTTACTCTAGTCTTGCTACCTGCAGCGTCTTCACTGAGCTTTTGGGCAGCTCCTGTCCTCCCAACAAGCCTGGCTGCAAGGAACCAATGGGCTGAGCAGCATTGTTGGTCTGGTGCTGGGACTGACATATTTTTTGGGGAGACGTGAGGAGGGAGCGAGAGCAGCCAAACAGGCTCATAGCACAGATTTGCAGGCAGCAGGCTGGGGAGCAAACAGCCAGCAACTCATACGGGACCCCCAGCCAAAGTAAGTCAAGTGGGTGTTAAAGCAATAAATTTGCTCTCGTGGGCTGGAAAGGGGTAACCAGTGGAGGGGCTGGGGCAGCATCAGGCCGAAGAGACCCACAGCGGAGATTGTGCATGTGGGATGTAGGAGACCTCATGGATGTGAGTGGGAAGTCACTGGTGTCTGGTGCTGATCTGGCAAACTGCTGGAGTGAGCGTAGCCGAGACGAAGGAGGAAGGAGAGACAGTCAGCTCCCCATTAAACATTAATGCTAGGCCCTGACTTGCATTCAGCAAGACAGTAAAAGCCTCGGGATTGCTAGGGATTGATCCCAGCCCTGATGCAAAATACCAGCACCGAGCCTTGGAGGTGGAGCAAGAAGTGAGTCGGAGCCCAGGACCGCTCTGGCACAGCCGCTTGGCAGGAGGCAGAGAAATAAATAAAAGAAATAAAAGTCCCAGGCGATAAAAATCCCAGAAGACGACATACCCAGGCTGGGTGGGAGAAGCCACTGCTGCCAGACACAAGCCATGAGGGAAGGAGCCCAGCACCATCCTCTTCCCACGCCCCCCTTGCCCTCTCTGAGTGATGGGAGCCTTCAGCTTAGAGTAAGGACATTTACTTGCCTGCAAATATTCCCTTCCCTGCTTCCATGGCTGGGTTAAACCTCTAGCACAGGGGCATTAATGCAGTGCATGAGTAAGCTCTTAAAATCCCCTGGTTGTTTGCTCAGCACCCATGAATCCCAGCCCCCGAGGGAGCCCCTGCCCCATGGAGGAAGCGGAAGAGGAGTTGCAGGCAGGTGCTGGGGGTGGGACAGTAAATTGGGATGGAGTTAAAGGTATCAACCCCTCCAAAATAACTAATCTGTGCATGGGACCCCTGCAAGAACACATGCATTCCAAGGACCCGTGGTGGTTCATGAGAAATTAAATTATACGCTGCCGTAGCTGCACCTCTGAGTTGTATCAGGGACGGGACATGGCAGGATTTTAGCCAAAGCATCAGCTCCAGAAAGGGTTAATGGCACATGAGATATGTTTAGTGGGATTTGGTATTTTTTTTTAAACTCCAACAAACAAAGCATATGAGAAAATCCAGTTCACAGCTGAGCCCTGGCTGCCTGCCCACTAGGGCAGGGAAAATGCAGATGGTTCGAAATACCCACGCGCCCGCGTTTCTCCCACAGCCCATGGCTCAGGGCCTCTCCGCACCGTATTCGAGCTGGCCGAGGTGACAGCAGTGCAGATTGCAGTGTAAAAGCAGCACTGAGCCAGGGGTTAATCTACTTTGCTCGAGCTCCGACGGCTTCCCTGGACCCATGGAGGAACTGGGATCCTGCGAGGCTCCGCTTGTTCAAAAATAGTAATTAGCTCTCAAAGTAAATAGGTGTTAACAGAAACAAAAAGCTTTGCCACAGACTGAGTAAACACCTCGGGGTCAATTTAATTTCCCTTCTCCCAGCAGATGTAATCGCACTGCTCTGCAATTATTTTCAGGTCGAGGCGGGGAACGAAGGCACCGCGGCGGATTTGCGGAGCAGCTGTTCCTCGGAGGTGCCGGGGCAGCCGGCGGTACCTGCCACTTTGCTGACATCTAGGTCCCCGAGGCTGAAACGAGCTTCCTTTCAATGAACCAGATGTATAATGCAGCTGGCGATCAGCTAACCCAGCAGCTAACCGTAGCACGACGTTAAACTGCTCTGAACTTCATCCTATTTCTTAATCCTTAGAGTCCCCCGGTCTAGACAGAACATGAAGGACTAATGTGAAAACCAAGTGACAGAAAATTTACACTCTCCCATTGAGCTGCAAACAGAAAGAAGCATCAAAGGGTATAAATTCACTTGTCTTTTTAATTTTTTTGCCTTTTGGGAGTGAGGGCAGCACAGTGCCATGCCAGTGCAAAGGATTTGCAGCCAGTTTGCATCACCACATGCAGCTGCTTTCAGATTGCCTGTTTGCTCACTAAATCGTGCTAAACCCCATCTTTTCCCTACCATTGTGGGGAGCTGGTGAAACAGGCTTTTACCCAAACCGCCCCAAAAGCTGATGAGTTTTCCCTCCACCAGCAGTGGGTTAAAAGCAAACCCGTGACCGGTGGCTGGGGCTCAGATGACGCGGGGTATTCCTCCCAGCAGGATTCAGCATGTGATGGCAGTGTAGTAAACACCTTTGCTGGTGATGGAGTGCTTCCCCATCCAGGATGCAAATATAAACCAGGTGGGAACAGCCCGGCTTTGGGGCCGGACCCAGCATGGCTTTCGTGTCAGCATAAAGCAGTCACGCACCCAGGAACGAGAACAACCAGAAAAATGTGCACAGCGGCTTCCCTGGTGGTTTCTGATCTCATTCTGCCACGCTGCCTGTCTGTTGGGAAAGGGAGGTTTAGTTAATTAATTGCTTCAATTAGCATGGAGCTATTCCTGCCCATGATGGTTATGTTTTCCTCCCTTTTTGGTACATCCAATTACTGACTCATTCACTCTCCAAGGCAGAGGCTACAAGAAGGCACAGGAAAGAGGGGGTGAAGATCTAAGAAAGAAATTCTTCCCGGAGAGGGTGGTGAGGCCCTGGAACAGGTTGCCCAGAGAAGCTGTGGATGCCCCATCCCTGGCTGTCTTCAAGGCCAGGCTGGATGAGGCTTGGAGCAACCTGGTCTAGTGGAGGGTGTCCCTGCCCATGGCAGGGGGGTTGGAACTGGATGGTCTTTAGGGTCCCTTCCAGCCCAAACCATTCTATGGTTCTATGAAAGGCAAGAGGTCCCAAGCTCTTACTTCTACCCAGGAACCAGCTTATTCCCATGCAAACCCCTCATCCTCTCCCACCCATCAACCCATGGCTTCAAGGAGGTGAAGAAGAGGGAGCACAGCAGTGACAAATATTGCCACGACTGTTTCATTTCTCCCTCCAGCTGGCCCATCAGGAAGGATGGGTTATGGGCTTATGCACACTAAGACAGACCAGACTCCCAGTACCCATCACACCGCAACGATCCTGCACCCTCACTGCTCAGCCTCGGTTCGTTATCAAACTCAAACGTTATCTACTTTGGGAAATTGATGGTATATTCACCACTGCTTAGCAGTGATGGCAAAGGGAAGGTAAGTGTGGGGTCACCGCTTCGGCGTGCACCAAAGCGAAGCACCAGCCCTGAATAATTCATGCTCCTTCTTTTCTGCAGCATCTGGACACATCTGCTGCATTCGACGTTGTGGGCTTTTTCTTGGCTGACTCAGAAACCCACGCTTTGGCAGCCGGGTAGTGTTTCAAGTGGGTACTTTCCCTACAGCATTAATGAGCTGTGATTTTGTTACAAATAGGGATTTTTGTTCCTCTTTTGCTGATGTCACTCCATGATCCTGCAGGGAATGGTGCTCGGATCGCTGCAGCCTGACAAGCCCTATGTGCCCTTTGGGACAGATGTACTTGCAAGCGGGAGATTGTTTTTCCTTTTGCTGCCCAGATTTATATTTCACTGAAGTCCAGTATCGATCCCGCTGCCGCTGGGCTGAAATCTCATTTTACTAAACGGGAGGAAAACGTTCCCCCAGCTGAACACACGCAAAACGGAAAATCCTGCAACAAAACAGCTCTTAAAAAGGGGGCTTGAACGATTTCGCTGAGCCTCGAGGACCGCGCTGCTGACATCGGAATGGGGTGTAATTTATTTAGCCTGACCTTTCCCTGCGAGAGCGCGCTGGCGGCATTATCGAGGATCCTTTCTACCACTTGTACACCCATTGCCAAGGTGACGTCCCGTTTCGTGCGTCAGTCGGTGAAGATCGCATCCGCGCTGCTGTGATGCTTTGTTTGCTGTCCTGCCTGACAAGCTCTTGGCAGGGATTCAGCTCCCGCGGATGGCAGCTGCTCCGCGAGGGACCAGAACAGATTCAAGCTGGACGTTATTATGGGCAGTTTCATGTAGACAGAGCGTGGGGGTCCCCTGGATGAGACTGGACTGTGGATGAGATAAGGCAAAGATGCCCAGAGGTGCTACCAGGTGTAATGGGACTGGCAGATGACCACAGCGCTTCACCCCATGATCATCTCCATCCCATCTCACTCGGGATTTATGTGAGCCCTTCTGGTGCCGGGGAAGTAGAGGCAGCTCACCAGTGCTCACTGCAGCAGCTTGCCAAGGTGCAGCCAGGTTTGGACGGTGGAGCACGACTGGTGGAACAGGTCCTGCTGCTGTGCAAAACCACCCCGAATATTTCTCTCCCCTCCCAGTGATTTCCCAGCAGGTCCCAGGAGGAGACACTGACGTGGATGGGGAAGATGCTTCTGCCCTTCGCAAGAGATTCTGTTGGTAGTGGTTGTCTGGGACAGTCACAGTGGTGAGGGACATGTCCCAGTAAAGCCCCACCAAGGGATTGAAACCCCTGAATGAAGGGGTTTTCATTGCTGGTTCTCATGACTCTCAAGGGGACTTTGGTGATGGATGAGGACAAAGGCTGCAGCTAAAAAAGTCCCCAAACCCCTCCAAGTTCTTGTAAGAGACACAAAGATCTACAGTTATGAAGGGAAAAATGAATTAGGTGGCTCCCGGGGGAAAAGCTTGCTTTGTTTCAGATGTCAAAGGTAGGAAAGCCTTGTGGAGGTTCCCCATGTGCCCATCCATTTCCCACTCCAGACCTCCCAGCCTTGTGGTGGGCTTCACCCCCCTCCCACAGGTCTGATCTGTAAGAGGAACCAGGCTCCTTTGGGAGGATGGGACAGGAGATGCTCTTGGCCACAGCCACGGCTCTCACGGTACCTGTGTTCTCCTCGGACTGGTTGAAGCCACAGATCTGGCAGATGCTGCGAACCCATTTGTTCATGTCGTCCTCAGTCTCCGCCACCAGGTAGAAGGTCCTGTCACTGGTCTTGATGTCGAAGATGTAGCTGTCTTGCAGCTCCTTCTTGTTGAAGGTCAGGCCTGCGTCCACTTGCTCACAGAAATTGAGGTTGATCACACGCAGAGGTTTCTTGGAGTGGTCATTTTTGTAGTACTCCAGGACGTCGGGGTCACCACTCATCCGACCACTGCGCAGGACGAACCAGCGTTTCTTCCATGCCTGAAACCAAGAAGAGAGAAAGCATGAACCCCAACACTCAAGTCGTGAGGCCCAAGAAACCACTCAGAGTGATACAGATGGCCATGAAACTTCACCACCCCAGGATTCTACAGGATGCTGCTCAGGACATCCCTGCATGAGGTGCACACACTCAGCTCTGTTCATCGCTTCAGTATTCACATCCCACTGGTTATCCAGGAGAATTAAATACCAAAATATCATTGTAGCTTAAGATGACCCCAAGAAGTGTTAGTCTTGAGGTTCAGAGCAAGCTTGCTCCTACCCTGCAGCCCAGCTGGTCTCCCAGGACCCAAATACCCTTCGCTCCTTGGTGTGAGATAATCTGCGGGGCAGCATTACCAGCAATCGCAGTGCCGAAATGCCTTCCAGCAGCTCAGAGGAGCTCAGGTGTTTTGGACACAGCGCCCTGGGTATCCTGCCCTTCAGAGAAGCCCCTGAGAGCATCACAGCATGCACCTGCAGACACCAACCATGCCAATCCCATCTCTGTTTAAATGCCACGATAGAAAGGCTAATAAAACCAACGGGAAACTGGTTTGTTTTTTTAAATATCAGGAATAATGCCAGGGACACCCGTGGAGAATCCAAGATTCATTTGTTTTTCAGCATCTTCTGCTCCCCGGTACGTAGGAAACTCCTTAGCAAAGGAAAAGGTTATCATTGATTCTTCCGAGCACTGCTGACAGCAGCCCCTGGCCAAACCAACCCGGGGAATGGACTCAGGGGGTTACGGTGTTTGAAACAAACCGGCAAAATAAATGTCAGCCATCAGCCCTGGCACTGAGAGCAGCGGCCCCTCTGCCCTCCCCATGCCAAATGCAGCTGGGAGCCCCCAGGAGGGGGAACAGCCACAACAATAATCTGCTAAATGCTACAATTTACATTACACGGAGAATCGTGCAGGTGTAACTCCCCATCCCATGGGCTGGAGCAGTTTTTTTTGGGAGTGGGCTCTGCACGAGTATCCTGGCACCCGTGGGAGGGAACCCCCTTGAGCTGTTCTCCATCACAGAGGTATGCTGCCTTGCAGAGGGCTCAGCTCCCATGGTGTATGGAAGGGAAGGACTATGTCTAAGCATAGTCTGACTTTGTTCAGGCTCCCTCTGAAGGTGGTGAAGGTTCGAGAGGCGCATGAACAACGTGGGCTGGGTATGGCCCACGTGGATGAGCGGGGTGACGCGGGGTATTGCTAGTGCTCCTGCATTACCCGACACAGACCTCGATTTGCACCAAAGGACACCAAGGGGGGGAAATGCGATCCCCACCTGCCTGCCCCATCTGTGGAAATGTGTTTTGTGAGATTTACCTTATTTATTTTCTTAAAAAATCACCAGTTTTTGGGTTCATGTGATTATGAGAGGTTGGGTCATGAGGAAGCATATGACGTCCCTAAGACAGAAGAGCCAACAGCCACAAACGTCTTTAGTAACCCAAGAGAGGCAACGAGGCGAGCGGTGTGCTGGGACCTCCATGATGCTCCCCAGGAGAGGATTACAGCCCTGAGAGACTTTGCATATTGATGTCGGGCATGTGCTAAATCTCAGCCACCCAACTGCATTAGGATCACACAATTTTGAAGAATTTGGTGGCTGAAACAAGGGTAAGAAACCCCCGTGATGGTGGTCCAATTTGCACTGTACTTCTCAACGACTTAAAACCAGCTTTTGGTGGTGTCTTTTGAGATTTGTAACCAAATTAGCTTTGCACTAATTCTCAAACTTGCTCCCAGTGCCAGGAAAGCAACTTCAGTGCAATCTTCCAAGTGCAGCAGAGCAGCAAATTGCTTAGCAAGAGGACGTGCAAGGCTGGCAGATTTTGGCTTCATCCAGGAGACGCTCACCCACCTCTCATCAAAACAGCTGCTTTCAGATGAAAAAAACCTGCACATGGCAGAGCTGCATCCATCAGGGAAGGAAAAAACCCAATTTCACCAGGCATCAGCAATAATTTGCTAGTCCATCTCCTCAAAATGGATCACCCAAATCCCTGGGAAACCAACTCATGAACATTTTTTCCTAGCTCTAGGTGGAAAATGTCCCATTAGCTTCTTCCTATGAAGACTGAGCCATTTCTCTGCAGCTCCTTGGCAGGACTAAGACATGGGCACACATCAGTGAGGGGGTCTGAAAGAAGATCAGATTGTGCAACCACAAGAACCGCCACCTGAGCGAAGACACATCCAACATCAGTTCTTGCTACTTGGCTCATTGCTTTCCAGCCATTTGCAGTCAAGCCTTGCAGCATCCCTTCATGGTTGAGAAGCTGCGTTAAAAACACCCACAAAGTACAGAAACTAGACTCCAGAATGTAGAGCTTTCTTGGAAAAAAATAGGAGGAAATGCTGCAAGCAAGGCCAACGATGCTACCACAGCTTCCCTTTTTATCACCAATGTGAGAGCCACAGCTTCCCTAGTTCTCTTTGGTCTGTCTGGTAGCAATGGAAAGCCCCACGCAGTCAATATTTGGCACAGAAAACAGTCTTGTGGCAGTGGGTAAATCCTAACATAAGCTGGTTGAAAAAAAACCTGCTCTTACCAGGACAAAATTTCTTGGGGAGCTTCAGGAGCTGGAGCATCACTGGAGGGTAGGACCCTTGGGCAGGGCAACAGCCCCACCAACCTGGGATGACCACCCTGTCCACCTCAGCCTGGTGCCCTCCTGATGATAAAGAGTCGCTGGTGTTCTTCTAAAACAGCTTATGACCTGGACAGGTGGCTGCGGGCAGCACAGCTGGATGCACCTCCCACTGCTTGTCCCCACAGCAAGACCTGCCTCCTAAGATCAGCTTCTGAGCCAGAAGAATAAGCCATTAGAAGAGAATAGAAGGAAGTAATAAAAGAAATAGCCAAAACCTTACTTCTGTGGAGGTTTTCCCCATTTCTTCTAATTTTGAGCACTGAGCTCAGCAAGCACATTTTAGTTCTTCCCTGAGGATTTGCTATGTCTCCGCGAGGAAAAGGACCCAGCTTGTGTTTGCCAGGCCAGGGCTGTGCTTGGAGCATCTTGTGGCACTAACAGACCTTGCTTCAACATACAGCGACACGTAGCAAAGGATACGCAGGCCGCAGCATGCAGCCCCACCTCCTGGGACACCTATTTCCCCACTCAAAGCTAACAGTATCACCCAAATCTTCCATGTTTAGGCTTCCCTGGAATATCACCTTCCTGCAAGAGGGTGATTTAAGGGGCTACCAGCCACCAGCTGCAACGGCAGGAGGATGCGTAGGATCCATATGTGCATGGCAACAGCCCATGCCAAACTAGAGGAGGATGCAACCCCACATGAACCTCCACGCTCTGCTGCCATATTTCCAAGACCTCTTCTCCCACCGTGCGGCTGTGATGGCCAACACACACCTCCTCCTCCACTTGAATTTTCCTTCTCTCCTTATTTCTATTTCTTCCCGGCTCCTCTGAAGCCCTCGTTGCTGTCAGCCCACTCCTGCCACAACACTGTGCCTCGCTGCCACGTGGTGTGAGCCAAGGGTTGTGTTTGTTTAACGCCTTTACAACGTAGAGAAGCCCACAGCTCAACAGCCATAAAACGGTGCCTTTGCATCACAGATTTCCAGCTGTGCGGTCCTTTGCATCAGGTTGGTTCACAGTTAAATTACAGCTGCTAAAGGCCCGTGATATCACTGAGAAATATTTTGACACTTGGCAAGCACTTCTTTTAAAGACTTTTTTGTTAAAAAAATATCCCATCATGCTGAAAGTGCAATGTAAATCCTCCTGGGTGCTGAGAACCGTGACTGCTGCCTAATTGCTTTCCACGTCAACAGTGCCATGGCAAGTTAAAGGTTACAGAACTGATGCCTTTCCAGCTGGATGCTACCTGGAACTGGTTGTTTTATGGGCTGGAGAGTTGGGCTGGCAGAGATGAGGTGCTGCTGCTGGGTTCACAGGCTGAGTGCACTGAGCAGGGATGCTCTGGGGGACTCTGGTTGTGGTTGAGACCCTTGCTGTCCCCTCTGCTGGGTGAGGAACCAGAAGAACCCAACCTGAGAGGTGGCTGCTCTTGAGCAACTGAGATACAGTCACAGGAGATCTGACCACACCATGAGTGAGGTCCCTCACGTCCCCTACAGCTGTCCAGAGGGTGAAATACTGTGACAGAGCTGGTGGCATCAGTGCAGAAGGCTCAGACTGTCCCTTGTTGGAGAAGGTGGGGACTCCAGGTGTGTAATAACCCAAGTTCAATTTAGGACAGGTCAGACAGAAGCTTTATTAAGTATGTTGATAATGAGAAGGGCATTCAGACATCTCTCCCTCTGTTCTTTACCAAGGGATTTCAGGGCCTCAGCCTATATACTGCTTCAGAAAAATAGAAAAAGGTGAGGCAAACAGTAAATTCAATGTTAGCAAAGCCCTGTATCCATCCCCAGGAGGGAGCTTGCCAACTGCCACAATCCTAAAAGGCAGCCAAACAGTAAATAACATGACAATATGGAAAGAAGACTCTTGCTATAGCCTATAGGAGGGGTCCACCCAGTATTATTGTAACTCAGAAGTGGGGATTTGGGAACAATCAGAGACTGTTACCTTTTAGTCGAAAGGAATGTTCTTTGAATTAGGATAAACTTTTGAGCCAGACCTCTCAAATCTTAAATACTATTAAGTTTACCACCACACCCTTAGTAGCACATATAGGGATAGGAGGAGAGGAGAGGAGAGGAGAGGAGAGGAGAGGAGAGGAGAGGAGAGGAGAGGAGAGGAGAGGAGAGGGGAATGAGAATTTCCCGGGAAACCTCTCTGCCCTGCTCTTTCCCCTGCTGTTGCCACCTTTATCCCCAGGAGCGCAGCACACCACCAGTGTGAAATAAACCTTTCAAAATCTGATCTGACACAAATCATAGGATCTAATCCGAGCTGGCAGGCGGGATGAGTGACCTAGCTGTGGCATCAGGCAAATTTCTCACATCGGGATGAAGCCAGGGACTGAGCGATTCGAGCAGGGAACCCCACAGCGGGGCAAGCAGGTGCTTGTGTCCTGGATTTGTCTAGAGCCAGAGA
Organism: Rhynochetos jubatus; assembly: GCA_027574665.1. Lineage (NCBI taxonomy): Eukaryota > Metazoa > Chordata > Aves > Eurypygiformes > Rhynochetidae > Rhynochetos > Rhynochetos jubatus. Next base: position 131,020,792 of record CM050649.1, on the reverse strand, counting down.
AGCCCAGGTGCAGGATGGCTCCTGCCATTGCCCCCGCGACCACCAGCTGCCAGTGGGGATGCCACCATGCCCACGGGAAGCCCTGAGCCTGTCCCAGCCCCACATGCCACCAGTTTTCACTCTGTAGTGCAGTCTTGCACTCCATCAAGCACCCTCCGGCTCCTGGTGTGGCAGAGAGGAGCTCACTCTCCATGTGAGAAGGACAACGATGCCTGGAAATGTCTCAATGTTCTTCCCAGTCACGGTGTCTCCTTGCTGTCCCCTCCTGGCTGCTACCACTTTGGCCATCCTGGCAAGATGCTCCCTGGGAAAGCAGGATAGAGACAACAGGGGTATCCTGCAAGCACGTTGTGGGCGGCTTGGCTTGCTCAGTGGAGTTACTGCTTTTGCCATGAGCAACACCACCACCAACGGTAGCCAGTGGGCTGTGTTACCCTGCAGAGGGGCTGAACCTTGTCACCCCATCCCCGCAGCCCTGCACAAGGGACACGCTTCCTTCCTGCAGCCAGTGCTGCCAGCATCGGGGAGTGAAGCCCCATGCAGAAGGATTGTAGAATAACCTATTGGTGACCTGTATAATAATGTTGTCTTCCTCTGTGTCCTTGGGGGCTTTTTATCTCATCTGATTGACAGCAGGATGCTGATTTTATTATTCATGCAAGAACACCTCTCCCCTCCCTGTGTTAGTGCTAACTCAAAGGAAATGCAGCCTGGATGAAGAACTGCAAGCAGTGAGGAACCCCCCCGTGTCTGCTCAGGTAATGGTTCTGCTGGCTGATTGCTCTGACAAAACCTTGGTGTCCCCGAGCCCAAAAGCAAACAGGAGCTCCCTGAGCCCCCTCCTGCCCTTCCAGACCCCCCATGTCTCTCCAAGCATCTTCTCCTTGCCCACTGCCCGCTCACAGCACCTTCTGACATGATGCTGGGAACACACAGGTCCCAACCTCACTCCTCTCACCCTTCAAAGGGATGGAGACTGATCCCTGCTAATCACGTCTGCCATGGCTGAGTTCACGGCGAGTTCGTTAGCAGCATCACTTTGGGGGAGGCTTGATTGGCAGCGTTAATAACACCGTGCTGCAGCAGTGAGACCCTGTAGGGCACAGGAAACCTTGCTGGGGTACAAGGTGGCTCTTCCTCGGCTCACTGGGGGATCAGGGGAAGTAACGGTGATGCAAAAAAACCCCAACTCAGTGTGTATCTTGGGCTGTCAAACCTACCTTCCCCCCCGGGATATTTTTCCCACTGTCAGAGGTGTAATTAGGCTTCAGAGAACACGCTAAATCGCTACGTGCGAAATCCACCCCAGGGCAGAGCAACTGGCATGAGACCTCCCACACCGAGCATCGCTCATGCCTGGCTGAGATTGGGTTTTAAGGAGGTGAGGCTCAGACATGGACTAAAACCTCTTCACAAGGTCATTTAAAACCCCCTAAGCTTCAAAACCATCTCCGGCCATCAGAGATTTGCTGCCAGTGAAGGAAAAGGCTCGGAGCTGAAGGGACACTGGTGTGAGCTGGAGGACCCGCTCTCCACTGCTATGCTCTGCAATCACAACGGGCGACAAAGCCGTGACACAATGTGGAAAACATTTCCCTCCGTATTTGTTCTACGGGAGTTCTCTGGTTGGAAAGATTTCAGTAGCTCAGTGCTGCATGGTCAATCTTAGGAAAATAAAGATGTCTCGCTGGGACGTGAGGGTGCCGACCATGTTTCTGTTGGGATGCTGGAGTGCCTGATTAAGGATGGGGTGGAAAAACAAAACACCAAGTAAACTGGTAACCTCAAAAAGTGGTTGTACTTACACCACCAGACAAGCTGTGACTGTCTGAGAAAGGACACAGGGGAAACCCTGGGGTGGGCCAGGAGTGCTCCCACCTGGAGGGTCTAGAGAGGATGGAGCCAAACTCTACTGTGAGATGCATGGGAACAGCATGAGAGGCAACGGGAAGGTCCCATTAGATGCAAGGAAAAGGTTTCACAATGAGTGCTAGGACAAAAAAACCCAAAGATGGGGTGATGTCCATCCTTGGAGATATTCAAAACCTGCCTGGACAAGCCCAGGAGCAGTGTGATTTACCTCCAGAGTTGGCCCTAACTTCATGCTGGCCCCGCTCCAAGCAGGAGGTTGGTCTGGAGACATCCGAAGGTCCCTTCTGACCTCAGTTACCTCCGAAACTAAATTACTTTTCCATAATTAGATCCAGCGTCCAGCGAGGAGTGTTGAACTTGTCCTGTGGAGACCTGAAGAGACTGCTCAGACCCTGAGCCCCAACGTAGGACAGGCACAGCACCCTGCCATGCACCCATCTCCTGCATTTCACATGAGAAAGAGTCACATTGCTATTTTTTTTTCAGTGTCCTTGAGTAAAACAGCCTTTTCTGGGTAATTCCTTCTGCAGAAAGCTGCAATGCACCTTTGCAAGCAGCAAGTTGCTGGGAAAATGTGGAGATTGAAAGAGCAAGCCAGAGCCAAGCTCCTGCCCCGGGGCTGGCCATGAATGGTCCATGTGTAGGGCCTCTACTGCATCCCTGCCACTGTGCCATGGATTTTATTATCTGGAAGTATTTCCTGCTATTCAGCCCTGTTCTGTATTCCACTCTGTTATTTCTAGCTGAAATCCCTCTTCCCCGCCCCACCGTAGCACACCCTTTGCAGGCTACCAGAGCGGTACCCGAAGGAGGTGCAGGCAGGTGGGCGTCCCTGTGTGGGTATGGGCAGAACTGGTGGCTCCCCAGGGACCAGGGATCTGCAGAACACCCAGCAAAGGGGTGAGATGACACCGCCATCATTTCTGCCCCAAACCTCCATTGACCATCCTGAGAAAAACAGCATGAAAAGAACTGCGTCCTACAAAAGCAATGCTGCGGGAGATACCCCTGGGGCCCTGGAGGGGTTGTAGCAAGTCTCCAGCTGACTGTTTAGTCTGGGTTTGATCCAGAAGCTGAGGCCACTAAAGGGATTTTTCATCCTTGGCCTCGAGGTGCTTTGTTTTTGGCAATGCTGATCCCAAGGGTGCTTCCTGGCTCCTGCATCTGCCCTGGGTACATCTTGACTCGATGCTTGGGCAAGTCATGGAGTGATGGCACCCCTGTATTGCCTCGCTGGGCACAAGCATGTGGCTCTGCTACACGAGTGATGAACTGAGCACAAAGTTGCTTTGTCCTCATCCCTCACCGTCACCGGTGCCGGTACAGTGTCATGGGAGCTGGCTTGCACCTCACTGCCTCTTTGGAGGCTGACATGGACAAGGAGCTGTGTCAACCGAAGAGGATGCTCCAGTGGCTTATTACGTGATATTATATTTATCAGATATATTTTGATACAGTAGTTATACGTATTTTATATGCTGCACATTGAGACTGGTGTTTCTCAAGTCTGTTTGCAAAACCCAGCCACCATCACTGACTACACTCAGCCCTACGGCGGTGAGCAAGGGCTGACCAACCTACCGGGGTAAGTCATCCCGCGAGCACGCCAACAGCGAGAGCGGGGTTTACTCCGCTTTATCAACTTTGGGTTTCTGGAAGAAAAAGCAAACTGCTTGGAGATTTTTTTTCTCTCCTGAGACTTTGGTATCAGGCCTTGATAAGCGCTTTCCCGGCCATTACACAAGCAGGGCTGGACATGGGAATGCGGCATGAACAAATGACTCTGAGCACAGAGCTTTGATAACTAAGTTTTTCTAGCTTTCTGGCCTCTGCAAAAGCAAAATAAATCCCACAGCACTGTCAGCCGTTTCCCTTCCCTCATCCCTAGCTTTGGGCTACCCCAAAGTACTACCCCAAGAATAGGGATCTACCCAAAAAAATGCCACACACCATGCTGGCATGGGCCAGGCATCCTGTCCCAGACTTTCTCGTCAAATGTATGCCAGTTGCTGCCCACAGAAAACTCACTGCAGGGATGCTTCACCCCATAAGTGCCCAGGGATGGGTTTCATGTGAAAAAACAGATCGCTGCTGCCCATCTTCCCCCTGCCTCCCACTGGAGGTTGTGACTACTCTCCCACCCCTTGCCATCTCTTGCCAGCCCTCTCTGACATCCATGAGGATGCTCAGGAGAGGACAAGGTATGCTTTCACAAGGATTAGGCATGGCTGTGAGATATTTTCCAGGCAGGGCGTTGCATTTTGGTAGATTTTTTTCCGTCCCACAGAGCACTCATGAGTCCCAAAGGAACATGGGGAAGGGGATGCTACAAGAAACAGGTTTCCTACCCTATGAACCCTTTCCAAACACCAAATGATGCTTGTGTTTCAAAGCAAAGCCCATTTAAAACAATGCTTTTGAACAAAGAAAATAATCTGAAAAAAACCCAGTTTGAGGCTTAGTTTCAATCATTTGGAGACAGGCACTTGTGTCAGCTCTAGGAATGAATCCCATAATTAAACTGCTCTGCTCTCAATCTCTCACGCAAGGGTGGGTGGAAATGCAGACGGACAAAGAGGTGGAGGCCAGGAATGAGAGGTGTGTCGGGACACTTCCCCCTTCCCGTGGCATGCTGCTTTCTTCACTTAATGGCTGCAGAAAAAGAGTCTTATTGAAATTCTTCTGAGCTTAACAGGCTCTATGCACAGTGAAAATCACCATCTTCTGTTTGCATTGAGATGATGAGAGATTGGCTGGTTGGAGCGAGTCCAAAGGAGGCCACGGAGATGCTTCAAGGGCTGAAGCCCCTCTGCCATGGGGACAGGCTGGAAGAGTTGGGGGTGTTCAGCCTGGAGAAGAGAACGCTCCGGGGAGACCTTATAGCACCTTCCAGTGCCTGGAGGGGACTTTTTACAAGGGCAGTTAGTGATAGGACAAGGGTTAATGGGTTTAAATTGAAAGCAGGGAGATTTAGATTGGATATTGGGAAGAAATTCTTCCCAGAGAGGGTGGGGAGGCACTGGGACAGGTTGCCCAGAGAAGCTGTGGATGTCCCATCCCTGGAAGTGTCCAAGGCCAGGCTGGATGAAGCTTGGAGCAACCTGGTCTAGTGGAAGGTGTCCCTGCCATGGCAGGGGGTTAGAACTAGATGATGTTTAAGGTCCCTTCCAACCTAAACCATTCTGTGATTCTATGAGTTGGAGGTATCCTGGGACTGAAGATGACAGTAAAGTGTCAGGAAGTTTCTCCCGTCATCTAAATGACTGGTTTCCAGGTTTCTCTAATAGGACTGTAATAGGATATTTGGGATAGATCTGCCTTTCCAGGGATGATTTCTAATTTGAGAAAAACTCCAAAGCTTGTTGATTTTCAGCCACTTCAATGTGCTGTCCCGTTGCCTCAGTGCGTCACCATGTCCAGCCGGACTAACCACTCCAAGAATGAGATGAGGTGACAGAACTGCACTTCTCGAACACTGTGGTGCCCAACTCCTTTATTGAGAGACAGACAGTTGCACCGCTGGGACATCGGTTGGAAGTGGAGTGAGGGTTGTTGTGCTCCCAACTGCCAAAACTTCTATCCAACATACAGGAACCGGCACAGTGTCCAGTCGTACAAGGTTTTGCAGAGCTTAGGTTTGCTCTGGTGAAAGGCACTCCCTCACATCTCTCTTTTTTAGCCTCCTCAACACATTCCCTCAAATGCTCTGGAAAACAGCGCCACATTCCTGGGAATACCATGGGAATTGGATGCCCTCATGCCTTTACATAATTTGGATGTTCATCTTTCCCTGCTGTAGCCTTTTTTGCCAAGGAAACATTACTATGGTAGCCTCAACACATGACACTATGCAAAATCTGGTGCGCTTCGTGCCAGATGCCGTGAGAAAAATCATTAGCTCAGAGATGCCAGACTGGAAGAGAAAGGCAAACGAGGAATGAGAGAAGAGAGATAAGCCAACCAGGGATACTCAAATCTGTGGTGGCAGTGAGGTCCTTACCTTGCCTTTTGGCTCCCAAGCCAATAAATTACTCCCTTGACCCCTTGGCTACAATCATGTTGCCTCGGTGGACTTCTCCTTTAGGAAGTTTCCCCTTTTTATATCCAGTTTATGTCTAACTGTGGTCAACCTGCACGTGCCTGCATGAGCTGTTTGTTCAGACAAATAATCATTTTTTGACACAAAAAAATATGCTTACCTCTAGGTGTTGGCTCAGGTATTTAAGTGGCTTTGGCACACCCAGACAGATTCTCTATTGGAGGAAACAACGCCATTTATCCCTGTCCAGATGTGCTCTGACTCTAGTGGGGATGCATACATAGGGCTACTATGGGTCTGGATCACCAGGATGTCCTCCAGTTGGTATCAGACCCAAAAGACACCTACGGGCCCCAAAACACAGGATTCAACACGTTCAAACTACTGATCTCTCGTGGAGGCAAGGCACTCCCTTTTGACTATGGCAAATGCTAAGTTTTGTGTCCACATACAGATTATCTTCAATTAAACACATTTTTTTTTGTGTGTGTGAATAGGTTAAGATTGTTCAAACTTGAGAAAAGTTACTGCAACCTCAGCCAAATCCAGGGCTTTTGCAAAGTCAGTGGTGACAACAGTGGGTTCTTGGGACTTGGCACAAACCATACATTTCAGTATGGGCTTTACAAGCAAGCTGGGCACTTTTTTGGGGACTGTGGGGTGGATGAGAGAAGGAAATGGGAACACTTTTAGCCCAAAGAGTGAGCAAATATGAGTGGGTCATACCCAGACACCAGTATGTGCCCACCTCGGTGGCTTGGTGCTTCTGCTGTGGCCATCCCAGAGGGAAAACAACACAAACATGTAAGTGCACACAAGAAGCACTAGATAATATTTTAGGTGAAGGGGGAAGAGAGGCAGTCTTGTTGCAACTGTAAAATATGGAAAATGGAGAAATTGGCCCAATTTGGCTCATGTTGAACTCACAGTCTCCTGGACAGCCCTCTGCATCTCACGGGAGATAGCTGAGCAGCATGGCCAGTGTCACAGCTGCTGGCACAAAGAGAATGGTCAAAGGTCTGGAGCAGCTTCTCTGCAAGGAACTATTAATTGAGACAAGACTCCTTAGTCTGGAAAAGAGTCAGGATAGGAGAGATGCAGAGGAAACCATCCATGTCAGAAGAAGGTGGCGAAGATAACCTACTCACTCTTGCCTAATACAAGAATGATAGGCCATGACAGAAGGGTAACGGGAGCCTGGATCAGGGCACACAAAAGGCGACTTTCCTTTGGGCAACACAGAAATGACCTGTGGGACTCCTTGCTGAGGGATGTTCTGGAGGCTTCAAGTTTATCTAGCCCCAAGTGGAGACTGAACAAGATCACGGAAACAAAATTCTCCAAAGGTTACAGGGTGCCATCAGGCGTAGCAAGGGAAGTCTGCACTGAAAACTGCTGTCAACAGGGAAAATATTAGGAGGAGGATGAAGTCTTCCCAAGACACCTGCTTACTGACCCCTGTGCAACATTCAGCACTAGATGGACTTGGATTTGACCCTCTATGGATGTTTGAATGTGCCAGGCTTGAAAGGAGCAAAGGAGGCAGCATTGCCCACATGGACCCTCACAGCACTGCCCAACCATCACGGCTTCACATACTGTCCTGGCTTTGCTCCAGGAAAAGTGGGTGCAGTTGGGATTTTGGCAAGACAGAGAAGCAGGAGGCTGTGAGGCCAAACACACCAAATGTAGGTAAAAGTGAGAAATGGAGTTGAAAGCCCCTGTGAGAAAGACAGCTCCATGGAGACCAGCACCAATGGGTTGGTTTCTCATGGCTTAGTTGATTTTGGGACCTGGGGTTCATTCCTGCAGCTTAAAAGGGCACCCTAATGAGTGGATTCCCTGGTGCTTCATAATGCATAAGCTCATGTGGAAACCTTTCCTTAGTTAAAATAAGATTTCTCTCCTCTTCCAGCTCACCCTTTTAGATGAAATTCGCAGAGACCTAATTATCTCATCCTGCTGTCAGGCCCCTCTGAAACCTGCTGAGGGATTTACTGGTTTCCAGGAGACACTCACAGCAGGCACATGCACACCCAGACACTCCCTGAGGCTCTCCATCAGCCATGCCGAGCTCGCAGCCCCAATCACCGCTCCCCCGACAGGCACCATGCTCAGGCAGCTTGGCTCATAGGCTGGGAGGACAACTGAGGGTGCACATACGGACAACCCCAGAACTGCACGACGCAGGGGTCCAAATCCCACTTGTTTCAACAGATGGGTTGAGGGTGGCCAGCTGAAGTACACAGATTTCTGGTTTCAAGCCTGCCACAGTGAGGTACGTCCCTCCAGAAGTTCCAAACAGCTGAAAACAACTGTCCGTGACAGCAGTTGGTTGGGGGTCTGTGTTGTGTCCTCACAGCACTTCCAGTCCCTCAACCCTGTGCCTACAGAAGGAAATTTTCTCCAGGTTCCCCCCTTACCTCTGTGAATCACAGATTCAGGCAGTCCAGGTCTCCCGAGGTCCCTTCCAACCTGAATTATTCAATGATCCTACGATCGTAAACCGATTCCTTCCATATCACAAGCTCTTAATTAAATGCACATTTATGCCCATATGGACCCCAGTAACCACTCATTTGTCCTTGTATTTAGCCACCACCTCCAGAAAGAAAAAGCACGGAGGGGGTTGCTTCCAATCTGTCACTTTCTGGCTTTGGCATCTTGCAAAGGACTCTCATGATGCTCTTCTCCACTAGCCTGGAGTGTCCTTAGCACCTTTGCGGGGAGAAAATCTCACAATCATCTGTCTACTCCAACCTCTCAGCTCTTCCAATAAACTAACCAGCTGCCAGCCTAAGCATTTTCTGTGCTAAGCACTATTACTGCAATACTTTCATGTTCCCTTTCTTCCTCCTCAGCATCGACATTAGTAGCCACTACTCTAACATGATTTGCCATTGCTGTACCTAAGGAGAAATAAATGCACCTCCTACCCCTTCATTTAGACATCAAAGATGGCAGTAGCTGTTTCTGCCTCACCCTCAACTCACGTCACGAGATGCTTGTGCAGTTTCTTTCTTTCTTTTCTACTAAACCCAGAAAAGGCTGTATTTGCTGATTCACTGCTCCTTTCCATAGGAACAATCTTAATTTCTTCTCCTTTGATGTACAATTTTGCATCGGGCTGTCTTCTAACACACATTTTTTAAAACAGGCTCTGCTTGCCAAGTGATCCAGACTGCCCCGTCTGATGAATTTGTCTTCAATATTTACCGTTTCATTACCCTTTGTGCCACTGGCAGCTTCTCCCTGCAGGAGCCATCGGATCTGCTTCACTTAGAGAAATGCTGAGACCTAGTATTAATTCCTCAAAAATGGCATGAAGAAAAGCCACATTTGAGGGTGACATCTTGCTGGGTTTAATTAGGTTTTAATTCACCTGCCATGTGCTCTGAGCTCTATGGGTGACCATCACTACCCTATAGCTGACCTGTCATTAACAGAACCATGAGATGCACCATTTGATCCAGGATTGATGCTGGGCATCGACCTTTTGCTGCCTAGGGAGTCTCTTCTGAACATTTCTTCTACCTTCTGGTCTGGAAGTCAAGTCCCGTATTCAGAATTAACCTAATCCTTTTCTTCCCATATCTGGAAAGCTGTTGTCTTTCCATGCTTTGGTGTAAAGGCAAGAAGGCTGCTGCTTCCAGGACCTCCACAAGCTTCCCTGCAGGAACTCTGCATACAGCTCTGTTCACCTCTTCCTCAAATACCAGAGTTTCAGATTTCTCCGTGGTCCTTTGGTAATGGGCCCCCTTCTGAAAATCAAGAAGTAGCCATCAAGAGTTTTGGTCGGGGAAGAAAGCTTTAGGAGAGGCAGTGTCCAGCAACCATCCACCCAGAATTTGGAAGAGAGCAAGGAAAGCCCTGGACTTCCTCACAGGAAGAAGATGACCTTCTCCAGAAGGTAGCACCCCAAAGGCAGATGGCTAAGATCTGATGGATGCTGTGATAGCGTACATCTGTGCATTGGCAGTCCATCAACGCCTTCAGGAACAGCAGTCAACATCATAGTGCTGAGGCACTTTATTAACCATGTGGCTGCCCCAGCCTTTGCCTTCTGCCATCAAACAAAGCCTGGGGAAGATACTCCTGAGCACAAGTAGTCTATTTGGCTTTGGGAACTCAAGTCACTTGATAAACAATAGTATGGTTTAGCCAACACAGATGAGAAGGTCAAACATGAGAAGATGGTCTATTCAGAGATAAGCTACTCCTAATGAATACTGATATCACTATTGTCTTCTAAAAATTAGAGCCTACAGAAGCCCTTACAATAGTATATTTGGGATGCTACAGGATTTCTGGTCATTCCTATTTCCTGCCAAACCAACAACAGAGTGAGAACAAGCTCTTGACATCAAGTATTCCTACTCTGACCTGAGGAATGCCCACAGATCTGGTTAAACAGGGCAGGAAAATAACCTGGAGTCAGGGTAACAGATTGCCTTGTTTAAAGACTTGTTAAAATCAAGGAAGCCAAAGGGGAATAAATGAGCTGAGGTGCTGAAAACCACTTTACAACAGCCAAGAAGGTACAGGATCAGCAGGACTGTTCAGTGTGACCTCTGTGGATTAGCCTTTTCTCCTTAAATTTAAATTATTCTATTAAAAGTGGCTGCAGCCAGACACAACTGCAGTAGTCTACTGTTCCTCCTGACTGATCACACAAGCCTCATATTTTTGGAAACCCAGCTGGAAGCCCAGCTTGAAGCTCACGTGTTTCAGGCTTCAGAGGCGTGGACAGAAGGGTGGGTGCTAATTCCACTCCCCCACCCCCCACCCCACAGCAGCTCCTCTGTTTGCCTGTTACTGCGTGTTGCAAAGCCGTTAACAACACGTATATCAGTGGGTTGAAAGGGGTGTAGCTCTATTTTGGCCCCATGGCCGAGGTACGCTCATCGGTGGAGGATGGTGCCCACCACCTCTCCCACTGCTGGAATCCCAATGACCCAGCTGCTGACCCCAGCTGAAAAGCCTTTCCAAAAGCGGTGAACCTCTCTCCTTTCATGTATTATTAAAATCCTCACTGGTTAATTTATTAGGGTACTTTGCGCTGGGAAAAATGACCTCTTTGTTGACCCACTTAAACATGTTCCACTCCAAAACAAAACCGTCAGAAGGGCTAAGGGGAGAGCAGGGAAGTTGTGGGAAGACTGATGCCCTTTGTCCCAGCAAAACAGCTCCAGGATGGAAGTGCCAGGACTCCCTGGCACGAGAGCAAAGGGTTAGACACAAGCCTTCACAGACCAAACCACAAAGGAAACATTCAGCTCGTACACCGCATGGACACAGCCAGGGAAACAAGACTCCTCGGTCCTTCCTACGCAGTGCTCATCCCTCAAGAAACCTTGAGTCCTCCCCATGTCGGCTCCTCTGAAAACGCAATTGGAGAACATGACAATAGGTGGTGGATGAGCCCATCCATGCATGTTGGGAATCGCAGCGCTCGTGAGACAGCGAAGGTGCAGCCTGGACACCCTCCAGCCAAAAGTGTCCAGACCACGCTGGACTGCCCTCTTCTGTGCTTCAGGGTTTCTCCATCAGAGGAATCACTAGATTTTCTTATTCCTGGAGAAGGTGGGGAAGCAGTGGGACAGGTTGCCCAGAGAAGCTATGGATGCCCCATCCCTGGAAGTGTCCAAGGCCAGGCTGGATGAGGCTTGGAGCAACCTGGTCTAGTGGAAGGTGTCCCTGCTCATGGCAGGGGGGTTGGAACTGGATGGGCTTTAAGGTACCTTCCAGCCTAAATCATCCTGTGATTTGCTCCACAGCAATCCCTGATTCTAAAAAACACGTACAAGTTGTGGAGGAGCAGGGCACTGCAGGGCAGAACTGGATAAGCCAAACTGACAGCGTAAACACCACTTGGCACCAAGAGTAGCCTTGTAAGTGGAATGAGGAGGAGTAGCTGTCATTAGGTCTTGTTTTTCCATTAGTGTCATAAAGATAAAGCCGCTCTCCTCCCATCAAGGTGGCCTGCAAAGTGCTCAGACGCTACAGGACACAAAAGCTCCATTTGCTTCATCATGGAGAAAGCTCGCGCGGTAAGTGCAGCGAGGACAAAAGGACACTGCAAGGTGCCGTCATACCTTGGGGGGTTGGGAGCTCCATCCTGTGCCCTGCTCCTTGCCCTGACTGTCACAACAGGTTTGTGCTGGAGAGTGCTTTAAAGCCCAAATGCTTTGCTGTGGCTCGTTCTCATGTGGTGCTCTTTATTTCAAGCAAGTGAGCTGCTGATTAACTTTGATACCAAGGGTGGATGTAAAGAAAGGCTTGCGAGGACACAGTATACCAAATTTCACCCCCTAGGAGAAGACCTAAGGTTTGAAAACCAATTGTATCCTGGGCTGTATCAGGAGAAGTGTGGCCAACAGGGTGAAGGGGGGGGATTCTCACCCTCTACTCTGCTCTTGTAACACCCCACCTGGATGGAGTGCTGTGTCCAGCTGTGGAGCCCTCAGCATAAGAAGGATATAGACCTGTTGGAACGAGTCCAGAGGAGGCCATGAAGATGCTCAGAGGGCTGGAGCCCCTCTGCTATGCAGAAAGACTGAGAGAATTGGGCTTGTTCAGTCTGGAGAAGAGAAGGCTCCGGGGAGACCTTATTGCAGCCTTCCAGTACCTGAAGGGGGCTACAAGGAAGCTGGGCGGGGAGGGTTTTACAAGGGCCTGTAGTGACAGGACAAGGGGTAATGGGTTTAAACTAAAAGTGGGGAGATATAAATGGGATATCAGGAAGAAATTCTTCCTGCAGAGCAGGGGGAGGCACTAGAACAGGTCGCCCAGAGAAGCTGTGGATGTCCCATCCCTGGAAGTGTTCAAGGCCAGGCTGGATGAGGCTTGGAGCAACCTGGTCTAGTGGAGGGTGTCCCTGCCCGTGGCAGAGGGGTTGGAACTAGATGGTCTTTAAGGTCCCTTCCAACCTAAACCATGATTCTGTGATGTGGAGGGAGACCCTGGAGGTAGACATGAATGCATTAATCCCTACTTATTCTTAGCTTCACAAAGCTCATCTATCCTGGGTGTTAGATGAGATAAAACACACAGAATGGAACTAAACAGGATAAACTGCAGCAGAAAGCTGAAGGCAAGATTGGGAGGCAGCAGTTTGTGAAAGCTGAAGCTGCCATTAATCTGTCAAAAACCCTTGGAAAAAGGGGTTTTACCCTGTTATGCCACAGTTTTCCTAGAGCCAAAACAAGGCCTGATCTCAGGTGGATGTTACAGAAAAAAATGACTGAGCTATCTGCAAAAATACTTTGGGGGTGGAAAGTGTGGTTATGTGATGGGTGGGGAGTAATTTTTCTGCCTGCAACAGTTCTGCAAACCGAGAGGTAGAAAACAGCGCGTGGGAACCTGAACCTGCAGCAAAGAGGGGTGGAAAGAGCAGAAACTGATGAGTTCTACTGCGGCATGTGTTAATCATCCCCCTAGAATTGGGACTGGGGTGGGGGTGGAGGACTTGGCAGATGGGGAAAAAGGTTTTGAGATTTGTCTGTAATGCTAACTCACATCTGGGATCAATCCTGGAACTGGAACACAGTGTCTGGTCCAGGCAGGCCATAAGGAAATGTTCTCCGTGGCCAACCTGCATGTAGGACCCGCTCCACTGAGCCAAGCGTGGTCTTCAGAGGTGCCCCGCAAGTGACCTGGGGTCGTGGACTACCGGAGATGCTTTCCAAAGGCAGAGGAGAGTTTCTCTGAGTGATTTGTTCTGAGGCTTGAGGATTGCCCAGCACGGGCTGCCAGGGAGGAACAGCTCCACCTCTCAACAGAAGTCCTTGTCCCAAAATCCTTTGTAGGGGCAGGCTAGGTTTGGCGGCCTCGTGACTCTGGCAAAGTCGAAAGATGTCTTCCCCTCCACTTCTGCATCCTGCATCTCCATGCCAGCATTTCTGTATTCAGATTTTCCTGCTTATCTGATCCCACTTGCATGTCTCTTCCATCAGTATAACCTTCCATATTCCAGCGCAGTTATCCCTGGCTCACAGCAGCGAGCAGGGGGTCCAAGGTGTGGGCAAGGGCACGCTGGCACACCGCAATCAGGGACTGCACTTATGGGCACCGTGATAACAGTCACCATATTCCCGCACAGGACTTCATTTGCAAATGCCTTTGGAGGCAGATATCCTGTGGACACCAGCATTACTAAAACAAGGGAACTTTCTTGCCGTGCTGGAGGATGCACAGGGGACGAGGCTCTCCTGCCCTGACTCATGTAGGCTGTTGCGTTTGGGAAGATGAGGAGTCTGTATTGGGCTAAAATACTGTAGATTCCTTGACTGGGTGTTTCCAAGGATATATAAATATGTATATGTATATATAGCCAATGCTCTGCAAAAGCTCGAGGGAAGCCACTCATTACATTACCTCCTGATGTGCAGGGGATCCTGTGCTTTGCTTTTGCCATGAGCTTCCAAACCCCACTGTGCATCCCCACGGTCTCTGTCTGGCTCCGTGGGGGTCTGATGCTGACCCATCATGCTGCTGCAGGCAGTTCGTGTTGGCTCCAGGGGTACCCTTTGCACACTCAAGTGGTTTCTGCAGCTGAGTAAATAGGAGTGAAGCCCACTGTGGATCCCCGCCCTGCCTACACGTGGCCTCTTCGCCCTCCCACCAGCAGGGATGAGCAATGAGGACCCTGCTGGGTTTTCCACCCTGAGCAAACACTGGAGAATGGCTCTCCTTCCCGGTGAGGGTGGGCTCCATGTGTACTCCAGGCACTCCTGATGACCATCCAGGAATGCAGAAGAAAGGAAGTCCTATGCCAAGCAAAGAATGTCTCCTTGCTTCAGCCAGCAAGATCAGGTGAGAGATTATAGCAGCAGGGGCATGGAAGAATGAAGGTTGGGGAGACGGCAGCAGGACCAGGCTGGGCTTAAACAGCTGTATCATTATGTGTACAGATAAGGCTTATTATCTTGGTTGTGGTGGGAAATCACCCCACACATAGATGAGTTGGAGTGAAGCTCTGAAGACCCCTTCGGCACTGTAGGTCTGCAGAGGGGTTCGATCCTGGCAAAGCTCAGTGTCCATCTCCACTATGGAGAAGACAGGAAGGATGAGCCCAGGGAAAGGCCATCAGACAGGGACCCACTGACCTCCATAGAGAGTGGTCCTGTATTAGCTGATCCCTGAGTTCAGCCAAGGGGCCATGGGGCCACCTCCAACCTGCACTTATTCAAACAAGGCAAGGAGGCACCTAGACCCCGTGAAACCCAGCACCCCTTCCGGCTTCATATGCCACAGGCACCTGGATTTTCTACCCACTGCTCAGTTTTCTGCACCTCCCGTATCACCATCAGGGCCAGGTGCCATAATCCCAGAAAAATATCAATAAACTGGAGGAAATTCAGAGAAGAACAAAGCAAAACATTATTACAGAGTCAGAGAGGCTGACTTTCTGAGATAATGTGTTTAGCTTGGCTTAACGGCAGCATAGCAGGGGCTCGGCAACCCAACTGCCTGCAAATATTTGAAGGGTGTAAACATCAAGGACAAAAGGGAAATCACTGAGGGCGTTTTACTGAGTGGGATGAACTGCAATGAGGTGAAGGCACTAACCCACCATGATCACTAACTGGAGCTTAGGTCTCTCCATGTACAATTTGCTCAAGCTCTTTCATCTTATAGCTGCTCTATAGGTCTCTGTAGCATCCACTGTGGCATGATGGGACTCAGAGACGCACACACAGACCTTACATCAGGTTTCATCTCTGGGGATGCCAACAAGGAGAAGGTTTCATAGAACCATAGAATGGTTTGTGTTGGAAGGGACCTTAAAGATCATCTAGTTCCAGACCCCTGCCATGGGCAGGAACACCTTCCACTAGACCAGGTTGCTCCAAGCCTCATCCAGCCTGGCCTTGGACACTTCCAGGGATGGGGCATCCACAGCTTCTCTGGGCAACCTGTCCCACTGCCTCACCACCCTCTCCATGAAGAACTACTTCCTGATATCTAATCTAAATCTCCCCTCTTTCAGTTTAAACCCATTACCCCTTGTCCTGTCACCCCTTGTAAAAAGCCCCCCCCCCCCCAGCTCCCCTGTAGGCCCTTTCAGGCACTGGAAGGTGCTATAAGGTCTCCCCGGAGCCTTCTCTTCTCCAGGCTGAACAAGCCCAATTCTCTCAGACTTTCTTCATAGCAGAGGGGCTCCAGCCTTCTGAAATATTTCTAGATGTCGGTGTGATTTTAAACTCACCAGGGCAAGGGCAAGTGGTACATTAACACCACACAGCCCTGCTCCCAACAGGTCTTTAGGCTGTTCAAAATAAGCACATTCCACACCTACACCCTGTTTTTCTCTTCTGTCTCCACCAGCTTCAAGTCTAAAGCATAGGGCTGGGTAACGATTTATAGCTGAAACCTTAGAAGGACAGACGTGGCAAGAAGTATTTTGCTAATTCATATAAAATCTGCAAAATTATTTACTTGGAGAAAATATCCTTTAAATCCCCCTCCAAGTCCCTGAAACAATTAATTTTAGCGTTTCATAACTATGTTTGGATTTTTCAGTTCAAAGTAACACTTACTTTCAAATTGGAAGGGTTAAAACAATAGCTCCAAATCAAAATATTTAATTTACAGTCAAGGGAAATATTTATTCATCTTTCAAGCAAAGTTCTCCTCCAGCTTCGCAGAACTGCCAGAGAAACCCCCTAAAACAAGCCATTATGTCTTATAGGGTGACTCCAAACTGTTTTGACTCCCTGTAGTGATGCCGCTAAACCCCAGACGAGAAGGATATATCCCAGTAGTCACCAAAAAATTGCTTACGGAAGGGAAGAGTCAAATTTAGAGTGACTGCCTATCTATAAATAGTCTGAACAACTAAAATACATTCCACTTTGGCTGAAAATGCCTTTGGCCTCGTAGTCATAAACACTCCTGCCTTTTATAGTTGAACCAAATATTTGGTTTCTATAGTTATAACAGTGGGTACCCAGTGGTCTTTATTTTTAATCTGCACGGCGTTTGCATGAAAAGCAGGGCAGCGGTTAGTGGGGACCTCAGTGGAGTCTGGACCACAGGTGCATCATTAAAAATAAACCTGTGAACTGCACAAAAATCTCTCCCTGAAGCATCCAAACGCTCCTAAGGTTTGCTTGTAAACAGCATTTGGCTTTTAGATGCTCTTCTAAGTGCGCCGAGAGTGAAAAAGGCCAAGAAACCGGTGATTGCTAATATAATAATGAGGCTCTGTCCTACTAATCTGATGTTCTCAAAGCACTTTGCAAGCATTAATCATCCTCCCAGTGGGGCGGGTTGGGGATGGTCGCTCTGAGCATGTTACACGGCACAGGGCGGCTGGGAAAGGCTGCGCACGGCCTGGAAGATTGGGATGTCCAAGGAGGGGGAGTCTGCATGGCTTTATATATACATATAAAAAGTCACTGCTGTCTCCCAGAACTTGCCTTCATCTCCCTTCACTTGCCTGGCTGTTTATCTCTCTGACAGCAATACACATGAAAGCCCTATTATTCAGCGCTTAATAAATCAAACACCCGTCCGCCAGCATTACTGATGGAAGGAAAAGGAAATTAAAGGTGACCTGCTTGGCTTGGAGATCATAGGATGTTACCCCAACCATTTACAATAATTTAAGGTGGTTAAATCCTGCCTGTAAGCACTAAACAGGTTTCAGTTATCTTCGTGTCCCATCTTAGAGAGGATCTCAGGGTTGAGCTTCCCAAGGGATGCCTGGAGGTGATGGGGCAGACCCAATGTTTCTGTCCTCTCCAGCGAGCCCGCAAACCCAGCCATGTGCACAGGCAGTGTTTTCCTTGGAAAACACCTAAATTCAGCTTTTTAACAAAGCCACAGCTGTTTTACTTAGCAGATCTGAGTTTACTATCATGCAGAACGTGCCAGGAGGGTGATGGGGCAGGAAGAGTGAAAGGTCAATCACTGCAAACCCAGTTTCAGCAGGGCTGGACTCACACTGGCCAGCCAAGGACCTCTTCCCCCGCTCATGCTCAGGATTGAGGGACATCCTAATGCACATCCTATGTTGCCTCCTGGCAGAAGTGACTCACGATTGCTGATGTACGTGTGGCACACTCCTGTGCCTGTTCCCGATGGGCTGGTGGATGTTAATGTTGCAGCTAGTTGTGTGAAGCTGCATCCACCTGGGACAAATCCTCATTTCAGCTGCTCTACACAGCTACAGAAAGCCAAGGCAAAGCTGTACTGGGCAAGAAGCACCTGGAAATCACAGGGATTTACTGCAAGAGAAAGAATCTTTCAGATTTCCCCAAAGGGGTGAGTCTCCGCATGACTCGTGGTCTTGACCTCTTGTTCTCTTGGGGCAAGAGAGTCTTGAATTATCCCAGGTTGGGGCTGTCTCCACAGTGCTGGATTTGAAAAATGGATAATTACAGGGAAAAAGAGCTGGTACAAGACTCAGCTTGTGGTGGGGGGACTGAAGACATCTGAGTGCATTCACTTGCAGCAGGAGAGGAGCCACAGCTCCCTCCTTTAAAATCATCCTGGAGCGAACATGGATGTCCCAGGTGACATGAAAACCCTTTTCCCAAGTTTTGCTTAATCACACAGAGCTCTGGGCAGAATAAACCAGCATTTTTTTCTCAGCAAAAGAATTTTAGGCACCCCCACCACCCTGTGCTGTCCCAGACCTGGCTCTTAGCTCTTGCTTCAATGCAGAACTGTTGGAAGAACCATGCTGCCCTGCTGTGGGCAGGCTGCCCATCAGCCAAAGGAGCTGTGATAATGATGCATGGACCTGTTGGATGCCCGGAGCCAGGCTCTCAACTCTCAGTACTTGCTTCTGCCTTAATTTGCCAAAATTAAGGTGCCATAGAGATTGCTCTCCTAAAAGGCAGAGGTAGCACTGAGTTCACCAGGGTGCCAACGTGCAGCCTGGAGCTCCCCGAGTCGCTGCAGAGATGCCACCCTGCTCCAAGATGACACACACACTGTGACGTTGCTCACAAGCTCCTGGAGGGCTTTAAAACCCTCCAAGTGCCATGCATTTGCCTGGGGAGCTAATGAGGCTCCGACATGTCACTTGTTAGCACGCTGGTACCTGCAAACGGCACGTCTTTGGCTTCTGGCATCCCTCCCACCTCCCCTCTGTGGCATTAAAATGTCTGCTTGCTGCGTCACTGATTTCCAAACCTGTTGTTGCTCTGTGATATTGATATTCTTATATTTACCCGCAGCCATCTCGCAGCTGCGTGGAATGGGCCTACAGTAAATTGCTCCTGTGATTTAATTACCCCCTTGCACTCCCCATGCATTTGCAGGCAGCAGTGGGGAAGCCGAATATCACTGATCTGCATCAAGCCAGCGCTGCTGTTTGGGAGCCAAACCCCTCGCCCCATCCCCAGCTGGGACAACCTCAGTTTGCATCAGCTGTAAAACCTGATGTGTTCTGGGGTGCCCGGGGGCCATAAGATCATAGAATCACAGAATGGTTTGGGTTGGAAGGGACCTTAAAGACCATCTAGTTCCAACCCCCTGCCATGGGCAGGGACACCTTCCACTAGACCAGGTTGCTCCAAGCCTCATCCAGCCTGGCCTTGGACACTGCCAGGGATGGGGCATCCACAGCTTCTCTGGGCAACCTGTCCCAGTGCCTCCCCACCCTCTCTGTGACATGGTCAAGCACACACTTGACCCAGCAGCCACGAGGAGCTCTGGGAGCCCTCGTTCATGGCTTTAGGGGCAATTCTTGTGTGGAGGTGGAAGAGATTTTCTCATCTAAAGGCTCACAGAAAAGCAGAGTGGTTCTAAGATGGGTCACCATTCCCATTAGGGACTATAAAGCCAGACACACGCCCAGTGTTTGCTACATGCAACACCCCCCCATTTCAAGCCCACTTTTTGCAAAAACTGCCCTGTTCACCCCCTTTCACCTCTCACAGCATCCCTTTGGTTGTACAAAGCCATCGTCTCTCACCCCATACATCTTGGCACCCCTGTGTGCTCCCCAAGAGGGGTTCCTACAGCAACTGGGAAGCTCCTCCAGGGAGGCCTGAGGTTTATTTGGTCGAGAATGTGAAAATACCTATGATTACAATCATTACTTCATAACGTGGCACCATGCAGAGCATCCGGGAACCGTCCAAGGTTATACAAGAAGAGCATGTAAGAACCACACCCCAGGAAGGATTTGTTTATATTTCCTATGCACAGCCTCATAGGATGAATGGCCTTTGCAGCTTTGTTGATCGAGACTGGATGAAAAACTTGTCCAGGATGCCACACATGAGCAAGAACTGATGGCTATTCTCCGAATGAGACTCTTGTATCCAGGCTGTAGCTCAGCTTGTGTCCAGCAACCTACTCCTTGCGCATCCCGGTCTCTTATATATCCAAATGTTTCATGCAATTTTGAAGAATTCAAGGAGAATGAACTTTTTTTTGTATTTTTAAAGACAGGAATCATTTAACTAGAGAAATTTAAAGCAAAGCCACGAAGATGCAACTGCTCTCAGGGAGCTCTGGATCCTGGGATGGATGAAGGATGGGGAGTGGGATGGTGATGCTCTTGTGTGATTTCAACAGCCAAACTTGATCCAGCCAGGCCCAAGTCACCACCTCAGCAGAAATACAGATTTAGGGCTGGATTCTCATCTCAGACACTCAGGCTAACATCGGTAACCTCCACTGGCTTCAAGCTCTCCTGGACTTACATGTCCATCAAAAAGAGGTTGCAAGGACCAGCATGGCCATCCAAAGCTGCAACGCTCCAGCACTCTTGCACATGCTGCAACAATTCCCTGTCACTTGTCTTGGCCATAAGTGCAGCTACAAGAAAGCTGTCGCTTGACAGCAGCAATCTCCCATCTGCTGACTGGGTGATGCCCCCAAGTCTTCTAGAGGAAGATCTGAAAACCTGCTCTGATCTGGGAGGTTTTGCCTTGGGGATGCGGAACACCCAACGCTCAGGACATCCTCCCACAGACCATCCAGGATCCACTAGCCTGGGTCATGGCCAAAGGTCTTCCAGCTTCTATCTTGTTCCCAAAGTGTGGCCATACGGTACATCCTAGGGAAAGGTGGAGGAGTCCCTAAAATAGTGAAATCACTTGGGTTTGGGAAAAGCAGCCCCCTAATCCAGGCAGCGGAGGACATGTTCAGCACATGGGGTGTAACAGCTCCCTGACTGCAGCTGTGGCTGATGCAGGGAAGTGGATCAGATAACCTAGCTTTCTGTCTATATTTTAACATCATTTAAAAGTGGATAATCTCCTCCTCGGTAAAAGCACCGACTCCCTCCAGGAGCCTCTTTGGCTGCCACGTTGAGTCAGTGCAATCCCGAGGCTGGTTCTGTACCAAACCATGAGCCTGCAATGAAAAGTGGCATGTTGGAAAGTTAACCCAGGGTCTGCAGGGATGGGGCTGAGCTGCAGGGATGGAGCTGTGCCCCTAAAAAGCTGTCGGTCATTTATTCAACACGCAGTGACCCCTCTGGTGCCAGTGTCATGCAATCCCAGCAGGAAGGACTGACACGTTGTTTATTTCTCTCCTTGTTTTCCTCCTTTGTCACGAATGTTTTGGAAACTTAATGGTGAAATTTTTATTTTCATCACTTTTTTTTTTTTTTCTTTTGCAGGAAATGCCCACTGCAGCAGCCACAGCTGGGAATTAGTCTTAGCTCTTTACCGGGTGTTATTTTGCCTTTTGTGGTTTTTTTTTTTTCTGCCAGCTCTCTTGGCACACGAAGAAAGTGGTTATAAGATCATCATTTGTGATGGTTTGGGTCAGCATCGGGGCATGGCAAGGAGAGACGGTGAGAGAAGCTCACCTATTACCTTCTGCACCCGGATCTCACCTCATCCTCCTTTCCATTGATGGATAGCAGGAGGAGTAAGATGAACAGGTAGCCAGGCACTGCCACATAATCCCACTTACCCATACCAAGCGTCAACACCTTCAAAATCCCAATTATCCCACTATTTCACCTACCAACTGCACTACCCCAGGCGCTGCTCTATTGCTAACCCCCCTTCCCAGCACTGACACCTGCACGGTCACATTTTGCTCTCCGATAGGCAGCATCCTCTGACTCTGCCAGACACACCATCTCACCTTGTTTATTTCTCGCCCCTCGTCTGGGCCATGTGATGAGAGACCTCCAAATATTTTTGGTGTGCAGAGTGGGGAAAATCTAGGGGGAGGGAGGGGAGAGGGAGAGTCAGTTCTGCTATGGATCGATGCATCACCATGGAATGACAAGGAGAGGGCTACAGTGGATGTGCCCTTGGGAGCTGGCTGATCCATCCCCTGTCAAACCCGAGAGTCCCTGTGGAGGAGCTGTCTAGTGAGGCTAGGCAGCTCCCAGTTATTTTTAGGAAGAGCTTCCCTCCTCTGTTGTCCCTTCTGTGCAGCAGGAAATATTTTCCTAGACATTTTATTAAAACAAAAAACAGAGCACAAAACAACCCTAAAACCCACCTAATTTCCTGGAATATTCCTCTCTGCCTAGCTTCTTTCTTTCCATTTTCCCTGGGATTTTTTAGGATTTTTCTAGGATGTGACAGCAGTTTTCACCCTACCTCCAGCTCCTTTTCTTGCACGAGCCTCCGTTGCATTCACAGCTGCTGCACAGGAAGAAACCAATGCCCTGAGCAATGCTCCTCCAGTGCCTGGAGAACATCCCCAAGACGCATCCTCATGCAGGTCCTACCCCCAGTGCCACCCCACACATGAAGCCACCTCGTTGACTTTGGCCAACAGTGGAGCTGGTCCTCAGGACATAGCCAGAGCACGCACGGGCTCCTCTTCCACGTCCATATGCTCCATCCGGAAACATCAATTCTCTTTCTATAGGAAGGCAGGTTATCCTGGGGCAGAGGAAATGTTTCCTCTTCCCGGCAGGATGTTTGCGGTAAGCCCAGAGCGAGGTATGTATAGAAACTTCCCAACGCGGCTGTGGAGAGTTCAGCGAATACCTCCACACAAACAGCCTGAATCAATGCTAGTGCCCTCGGAGCAGACTAGAGCCAGCCCAGGGAAACAGCCAAAGACAAACGTAAAAAGAAACATCCTACCCTTGGCAAAATTAGGCATAAGGTCCCCTACTAGCCACAGTGATCAATAAGGTTGGAGGGATCCCTATGGGGAGATCTCCACACCTGGGACCCCTGAATCCAGAGAGATGGTGCCCAGGTCTAGAGAGAAAGGAGCTTTTATTCCCCTCCTTCCACTGAATTGTCTTCCTGAGTAAGGAAAAGCAAAGCTTCTCTGTATTTATATTTTTTAATTTAAAATTTTTCTGACCCCAAAAAAGCACTTATCAAAAAATTCCCACCTCAGTCTGCTAAAACAATTGAGGTTTCAGCCCTTCATCTAGTTGAAAGTGCAACTCCCGATGTGCAGCTCCCTAGGGTTCAAGACAAGCCTCTCTTCCACACTCCGGGCAAGGTACGTGACTTCAAGGTTTGCAGACAAAACTTTTAAGAAAATCAGCTCTTTAGCAGCCAGAACTTCCCGCGGCTGCACAAAGGGGTTTTGAGAGCTCTTTGACAAGAACTTTGATCCCTCTTCTTGTACAACACACTGAAGATTTACAGGAGTCCTCTGGAGTACGGAATTTGGAACAGAGAAAATAAACTGCAAAGAAATTCAGCGCTCAGGAAGCAGTTTTCCCCATGCAGCTATAATTTAGGGATTCGGGAACTTCAACCCAAACGTTGCATGGGTCATTAGACAAATGCGAATTTCACCCCTTTGGTCATGAAATCACATCAACACCACTTGCACGAAGTGATAAAGTGGTGGTTGAGCAATAACCTCCTTTGGATGCTGGAAAATCCTCCTTCAGGTGCTCTCTTCTAGTCCCTGTGTGTCTCTAATTATTTTATTTTCCCCTGTTTCCCTCTCAACATGAATCCAGTCCCTGTGAGATCCAGCACGGTGCGGCTCTGCCACTCTTGCTGGCTTGTAATCTTCAGGGATGAAAACCAGGGAACCAGAGGGGTAGGATGGGGAAACATGAGCTGTCCCTGCCCTTCAAACAGTTTTGATACTTCAGGCAAAAGGAAGCAAATGAAGGTATTTTAGAACTTTTCTGCAACACAAATAAAAAGAACTGGTTTTGGAAAATGTCTCTTTTCCTCTTTTTTGAGTAAATCCTTCCTATCTCCTGTTACCCTACGGTGGGATGTGCCTGTAGTGGTGCATAGCTGGTTTTACCACTAATGATGGGTCAGTCTGTCGAGGTTTATTTTAATTTTACGACCTTTACGAGAAACTCTTGTGGAGCAGTGATTAAAATAGCAGCCGTCTCCTGTTTGTGCCGCGGCAAAACCATCTGGACACCAACACAGACACGCCACCAAGATGAAAAACACTGCCCTTTCTAATTTATCACATAAACACCGTTTACCTAAACGCATCAACCCAAGCAGGTGTTGGACTGTGCTCTTGGATCCTCCACCAAGCTCTGCCCATCCATGCAGGAGTGTGTTTTCCCATAGGGATTTGCAGAGGGCAGAGAGGGGAAGGATGTCTTTGGGAACAGGTTGCCCAGAGAAGCTGTGGATGCCCCATCCCTGGCAGTGTCCCAGGCCAGGCCGGATGAGGCTTGCAGCAACCTGGTCTAGTGGAAGGTGTCCCTGCCCATGGCAGGGGGGTGGAACTAGATGGTCTTTAAGGTCCCTTCCAACCCAAACCCTTCTGTGATATTATGGTTCGTGTCAGGCGGCCAGAAGCCTCCAACACACAATGTGCTTGTTAACTGTATCTCCAATTTCTGCTATACCCATCCCCAGGGCTGATCCTTACATGCCCTCATCGTTATCAGTGTAGAAACTCAGACCCACCAAACATCAAAGCCATTCCTCCTGCGGGAGTATTGCACCACTGCCATGTGAACACGGAGCACGGCACATGAAATACAAGCAAATGGTGGGGCTATGGGAAAGGATGGAGATTTGCTTTGCTAGCCAAATTTTCAAAATCCTACAGTAATAATGATAGTTTTCAGGCATTTGATATTCAGAAAGGACCAAGCACCTCCATAAGGAAACCAGGGACCTGCTAGTATGAGTCTGGGACCTGCTCCTCCTTCCAACCGTTGGTGGCTAACAGCTGTATTTGCCCTACTTGCAGGTTTTTTCTTGGGAAACATTCACGTGAATGAAGCTCTGTTTGTGGAAAATTACATCACTTGGGCTGAAGGAGACTTCCTGCTTTTCTTTGTCTAATTATCTCATGACTGCTGTCTCTCTGCAACATGCTTGCTCCCGTATTTTGGTTTTTGCTACGTTGATGGGATTAGCAGTCGAGGGGGTGTGCAGGAACGGGTCTGAGGGCATGAGGACAACGTTGCCTTCTTGGCTAAATTCTTCCCTTCTCATTGCTTCCCCCCAGCCTACTGCTTTTGCCAAAAGGCACAAAATTAAGGGGGCAGGTTGTTGATGGGGACATTTCAAAGACTTCACCCCAAATGCCACCCAACGCAGGAAGCCACCCTGTTAACTCTCAGGTCCGGAGAACATACAGAAAAACATGGAAAATCCACATCCTCTTAGCTAATTGAGCAACTGGCTCCTCTTTCCAGAGGCTTGGGCTAAAATCCCAGATTTCACGTCCTCCCAACTTCACACAGACAACCACCAGTTCCATCATAAGGCGCGCAGGTACCTGGCTCTGACGGCAGATGAGCTGCTGAACCAGAGGGCTTAAAAAGGTAGCTGGGGACAGATTTCAACCTCAGAAATGCTTCGGATGCTTATGCAGCGCTAATGATAAGATAATTCAGAAATATTTCAGACCTGACAACATAACATACTAGCTCCGGCTGCAATTTAGTACACGTTATCAGGTTTTTCACTGCTTTTCCCTTGCTGTGATGGATTCCAAGCTTGCCGTTATTACAGCCATTACATGCTTGATTTTAATGGGAGGTGCTTGCAGCTGTCACAACGGGCTGAAAATATATTCTTTATGTCAAACTGCACAGGAGACATTTCCTCCTTGAGTCACTGACAGGTCACCTCCCCAAACCAATTAGCTAATTGTCTCATATCACTCCCTGAAGAGCAAGAGAAATGAGTGACTTGCGAATGAACCCTGCTCATAGAAAAACGCTTGTTCTCTCTCTCCCTCTCTCTCTTTCTTTTTCTTTTTTTAAAACCTTAATTTAATCTGTCGGCCATTCCAACAAACAAGGCAGTGTGCCTGCCCATTCCTTGCATGCTGACTCTCTGCCAGGCTATTTTATTTATATATTTATAAATATAGATATTTAAATAATTTATTTTTTTATATATAAAATAAAGGGGAATAAAAATTAATAGTGTTTCTTTCCTTGTGTATCTAGACAACGTGCTGCAGCGGAGCGGGTCATCGGCAACCATCAGCTCATGCCTGGGTCTTACTCCCAAATTTGCCATCAGCTCTTCCCGGCTTCAACCCGACCCTCGAGAGCTGCGGAGGCTCTCGCTTAATGTAAGGACGCGCTTGTATCCTTACACAAAGGCTGCTTTGCCTTCACGCAGCCGGGTTAGAAAGCGTTACTTTACTCGAGAGAACTGCTCCTCCGGCAAAGCCCCTCTTGGCCCTTGGCTTCACGAGCGTACTGAGCTGTCACTCTTATTTCTAGTTCTCTCAGTCCTGCAAAGGCAGTGCAAGGAGGGGAAAATGAAAAGAAAATAAATTGCTCCTTGCTGTATATCAACTGAGTTGCGTGTTGTATTGCTCGTAGGACAGAGAGGAGATGCGGCTTCACGTACGGCAGCATGGAGAGAGAAGCCCCGTTTTCCTGGCACAGACGGGGATATGAGTGGACCAGGAGATACGTGCTGGCCTCAGCACACCCGTTATAGGGGCAAACATGGGGGCAAATCCTGAATGATAAACCCTTGTGAGTTGCTGAGCTCCATGAAGAAGCCCTGCACCCACCCTGGGGCACGTCCCCTGCTGCTAGATGTTAATAGAGCATTAACGTCATGGCTGAAACGCTCCAACAAAACTGCAATCGCTGTTGCAGCTGTCACTATGTCACCTCAACCTTCTGCAATCCCCTCTGACCTCAGGTGCCTCTGTGGTATCACAGAATCATAGAATGGTTTGGGTTGGAAGGGATCTTAAAGCCCATCCAGTTCCAACCCCCTGCCATGGGCAGGGACACCTTCCACTAGACCAGGTTGCTCCAAGCCTCATCCAGCCTGGCCTTGGACTCTTCCAGGGATGGGGCATCCACAGCTTCTCTGGGCAACCCGTCCCAGTGCCTCCCCACCCTCTCCAGGAAGGATTTCTTCCTGGTGTCCAATCTCAATCATCTCCCCTCTTTCAATTTAAACCCGTTACCCCTTGGCCTGTCACTACAGGCCCTTGGAAAAAGCCCCACCCCCCAGCTTTCTTGTCAGCCCTACCGTTCTTGCAATAAGACCCCTAAATCACCTCTGACCAACCCGACAGCCATCTATGAGGAGGTGACTGGCTTGGTCAGAGCCATGGGTCCTTCTTATCGGGACGTCAGTAAGGGTTTCTTTCACAATATCTCCCATAATAGCTCACAGACACATTGGTGAAGTATTGGCTCGATACCTAGACAGTGAGGTGGGTCACACTGGGGCTTGGCTGGCTGGGAGCCAGCTTTACTGGGGGGTGCTGGTGAAGACCAAGTTGACCATGAGCCAGCAACGTCCTCACAGCAAAGAAAGTCACCAGCCTCCTGGGCTGTGTTAGGCTGAGCGTTGCCAGCAGGTGGAGGGAGGGAATCCTTCCCCTCTGCTCAGCACTGGTGGGACACATCCAGGTGCTGAGTCCAGGCCTGGGCTCCCCAGTACGAGAGAGATATGGACAGACTGGAGACAGTCCAGCAAAGGGCCACAGAAATGAATAAGGGACTGGAGCATCTGACATGAGCAGAGTCTGAGAGAGCTGGGACTGCTCAGCCTAGAGAAGAGAAGGCTCAGGGGGATCTTATCTATGGGCATAAATACCTGATGGGGAGGAATTAAAGAAGACTGAGCCAGATTCTTCCTGGTGTTGCTCAGTGACAGGCCAAGAGGGAATGGGCACAAATTAAAAATACAGGAAATCCCATTTAAACACAAGAATAAACTTTCTTTAACTGTGAGGATGGTCAAACACTGGCACAGGCTGCCCAAAGAGGTTGGGGAGTCTCCATCCCTGAAGACAGAATCCTAAGCAATCTGCACTTGGTGACCCTGCTTTAGGAAAAGGGGTTGAAGTAGGTGTTTGCCAGAGGTCCCTTACAGCCTCACTGATTCTGCGGTCCAGAGGATGACCCCCACCGTGCCATTTCCTACATTTTCCTTCTAAGCTGCTTGTCCTTTCCCTACAGTCATGTCTCAGAAGAGAACACCCTCCCACCCTCCAACTTCCCAGCTCAGCGAAGAAGTTGAGACCCTTGATGGAGGAGGGACTGGATGAAAACAGCAGGTCAGGAGCCAGCACACCCCGTGTGAGAGCCGGGCACCCTGAAGGCACAGATTCAGTCCGATGCTTCGGCTCTGGCTTCTCCATAATAACAACCTGGGAAAATAATGATTCACCTAAAGCTTTGCCTTATGGGGATGTGAACAGGATAAATACAGTGAAGATCTTGATTAACTGAGGTACAGCTCCAACAGAGGTGGTAGGAATACAACTCAGATGGACAGAGATGGTTGGGACTGGGATGGGGCCTGCCAATTCATTTTTCAAGCTACACACTGATGGATTTGAAATAAAACCCATAGTCACCACTGCAGAGATACCCCATAAATTGACATTTGTTGACTTTACTGGGTTTTGAATGGGTGAGGGGGGAGATTAAATAAACTGACAGCAAGACAGTAAAATGTCTTAGGTCAGGAGGGAAATGAAAGCAGTGAGAAGAAAAAAGGAAAAAGCCGATCCTCATGATCCTAGAAATACTCCTAACAACTACAGATTTTAATCCTTATTTGAGCTCCCCCCGCTACGGGCTGAACTTGCTTTCCCGCAGCACCCCGACCCCCTTGGCAGTGACCCAGCTGGCCGACGCTCGGTGGATGCTCATTAAACTGGCATCTGGAGGGTTAAGCACATTAGGAGAACCTGCCTTGACACATTGCTATCCGCAGTCTCTTTTTTTCCTTCGGAAAATGCTAAGTCACTCTTTAGCAAGAGGCCAGGCGAGAGGTTGCTTAGGAACTAAATCACTTCTCATTCTTAGACAGTGATGCTAGCTGGCACCCAGGGCGACGTGGAAGCATTCAGAGAGGGACCAGAGCGCTGGGAAAGCCGCAAGCAACGGGCTGCGGGGTCATCCCAAAGACCACGATCAGCAGCAATTGCTGCTCCCTGCTCCTCTAGACAACCGCCCTGGGTTCCTGCAGGAAACCCTTGGGTTTGCCCCGGAAAAGCAACCCTACAGGTCAAGAGAAGTCTAAATTAGAACAGTTTTGATAATATCACAAGAGCTGGTGCATGGGCTCGTGCACAGTGTCAGGGATTCTGTTGGCACCGTGTCCAAGGGGAGGAAGGAAGGACGTTTCAGGAGGAACAACCTTTCATCCAGGATATCAAAACACTTGAGAGCCCCAGATGACAGGCAGTACACAAGGCTGTCAGCTGTATCCTCAAGTTATGCACAAGAGTTGTCCTCCTTTAGGTAAAAACACCGCTGGAGAAGATTTTTAGGTAAAGTTTAAAACCTTTTAGAGACCAGAATCGTAGTCCAGGATGAGCTATGGCAGCTTCTCAAAGAGAAGTTGTGCTGACGAGGCTGCCCGGTCCTCACGCCGTCTGCCTGAGGGAAGCTATTTCAAGGGAATCACGTGAAGAAAGACCGATGAGTCAACACTTTGGACACGATGAAGCAACGAAAGCTGCAGGAAGAAGACGAATCGTCAGATTTCCACTGTGTGTGCTCTTGGGGAAAGGACTGGTTTGCCTGAGCCATGCAGGAAAACTTCGGAAGTGGCAAGGTAGGGATACGAGAAGTGAAAGTCCCTTTTTCCTTTTCTGCTGAGATACTCCAGCAGCTCACTTTGACTGCCCTATTCAAGATTTTACACCATTAACACTTGATGTAAAACATGCCAAGCTTCCAGGTTTTGTAAGAAAGGAAATCCCCTGTTTTACCCAGCAGTTTTCTGGGATGTACAGTCTCCGGAGGCTAGGGGCAGGAAGTGAGGCTGATCCGAGGGATGAGCAGTTGATAAGGGCCTCATCGTCAGGGAGCTGCCAGAGATAAACTGCTGTTCCTGCATGATTTTGTAGATGAGCATGAGGGAGTTGGATGCCCACCTTCCACTGGATTTCCCACCCAACCGCAGAGATCCAGTCTAAGCCCATTATAGTCCAAGATAACATCTTGTAGCCACTGAAATTGGACTAGATCGTGTTCTTCTACATCTTCCTGCTAATGTTCAAGTTGGTCCCTTTTACCCCAGATCAGCTTTGTACTCTAGCAGATGGAGTTTCCCCCAAAAAACTTAAACAAGCAAATATACAAAGGACAAAGTTAGACACATAATGATGGTTTCTGAGAGGCACCTTCAGAGGTGGTACTTCTCAGCACCTTCAACAGAGGGGGAGAGGATGAAAACAAAAAAAAAAAAATCACACTACAAAACCAAATCAGTTTTCAAAAGACTTGGTGCCCTTGCCCATGTATCCCTGAGCCTGGCAGACGAGTGCAGAGGTCTACCATCTAGAGGGCAGAAATCGGAGGCTCTTCATTGTGGGGACCACATGGGCACAGAGACTATCACAAGAA
Source organism: Rhynochetos jubatus (assembly GCA_027574665.1). NCBI lineage: Eukaryota > Metazoa > Chordata > Aves > Eurypygiformes > Rhynochetidae > Rhynochetos > Rhynochetos jubatus. Next base: position 130,990,184 of record CM050649.1, on the reverse strand, counting down.
CATTAGGGCTCTCAACCAGGCCCTTTCACATGTAGATCCTCTACTGTTTTATGGAGTATTGTGGCTGTATTCAGGAGCCAGTGGAGTTTGGGATTAAACATGCTATCTCTATCAGTATCCTCTCCCATCTGGCAGGACTCAGGCGGGAGGAGAAGCACACAACAAAGGAAAATTATTCCCTAATGGACAAAACTGCAGCTCACCGACCCAAACGAGAAAGGGACGTGGCTAGTAAGTTGGTTCTCTTCCCACGAACCCCCACTGCCTCCCTCCTGAATTCCCAAAGACCATGGGTTCACGTGGGAGCATCATCTCTTTCCTCAAGGCAACACAACAACCTCAAGCCAACCCCAGAGCAGGCACGAGAGAAATGGCAAAGTCCTCAGGACAATCACTGGAGCAGCCAGAAAACAGCTCATGGGAGGTCCTATCTTGGGCATGGCTCGTGCAGGTAAAGGCCAACACTTTTCACCCGCGAGTGGGCATCACTGCAGTCTCATGTGCAGAGCCTCCCAGATGGTGATTTGACTTGCATGCCTCTAACATGATTGAGGCAAGATGATTCAGTTCACTATTAAATGCTCATTTAGTGTCCTTGTCTCAGCTCTGGGCCAGAAAACAAAATAACTGTCTAGAGAAAGAGCCCAAGGAGGATTCAGCTGGCTACAGCAGGTGTTTGAAACTCAGTGGAATAAGCCAACTTGCAAATCCCTGTCTCCGTCTTTATCTGGGTCAGAGATGGTTTTGGCCAAGGCAGCACAGATGTCAAGGACTAGCAGATGCAGCAGTGGTTCTGCATCACTACCTCTCCACCTTCTGGAGCGATACCCTCAGGCTCAGTTCACTCAGGTCCATCGCAATGGCTGGAGATGTAAGCTGGAGCCCTCCAGACTCCTGGGCAGCATGAATTTAACTTCACAAGGTGGTTTGATCAGTGAATGGTATTCATGCAATAGGGAAAAAGATAAAGCCAAAAGGCAATCACCATCCACTCAGCTAGCCCTCTGCCTTGTGCCAGATGCATCCATAATATTCTGGTTTTCTCTCAAAAATTGCTAATATCCTGTGATTCCCATTTTTCCTAACACTACTCCTTCTTACCAGCTATCTCAGCATGCTCGGGGCTTTCATCTAATATACTTTTACATCCCTAAGCTTGCTACCAGCCAAGCTTCACAGCTCCTCTTTGGGATGCACCATCTCAGGGTAAACAAATCCATGTGCATCACTCCTCATCCACATCCCCATCCCCATGGGGTTAGAGGGGATCGATTTCTCACCCTGTTGCCACTGTACAATCCCAAGAAAGGGTTTATCATAGAATCACGGAATGGTTTGGGTTGGAAGGGACCTTAAAGACCATCTAGTTCCAACCCCCCTGCCATGGACAGGGACACCTTCCACTAGACCAGGTTGCTCCAAGCCTCATCCAGCCTGGCCTTGGACACTCCCAGGGATGGGGCATCCTCAATCTCTTTAGCATGGATCCAATTCAGACTTTAGCACCCACAACCAGCTTCACCGAACAAACAGCGCCGAACCGTCATTTTTCCCTTCCAAGAACAATTCTGCTGACCCCAGCTGACGGTGAAGGGTGGAAACCATCTGCCCAGGCTTTCAAGCCGTTCCCTAAACGACACCCTTTCGCCTGCCAAAGGCAGCTTCCAACTGCGGGGCCCCGTCCGCTGTGCTGACAGCCAGTGTACCAGCCCCGCTCCCCATAAAGGGCATGGGAAAAGGCAGCGGGGATGGCACACAAAAATGTGCGGATGGGAATGCGGTGGGGGAAGGAGTGGGAGAGTTTGACCTGAGAGTTGTTTGCTCAGCATCTCGTCTCTGGATGAAGAAATGTTTCACTTGTGGAGGGCAGGAGAGAGGCGACTGGGAGGAACAGCTTGTGTGCAAGAATAAATTGGGGATAGAGGGAGCGGGGCAGCAATTTGCTCCCCAGTTTTAAAGTCCAGAAGCCAACATTTCTTGCATCTTGCCCCTTTTTTCCCCTCACAGAAACCAGGTCATGGGGCAAGAAAAAAGGACTCGGTGCGACACTCCAGCCTGTTTGCTCGTGCAGGGACTTCTTGGGGTCACTGGAAGAGGATGGGTGGTCACCCAGGGGACAACAAGAGCTTAAGGTCGGGGTGTTAGATGAGGCTTTTCAAGGCTTCTGTAGACTCTGCCATCATCATACTCATTAGTACAAAGTAGTAGTGTGAAAAAACAGGCTGGGAGAAGTTGCACCAGGCAGAAAAGATTTCCCTTCCTTGTATTTACACAGCTCTGCGTCCATCTGAAAGGCATCACCCCCACCCTCCTCACATGATTCCAAAGCTCTCAGATATGCTTGGAAAAAAATAAAAGAAGGAAAAACAGAAAAAAAGAAAAAACCCAAACCACCACTCAGCAAGCAACATACTACAAGGACACATGTTTTTGTGCTCACTTGAGCTAAACCTCCTCCACAATTTTTCCTTTAGCCAAATGTTTCTGAGTAGGAGCGCTGGAAAAATAAACTCCCCCGGCGCAGCAGGACGCGGGCGGGCAGCCGGGCTGAGCCGGGCCCCGGGGGCTGCGGTTGAGCCCCAGGATCCCCTTCCCAGTCCTCCACGCAGCACAGACTGTCAGCTGGGGGATGTTCACTGGGAACAAGTGCCTATTGTCCCCTGTCAAGACTGAGAGGCAGCTCCATGGGGTAAAATATAATAAAACAAGGAGTTCAGCCTTCCCTTTTGGCTTTACTTTTACCTTCCAAGTCCCCATAAAGCCCCAGCGTTGGTCCTTCTGCCTGCATTGCTTTTAAACCTAAGTAAGTGGCTCTGAAATGACACCTCGAGAAAATTATTATCATTTCCAGAACAGATTTCTCCTATTATTATTATTTTTCCCTTTTTCCTCTTGCAACACCGCTTCAGCCCACCGCGGGCTGGAGGGTTTTGGGTGGCTCAATGGGGAGGGAGCGACGCACGCTGCAAGACTGAAAAGGGTGTGAAAGCCGGCAGGTTTGCTGGAATAAAGACCTGGGAAGCACCTGGTTTCCAGGGCACGGCTGAGTAGTTCAAAGTGAGTGTGTGCCAACGATTGCAAGGTCCAAACTGCCTTTTAGGAAGAAATCATGGTCAGCTCAGTCGGGGCATGCCTGCAGCTGATGCCATCTGGTTTCTTCAGTGCCTCTTATTCCCCACGTGGGATAAATCCACTGATTTCTCCAAGGCAACGGTTTCTGTGATCCTTGCATGACATTTGTTGCACATATGCCAATTAATACTAATAAATATGCTAGCACTATTGCTGAAAGGATACACAGAATGATTAAAAAAACAAACAGCACTTAGGAAGGACAAGGAGAATAAAAGATGGCAAAGGAAAGCAGTAGTGTGGGGTTAATGATCTGAGATCAAACTGGAGGAACTAATGGCCCCTTTTTCACGACGTAGTGAAGTCTATGAATATTGAAAACCTTGTTCAGAAATCCTCTGGCAGGGAGACCCACGGCAAGCCTAACAAGTGGAGACAAAAATTAGCAGCTGCTTCCCCTGGGGAAACAGGGACCGTGTTAGAGACTGGCTCATAAAGCGGCCACGAGGATGAGAAAACCCTATTATTTTCAATATCCTTCTGCAGGATGAAAGCCAGCCCTGAGTGGGCACGAAACCCCGGCATCCCCAGGGCAAAAGCCCCCAGAGGCCAAATTCCACCCAGGCTCAGCAGCATCCGCCCCATCCTCATCCCCCACCCCGAGTGCCCGTGGAGGGCAATGGTCAAGGGCTTCGCAGCACAGATCCATCACGGAGCCATTTCAAGCCAGACGAGGACCCCGAGCGTGTATCGATCAATTTTATTTCCAGCAGACAAGGCCTTCCCCAATGTTAAAAATAAACCCATAAAGACTAATTCAGCGTATCGCAACAGGTCGGCTGAATCCACCCGAGCCGTCTGGTGCTGCCTGGTATTTTATCCTCTATAACCCTCGGTCATGAATCCGGACAGAACACGTAGTTCAGGACGGCTGCCACATGCAGCTTGTCCCCCTGACTCCGCTCCAAAGCATCTGCACTCGCAATTAGTCCTTCGTACAGCTGGTTCCTTTTATTTTTTTACAGCATCTGCCATTAAACAAGGCTAATTAATGCAACAGGAAGATGAAGTTCACCTCGATGTTGCTTAATGCTGGGTACCAGCAAATATTAATTTGCATGGGAGTAGATGAGGTGTTTGGAAGCATCCTTGATGCTGCCCAAAGTACGTCCCAAGCAATCCCTGGGAGCAGGCACGGACTCCAGCTCATCTGGGGGAGGATATTAAAAAGCTCACTTTGCCTTAGAGCGAGTATTGTTCTGGCATCGATACTCATCTGTTGATGATATTTCTCCAGCGCTGGAGGGGAGCGCGGCGATTTCTACGCAAAATGGAAAGACGGAGCGACACGAGGGCTGGTCTCTGGGAAAGCTGATGAACAAACCAGACTCACTGGACAGAAACGCGGCCCTGCTGCTGGGCTGGAAGCAATCAGAGATGCGGGGTCTCTGGAGGGATCTCCGCATTCCCGGGAAGACCAACGTTTAAAGAATGAAAAAGCAGCCACAGCAGTTCTGAGCTCCCCGGGACTTTCTGATGCTCTTTTTTGGGTAGCTTTGGCTATGTAAATGATCTTTGGTTGCAAACCCTTCTGGTTACAGACCCAAATTCTGATCCTGATGGCAAAGGACAAAGATTATCTACATGTTGAGCAAATGACCGTGACTGCGAGTTGAGTTTGTACAGGAGCACAGGTGCAGGAGAAGGGTTCAGCAGCATCTTCATTTGATCCTTCACAGGTCACAGCAACCAAAGACTTGGTCCTGAAGCTTTACTGATGTGCAGGCTGAACGGACCCAAAATGAATCAGCCTCACCTCTACTCCGGGTTTGTTGGCTGGATTTACCCTCCCAGCTTAGGAATGCAGTTGAAATTCAGAGCAGTTTAATAAGCAGAAGCCTGAGGGAGATGCACAATCCGCCTCCCGTGTCCTCCTCACCCCCAGACCAAGAAGATGACTTTGAGCACCTGTTCCTCACAGTGCAAGGGCTGGTGGGTCCATCTAGATGCAGGAGAGCCCCCGCCCCCGCGAGCCCCTCCCTGTGAGCTGGGTGCTCACAGGGCTCTCCTCTGTCAATTTAAAAAACACTTTTGGGATGCAAAACCCCATGAAACACCAGCGCTGTGGACTCAGACTGCCGTTTCGCACACCACTGCATGCTTCGTGGGCTGGTACACTACAGCTGAAAGCACTTTTAAAAAGCCACTAAGCATCTTTGAAGCCTTACAGTGGGATTTATGTCAGCCAGGAACTGAATACAGGTCTCTGAAAGGTATCGCTTGACTTATTTCAAGGAGGACAAAGGAGGATTTAGAAAAGGACATGTAGGTTATCGAGAGCAGCACACTACGGGCAGAGCTGAGCCCCAGTCCCAGTACCGCCCTGGCATTGATGCTCATCTGTTGACGGTATTTGCCCAGCTCTGGAGGAAAACGCCATGATTTCTATGGAAAAATGGAAAGATGGAGCAACGTGAGCGCTCGTCCAGCCACCTTCAGCTCAGAAGCAAGCTCGCATTTATATTCAACAGGCAATAAACTCAATTTGCTAAGAAAAGCAGAGACAGGCTGGGTAAACTGCAAATGCCACCAGCACGCTGCAGCCCTGCGCCCCTTCTTGCTGGTCTTCCTTAAGCAAGCTAAAAAAAGACAACTGATTTTTAAAAACTCATTCGCTTCAGCGCTCTAGGACTTGGCTTTTTATTACTAAAGAGTAAAAAAGGACAGGAAAAAAAGAATCAGTCTTTCTTTTTGTTTAAAAAGAGCCCCCAAACCACTGAAAGGACTTGCAACTGCTGAGATAACTGTTCTGATTTCAGGGAGGACGGGTGTGGGTGGCACCTCCCGGCACGGAGGGGACGTTTGTATTGGCAGCCGAGGCAGAAAGCCTCCACACAACCTAGGGAAAAGGGGAAAGAAAAGAAAAAAAGGAAAAGAAAGAAAAAAAAACCACCCAGCAAATAAACAAAAGCATTCCTAATAAAATGGAAATGTCATACTACATCAGGGATCACAAGATCGAGCCCAGAAGGGTCCAAGTGGTAAGAACATGCTGTTAAAAACAGATGGGAAAAACAAGCTGGGAAAGGTTGAGACTGTGTTTCTGAACTTCTGTCCCCGACACGGGTTTTAGAGCTGGTGTTGGTGTGGCTGGGGAGAGAGTGGGGTGAAATACCAGCCGCCTGCATCGCCCCAGTAATCCCTGTGGAAACCTGAAAGCCAGAGGATGGAGGAAAGAGTTTCACACTAAAATCCCTAATCAACCACTCTGGAAATGTAGATTTTTCCAGCCTCCCAAGCCCAGGCTCTCCACATGTCGATTCAGGGTAATAATACTGCTTTTTTTGTATCTTGGCTTTGGTTTTGTGGAGTCCTGCTTGGAACAGTGGGTTGCTCCTCATGGCACGGCTGTGTGGAGGTTCAGGGTGGGTTTTGGGGATGCTCTGCAGCATGGGGATGGCCACGTTAACCTTTCTGTGCTCATTCCTGCCCATCTGAAGGTGGACTGGCAGAGGTGGCTCTACTCAATGCCATAAAACTTCAGCGAGCAAAATACAGGTAATGCGCTGGGAATAGAGGGTTCCTGTTCACAAACCCCTAAATGTTAGGAATTAGATGAAAAGGAGAAAGGTGGACTAGGATAAAATGGAAAGATGAGGGTACCAAAACATACAGCCTGTAGAGGAAACCTCTGAGCCTGCTGCCTCCAGGCTCAGCCCATCGTCCCGAAGGCGAGCGGAGATAAAGCTATCGATGACAAACTCCTAAGATGCACCAGATGGTACCAGCTATTCCTTGAGACTGTCAGGGACCTTCCAACATAACAGAAATAACAGAAGTTTGCTGGTTTGTTTCTTTAATGCAACGTCTTCTCCCACTTTTGAGCATATTAAGCCAGAGCTGGGGCCAACACAGCTCTGGATGCAAGAAGTCCTGTTCGGGGTTCACACTTCCCTGGAGCTCAGACGCATTCAAGACAAGATCTGTTATTTAGAGAAAGAGGTCTAGCCTGGAAGGTCTCAAAAACTTTCGAGCTCCAAAACCTGCAAGATCTCAAAAATACTTGTAAATACTGGGGTTTGGCTCAGATGCCTTTCTACACAGGAGGAGTGTGTGTGGGGGGAAGACTTTTCAAAGCTCAAACCAAATGCTCTTCTGAAATTTAACAAGTTCAACTGATTTCCTTTACTATTTTGCATTCCTTCATGCTCTAGGTTTCAGGAGATGCTTAAACATCCAAGTGCAAAGGCTGTCAGCGCAGCTTTTCCAGCCCAGCAGGAAGTAGGAGCTATCTCCAGGGAGAGCCTATTTTTGGAGAGCTATTCAATTCCAAACTAAGCCTTCAAACTTTTTGTTGTTATTATTCGGATTAAGATGGCTGAGTAGGAGAGATGAGGCATTCCCACAGCAGATCACATCGCCTCTCACTGCCTGCTCCTCAGTGGTGGAAGGGACATCTTTGTATGGATGCAGGACGTGGCTGGAAATCCACGGCTAATATCCTGGGGGATTTTGAGTTCCCAAACTGATATGTGGGCACCTTGACATCTGGATGCAGTTGTGTTTAGATTTCAAAAAATTGGTTCTTAATTCAGCACAACTTATCTTGCATGAGGCCAAGATGGATGGAAAAGACTATTTTCCCTTTTACCCAAAATATTCTGAGTGAAAGACATGTATATGACAAAGAATTGCACTACAATAGCTTTGCACATCATCCAACACGCCTGTAGTATCAGCAGCCGAGAGCAGGACACCCACTGCTGCACAAGTGGATTACACTAAATGAATTGAATCATCCAGTGTTGGTTTTCACCTTTTACATCTCCTATTTTATATGTTAAAAACCATTTACTAGCTATCCCTCAGTTTATTCCTTAAGATTAATAAGTCAAAACAGAAACACTGGGGAGTATGCAATAAAAAAAAAAATACTAAAAACCCCTCGGCTGAATTTAATATCTATTAGAACCCTTAGTCATGATGGAAATGTATTTATCACCGCAAACCTCCACTAAATTATCTTAACAGCCTCTAGCTGTTGCGCTGATGGCCAAAACAGCACAGTAAATTACTGGCTCACCGTACAAAATTATAGGCATCGCTATTATACCAGGTTTTAGTCCCAGCCTCTCAAAAGCAGAGCAAGATTTACTCTTATTACCCAATCGAGTTCACCTACCACCGCGCACACGTGTACTGCCACGTGTTTACTCCCAAAACAGAGTAAATCTACCCATTTTTGCAATGTGGCACAAACCCACTGCCAAGCCCACAACGAACGCAGCGTCGGCCTTTTCCCCCTCCTTTCCCACGTCTGACGGACTTTCCGCTCATCAGATTTTCCTGTCTGGCAGCCGGACTGAGTTTTTGAACAGGCTGAATTCACTCCTTAACCTCGTCCGATGAACTCCAAGGCAAGGCACACGCGAGGTGAACTTGGCTCAGAAAACCTGGACTTTCTCAACACGAGATGGCAGGGACAGAGCATGCCGGGATGCGGCTTAGAGACGGGTAAAATGAAGATGCGACTGAAGGATGCTGGTGTCTGGCTCCCAGCTCTGCGATGGACTTGTAGCAGACCCTGATTCACTTAACCCCTGTACACTTTAATGTCCTATGTACAAAGCAGGGACAGCGAAGAGTCCAGCAAGCAACCTGGCAGCACAGGCTGGAAAGGTTGGAAACCAGTTGAGTGTCCGACCCCTTGCACCAACTCTCTGCTCTGTTGGGATGTGCAAGGCTAAAATCATTTGGGTTAGCACCAAGGTGTGTTGCAGTAACGCCAAGACTCTGTAATAGTCAGGGTAGGTGGCTGAATATTAGTGGGAGAGTTGAAAGGGCAAGGACCAAAGCCTTGGGGAAAGAAAACGAACTCAAACCCAGCCCACACCACTGGGCTTTGTGTACAAAAGGATAAACGTGGGAAAATGGGAGAAGCAGATATGGCACTAGCCAGGAAAATACACCTGACTGGGAATGGATGTCTGAAACACAACTTGGAGAGCACCGTGGCTACGTCTCTGATCACGCTTTGGCGCCTGGATTTCTAGCAAACCGCTATTTTATTTTTTTAAACTATATATAATTAGCCAAAACTCTCCCATGCTTTGAAGGAAACAAACCCAAGTTGTGACCAGGCCCTTCCACACTGCAAAAGGAAGGTTAAACGTAGCCTGAATTAGAGCTGATTCAGCAGTAATGCACGCAGCAGTGGGGAGCACGTAAACCCCAAACATGTCGTTCTGGCTTCTCACCTTCCTCCACAACCTGAGCTATGGTTGGTTAGTGGGAGGTTTCAGGTACAAAGAAATGCAAAGAATAGGCTCTAAAAGCTCTTAGTCTTAATTAAAAATGCAAATCTTGAAGCTTCTCACCCCCAAGTGGTACTCAACACCTCGATCCTATCTGAAATTAGGAGCACGTCAGAGCAGCAGGTCCACGCTTCACCCCACCTGGCCTTGATGACAGCATTTAACAGCAGCGAGTGGGTCATGGCGCACTCCTCCAAGAAGCAGGATGCCCCGAGAAACATCCCAAACAGAATATTTTAATCAAACACCCTAGTTAACTAAAAACTCATACAAAAAGCCTCATAAACATCCTACGCGTAGCACAGGACAGAATTTGCCTTACGTCCCTGTTTCAGTTCCAATCCAGACCCATGCGTGAGGTCCAGTTTCCACCCGCCCCAAGACAAATACTCATTTTTAGCCTCACTGTGAACATCTAACGCACACTACTGCGCGCAGAGTATTCTGTGATGCACCAACCATGACGCCAACTTGTAAGACGCCCTGCCTTCCGCTGCACGTGAAGCGCCTTCCGTATTAAAAAACAACCCCGCAGACAACCTTCTTCTCTACATGACTGTCTTCAAACCTCGCCGCTCGGTACCCCTCCCTGTGACAGCACATGATACATCAACCCGTCTGCACGCCAGCTGGCTGTACTGATTTGATGCTAAAAAGAGCGTATCGATTGATTCCCAGTCGAAGCCTCAGCCAACATGTTTTGCAAGTGTTTGAGACAACGGCCTGATCCTTTCAGGCCCTCCCTCGGGTTGACTTTGAAGGGAGTGCAAGGCAGGAGCTCAAAGCATGGTTGTGGGAGCAGCTCCATGGGTATGGTGCTGGACCTAGCTAGTCTCGGCCCAAAACAAACCCCACTACAGGTGGAAACTCTCCAAATCATTGAATCATAGAATGGTTTGGGTTGAAAGGGACCTTAAAGACCATCCAGTTCCAACCCCCCTGCCATGGGCACGGACACCCACCAGTAGACCAGGTTGCTCCAAGCTTCATCCAGCCTAGGAATGATCGGTTCTCAACTGTCTGACTGGTTTAAACCTCAAAGCACCAATTTTGTTCCTTTCCAGTGTTTTCTTTGGTGTATCAACTTCTACCATTGCAGATATTCACATTACTCACGTCTCATCCCTTTTAAAAGGTTCAGATTCAGACTCGGAAGGAGGAAGCATGCTTCTCCCCCATCACACATCTATAGCAGAGGCAGAACTTGCTGAACGATGCAGAAAAGAAAAGATCTGACAAGCTTTAACATCTGTGACCGGTTCCCCTTCTATGTTCACTGCTGAGGGATCAGAAACATCTGATCACCCCTCCTGAGTGCACGTCTCACCTCTCCAAGGGTGGGTTCAGGTGACGGCGTGGGACGCCCCGCTCTTTGGTGATGTGCCAAACACTTGGGGTCCTCTCCTGAGAGAAGGACCCTGGAGTGGTCCCATAAGAAGCCTCACAACCCAAGCTAAAATGCTGTCCCAACTCTGCACAGAGGGCAGCCCTGCGGGCTTTTATCAGGGCACTTTCTCATTCACTTTCTTTGGAAGGTGGCCGACCCCCGCTGTTTCGGAAGCCTGTCGTGCAAAGCTTTCCCAGGCTCCTAATCACTCTCCTCACCCTTCTCCACAGACTCTGGTGTCAGGGGTCCACCCACACACACATTGCTGCAGGATAAAGTCCTGATTGCTGGCAGGAAAACTCCCCGCTCCTGCCTCACTCCGTGCACGCAAAGAGCTCAGAGAGGGATCCATACAGTCAGGGCTAGGTTCAAACCTCAATCCCCAATTTCTAGCCTCCTGCAGGGACCACCCTGCATCATTCGTCAGCATCTCACTCCCCTCGGCACAGCCAGGAGGACCCCATACAGTCCCTGCCATTCCCCACAGCCCATCTCTTCTGCCTTTCTTCTGTTATTTTCTGTAATTCATTTTATTTATCCCCCTCCCTGACGCAATCAGACTGCATGGCTGCTGCTATGGATAACACAAGACAGGGCTGGAGGTAGCAGCGAGGCTCAGCTGGCAGCTCCGCTCCCCCCTCTCCTGCCACCCCAGCCCTGCACCCCGGACCCTGAAACAATGAGCCCTTCTATTCCCCATCGCCCCGCCGGAAACTCCGGTCTGACATTGTGCGGTGGACAGGGGGCAAGGGAGGCAGGGAAGGCGAGAGGGAGGAAGAACACAAGCTTTGAGTTATCAGTTCTTCCCAGGTCAAAGCAAACGAGGTTTTCCTGGGAGCATCCGACCTGGAGAGGGTTATTTAGGAATAACAAAGAGACCCAGAATCACAGGAGCTGCGTGCGGTGTTGATGGCGCGGAAGCAGCGTGAGAAAGTATCTGGAGGCGCCGAGGTGGCCTCCATAGGGGTGGTGAGTGGGGATTTGCAAGGGAGAAGCAACTAAGAGTACCAAAACCCTGAGCTGAATTACACAGCCAATCTTCCCTTTTCCACAGGGCACCGTTTCAAGTCAAGAGCATCCAGGGAGCAGTCAAAAACCACATATTCCCCCCACAAATAAATAACGAAAATCCCAAAAGATGCTTAAATTAGTATGTGGATGAAGATCTGCAGAACAGATCGGTAGCAATGACTAATAACCCCATTTAGCGTGATTACTGACATGACTGTGAGATAAAAAAATGCTGATAAACACAAGTATCACCCCGTTCAGCAGCAGCACACAGTGCCAGACCTACAGCGCACGCACGACGCAGCTCTTTGAAGCTGAAAATTTAGCAAACACCTCAAAGTCACCAGAAAAGGGAAAGGAAGGTTTACTAACCAGTTTTGAAATGAGACATAATCCCCGTTCGGGTGTTACATTAAGTGGCCAAGGAGCTCGTTTAGCATGTCCACTTGCACCCCTTCCACATCCACGCGGAAGTCCACGGGGATGGTCAGAGGGTCAGCGAAGGCAGAAGCTGTGATCACCAGCAAAACCCAATCACTGAACATCTACAAAATTCAAAAGACCACAAATCTTTGACTCAGAATGTTATTTCCATCGTACCATATGGATGCGGGAGCTGGAACTCCCCCAAAGAGATGTCTAAATGCCTTCCAAAGCAAACGCCTTTGGAAAATACCAGGTTTAAATGGAATAAGATGCGTAACGAGTACTGAGATGCTATTAGAACAGCATCTTAGATCCAGGAGACATGATGGAAATATTTTGGATGTGTCCAAAAGGCGTTGGGAAGCAAAATAAATAATAAATAATTAAAAAAACTAAAAAAAACCAACCAGAAGATATTTCTGTCAACAGATTACAGGAGAGACTGACCACTGAGGATTTAAAAATTCAGAGGCCATGTGAAGAAGAGCCCAGAGTAGGCAGAGATGGAAAAGCTTTCCAAGCATCGGAAAGGAAGAAGGAATTCAAATGCTTAATACAGAAATGTCTAAGAGCTGTTCTCAACCGGTGCTACCCCAAAGCCAGATTTAAACTCTAAATAAAAATGTCCCATTTCTGGCCCAAGAGTGAACCTCCCATCCTGAACAGGCATCATTCTGGGGTGAGAATATTCACATTTGGATGGAGAAGTTCATTTCTAGGTATTAGTGTAATGCAGACAGATTGATGCCAGAATTCCCAGATCCTAACCTTCTCCAGGAAAACTGTGCAAGAGCTCAGAAAAAAAAAACCCAACAGGGAACCGAATAGGAAAAGACAAATCCAGAGCTGAAATCACCACGCCCTGCCAGGTTGCTGGCATCAAATTATTCCAGATTCATTGGAGAAGCAGGCACCGCTGGCTATCTTACACAGCAAGAAACATATGCTTCCAGCACTCATATTTTCCTCCCGTTTTTTAAAGGCACAGCTTGCAGGCTGAAAACTACAATGAGCTATTTTAGGGGGCTGATTTTCATGTATTTATTATTTTAAATTATTTTTTTTTAATTTAAACCAGCACATAGTTAAATGGCTGTACGGCTGGGTATGATTGATGACACACGTACGACTACTCTGTGGAGGTTTGCATGCTGACCTTGGGAATTCCTCTTCGGACAGTTGTAAAACCAGGTCGCTGCAGGCAGACCTCAGGTGCAAGCGTTTGCCTGGAGGCGTGCACATGGGCTGGATCACTTCCTGAGGTCTCAGGTCTGCTCTCTGAGATTTCACACGCTGAATATTTGTCTCTTCTGTTGTTAATCACGAATAAATAACAGAAATGCTCTATACTGGCTGCATCTATACAGCCTCCTGTGTTCACTGCCGATTTGCTTCTGGTTTAACCTGTGATAACCACAAAGCTGGTTTCACTTGGCAGCAAGGTGTTCAGGTGCTGATCCAATTTCTCCAGATTTAGACCGAAAAAGCCTAAGAAGCAGCAAACCCACCCAGTCCCTCTATGAAAGAGAGACCTGGACTGCCTTGCACAAGCATTTCCAGGCCAGCAACTCGGACACCTTTTGCCTAAAAGCATCCAGCCACGGTGGGATATTAACACAGAGGTGTGCAAGGGTGTAAACAAGTCCTTTCTAACACCGATGACTTCCCAGCTGGGATGAGAGACTGTAAAAGGCAAACAAAACCCCAGCCCAGCCTTTCCCTGCTCCACTCCTTTCAAGCTCGCAGCCCTGGGCGCTGGGGAAGGACTTAGAGATAAGGCACAGAGATCACCTGATGTGCAGACAAAAATGGGGATTTTTTCTTTCTCAAGCTATTTTTATTATTTGAAGAGAATTACAGGAGCTATCGCTAGACTGTGGAGACACCAAATGAAACTCTGGGGGGCTAGTCTGCTCCTGGCTTATGCATCTGCATCACCCTACACAATGAGTGCTGCTGTAGGTGCTGCTCAGTGACCCACAGCAGAGGTACAGGATGCTCCAGGAGAATTTCTGGATGCTCAGCGGCTTTGGGAGCCACTCTGGAGTCAGGTGCCCCAGCTGGTGGCATGGGCCAGGCTCTCAATGGCTCCCCTGGCAAAGCCAGGCTTCCCGCTTGCAGCTCCGGGTGAGGAAGTCACAACAGCCTGTATTTACCCGACGCCTCTCGGCCAAACGATATGCCTAGGTGTGCCGCAATTAAAATTCCGTAACGTTACCCAGCCAAAGGACGGTGTGGGATAATAAGCATTTGCATATCGTTGATCCTGGGCTTAACCTCTTTTTGCCCAAATCCTTGGCAGGTCTATGCCGTGGAGAAGGGCTGAGCGATGAAGGAGAGGCTACACCAAATCGCAGTGACAGCAGTTCAGAAACCTGTTTTGGTTCTTATTGCTGCTCTCTGTGTGCCCTCAAGTAAATCAAAGCCTCTCTTCCTCATTTCTCCCACCTCCCAAGATAGGGATAAATACGCTACGCCACCACTGTCAGGTGCTGTAAGATCCACCTAAGCATTCCGATACGGAAGTGAGAATTTAAAGCCTTGAAAGGAGTACTGAAAGGAAGGGCAGATTTTATTAAAAGCAGTAATTTCCAAATAATTCGGATTAATTCACCTCAGAGAGCCCCCAGATGACCTTGGCACTCGCCTTCTAAATCCCTGCTAGTACTATGTACTTCTATGGACCAGTTGCAATCCCTTTCCATAGCTTCACACATCCCCAGCAGCCTGCGAGTAGCTCGGAAACCCCTGGCTCAGGTAGAAACGATAAAGCCAAGTTGAGTTCCCAGCT
The DNA here is from genome assembly GCA_027574665.1 of Rhynochetos jubatus. Lineage (NCBI taxonomy): Eukaryota > Metazoa > Chordata > Aves > Eurypygiformes > Rhynochetidae > Rhynochetos > Rhynochetos jubatus. The sequence goes on along the minus strand of CM050649.1, from coordinate 130,975,183 downwards.
GTGGGAATGACCCCGAACATGAGTGCAGCCAAACCACAGACTTGTTCTGTGCCTCGGTTTCCCCATCTGCCCAGACCCTTCAGGGCAGACGTAGTCTCACCAAATGCTCAGCACATCCAGCTCTGATCCCAGTCACCTCAGCTGCTACCATAATCCAAATAAATAATATTTGCTCTGCCTTGAAGTCACTACTATAAATTATGTGCTTGGGTCTGGTAAACACTATTACATCACCTCTTGTGGCCGACACTCGCTGAAAGAAGAAGAGAAAAAAAAAGAAAAAGGGTTTCAGTATCACTTCTGCTCTCTTCCAAAGAGAAACGAAGCCAGCTTCCCGTTACACTTTCCTTAAGTACTGTTTGTCTTTCTTAAGTTCATCCTGTGCTTTGCCATCATCAATCTTTTACATCCACTGTGCGCTTTGTCAGGAGCATCGCCCAGCTCTCAAGTCATGACAGACAAACGAAGATTCTTTAAGGTCCCTTCCGACCTAAACCATTCTATGATTCACTCGAGCTGTCTTAGCACAGCTGAAGGACCAGGAAAAGACACCAGTTTCACTCCCCACACAACACATGGACTCCTCACCTCTATGGACGTGCCCACCTCGGCCCATGCAAGGCCTCGGCACGACACGTGGGTTAGCCCTGACCAAACCCGTTGGTTTCAGCAGCTGAAGAGCTGCCCTTGCACAGAAACACACCAAGGACTGCCCACCTGTACGGGGAGCTGGGCTAAAGCAGCTCCGAGGTATCAGAAACGTTGGGTTGGAGACACCTCGGGAGGTCTCTTGTCCAACGTCACATTTGGAGGTCAGACTCTTCTCAGTGGTGTCCAGTGACAGGACGAGGGGCCATGGCTATCAACTGGCAAACAGAAGGTTCAACCTGAACATGAGGAAACCCTTCTGCCCTGTGAGGGTGACAGAGCCCTGGGACAGGCTGCCCAGAGAGGGGGGGAGTCTCCTTCCCTGGAGACTTTCCAAAGCCACCTGGACTTGTTCCTGTGTGATCTGCTCTAAGGGATCCTGTTCTGGCAGGGGGGTTGGACTCGATGACCTCTAGAGGTCCCTTCCAACCCCTAACACTCTGTGAATCTGTGAATTTGAGGTGGGACTAAATCAGCTGGGATTTTCTCTAGCCAAATCTTGAAAAACTCTGAAGACTGAGACCCTTCAGCATCTGTGGGAACCTGTTTCTCTACCCCACGACCCTCCTACGGGAGAAGCTTCCCCAAACCCAACCTGATCCTCCAAAACCGCTTTGTGGTTGTTGCCCATTATTTTGTCATCTGCTTCAACTGGAGTTTGACTCCATCATCCCCATAACCACCCTCCAAGTAGCTGCAAGTTATTAGCTAAGAAGCGTCATGGTGACAACGTACCTCCATCTGGCTGCCCCCGCGAGACGTTATCGTGGGCAAAGGAACCCCACAACCAGACAAAATGACCCCGAGAGAAGGGTTGCAGGGAAGAGGTGGTGCGTTTTGAGTCATAAGCGATGACGCAGAGGAGAAACAAGTTACGGAGCGTGACATCTGAGCGGCATTGCACAAGGGAGGTTGTGCTGCAGGAGTGCTGGCTGGCACTGCCCTCGCAAGCCCAACGCAACCTCTGACCTGCAAAACCTTCTCTGGTGGAGCAAGTGTTCCCTCCTCTGAATCACGGGGCAGATGACAACAGCTAAAACGCTTGATGGTCTTTTTGAATCAAGCCTGGAGATTGCATGGGAGAGGCAGGGCGCAGCATGGCAGCTTGACAGCTGGAATAAGAGGCAAAGTCATGAAGTTCAGTGCTGTCAAAACTTTCTACAAAGATCGTGTTTGCATTGGGTCAGAGGAGTCCCATCAGCAGATTCAGGTGACGTGGTCTGTGCCCTACAGCCTCTTTGCTGTCCCTCACTGAGTGCAGGCTCAAAATCCATAAATCCACCTAAACCAGCCCTGGAAGGGATTTTTGGAGAATTTGTCACATTTATTCCACTGCCTCAAACCAGGAGCAGCTCTCCTGAAGCACAGTCTGCCCATCCTGCTCTTCGAAACTTCCACCCATGGAGACTCCGAGCCCATCCCAAACCATCTGTTCCACTGCTCCACTCCTCTAGCACTCAGAGGTTAGGAAGTTTTTCCCTAACACTCATTTCCCTCGCTGCAGTTTGAGCTCAGCTCTTCTTGGCCTCCCACCACTGGCCACGGAGAACAGTTTTACTCCCTTCCCCTTCGCAGCTACCTACTCGAGGGTTGTTATTTCTCCTCTCAGCCCTCTCATCACTAGACTAAACCACATCATTCCCTTCTGCCTTTCCATGTTTTCTAGGTTTCTGCTCATTTTTTGGTGCTTTTCCCTAGAGTCTCTGCAACCGTTTCCTATTCTTGGTAGAGGGGAGCATCCTGAATCAGGCATGGCACAGCTGAACCTGAGAGCGACCCATTGTAACACCTTAGAGAGGGGAAAAAAAAAGATCATTTTGCCTAACACCCATTTTTTTGTATCTTGCTGTAGAATTGAAGGGATATCCTTTCTTCTCCCTGCTACAAAATTTCATCTTGATTGGCGCCGTGCCAAACTCCACGTGGTACCTTCACCATTTGAGTAGCCTAAGACTTCCCTGCTCCGGCGGTCCGACTTCAGACCACATCCCACATCCTCATTTAATGACGACACCCTTGCTACGCATCTTCAAGCGAGAGATGAGGGATGTAATTCAGGGGCCAAAAGCAGCATTTCATCAGGGGCTTATCCCTCAAAACAGGGCTGAGATCGGTAAATCAGCCCCTTACACCCCCCTTAACCTCTTCTGCTCACCCCACCTGAGAGGAGCAGGTCTTCCAATGACCTTGATGAAACTGCTTCTGTTTGATGTGAAAATGTTTGGCACAAAGCCAAACTCTCCCCCCAGTTAAACCAGTGAGAGGGACAAAAAAAAAACCAAACCCTGAGCACTAAAGGATTGTAAAACCAGTTCAAGACGAGGAGCTTTTGTTTCAGTCAGAATCGTAGACATCTCAGCCAGACGAAAAATACTCCGGAGTTCACGGTACATAAATGAGCAGGCGAAGCGCACTGATTTAACGATAGGAAGCTCAGAGCTGCTCTACCATGACAGCAGTTATTTTTTAACCTCGCTTTTCTGCCAGAGAGGCCCCCCCCCCGCCATCCCCATCGCGTTGGGCAGTGGACAGACACGGAACGTGGCTCTAAACCCACACCTAACCCGGGAGACAACAGACAGGCACGTCCAGCGGGAGAGCACCGGGAGACAGTGAGTCAGTGCCGGCCGGCACAACACGCGCTGGTCTGGGCTCATCGGCCACGCACGGAAGGCCAAGGGGTTTGTTTAGGGATTGGGGATTTTTTTTCAAATTTCTTTTTTTTTCATGGGTGTTTTAAGGAGGAGCCAGGAGGAGAATTAAAGGACAGCTCTGTGCTTTGTGGCTGCGTGCAAGGAGACTCCTCCATGCATGAAAGTCAGAAGGGGAGAAGGAGGGGACAGACTTTTTAGCAATAGGACAAAGGGGAATGGTTTTAAACCGAAAGAGGCTGGATTCAGACTAGACATAAGGAAGCAATTTTTTCGTGATGAAGGTGGTGAAACCCTGGCACAGGTTGCCCAGAGGGGTGGTAGATGCCTCATCCCTGGAAGTGTTCAAGGCCAGGCTGGATGAGGCTGTGAGCAACCTGGTCTAGTGGAGGGTGTCCCTGCCCATGGCAGGGGCGGTTGAACTAGATGAACTTTAAGGGTCCAACCCAAAGCATTTTGTGATTCTGTGAGGGTACAAAAGTGTTGGTCTGAAAAAAAAAATAAAAAAAAATCAAGCAAGCAGACGATGAAGCTTGGCATCCCCAGCAGAAGGGAGGTGGAAGGTGGTATTTTGGTATCTTGGTTACTTTTGACCTTCAATTGTTTGGTTACCTTTTATTATCAATACTACAGTAGCATCTGCAGGGCTGGTTCAAGATCCTTGCCAAACTGCCTAGGGTCTACTTCATGGAATCACAGAATGGTTTAGGATGGAAGGGATCTTAAAGACCATCCAGTCCCAACCCCCCTGCCATGGGCAGGGACACCTTCCACTAGACCAGGTTGCTCCAAACCTCATCCAACCTGGCCCTGGACACTTCCAGGGATGGGGCATCCACAGCTTCTCTGGGCAACCTGTCCCAGCGCTTCCCCACCCTCTCCAGGAAGAATTTCTTCCTGATACCCAATCTAAATCTCCCGTCTTCCAGTTAAAACCCATTACCCCTTGTTCTGTCACTACAGGCCCCTGTAAAAAGTCCCCCCAGCAGCTGCCCCTCCAGGTACTGGAAGGCTGCAATAAGGTCTCCCTGGAGTCTTCTCCAGGCTGAACACCCCCAACTCTCTCAGCCTTTCTTCACAGAGGAAATGCTCCATCCCTTGAACCCCTGTCCCCATTTACAAGGCAGAAAAGAGGCACAAATCATCCTAACCTTGAAGCAGTCATCGTTTGATCAGATGAGTATCACCCAACGGAACTCCGGACCCCGCTATTTCCCAGAGCATTGTGCAAAGAAGTCCTACACAAAACATCCCCCCATCTCACACCCACAAAATCCTCTGAAGAAAAACCGAGCAGATATCGCTGTAAATGTGGATTAATGCCGTGTGGGTCAGGTGTGGAGAAGAGTCCCCGTCCCCAGCCACTCTGGATGGAAGTTTGAAAGAAAATCTAGCACCTTCCTCTCTTGCCAAAGATTTCCTGGAAAAGTAAAACCAAAACAAAGCCAGGCTTATAAAAGCACAGCATTTCAAGGGCAGCGTCAGCAACACACCCATGTGCAGACACGTACATCTGAAATGCACTTGTCAAATTAAAAATAAATCTATCGTCTTCCCTGTGTCAATACAGCCAGAGCAGGAACTTCAAACCCAATTAGCAGCATCCTGCAGCCTGAGATTCCTCCTTTGAGGTCTCAAAGCAGAATATAAACCAAAGGCCGTAAGGAAAGCGGCAAAGCCAGCGATTCAGTGCCTTCCCTTTGAGCCCGTACAAAAGCTGGCGTAACACCACGGTGGCTGAAAACTCGCCTTTTCAGCCTGAAAACCAAAGTCCAGCCGTGTGGGTTTGTTGCAGATGAAGGCAGGTTTTTGGGGTGCAAAGCCATCAGCCTCGTGCTCTACCACATCAACGTGCTCTGAGCTGCTATCAAAGAGAACAACTTGATCAACACACCAACACCCTGAAAGCACGCTGCAGCCATAGAAGTATTATTATATTAATAATAATGCATTAAAAATCAGAGGGAAGGGGCACCGCCGAGCCAGACACAGTCCAAGCTAAGGCCAACGTTTTCAAATCCAGCCACCGACGCAGGAAGCCAGCGCAACCAGCGTGACTGGAAGGGAAGTCCCACTGACCACAGCGACGGGACCGCTCCGGCACAGAGATCCCCCTCGAGTGACATCTGCCCAACATCGCTTCCTGCCCCGCGGAGGTTGCGTGGGACGGCCGGGCACATCTCGGCACGGCCATGGTTCCTCTTGGGGGAATGAGGATGTTTTGAAAACATAGGTGGCTTGCAAAGCACTTCGGGATGTATCTGGATGAAAAGCACTCTTATGCACATCGATAATTAGCACTAACCGCTGGCGTGTCACACCCTCGTGTAGAGCATTTAGCAGATTTATTCAGCTCTTGCTGGAATGCCGGAGCACAAGCTGGATATTCAGAGAGGCGATGTGAGCGCCCTTTCATGGGGCAGATGCTGGGGAGCTAATGATGTTTGATGAGTTAAGGCCACTGGTGACTCAGGATCAGCAATTAGTTGATTTCTGCGGGAGGAAGGTGCTTTGCTCCATTAAGCTAAAAGCATCCCTCCACAGTTCAGCATGCACAGAGTCATCCTGTCCATCTCCCACAAAGCCTGCCTGCAGACATTAATTAGGGGGTTGACATTTCCCATGTAAACACTCAGGATTACCGTTGTCTCAGTACATTTCGGGGGACAGGGAGCAGAAGAATCAGATTCCGTCGCAGCTCCATCCCTCAGCCAACCTGATTCTCCCTGGAAGGGGATCAGGCACACAAGGAAAGGATTGCCGAGAGTGGTCTAATGCAAAGCGATGTGGCCCCACTGGTGTCTACAGGGCTGCAGCCGTTTTGGACCAGGCTAGTAACAGTGCATCACAAATCGGATACCCCTCCCACCCTGCCCTAGCAGGATAGGGGAACACAAACATGCACCTCCCTCTCAAGGGTTGGCAGCGATGCTCCCATCGATCAGTAACGGGCATGGGGGAGACACCACCGCACTTGTTCTCCCTGTCATTCCCAAAATCCACCGGACCAAAGGATGACTTGAAGACAGCCTGGCTATCTTTAAGGCCAAGCTGGATGAGGCTTGCAGCAACCTGGTCTAGTGGAGGGTGTCCCTGCCCATGGCAGGGGGGTTGGAACTAGATGGTCATTAAGGTCCCTTCCAACCCAAACCATTCTGTCATTCTATGATTTGGTCGGTGCTCTCCTAGGAAAGGAGGCTGCGTCCCAGCCAGCCAAAGCCTGGCAGAGGTTGGTCCCTGGGAAGTCAGGGAGCAGGACCCCGGCTTCATCCCGGGGAGCGATGTGCCGAGTCATAGGATGGCAGCTCGACGTAGCCGCGTTTCTGAGCACCAATGCCCGGGGGGGGGGGAGAGGGAAAGAACAGTTATTCCTTACAGCGAGTGGGGAATGTGGCAGAGCCGGCACTTGGACCCTCTTTTTACAACTTCTTTGAAGTGTTTGATCCCAGCCGCTCATGACACAAGAGGCTGTGGAAGCGCTACGGGTGCGATCTTCAAAGGGTTTGCACGTTAAATGATTAATAGGGACCGTGCGCGGGAAAGCGACCGTTATGGGGGTGTTGGGGGGAGGGGGGGCATCCAAGATGTATTTACCTTTACTCTTTGGGACAAAGGTATTCCCAACCTCCCCTAAAAAGCACGACATCAAAGGAGGGGGTGTGACAACCGCAGGACCCGGGTGAGCCCGGCCCCCCCCCACCCGCCCCGGGGAGCAGCCCAACTGCCCCAAACGCGGAGCCCGTTCCGGCCACGGCCATCACCCCGCGGCCACCGCAGCACGGGAGGAGCCGTGGGGAGGGGAAAGGGGGGCTCGGAAATGCTCCCACCCTCTTTCCCCAAGCAGCGGGGAGCCGTCACCAACCCCGCCCGGGCAAGGGGCACCCCTCCCCACCCCTCCCCGCCGAGCCACCGCGGCGCCGGGCGAGGCGGCGGCAGGTGCAGCCGGGCGGGCGGCGGCTCCCGGAGAGAGGAAGGATCGGAGGGGAGAACCCGGCTTTCCCGGAGCCGGGATAGAGATGAGATGGGATGGGCTGAAGACTTACGTATCTCCGTAACTTCTTCTCCGGCGGTGACTTTCGGAGCCAGCCCGAGCACACCACCTCCCCGCCGCTCATCGCGGCGGCCGGGCGCTGCCGCCGGGCGCTGCCGCCGGGCGCTGCCTCCGGGCGCTCAGCGCCGGCAGCGCCGGCCCATGGAGGGCGGTGGGTGGGTGGAGGAGTAGACGGATGGATGGATAGATGGATGGAGCGGGCGGGGGGGGGGACACAACGAGCGCCTCCCCCCGCCGCCGCTGTCGCTCGGCTGCGAGCGGGGAAGCAGGAAACTGGCTCCTTCCCCGGCTCACCACGCCTCCCGCCCGGCCCGGCGCCCCGCCAGCCTGCTTTAAAGATACAAACCCCGCGGGGAAGAGGGGCTGCCCGGCCCCTCCGCCACCCGGGAGGGGTTGCTTCTCATTCCTTCCTCCCCCCCGCATTCATACAGTACCTACAGAGAAACTTTATACAGCAGCAGGTGATGGGCAGCAAAACCGAGCGTTGCCTTAATCAAACGGTACCCCCCAAACCCTCCACTGGAAGGTTTAATCCCACCAATCCCTCCCCTCCCAGGACCCTTCCCCCTCTCCTGAAGGAAAAGGTCCCGCTCACCCCGAAAAGGCCATCGCCCCGCGGCGCTCGGGGGCTCGTGCGTGAGGTGAAGGTGCCACAGGACAACAAAGAGGTTGAGTGAGAAAACAGCCGAACATCAGCCAAACCCCCATTCCTGGATGAAAAAAATAATAATTAAAAAAGGAGAATCGATAAAAGCTTCGTATTTTATTATTGATTTTTAAATAATGGAGCTGTGCCCAGTGAAAGGGGGTTCGACTGCCACCGGAGTCTCACGCAGACACACCGGGTTTTGTATTACAGAGAATCATGCCCTGGCTGAGATTAACTATCGTCCTCCAGGTCTAGAAACACTGTGCATTAAAAAGTCTGAACCTCTCCCCAGCTCAGGCAGCAATGAAACTTCCCTCCACAGCCTTGCGAGTAGGATTACGCTCTAACCTTCCTTTTGATGCATCCTTAAAATCAAAAACCCGGGCACGGCACCCATAAAACCCGAGTCCTCCGAGCCCACGACACGCGCACGCTGCTCGCTTAGGAAAATACAACTCGGTGTTGTTTGCTGGGGATGGATTTCTAAGACCTGTCTCTATACGGCAGCTCTGCCCCAAACCTGCTCAGGCACATTCAGGCATCCTGGCCCCAACTTCTCCGCCTGTCCAAGCTCCGTGGGCAGGGACGGTCCCTCCTTACGTGTTTGTGCCGTGGCTGGTGCAATAACAACTCCACGCGGGCTGGATGCTCTACCATGTGTCAAACAACAACAACCTTTATGTAAGGCTGCCGGCGCGGAGATCTTGCATCACGTTCAAGCAGTAATTACAACTCGCAGCGCCTCTGGGAGGTAGGCACAACACCTCTTTTCAAGATGGGGACAGCACAGTTAAGCCATATGTTGTTTATCATCTTTGTGAACACATAGAAGAGGGGAATAACCCCTTAAAGAACAAGTATGTCATTTGTTAGGAGTGTATTTTTTTCAACAGCCTTGTTTTTTTTTTCCTGCCAGTGAAATGCAAAGGCTAAAATAGATTTTTTCTACCATTTTCACTGCCCAAAGGAAGAGCTTGATCCTACTGAAGCGCCGGGCAACCTCTGCGCAGATGCTGGCTGTGGGCAGACCAGCTCACCCATCTCTGCCAGTGCAGCCCACGTGATGGAGCCGGGCGCAGGGGAGGATGGAGAGGCCAGCTCTGCGTTGGCATCAGCCGGCGTTGCCTTATTCAGCGCGCTGGGGCTGTATCCATTTACGCTGCGTGAGAGCGAGTCTGGCCCGCGAACTCTCCTGGGTTAGAGACGCTTTGCGCTTTCGCAGGGAAAACTGCGTCCTGGTGACCTGCGCTTGAGAGATCTTCCCAAAACCCAGAGGGTTCTGGGAGGCCAGGGACCTATTGAGGATTTATAAAGACTTAATCGAGAGCAGACGATCACGATTAATACGCAGGTACCATGCAAAGCCATTCCACGGCGTATGTTCATGATTCACAGGTTAGGAATTCACTTGCACTGACACCAATGCAAAGTGGTATCAGTTTGAAAACCAGTTGCAGAGAACCCTGTCCGCATTTTTATGTTAACAGCTTTCACCACGCAGAGTTGAAACACTTCATTTGGGCGATGGATGTTTAAAGAAATGCTCCGTAATTATCATCGTGTGAATTGGAATGAATTATTCTACATATTCTGTGACAGCCTTTGGCTTATTACCCTGCTCCCTCGCTGTACTATCCTTTCTCTCCGCTCATCCCCTATTCTGGGCCACATTTACTGACTTGATTATATCACAAGATACATCTGAACGGTGTCCAAATCATGAAGTACCCCTGTGAATTATTTTTTTTTCACGCCTTTGGTGATGCCTATTGCAAAAGCCTGAGACCTCAGGTTGCTGGGAGCTGGGAAACGGGTTGCATTTTCTGTATTCTTAAGTACACTGCCATCTCAAATGTGAAATATAACCTCTGCACGGAAAAATGCTCGAAACAAAGACACTCCACGTGAACGTGCCTCCCTAATTCCATCGTGGTTGCATACTCGGAGTGGGAACAGCGAGTTAATTCTGGCATTGGGCTGCCAGATTACATATGATCTAATGTATGTAATGTCACAATGTCTCATGGTGCTGGCCAGGAATACAGATATTACCCCCAGTGCCTCTAGGAGTTAAAGACAATGCATGTCATGAACACGGCTCTGATTTGGCAGCGCTTGCACGTTCGTAACAGTTTTACCAACTTCAAGCTGTTCTTCCAACCGGCGGCTGGGACTGAACTCAGGCTGGCCCCAGCTGACTGCGTAAATCTCCGGAGTCTGAGCTAACAGCCAGCAGCCTTGGCGGAAAGCTGTGAAAACCACATCCCCGTGTTGGAAAAACGCGACGCGGGAGTTCTACGAAGCCACCGAGAATCTGTCTCTGCCAGCAGGAGCAACTGAAGGAGGAACAAGCAGGATTAGCAGGCATAGCAAGGGAGAAATTAAGAGATCCTATGTATGAAATCATACTCCTCACACAAGGGCAGGGCAGAAAGAAAACCACTTTTTTCCCCAAGAAAAAGCCCTTATGCCACGTGTTTCATGTGCCGGGGTGCACGAAAGTTACACTTTCTCCTGCAAAAACCTCCTGGGTTTTTAATCATAACCTTGAGCGTGCTTCTTTATTCTTGTCTGAAACCGAAATCTATGAAAAATCAGAACTTCTAAGAAAGAAACCACAATGCCCACCACTTCTCCTGCCTGCTCCAAATTTATTTAAATGAGCTGTGCCATCTACTGGCAGATGGGGAAGCTGCAGGCAGAGAAATTCCCCTCCTCGCTCCGGGGTCGCTGGTGTAAGCGGGAGGGATGGATGGAGACACAGGGCATTTCCTGGGGATTAGGGACCAGCTGGCTGAAGTGCTTTGGGCTACTTACCCCAGCCAGGCACTGATCCCTTGAAAATGCCCTGTACTGAGGTTAATATAAACTGAAACATGCTGGGGCGGGGGGAAAGGCTCTAAAAACCTGCTGTGCTGCTTGGTGCTACGTGCCTACTTTTCAATTCCGAGCGAATGCTCGGTCTCATGAGATCCACAACAATACGACCTGACTTTATCTTCACGAAACAGTTCCTGCAGCAGAGCTAGATGGAAGCAGCTTGTTTTTTATTTCATCAAGAATTTTCAAGGTTAAAAAAAAAAAAAAAAAATCATCTCTTTCAAGAGAGCTCCAGTCTTTTCAAGCTTTCCACCCCCCGTAAAAGAGCACAGTAAGCCCCCCAGAGCAACCGCAATCGAAGCCAAACCACAAGATCGTCCTTCCCTCCGTATGACAGACAGCAGCACTGGCTGCTTTCCACAAGTGGGGGGAATGCTTTGATCAAACAATGGACAGTTTGAAGCGTCTTCCCTCCAGTGTTCTGGCAAAAAACAGGGCATCGGAGCTCTGAGGCGTTGATAGAGACTCAAAAAATACAGAAAGGATGAGCTGACTCATGGGTCAGCAGTGTTCAAGGTGCACACGGTCCCTTGGATTTGGTGGTCCAGTTGATAGCGGTGGCGGTGGGAAAACCATGGATTAAACCTGCTTTGTCTCCTCTCCGTTGGAGATCCTGGCAAAACCCAGCACATTTCATCAAGAATGGATGCAGACCGCTGGGCAGCATGGGCAGGGGGCTGAGGTGCTGAGCTGGACGGTCTCCATGGATGCAGCCAGAGGACACTTCCAGTCCTGCCACTTGAAGATCATTAAACTGCTTTTCCTATTTGGGAGCCACAGTCCAAGCTGAAGCCCAGTCCTGTTTCCCTCTAAACTGGACATTGAGAAATAATTTTGCATGGAGGTAAGCTGGGACAGGACACTACTGAAATGCTTCTCAGCTCTGGGCCAGGTCCTTCATGCCTGGTCCCTCACACAGAATCACAGAATCACTAAGGCTGGAAAAACTGGTCCAACCATCAACCCAACACTCCCATACCCACTAGACCATGTCCTCAAGCGCCACGTCTACACGTTCCTTGAACACCTCCAGGGATGGTGACTCCACCACTTCCCTGGGCAGCCTCTTCCAGTGCCTGACCACTCTCTCAGTGAAGAAGTTTTTCCTGATACCCAATCTAAACCTCCCCTGATGCAACTTGAGGCCATTTCCTCTTGTCCTGTCACCAGTTACCCGGGAGAACAGGCCAGCACCCACCTCCCTACAACCTCCTTTCAGGGAGCTGTAGAGAGCGAACAGGTCTCTCCTGAGCCTCCTCTTCTCCAGGCTAAACACCCCCAGCTCCCTCAGCCGCTCCTCATCAGACTTGTTCTCCAGACCCTTCCCCAGCTCTGTCGCCCTTGTCTGGACACGCTCCAGCATCTCTATGTCCTTCTTGCAGTGAGGGGCCCAAAACTGAACACAGCACCCGAGGTGCGGCCTCACCAGTGCCCAGGACAGGGACACAATCACTGCCCTGCTCCTGCTTACCACACTGTTCCTTCTTGACCACCTGGGCACACGCTGACTCATATTCAGCTGCTGTTGACCAACACCCCCAGGTCCTTTTCTGCCTGACAGCTTTTCAGTCCCTCATCCCCAATCCTGTAGCGCTGCCTGGGGTTGTTGTGACCAAAATGCAGGACCCGGCACTTGGCCTTGTTGAACCTCTTACAATTGACCTCAGTCCATTGATCCAGCCTGTCCAGGTCCCTCTGCAGGGCCCTCTTACCCTCCAGCAGACCAACACTTACACCCAACTTAGTGTCGTCAGCAAACTGACTGAGGGAGCACTCAATCCCTCATCCAGATCATTGATAAATATGGTAAACAAGACCGGCCCCAAGACTGAGCCCTGGGGGACACCACTTGTGACCGGCCACCAACAGAACTTCACTCCATTTACCACAACCCTCTGTGCTCTGCCCTCCAGCCAGATTTTAACCCAGCAAAGAGTCCATCTGTGTAAGTCATGAGCCGTCAGCTTCCTTAGGAGAATGCTGTGGGAGACCGTGTCCAAGACTTTACTGAAGTCCAGGTAGACAACATCCACAGCCTTCCTCTCATCCACCAGGCGGGACACTCGGGCACAGAAAGAGATCAGGTTGGTCAAGCAGGACCTGCCCTGCATGAACCCAGGCTGGCTGGTCCCAATCCCCTGGTTCTTGCACCTGCCGTGTGAACTTGCTCAAGATGAACCGCTTCCTTCTAGGATGGATGAGTGCCTCATGCAAACTCTCCTGCCTGGATCCAAATATATTTTTGGCAGCTTCGTTGACCCCCTTTTTTCCCCCCACTTATGCTATTTCCACCATGAAGGAGAAGGAAACTGGGAGTTTTCCCATTTTTTCCTCACCTTCTCAAGACAGAAAACCATTGTAGCATTGCTCAGTGGAAAAAGCAACAGGCAGTGCTTCAGACACGGACACTATTCTGATTTAAGCATAAAGGCCACTTCATCTTTGTTTTTTCCTGATGAGACCAGAAGCTCTGTATGGAAAGGACTCCCTCTACGGACACTATTTGGCACAATAGGGCTTTGACCGCAGCTGGGCCCAGGGCAAGCAACCATAAAACAAATGATAGTAAAACAAGCAGGGAGAAATCTTTACTGGGCTCCCCTGCCTGTTTACCCGACCCTGGTTTACTCTCACATCCTTAGGCATTACTTCTAGAGCAGATGGTGCTCTGTGGTACGGCAAACGAGCAATTATCCTCCTGACACCCCGCAAGGCCTCCCCGCATGCGATTGCAAGAAGTTACTTCACCCCAAGCTAAGAGCTGTTGTCTGGCTTTTCAGCATAATTAGATGTAATCAAGTTTAATTTGGTTGATGCAGTAACTCTGAAGACTTTTGTAACTGGATTACTGTCGGCTCAACGGTCATGTGCCATTATATTTGCTGGTCAAAACAGAAGCCAGAATAAAACCAGATGCTTTCCCCCTACTCCTCCTTCCAGCAACACCCTTCAGGGTATGAGCTTACACTGTATGGTCAATATAATGAACTAAAAATTCTATTAGAAGAAGGAAGTCATTGCCATCATATTACGTTCAGGCCTCCCCTAGAAAGTGTGAATTATCTAGAATATGTATCTCTATGTTTGTTTACCAGCGCAGACCACACACAGCTTAGGGCCAAAACTACTGGGGCGCAGACCTATGATGCACATGAGCTTTGAGACATATAAATCATATTATCCTTATTGTACAAGTAGGGAAGCTGAAACTGTGAGCAGGAGTGAATGGCTCATGAGGAAGGAGTCACAGAATCATGGAATGGTTTAGGCTGGAAGGGACCTTAAAGCCCATCCAGTTCCAACCCTCTGCCATGGGCAGGGACACCTTCCACTAGACCAGGTTGCTCCAAGCCTCATCCAGCCTGGTCTTGAACACTTCCAGGGGTGGGGCATCCACAGCTTCTCTGGGCAACCTGTCCCAGTGCTCCATCACTCTCTCCATGAAGAATTTCTTCCTTTTGATCCAGACTGGATCTAAATTTCCCCTCTTTCATAGAATCATAGAACCTTTTAGGTTGGAGTTCCTCGGGTCCTATTTTCTAATGCATGCCACCAGCTGAGAACAAGGCATATACAAAATGCCACGTTCGTAGAAGACCTGCAGCTCTGCTACAGGTAATCCATAGGTGAAAGAGTGGCACCTGGAGCTTGCTCCCATCACACTTTAGGTCAAATTCTGAAAATTCAAGACCCTGTGATCTTTTCTAAGGCCCCCAAAATGCTGAGAGTTAAAACACACAGTCATATCCTCCTGCAGATGCTGGGGCCAGGCAAATAGATACTGAAACACTGCACGTTTTAAAGTGAAAATAATCACTGGAGTAATGTGCAGAGGTGATACGCTCTTGTGGTTTCAAAGCATTTGCCATTTGGAGGCATAGGACGTGTATTATATTCCTGGCTGAAATGTCTATTCCATTTTAGACAGACAGCTCCTAAAATCCGGCTCAATTTTGAATTGCTGATCAACCACAAAAAGACCAAAGTGTGATGAGACTTCTCCGAGATCAGCAGCAAAGGATGCTCTCCAGCTCCCAGTCCCAAAAGCTACAGAGCAGCCACCCTCACAGCTGAGTGCTGTTCAGCTGTAGATGCAGGAATATGCATCTCTGGTTTTGGCCAGATGGCTATTTTGAGTTTCTAGTGATCTGGGAAATGAACACTTCATAATGCTCTATATCTCAGAGGGTTTAGCACAAACTTTCTTCTTTTTTTTCCATACCAGCACTGTTACAGACGGTACCAAACCTCAATCAAGGATTGCAGTAACACGGTGCTAAAACCACTGTGTTTTAACACGTACTCCAAGGAGACGGCAATGTAATCCTGCCCAGCAAGTCATCCATCAAGTCTGTTAACAAATAGGCTCATGCAATTTGTTAAATACGTGACCCTCGTACTTCCTAAATCAGCATAAACGCTAATAATTTATTAATTCCATTAAAAATGGAATTTGAAAGACTGTTTGAGGCCACTTTTATAAACCAGGCCCTCAGATATGATTTGCGTCGTTATTCGGGTTTCGCGGGTGGCAAAGTTCAGACGTGTAGGGTGGTATGGAAAAGCACCACCCATGCGTGCTTAGAGTGGCACCTGAAGCACACCATTCCCAGCACTTGAGCTGCTGTGCAGAGCCCCTTCTCGGCAGTTACGACGCTGTCTACACGCTGCTGGGCAAGCCTGAACGTACATGGTGATTCATTTATACTAGAGATCTGCAGAGGTCATTTCAAGTGTTTCACGGAGATGCCACCGCGTGACTCCAACCCGCCAGAACGAGGACTCACCGGTTACAGCAATGCCAGTGTCTCTGCTGTAGGTAAGTGCTCACAGCTGGATATCCCGGAGCTGCAAACTGGGGACAAGGTGAGCACTGATTTTCCATAACCCCGTGCAGAAATGGGAGAAACCTGTTCTTGATTCAGGCAGGGGAGCCTGGAAATCTAATCCTGATCCTAACTCCGGCTTTGCTTCCCTCCATAGCTTCCCTCCATGAAGTTCCTTCATCTGTTCCTGACTTCTCTGCATTCACCTGGAGCACTGGGCACACAAGCCTGGCAGCACCGACACCGAGGCCAGTAAGCCTTGGAAGGTGCACAGGGTGGGTGCCTAGTCCAATATAGAAGCTTCTCTGTTGACATGATTTATCAAGGCCACCTCCCAGAGCACCCTATTATTTTTCCTGAGCAGTTTGTGTATTTTTTTTTTTTTGCCAGCAACCCCATATGAGCGGTGACTTCTGAAAATTTAGACCTCCGTTTTTACAGCACATACAAATATCAGTACATTAACCTGCTGAAGACAGCAAGATATACGGCTATCGGTGAAGAGCAAAGAGCAAGAACAAGCTTTACAAAGAAAATAAAAAATGTACTCCGCTGGCTGCCTCAAATTATTCAGAAAAAATCAATTGTAAGAGTAATAAAAATAGACAGCAGGATTGCTATCTCTGAAAGGCCTCAGGACATACAGGGATAGATAAAAATCACTGAAGCACAGTCTAGGATCTTAGAAATGCCAAAAATGCATTTGAAACCAGATCAGTTGCAAACATCCTGCCTGGCTTCTGGTGTGGCAGCACACCCAAAGGCGAACAGAGGGAAGTCTTGTGGGAAGGCAGTGAGCGAGGATTTGGTTGATTTGGGTCAGTTCCATGGTTCTGACACACATCTTTGTCAGTGACATGGATGGCATCAAGTGTACCCTCAGCCAGTTTGCTGACGACAGCAAGCTGTGTGGGGCGGTGACACGCTGGAGGGAAGGGATGGCATCCAGAGAGGCCTGGACAGGCTGGAGAGGTGGGACCGTGCCAACCTCATGGAGTTCAGCAAGGCCAAGTGCAAGGTCCTGCACCTGGGTTGGGGCAATCCCAAACATGAGCTGGCAGTGTGGGCTGGCAGCCCAGAAAGCCAACCCTATCCTGGGCTGGATCCGGAGCAGCGTGGCCAGCAGGGTGAGGGAGGGGATTCTCCCCCTCTACTCTGCTCTCGTGAGACCCCCCCTGGAGTGCTGTGTCCAGCTGTGGAGCCCTCAACATAAGAAGGATATAGACCAGTTGGAACGAGCCCAGAGGAGGCCACGAAGATGCTCAGAGGGCTGGAGCCCCTCCGCTATGAAGAAAGACTGAGAGAACTGGGCTTGTTCAGCCTGGAGAAGAGAAGGCTTTGGGGAGACCTTATTGCAGCCTTCCAGTACCTGAAGGGGCTACAAGGAAGCTGGGGGGGTGTGCTTTTTACAAGGGCCTGTAGTGACAGGACAAGGGGTAATGGGTTTAAATTGAAAGCAGGGAGATTTAGATTAAGTATCAGGAAGAAATTCTTCATGGAGAGGGTGGTAAGGCCCTGTGATAGGTTGCCCAGAGAAGCTGTGGGTGCTCCATCCCTAGAAGTGTTCAAGGCCAGGCTGGATGAGGCTTGGAGCAACCTGGTCTAGTGGAAGGTGTCCCTGCTCACGGCAGGAGGGGTGGAACTGGATGGGCTTTAAGGTCCCTTCCAACCCTAACCATTCTGTGATTCTAAGATCTTCCATAACCCTGGGCAAGCAGCTTAATTGCTCCGTGCCTCAATTTCCCACAGTAAAACAGTGTCAGCAATAAGAGCAATAAGGATTCTGAAGTCATTTCACTCATAATAGAACCTACAATTTCTGATGGGGCTAGTGTACATCTTTTAAATGGCCACACAGTCTTTCCCCTCTCCTATCCTTTATGTGAAAGCTCTCCCTTTACAGCATCTTTGCCGAACACCTTGTGCAGCAGACAGCGAGACACTGCTGTAGGACAGATAATAATACATTTCACAGCAGCAATAAAACAACGGGAGCCATAATTTCTTTGAACTCCAGGTCAAACTTGTTGTTAGCCAAGTCTGTAAGAACTCGTATAGTAAATTACATATGTCCCTTTACCAGCAGGATCATAAAATAAAACTTTACAATCCTTCCAAAGGTCACGGCTCTGCAACAAACAGTAAGGCAAAACAATAAATTCACCCCTGAGACCACCATTTTTGTGGCTGTGGCAGCTTTGTTTAGATCTGAGGAAATTAGGACTTTGACAATCTTTATATAAAAGTTTTTCTTATTTCTCCTTTGGACCCATCTCCCAGTTCTCCCTAAGCGTAAGGCAGAGGCTAAAACAACAGCAGTAACGACTGTTATTGGTTTCAGCAGCAGCACAGCCACATTTATCTCTATACACACATTTAATGGAAACAATGACCAAGTGTTTCTTGGCAAAATTAGTCCCCTTCTCCCCCTGAAGAAAAACACATCTATAAGCTATTTCCAAAACAATCAATATTAGTCCAACAAGCAAAACTGTATGTTACATTTCCCATCAAAGTCTTGGCATTCCTTCAAACAAGTGATGTTTTATAAATCACAGCTACTACCAAATAAACCAAACACTGCTGAGCTGGGCACCTTGCTGCTTTTCACCCAGGTCTGGGGGCCTGAATACAGGTAATTCAGCTAAAATCCCTGCGCTGATCTGCTGACCTTTAAACATTTGGCCCAGTGATGTGTCTTTTCATCTATGCTTGTATGGAAGCCAATACAACAGTCCAAGCTCCAGTAACTGCCATAGTATCACAACATAAATCATAAGGGAGAGCACAGCAATCTCTACTACGAGCTTCAGAGCATGTATTTGCTCTCCTGTGGATTTAAAACCAGAAAGACTGAGACATGGTGTTAGTTCTGCAGGTATTATTAATTAAAAATAGAGCACTTTGGGATACTTTGATCCTGCGCATAAAAACCTTCAGTGAAGGGATTATCTGGTATTCTTGAAGTGAATACAAAGGTTTTCCTCTAAACACTCTCTGGGGCTGGCATTTGGTTATGCAAAGTTTATGGCATTGCTCTTTTATTCCCAGCGGTGTTGCTCTCCCATCACTCCGTCCTAATGCTGCAAAGCCACAGACACAGTAATCAATGACACTGATTCTTTCCTCCGAAGCTCAAAGTGAGGACAAACCTCAGAAGCAGTGCTAGCTGCCAAGGAACCCAAAGTCAAGCAATACTTACCCAAAGGATGCTAGCAGAGACCGTGCTGGTCACCTGGGCTGGAGAGCTGACGGCTTACCACACCAGAAACACCCCAGTGTAAGCTACTGCACCGCATGGTCAGGCTGAGAGGTGATTCCTGTGTGCAAAGAACAACAGCTTTTTAGTGTCAGAGGTTTTATCTGGCTTCAGCCACTGCCAGAGCGCAGACACTAAGCAAAACTGTAGCAAGAAAAACTGCTTAAATCTAAGCAAATCTTGGTGCATTTCCCTGCCTGTCCAAGTGGAATGACCTCCCCTGTCCTCCAGATTAACTTCCGTTTCATTCTGGGAGAGGAGATTCGAAGGAAATACATGACATTCCACATGGAAATCCCAGGGAAAACATGTCGCATTCCTTGGCAATACCAGCTGATGTTATATATACATAGCAGGAGGTGAACAATGCCAGCCTGGAGGGAAAGAGCGGCTCCCACCCTGGCTGGGTACCCATAAATCCAGCTTCTCACAGGAACACCAGTCTCAGTATTAACCCTACACACTGTCATCACTCACACGGACCTCTACCTCCTCCTGTCTCCCACCATTAGGAAAACCAACGCCTGATGAAGGCCATTCCCAAGACTAGACAGCCCCTTCTCCTCCCTTCTGAGCCTGAATGTTGACCTGGTTAGTTCTGCTGGGAACAAACCTGCTCTCCTCCCCGTTATTCTGCCAGTTATTGAGGGTTAGCTTTTAGACCCAAGGGCAGTGCCCCCTTAGCTCAACCCTGCCCATCTCCAACTCACCGAATACCTTTGAATCAAGCACACACAGAGGAGTGGGGAGACTGCTCCTCTTGGACACGTGGTCAGAAATGCAGCAACAATCACTCATAGTGGGCCCCTGCCACATCTTCCTTAAAAATCTGCCTTTCTGCAATGGCTGCAACCAGGAAAAAAAAAAACCCCAAACCTAAAACAAAACCCCCAAACCATCAACATTCCTTTGTTTACCCACCTAAATCAAAGGTTCAACCTTCTTTCTGTCCTGAAATGAGCTCTTGTCAAGTCAAAGAATGAAGGGTGGATCATACCAGTCCTTGGATCTTGAAAGCTGTCAACTCATGTAAGGCCCTGACAGCCGCTCTGCACGCCTCTGAAACAGTCCTGCCATCCTTCCCTGTAACTCGTGACTCATGCCACATCATCCCACGACTTTATGGCACCTTCTATTGTCTTCTTCTCTACACCTTGTTTTTCACCTGTAGCTGTTTAGCCCCACCCAGCCCATCAGATCTGGCATCTGGCAGTGCGATCAGCAACGTCCCGCCCATGCCAAGAACAACAGCCAGCCCAGAGCTGCCGCAGAGATGAGGGCAGAGTGGACAGGAGGTGGTTCTGCCACCCACCCACTCTGTTTTCTGCAGATGGGCTTCCAGTTCAAGCACCCTCATTTACAACCACCGCAGTGACTGAGGATCTCAATAAGGACACCTGCTCATCGCAAGTTGTTTAGGAATGTGGTAGGGATGTGGCAATTTGGCAGCTGTACTCTTTCCACATCTTTCTGCTGAGAGAAGTAATTCCAAAACATAAAGGCCAGCAATAACATTCAAGACAACGCATTAAAAGGAGAGACGGTAACACAGGACAACACTTGGGGGTCTGATGTAGGAACTTCTCAGTGGTTTCAAAGGGAAGGCAGGTGCTTGAACCGTTTCGTGGAACCAGACTTATCGACTCAAGGCCGTACCGGGAAATGCAAACCAGCAAATGCACAGTTAACACCTGCCTAATCAAGCAGGGAAGAAGATATGAAAAAGAGCTTGATATGCAGGGGATGTCTCAGAGCATGCAACAAACACCCCGAAGTAATGACCTTGTGGTGGTGTTTGCATGATCATAACATGTAAAAGCCCCAGCCGTGGACCAAACTGAAATGTGGCAGGTGCCACATGACATAAATATGTATTTTTAGATACTGCAGGTGCAGCATTATACAGCCCTACCAGAGAACTGTGACTGCAACACTACCAGCGCAATGCTAGTTGATTACTGTTTTTCAATCTCTTTCATCTCCTTGGAAAAAAAGTCTTCAGGGCTGTTCTGTAGCCACGTCACGTTCTATGAGCCAATTTACATGGAGTTCATTAGCAATAAGGCTGTTACCTTGCTTTTTTCTCTTTATATATATATATATATTGTTTATACTGCAGCATCTTGGGCTCCAGAGTAGTAAGCGCTATGCAAACGACCGTTTGCTGGATTGTGATGATCTGGGAGGGAAGAAGGATGCTGGAAACCCTCAGTTCAAGTCCTAAATAAACCACTGGTTTCCAGTTGCCTTGGGCAAGTCACTTGATCTTACCATAATCCTGTCTTCAAAACAGAAATAAATATTTCTTTACCTGGCAGGGAAGCTGAGACCATAAACCCATTAAAGAGTGCGAGGAGTTCAGATCCTGTAGCGATAAGCAATTACTTCATACATAAGCAATGCTTGGGAGCATATGTTGGTTGTTTCAAAATACAGACAGAACTGCTTGGTCCGATGAGCACAAGAGAGATTTTCTCAATAACAGCAACAAGAAAGCAAAAGTAAGAACAAAACCACACCAATAAACTGCAAGTTGGCTCTGGAGAGATGAATGAACTCTCATCCAACTGAACATTGCTTTCTGCTGTGAACACATGCTCTCCTGGAGACAGAAACCAGGTAACTCCCGCAGAAGCTGTGCAGCTAATGTGGGCATACAGAGAAGGAAACATCTACCAAAGACACCGAAGGGAACACTACGATGCCGAGTGCTACGGTTTTATAACAGAAGAAGAATCCATAGAGTTACGAAACAACCCAGTGTACGTCTTTATTGATGATTCACAAAATCAAACATCATTCACCTAATTCACTCCAGCGGTTCCAATATGACATTTTTCCTTGCAAGGTTTGGCTGACTCTTCCAAGGTAAACAATATTTACTTGTAACTTGGGGGAATCATGCTTTTACAGTAGTCCTTTTGTAAGAGCAAGTGCATCACAGCCATGACAATACTTCACAAATTTGTAACACTCAATCTTCAAAGCACCGCGCAGGCATTTAATTAGAACTTGTTAAAGCCTCACAGCAGTCCTGGCTCCCAGTTCATTTTAGGCCACACCTCCTTATTAATATTTCACATAAACCCCCCACTACGCTTATTCAGTACCTTCCATGGGTTGTGCTAGTCTCACGAGAATTTTAACCCTTTAGTTAAGTGGGGTTTTTTAATACTCCTGAAGCGCAATGAAGATATGAACTGCTACCAAATTCGCTGCAAGTGTGCTTCCATAATCTCACCAGAACATATATTACTTCCAATAAGCCAGTGTTAAATTTACCAGGAGTTTCATTGATATAAAAATTGCCTTGATTTCCTACTAAAACAGGCTTAGTAATATCTGAATGTGTTATGCACATATCGTCACACCAGCAGTTTTCCCCACGTGAGTCAACTGCTGAGTTACAGGAGACAGGAGTGAGAAAACCTGGGGAAAGGAATGACATCTTTGATATTGTTAACTCCCAAGATGTACTGCAGGTAGCGTTCAAACCCCATTCCGAAGCCTCCATGAGGAACTGAGCCGAATTTTCGGAGGTCTAGATACCTGTAATTTAAACAGACAGTTACATTTGCAGCATGGTTATGCTGATGTAATTACAGACAGCTTTTTATCTAGGGTTTTGCTTTCCATCTTAATAACTTCCCTTTGACCCTAACCACTGTGGATCTCTGCCAACACAGCCGGCGCTGGTCAGGGGGTGTGAAGAGGTGCAGCTCCCCAACAGACAGAATTACATTAGCAGAAACCCGAAGTGCAAGCGCATTTAAACCAGCGTAGCTACACTTTGCCAATCCGCTAGAGCCCGTCCTGTTTAGGAGCAAGAACTCATTTGGGTACAAAGAACAGCTCTAACATCAGCGCTCTGCTCACACGGAGAGCATCTTTGTAAGTTTTAGTATCTAAAATACTCCTAGCAGAGGCACAAACACAGATTCCTACATTATTTCTACAGTTAGGGATGGAGCTGCCTGCTGGGGTTTGTTTAGCCCTTGGCATGCCGGTGGGGAAATCTGCCCTACAAGAAATTCTTTCATTTTCTGTTTTCTGTTCAGTACACTAAGTCATTTCATTTCCAGTAATTTCTTCAGAAGCCTAAATAGGTCTTGCTGTCTGCTGAATATTCCTTCAGTACTTATTTTCTTTTAAGGTAATTGGGATGGGTTTTTGTTCATTTTTGCCCAATCACTCTTACAGACTGATTCATTTATTTCCACAGTAAGTCAGCAAAAATCTTGGACATATCTTCTCCAAAAATGAGATCTGGAACAAGACATTCCATTTTAGAGAACAGCACCTGTTGTGCACAGAAAACTCAACTGGAAGCAAATATTCCAAATATATGGAAATCAACAAGATTATGATGGTTCTTCTTTAGAGTTCCCAAGTTCCCAGCTGGACTGTAGCTGCCGTGACACATGGGAACTATATTTGCAGCTATAAATTGTCACCAACAGTTTTATTTTAATAGGAGTGGAAAACATCTCAGTGGTTCTACTGATTTGTGGGGCCACATCTGAACTTGCTGAGGCCACAAAGTTGTTCTTCTTTATATGAATGCACTAGTAAGGGCCTGAGTGACTCCAGATGTGTTACATGCTTGTAATCCTTGTGTATGAATATTCTACCATGCCAGTTAAAGAAAAATTCAAGTACACTTAAATATAAATGCATATATATGTTTTACTACTTAGGCAGTGGAGTGGAGGAAAAAAAGCACCGGGGAAAATATTTAAGATTGGATTGATTGTAATAAATGACTTCCTTAATTTTAACTACTGTTAATGAACTGCAAGGAAAAGGTGTATTTTATAGTGTGTTAATATATTTTTATATATTTATATAGCTTTGTATGTAAAATATACATTATATATGTACTTGCTTGGACTTCCATGTGCTTCAGAATTTCATTGGCTTGAAGACCACATCCAACCAGAGTGAAGCCAAAGTAATGCCACTGATCACCTCTGCTTGCAGAACAGAAACACTCTCCAACAAATTCTACAGCTGCAAGAGATGGCCCTGGCAGACTCAGCTTGACAGTAAGCCTTTTATACCATGAAATATCTTTTTTCCTTGCAGTTCATTAACAGTAGTTAAAATTTGGGAAGCGATTTGTTACAATCAATCCAATCTTTGTTTTGCGATTCTCACTGCCCCCCCACCAGTGTTTTTTCCCCTCCACTCCCTGCCCAAGTAGTAAAACCACAGGCCTTTTACCTCTTCCTACTAGCACTGACACACAACGTGCAGTTATGCCCACACTGCAAGAAACACAGAAGGTTAAGAGTGGGAAATAACGTTTTCTGACACTTGGGACCCATCTCCTTTCTGTCTGCACTGCTGGGTGTCAGCTTGGCTGGCTAAG
The DNA here is from genome assembly GCA_027574665.1 of Rhynochetos jubatus. NCBI lineage: Eukaryota > Metazoa > Chordata > Aves > Eurypygiformes > Rhynochetidae > Rhynochetos > Rhynochetos jubatus. The sequence continues at coordinate 130,950,848 of CM050649.1, read as the reverse complement.
GCTCAGCTGTATCCACCCCACACCTTGTGACTAAGATTATGCTTTGGGTGTGAACACGTAGGCTGTGCAACAGCATGGAATCACAGAATGGTTTGGGTTGGAAGGGACCTTAAAGACCATCTAGTTCCAACCACCTGCCATGGACAGGGACACCTTCCACTAGACCAGGTTGCTCCAAGCCTCATCCAGCCTGGCCTTGAATGCTTCCAGGGATGGGGCATCCACAGCTTCTCCGGGCAACCTGTCCCAGTGCCTCCCCACCCTCTGCAGGAAGAATTTCTCCCTGATGTCCAATCTCAATCTCCCTCTTTCCATTTAAAACCATTACCCCTCACCCCGTCACTCCCTGCCCTTGTAAACAGTCCCTCCCTCCCAGCTTTCTTGTTGGCCTCTTGAGGTACTGGAAGTTGCTACAAGGTGGTCTTCATCTTGATCTTCCACTAATACACAGGGAACTGCCCCTGGGGAGCTCCACTTAGCAGCTTTTGAAGGGTTTGAAAGATGACGGGCAGATCTGATGTCGAGGGTGGCGACTTGTGAAATAGGAGAGATCTCGTAAAAGTGAAGGATATGGGTGCTGCCTGGGGCAGGTCAATCTGTACCAGTCCTGTAGTTCTGAGCAGAACTGGTGACAACTCCAGCTGGGACTAGTAATTTAAACAACAGCACAAACGTTTCTGATGACACCTATAAACGTGTCTCAAGACAGTTGAGACCAAGCCTAGCTTCTCCTCCCCCCTTTTGCTGGCAACAGAGTTTATAAACTCATTGTAAGAGATGAAATAAGTCCGCTTCTTCCAGATGAACAATAATAATAAATTCTATGCTTGCTTATCCAGGGCCTTCATCTGTAGATCTCAAAGCATTCTGAGAAGTCATTTTGGCAAAAGGAGTGAAACATAACCCATTAAAGGTAATGGAAAAAGTGCATTGAAAGAAACGTGCTGAGGATCCAGCCTTTGAATCCTTTCTGATGACTGTGCTTGTAAGAAGCAAAGGAATTGAGAATTTTTCCATTCTTCCCAGATGAAAGAAAAAGTAACTGTCTACAGATGAAAAGAAAGTTCCCTTTAGGCTGGAAAACGCTCCCTGAGGTTTTCCTTCATTCAGTAGTCTCCAGACATTGGATGTTTCTCACCTCAAAAACAGTCATGAACTCGTCTAGCTCGTACGTAAGAGGCGAGCTGAGCCCTCCATTAGCAACTGGGGGACTGTGTAACATTATTCTATGGGTGAATTAAGTTTCTGCGACCCCAGCTAGCCCCACAGTTCATGTTCTGGACCTGGAGGACTGGTAGTTCTTCAGAGATTTGAATCTTACTAAAGTGTGTGCTGCAACAATGTCCCCCAGCAATGAATTCCCGGAGCTTGTTATGTGCCAAGTTAGAAAAGCATTTCTTTTTATCCTTTTAAAAATCCATATCCTTTTATCATCATCACGAGCTCCTGTGCTGCACGGCAAGGCTTGCACTATGAAGATCAGTGCTCTCTTAGTGACCATTCATAAGCAGAATGTATTCTTTCCGGTCTCCTTTCAAAACAAATATAATCTCGATCTTTTATGTTAACCCTCTTGTTATACTGAAGCCTCCACAGCCAGTTTGAAAAAAGTAAGGCTGCAAGAACAAAGGTGTTGTGGTTCATCAAGCTGAATATTCTACTGGGGAAGAAAAAAAAAAAGGAAAAAATATGGGTAATGAAAAATTACTAGTGAAACGACATTTGAAAGCCACTTTTGTTGAATGTTTCAGGAAATAAACATTCAAAGCATCGTCAGGTTCTGATGCTGGATAAAACACTGGCTTCTGTTTCAGACAGCTTCTGCTCTGCTACAATTTTTTGGGAATCCATAAAAAAAACAGAAGGCATCCGAGGGGGTCAGTCTAAACCCATGAGTGGAGTTTGCCCAGGTTTTGTCTGGCTCTAGCACTGACTTTCTGCCTGCCTCCGTATGGCCCCACACAGCACTCTGGTTTCTCCCAAAAGCAGAGGTAATAGGAGCAGGCACCTGCCCAGACCAGCAGTGGGCTACCTGGTCTTGCTGGGCTCTGAAGGAGGTAAAGGATGTGATGAATGCTGTCACTGGCCAGGGACTGCAAGTGGCTCACCCGTACTGCCGTTCTTTAAGTCCAACTCCTCCTTTCTGCCCTGCCACACAAGAATCATAGAATCATAGAATGGTTTGGGCTGGAAGGGACCTTAAAGACCATCTAGTTCCAGCCCCCTGCCATGGGCAGGGACACCCTCCACTAGACCAGGTTGCTCAAAGCCTCATCCAGCCTGGCCTTGAAAGGACCAAACAGAAGGTTCTGGCATTCAGGCTTCAAAGAAAATTAGAAATGAAAGAGCCCAACACAGCTCAATCTTCTCTATCAAGAGCAGGAGCAAGGCCAAGGTAACATAGTGGTATCTTGGATGAGGGGATTGAGTGCACCCTCAGTCAGTTTGCAGACAGCAGCAAGTTGGGCAGGAGTGTTGATCCGCGTGAGGGCAAGACGGCTCTGCAGAGGGATCTGGACAAGCTGGATCCATGGGCCAAGGACACTGAGGGTCAAGAAGGCCAAGTACCAGGTTCTGCCCTTGGGCCACAACAACCCCTTGCAATGCTACAGGGCTGGGGACAAGGGGTTGGAAACCTGCCAGGCAGAAAAGGACCTGGGGGGGTTGGTCGACAGCGGCTGAACATGAGCCAGCGTGTGCCCAGGTGGCCAAGAAGGCCAACGACATCCTAGCCTGCATCAGGGACAGTGTGGCCAGCAGGACCACGGCCAGGGATTGTCCCCCTGTACTGGGCACTGGTGAGGCTGCACCTCAAATCCTGGGGTCAGTTTGGGCCCCTCACTGCAAGAAAGACACTGAGGGGCTGCAGCGTGTCTGGAGAACAGAATGGAGTTGGGGAAGGGTCTGGAGCACAACTACTGTGAGGAGCGGCTGAGGGAGCTGGGGGTGTTCAGCCTGGACAAGAGGAGGCTCAGGGCAGACCTGATTGCCCCCTACAACTCCCTGAAAGGAGGGTGCAGAGGGGTGGGGGTTGGTCTCTTCTCTCAAGGGACAAGTGATGGGACAAGAGGAAACGGCCTCAAGTTGTGCCAGGGGAAGTTTAGATTGAATATTAGGGACAATGTCTTCCCAGAAAGGGCTGTCAGGCATTGGAACAGGCTGCCCGGGAAGGTGGTGGAGTCACCATCCCTGGAGGATGATGTGTAGATGTGGTGCTAAGGGACATGGTTTAGTGGTGGTACGAGCAGTGTTGGGTTAACAGTTGGACTTCATGATCTTAAAGGTATTTTCCAACCTAAAGATTCTATGTTTCTATTCTATGAATATCCATGCTAAGACAGCAGCTAAAACCTGCTCTGGCACTATGTACTTTCAGCATTGTTAGACCAGATCAGAAAGGTACTTGGACTGTAAGGGGGTCAGTATGAGACCATCTCCACCACTGATGTGCATTATACTAATCAGAGTGAGGAAACAGGTGTCTTACATGTACAAAGACTGTCTGAAATACTGTTCAAGCTGATGGTAGTGGGAACACGCTGTTCATTACAAGGTACCTGCTTTGTTATGGCTCATGTTAACCTGGCACCTGGAGCCTGCAAACAGGATCAGGTTCCCTGTTTACAAGGCAATATACTCCATACTCCTCTGGCACAGAGAAAGCAAGTGACTTCCCAGAGTAACCTCTGATCACCTGACTTTCCCACCTCAGTTCCACAGAGTTCTCAGTCTAGCCAAGATCAGCATCTACAGCACTGAGCTCTCTTCTATCTACAGTTCAAAGGAAAGAGTGTGAAAATAAGATAAAATAAGGGTGCAAAATCAAGCCAAATAGTTTTCCAACTCAGAGTCTTTCTGGAAAGAAACCTGCACAACAGGAAAGATGTAGTGAATTGAATAAAACTCAGGAGTTCGTCCATGTCCTTTTATCTTCTTTTTGGAAAAGATTTCTAAAAGGCAGGAATACACAGAACACGGCAGTAATTAAGATCATCAGCTGCCTGTTTGCCTGATGATTCTCCCACAAGCAAAGCACTCCTGAAGCTGTTCTAGAGGTAGTGAGCCCCCACAATATCCTCATGCTTAGTGGGAAAAGAAAACAGGCAGAAACAGAGATACAGCAATATATAAGGGATTTCAAAAGGGAGCACATCTTGTACAGCCGCCCATTCTAAAGTCAGCAAATATTATACTTAAAAAGGAATGACTCAAGTGTTCTTCAAGGAGTTTGTGAGCCAGCTTTGCAGACTAAATTCAATCACTAAATTGGAGGAGATTAATTTCAGTCTCTCCTGCCACCTCCACGAAAAGATTGATGCTGGCTCACCACCTACCTGTTTTCTGGCAGATCTGGACTGTAGTCCAGAAGCATCCAGGATTACTCCTATCCTGCACCTCCCTAGGACACCAGACCCTGCTATGGCAGGGGGTCACAGGAGTTTTAATCTCTTCTGGGAAGTTACATCATCTGTGATGAAGTGGTGGGAACAAAGGAGGAAAGAGTCTCCAAAACAAGAGCACAGGAGGAACGAGTTTATTGCTACGTATTGCATGAAAATGCAAATGGGTGACAGGCAACGTCTTAATCTCTCTTGAGGGAAGCATGAGGCAGGGCTGAGTTATCAGTGCCTTTGCCACTGAACACCAGAATTTCTCAGGCTGTATCTCAGCATCCAGCTACACAACTGATCAACCTTGGTCAACATAATCCTTCCTCCAGATGAAGTGATATGCTCTATATGGTCTTACAGGCTGGGTGGAGAAAAGACTGAGAGCAGCCCTGAGGAGAAGGACTTGGGGGTGCTGGTGGATGAAAAGCTGAATATGAGATGGCAGTGTGCGTTGGCAGACCAGAAAGCCAACCGTATCCTGGGCTGGATCCAGAGCAGCGTGCCCAGCAGGGCGAGGGAGGGGATCCTCACCCTCTACTCTGCTCTTGTGAGACCCCACTTGGAGTACTGTGTCCTGCTGTGGAGCCCTCAGCATAAGAAGGATATCGTCCGGTTGGAACGAGTCCAGAGGAGGCCACGAAGATGCTCAGAGGGCTGGGGCACCTCTGCCATGCAGAAAGACAGAGAGAATTGGGCTTGTTCAGCCTGGAGAAGAGAAGGCTCCAGGGAGACCTTATTGCAGCCTTCCAGTACCTGAAGGAAACTGGGAGGGACTTTTTACAGGGGCCTGTAGTGACAGGACAAGGGGTAATGGGTTTAAATTGAAAGTGGGGAGATTTAGATTGGACATCAGGAAGAAGTTCTTCATGGAGAAGGTGGTGAGGCACTGGGACAGGTTGTCCAGAGAAGCTGTGGATGCCCCATCCCTGGAAGTGTCCAAGGCCAGGCTGGATGAGGCTTGCAGCAACCTGGTCTAGTGGAAGGTGTCCCTGCCCCTGGCAGGGGGGCTGGAACTAGGTGGTCTTCAGGGTCCCTTCCAACCCAAACCGTTCTGTGATTCTATGATTCTGGCCCATAAATGCAAACAATAAAGGAAGACATTTGATTCATCCTGTTTGTAAATGGATGATGTAAAGGTCTGTCAGACACTGGTCTGTTGTTAAATGATTTCATGTTGTTGGAAGAGGACAGTGAAGAATCCTACACATGCTCTGCTTTTTTTTAAGGCAGCCTCCCTAATGATCAGTCCCAATATTGCAGAATATTTGAATATACTCTTCTAAATTTTAAATTCTCCGCACTATCTCACTCTCACTAAGACGAAGTACAGACGAGGAAACACTTGTCAGGAAGAACACTAAGATCCTTCTGTTGTTTTTTAACAGGCTAAACCGTTAATTCAAAGGTTGATCTGTTTCCTTAGCAGGACAGTTTTAATTGCTTCAACCGCTTTGTTAGGAAAGATTTTTCGACCCAATTGCTCTGTCAATTGCAAAGGGAGTTATTCACAGAGCTGTTAAAGGTCACAAATTGCTTGTGGTTTCGTAACCTGTTTATCTCATGCAATGGTGGTCAGAATCTATTCAACTTGGAACACAGCCTAATGATTAAATATCAAAAATAATTGATGGGTTGTAAATTAATCCACTTCACGCAATCCTGAATGGAATGACCTGTGCCATGAGTGGACAGATTGGGAAGATAAACTAAGTAGCATTAGATTAAACTTTGTTTAAATAAACTGGCTATTCCATTGAGACTGGCAGTGATGGCAGGGCAGCTGGGCCAAGAATCGTCCCCCCAAGAAGAGGATCAAAAAAATTAAATAGTTGTTTAAAGAGGCTTAAAAAAAGAAATAGAGCTTGCAGACCAAGCTAGTGTCTTACCATTGGTAGGCATCTGCAGTTCCTAATCTGTGGAAGAAAAAGAAAACCCCTTGTAAGTAAAGGAACAGAGGAGATGCGCACAAGCAGCACTTGCCTGGAAGAGAATGCTACGAGAAAAGGGAGAGTCTGATCATCAAATTCAGTCCAAAAAAGAAAGGTGGAAATTAAGGGAAGGCATCAGCGGCTGTCAGTTCGAGTAATCGGCAGACAACCTTGAACAGATTCCCAACATGCTTTTTAAAATGCAAAGTTTGTTTTGTCAACATACTGGTTTGATTCCAGCTTCATGCAAAGACTTGTGCATATTCTTAACTTTAAGCATATCAGTAAACTCTGTTTGTGAATGTTCGGAGAGTACAGGCCTGAATATTAAATTTACAACAACATGCAGCCAATCTCATTTCTAAGTGAGTCAAAATCTCTTCACATGCGGCTATGTGGCTGCCCTTCTGTAGTGCACAAACCCCCTACCCCCATGGCTTTAATAATGGGTGCCAACTCCATAAAATTACTAAATAAAATGCATCTTTTTCTAATTGCCACCAGTGCACCCTCTCCCCTTTTCCTGCCCTGGCAGAGTCGGAGTGAAATTGTTCATTTTTTTCCCCATTTCTCTGAACACAAACAGAAAACTGTAAGCAAAGAAAGACCACTTCTCTCATCTTCAGTGCACTGCAGCTGCCCCTGACCAGGACTCGAAGAGCTATTGTATGAAGCATGCATAAGGAGACAAGAAGCCCGTTCTTTATCTCTCTTAGTTATGCTGGGTCTGCAGGAAGTGTTATTTAAAAGCCTTAATAAAGTATTTGGGCTTGGTACATCAGATCCTCAGTACTAAAAATTATGAAAAACGTGTAGAACGGGTGTTTTTTTCCAGGTCATCTTCAATGCAGAGCTGTATTTTAAGGTCACTGAAGACACACCTCATTTGTAGCTTAAAATACTTCTTACGACTTCCTTGACAAACAAGAAAGTCTACAACCTCCACAAGGACCACTCCTGCAGCCCCACGCCTCGAGGGCTGTGGGCTCTAGATCTCGCTAGCAAGAATTTCAAGTGAAAAAGCACAGCAGGCTATATCATACTTCGCTTCAGCTGTAGCATGCCTGCTTCGGGAGAGCTCGCAGGGAGCGCGGCAGGAAGCACAGGGAATAATATCAACCTGCACCCCAAACCGAGAACCAGTGTTCTGGTGATTTTAATTGCTCTGCGCCTTTTGGAACCATTACACTGAAATGGATTTTGCTCTTCTCCACTGACTCGCTATATCGCTGTGAGCCTGCAGACGATTTAAGTAACAAACTCAACCCCAATGTGCAAATGATGTTACTCTGGGATTAATCCTCCTCGAAAATTGCTCTGCACAAGTGTATGGCTGGCACAAATGGACTCATCTGGGTTATGCAAGGGTCTTGTGAACAATCAGACAGGATCCAGGGAGTAATTGTCTGTGGAGAATTACCCCATCTGTAACGTCAATTACTGTTAACTAAACAGCAGCTCTGATGTTCTGACACTGTATTTAGCCTAAAATTACTCAAAGTCACACAATCAGGAAGAAAGCAGCGGGGAGAGAGGTATGACTCAGTACAGGTCCCAGACACTTCCAGTGAAGCTTCCCACTGAACTGTTAGCACAAAAATGTATTCTCTTAAATGATGCCACTGAGGCCAGCTGCATCACAGCTAGAAGAGCTTCCAACCCAAACTGCAATTCCTCAGTTACACAATGTGATGACAAATATATCTAAGCTCTGTCTGCGTGACGGCCTCCACCTTCGCAATCCACTCTCAGCCACAAAAGCTGTGAAGAAAAGGCTCAAGGATGAAGTGCTTCACACTAGCCCCAGACAGCCCTTCGAAACGGAGGCATCCTGCTGCCCTGGTCTCCTAGCATAAAAGAAACCTTCTGTGATGAGCTAAAACAGAGAGACAGTTCGCATGCCTACAACAGAAGCACAAGAACTTCTTCACGAGTTTGCAATCACCTGCTCAGATAAATATCTCAAAGACAAAAATAAGCTTCTTTTAAATAGCATGAGTTGCTCTTCCATGCCTCTATCTTGCCAACTGAGGGCTGGTGAAACATTCCTTTGGTCAGGCAAGTCTCCTAGCACACAGGGGTTTTCCATACCTCTGTAAACGAGACTCGAGCAAAGGCAGTCGCTCCTCTCTCAAGCTGCCTCCACACAACTCCCCTATTCCTGGTACGAGGAGATCAACAGCTGCAACCTTAAAGGAAAGAAAACTAATTTGTCACACCATACAGCCATACAGTGTAAGGCAGAAGTACAGCTGACACTGATGGTTGGTTGTAAAAAGCTATGTAATTCTTCCAGGGTCCAGGACACTTGGGTAAGTACTTCACATGCTTTAAAAGTCTCTTGTTGACAGGAGAAGGCTAGGAGGGAACTTTGCAATGATAAACATCAGTAAGTCTAAGGAAAACCTAAACAATGCAGTGATGTTCCAGACTGAGGACATCCACAGCAGGCATTGTGAACTGAGTCCCACCAGTACCTCTGGTGACAACCTGTGCGTGGAGGTAAACCTGTGCAGGGTATAAAGAACCCAGCAGCAGCTCACAAGGAAGCAAAGACCCACAGGCAAGTTTCCTGAAGCCCTGTTTCCCTTAGAGTTTAAGCTTCTCTGATGCTGTAAGTTGTGTTTGTCCCCTGTGTGTCCCAATTCCTTGAGCCAGCTCTAGTGGGACTGATACCAATGCATCAATGGCACTGACATGCTGATCCAAGTGTCACGATGCCAGGGTTATCACCGATGCTGTTGGGTTTGGGCTGGTTTTCTCCTCTGTTTTCTTTTGTAGGGTAGCTTTTCTCACTCCACAGTTGAACTGCTGCTAGAATTAAAGCCAGTGAAGCGACAGTGGCTCATGGTGGGATAGTCACTCTTTTCAGTAGAAGCAATGTTTCAGGTTGTCTCAGTTCCACCGGGAAATCACACCTTCCAAACATGAGACTTGTGGAAGAAGAGTTTACATCTTACATCTATCTGCTATTTTAGAATTACATGGACGCTACATTTGGATGACAAAAGAATCATGGACTGCTTGGAGGCATCCAATTCTAGGCATTTCACCTAGTAGTATGGACGTTTACCAGGAAAAGAAATAAACTATGGTAAACTGTCTTCAGGGACTTCAGCAAAGACTTAATGCCATCCAACTCTTGAATCTCCCTTCTCCTGTTGTTCCTGCTTTGGGGACAACTTCCACAATGGAAAAAGACTGGACAGAATTACCAAATGGTCATGTCTCATCTTGGACTTTGCGAGTGCAGGCCCAGCAGAGGACTATCCTCATCCATCTACCAGCAGCTTAAAGACATAGGCCTAGCCAAAAAGGAGGTGGAAGTGTGACCCACGGACTCACCGTGTGTTGAGGTCCATCTTCATTGTCCCGCATATAGAAAGGTTTGAGGTCATATGGGTAGTTAATCACAAACACAGGAACCTCACCACAGTGCTTCACCAGGTACTTTTCATGTTCTGTTTGGAGGTCACAGCCCCACTGTAAAGACAGCAAAAGGGACCTGGGATCCTGCTTTGGTGCATCTTGCCTGCGGCAAGAGACACAGCAAAATCCCTGTGTAGGAGGGATGTGCAGCTGTGAAAAACATGAAACCAAGCACAGCAACTTCTCACAGAGGCCACTGGGAAAATTTGCTAAGCAGACAGAGTTTAATGAGTTTTAAGGCATAGCCAAGCAAGGAAAACAACGTGGTTTAAATTCCACAGAAGAGGGCCAGATCATCCTTGCACTGAGCCCAAGCATCTGGTATCAAAACAGAAAAAAACTCAAACAAATAAAAAACCCACTCCCAAATCTCCACATAGCTTAAGGGGACTAGGCACCTATCCAAAATCAGCTTATTCAACCCAGCAAATCAGCCTTATTTCGGCATCACCTTTGGTATACAGAAAGCAGCTTTGCTAGGCCGACTTCCCTCTTCCCTGCTGTATCCTCTTACAGGCTACATTATTTCTCATTTAAGAAAACCCAGTATCCTATCAACCAATTCTTTGTTATCAGAAACCCTGGCCATTTGCAATGCCCTTCACTTCTCCTTTCTTCCAGTGCTGTTATAAATTCTCTGGCTTTTGACTAGAGACCTTCAGCCCACTACAGAACGTGGAAAGAATATCAGGGGAGCGGAAGGGGAAGAGGGGAACAGGCATTCTGCAGACTCTCCTCATCTGAAAATATCCTGGGTTTGCTGTCTCAGATCAAGGCAGTAGATAGAGGGTTTGAGTTTCTACACCCACTTGTACGCAGTTACCCAACCAGCTACGAAGGAGGCTTCGGCCAGAGGGTTATTTTCCCAAAAGCATCAGAATGAGATTTAGATTCATCATTATACTTGAGATGAGTATCACCGCAAATGCTCTTCCTACTAGGGGATGTATGTGTGTGTGTGAAATTGGGCAAAATACGATTTTTAGAAAACCAAAACCTAGCAGGGTTAGAAAGACTAGTGTGTGATTCCTTTTTCCAATCAACATCTATGCTTTGGACTGACAAGGGATTCCTTTTATCTACATCTAGATGACATGTTATTTTGACATGGTTTTGGCTTATTAGTCCTTGTCAAACTTTTGGTGCTGTCCTAATATAATTCCTTTATTTGAGGACTATTACAGCAACCCTCCTCAGATGACTGTTACGGAATCCACACACACCGCACTACCTGCATATAGGAAAGAGAAGCGCTTTGCCAAAGCCTTGGTCCTTCAACAACAGACTCACCACTTCCCTGCAAACATTACATGTTCTTTTCCTACAGCGCTCACTCCTCACACTGCTCCCGTTTCACCCCCAAAGGGCAAGTTATACCTGGGCTACAACTAAGCAAACACCCCAGGAGGTGGATAACTTGTGGGAAATAACAACTCTTGTGGTATCAGAGAGAAAGGACATCTACAAAGTTCAGGCTGGCTGTATGCATGAACAGGCACAGGGACAAGCCACCAGGCAACTACCTACCTCTGGCTTGAAACTGAAAGTTTGAGAAGCTTGCTTCAAAATTTCCACTGCTTCATTGTAGGAAATCCTGGGGGGAAAAAAAAAAACCCCAGTCTTTAAGATAACTATGAAAGGAATAACAAGAAAGTTTTCTGGCAAAGTGCCACACTGGAAAATTAAGGAGGCATTTCCCCACCATCATGCCAGCTTGTGCTGTGATGTCAGACTTCCCAGCAATGCTTCTTTGGAGAGCAACCAAAACCCATTTTATATGGCAAGAACCCTAAGCTTTCCTGTGCTTCAGCTACATGCAGGGCAGGGAGCGCTACGCCCTCAAGACACTTTGGCATTATCACAGTGATGTGTTTCAGTCAGAAGTGTGTTCTGCAGAGAATTGCTTCACAGAAACGTGGATTTTTTTTAAAGAAAACAGTGTGCCCTCATGGACGTCGCTCCAACAACACAGCTCTACTGTTCCGGATGGTGTTAGGCAAAAATAACAGCCCAGAGGGCAAAGGGCCTGCAGCTTACACATTTTCATTCTACTTGGCAAAATTGTTGAGATTTATTTGCAGCAATGCTTCTCTACTCTTCTGACAGAACTCAGAGCTGATTATCCACTGGTACAAAAGGACAGCATCATGGCAGATCAAGCAGAAATGCAGCGAAAGATGCTACAGGTTTGGTAATTGGAAATCAAGGCTCAGTGAAAGACAGATTTGCTGACAAGTTTTCCACATCCCAAGCAAATGCTGTGGACAGAAAGAAGAAATAATAACCTGATCACAATAATTTCATCTCTCTCTATCATTGGCTAAATCCAATTACCACAGAATCATAGAATGGTTTGGGTTGGAAGGGACCTTAAAGCCCATCCAGTTCCAATCCCCCTGCCATGGGCAGGGACACCTTCCACTAGACCAGGTTGCTCCAAGCCTCATCCAGCCTGGCCTTGAACACTTCCAGGGATGGGGCATCCACAGCTTCTCTGGGCAATCTGTCCCAGCGCCTCCCCACCCTCTCCAGAAAGAATTCTTTCCTGATGTCCAATGTAAAACTCCCCTCTCTCAATTAAAACCTGTTACCCCTTGTCCAATTATAAACCACATTCCCTAAGGAGCATGAACTCTTTACACCCAGCTACAAGGTTTGACTAATACAGGGAAGACTCCTGGAGGAAATATCTCAGGAAGGAATATATTCCTCCATGTGTCTGGGTTATTCAAGGCCATGGTCCAAATGAGATCTACCACTGGTGCAGGCTCAGCACACGTAACGTGTGTGTGTAAGCCCAGGAATGCCCCAGATCTGCCAGCGATCAATGAATTGAGAGACAGAGGGAGACACGAGATGAGTTGACTCAGTTTCTTTTTACCTTGGACCATGGGAGAAAAGCTGAGTGCAACTTTCTCTAAGGAATATCAGTTAGGTGCAAAGATAGAAGGACTGAAATGGGGAGAGTGACTTCACTGAGGTCTCCCATGGTGTCTGTGCAGGCACAAGGCACAGGGAGGATTTACCACGAACAATCCTGTTGCCCAAGCCTGGCTGTAGCTGCTTACCAGGAAAATAGTGCTGGGCTGAGCAGCCCGACAATGTTCTGTGGGATGAATGGAGAGCACCACTACTTGAAGAGATAGGCAAGGGTAGGGAAGAGGAGATATTCTTGGGGGCCATGTGGGAAATTCAGGGGACAACTGTGTGAAGTTCAACAAGGCCAAGTGCCAGGTCCTGTCCCTGGGCCACAACAACCCCTTGCAATGCTACAGGCTTGGGGACAAGGGGTTGGAAACCTGCCAGGCAGAAAAGGACCTGGGGGTATTGGTCGACAGCAGCCGAACATGAGCCAGCGTGTGCCCAGGTGGCCAAGAAGGCCAACGACATCCTGGCCAGCATCAGGGACAGTGTGGCCAGCAGGACCAGGGCCAGGGATTGTCCAGCTGTACTGGGCACTGGTGAGGCCGCACCTCGAAACCTGGGGTCAGTTTTGGGCCCCTCACTGCAAGAAAGACACTGAGGGGCTGCAGCGTGTCCAGAGAAGGGAACGGAGCGGGGGAAGGGTCTGGAGCACAAGTCCTGGGGAGAGAGGCTGAGGGAGCTGGGGGGTTCAGCCTGGAGAAGGGAAGGCTCAGGGCAGACCTGATCGCTCCCTACAACTCCCTGAAAGGAGGGTGCAGAGGGGTGGGAGTTGGTCTCTTCTCTCAAGGGACAAGGGATGGGACAAGGTGAAACAGCCTGAAGTTGTGCCAGGGGAGGTTTAGATTGGATGTTATGAAAAACTTCTTCCTGGAAAGGGCTATCAGGCACTGGAATGGGCTGTCCAGGGAGAGGGGAGTCACCATCTCTGGAGAGATTTAAGAGGTGAGTTGATGTCTTGCTTAGGGACATGGTTTAGGGTGGGCTTGGCAGTGCTGGGCTGATGGTTGGACTCAATGATCTTAAAGGCCTTTTCCAACCAAAACAATTCTACGATTCTATGAAATCAAAACCCTTCAGTTCTTTAGCAAGCAGAGAACTGGGAAAAGCAGTTGCACAAGCAACCAGAACAGAAGACCAATTGGTATTCTTAAATATCAAAAATTAGTTCCATAAAGAGTGAGCTGTTGGAGTGAAAGAGTGAAGGAAGGCGGAGCATCAAAGCCAAAACCAAGCAAGACAGCGAGTAAACCACTGCAAGGCACATGCTGGAAGGAGGACACCCTGACAGAAAGAGGATCTTGTCCAGTGCAGCAAAACTGGAGGCCAGCAGCTTCAGATGCCAGTCTCATGCAGAGATGAAAGGGCAACTGGCGAACAGTACAAAGGGAACTGCAATTCATGCTTTTACAGAGGCATTATGCTAACCCAGAAGGGACTGAACTGGGAAAAGAACATACACGAAATAGGAACCTTTTCCCAAAAAGCCCTCTTCCAGATCACTTTGAAATAAAAGTACTTACGTCACAAAACTGTTCTTCAGTATGTGTTCCAACCTGTCCTTGTGCAAGACAAGAAAAAACACAAATGTAAAGCTACTCTTAAGGGTTCAGGGGCCCAGAGGATGCTCAGAAAAGCTACCTCCCACTAAGTTTTGATTTGTAGGTCTCCACTGTGATCTAGATAAGGGTCAGAATGCACTCCCGGCCATTCAGTGTTAAAAAGGTACCTGACTTTTGGAGCTGATAATGTGACAGCTACAGTTCTACTGCACTTGCTACCAGCTACAGAAAGCTGTGTCCCCTCTGTGTTGGCCTGAACAATAACTTAAGCTCAGGACAACTTTTAGCTCTTCAAAATCCGTTAACACAGGACAACAGAGTGAAAAAACAGAATGAAGCCCCTCTATAGCCAAGAGCTCTCAAAATGCACACCAGGATTGCAGCTCTTTCCTGTCACATTTATTACCTTCTGGGCAGGAGCTATGTATTTATGAAAAAGCTCAACATCACGAGGACATTTGGAGAGCACAGTGCTTGTTGCTGTCTTGAAAAGATCTTCCATAACCTAATAGAGAAAACAGGAGCACATGAAAAATTAACACTGCTTAGATGTCCGAGACTATAAATAAAACATGGTACACATCAGCCAAAGGGTAGAGAAGGAGCTTCTGTCCTTCTGCACGGTCAGACTGCATAAGAGGGTACTAGGTTGCTAATGCTCTTAATTAGCAGGCTTGCTCAGTAGCTGAAGAGTACTGGGACCTTTGTTTCTGCTATGGGTTTGGGCCTCAGTGTCTGCTGATGGCCTCAGTATCTCCAGTCAGGTATGTCCAGTGAAAAAAGCACAGCTAAAATATTCGAGCAGCAGCCCTGGTCAGCCACAAACACACACATTACCATCACTTGTGGTGACTGGTCTCGTATTCATTATTAGGGAGACGCCTTGGCTGTAATGAGCAATTCTGGTTTTCTGCTTTGTTGTTACAAGAGGCGGAACTAAAGGAGAAGAGAATAAACGTGTACTGTGTAGAGCCAGCCCATTAAACAGATCCCAGCTGGACTCTGGGCAGTAAGAGCAAAGCAAAGGGAACATGCACAGAGATGAGCAGAGAGCTAAAGTGGAGGACACACCAATGAAGGGATGTCTCAGAAAGTGAAAAATAGATGTGGTTTCATTTCCCTAAACTAATGTGGATTAGCTAAATGACATTATCATCCAATTTGGATATACTTATCTAGTAAAATGGGCTTCACTCATGAAGAAATTAAAATGTCATTTTGGTTCTAAACAAAAAAAAGCCCCACGTGGGATGTCACTGCATTTTGACCAACTCATTTTAAGAGTAATTTTCTCTTTTGGTTAAGCAAAGCAGACCAACCAAGTCAGTGTGCAGACTGAGAGTTCCCATGATTTCTCGTAGTCTCACGCCTGCACAAAGCAGGTAATTGATACCTGTGTAGTACTGACGATCCCAACTCTTCTTCAAAACCACCTTCCTTATTCCCATCTCCTTTGAAAGGAACAGAGCAATGCAGCTGGGCTGCATGTCATTTCAGCTGGGATGGGACCAGGTTTTTCACAAGGAAAAGCACCTCTGAAATCCCTGGCATGTTCCTGTTGTTTTCTGTGAGCGTAACAACTGCCTCATTAATTGTAGACTTCAGAGAAGCATCCACTACTGATATCCAGGTGAGTAGCAGTCACTGGACATCGCAAAGCCCAGGGGAAACTAACTGCGAAAAGATGAACCTGACGTTCAGTCAGCAGATCTGAGGGAGAAGCAGATCCCTTGCCTTGCGAGGAACCAGACCTTCCAGGGTAAGAGGAGCAAAAGGCACAGAAAAGAAGAAGCTGGGCTATGACATAGCCAAGATGAGATTTCAGGCGTGTTGTTCAAACTCTCATGTGTAGAACAACATCCTCCGTGACCTCTCCCAAAATGCTGAAACAACGCTCTGCGCTGATAAACGCACCTCCGCATCCCATCAGCCTAGAGAAACTGATAAATCAGCCCATTTTCACTCCTCTGGAGCCAAACTCAGCCTCTAGACTTCTGCATCAATCTGAGCCCTCCATTTAAAAAGGGAAGATGCAAATAAAAGGCACAGCTTTATCATATGCAGATGAACAGGTTTACCCCTCCTGCTACTCAAACACAGAGGAAATGAAAAGCTAACAGTCCTGCTGCTGAGTGGCAAATAACCAGTCAGCTTTGAACTTTCTTCAAAGTAGCTAGAAAAAGGCTTATGCAAATGAAATTAGAAAACTTCTTGGCAACTCATCTGGTTTCACCAGGCAGAGACAAGGGATTTCACATTAAGCTTCCTCTTTCTAGAAAATGAAAGTATCATCTGGTTTCAGAAAAGCATGTTGTTTAATTAGCACTTTTTTTCCCTCACTGTGCGATAAAGTAACAATTAGGTTCCCACAGCATTCAACATAAGCAGCTTCCTCTTGTGGAAAAAAGATGTGGGTGGTATGGGAAAAACAATCTGAGAAATATTTCCAGGTTTGAGACTGAGGTTTTATCCTGGCAAAAAGAAAGACAGACACGTGGGTCATGCATTGGCCTCCTCGCTGCTCTTATTTATGCCAAATGTGTACTAGGCACGAAGAGTGGAGGGGGAAAAAAGAAAAGGGGAAGGAAAAAAATAAAGGTCTCCAACTCAGAAGTCATGGCATGAAGCAGATAATATAATGAAGGACTAGAAAGCAGGCTATATGAAAAATGAGTGGGGAAGCGTAACCACTGGCGTGCTGGTTTTAAAGGAATGCGGGAGCTGGAGATACAGGCCAAGTGACTGGCTTGATTGTATCCTGTAAGAAACATGCTTGATGCTGGATTTATACAGGGAAAAAGCCATGGGAATCACAGCAAGTAGCTCATCTTGGAGGTGGAGCTCTTGGTGTCCAAAAGCCTATTAATTTGGTTGTGTCATAATGGAAATATAGAAATTGTGCTGGTAGGAGGACAGTGGTAAAAGTTTTCCTTTCTCTCTCATCTCTCCCAGCCTTCATCTCCTGATTTTCACCTTTCAAAGAAGTTCAGCAGTATCAAACCTAGCCCTCCCCAGCGCCGCTGCGGAGCTGAACGGTTAACTGCCCAGTTTTGATCAGGAGCAGCTCCCAACTGTATCGTTTAATTTTAACTTGCATCTTTTGATACTTCAACTCATCCTTTTTCCAAATAAAATTATGACCGGAGTTGAAACAGAGGAAATCATCACCAAAACAGCGGTAAATGTCAGCGGCAGCAATTGAAGGCGCTGTGCACTAGAAGGGATCAAATCATCATCTTTATTACATAAGACACTTTCAGAAAAATCACAAGAACTGCCAGCAATATTTTTGTTTATGCATTTACCTGGGCCATGCATATGGATGCAGTGTAGATCACGGGGTATTTACATCTGAAACATTCACCATGTGGACCATTATGCCCTGCCTTCATGCTTGCTCACACACACCACACCACACCACATCGACACAGAGGGGAGATTCACACACGATCATGGTCATAAAGTCCCCTCTTGCAGCTATTTAACCAACAGCTCAGGACCTGATCTGAAGACAGGCTGTTGCTATGAAAGCAAGGAGACTCTTGCCTGTCAGACCACTGCTTCACCGCCCACCGAAGCTGAACAGTAAGTGCTGGTGGAAGTTAAGAAACAGAAAAAGCCTCAGCTATTATGGCTGGATCTCACTTCAGAGAAGGAACTTATAGCCCTGCAGATACCCCAGTGTCCCTAAAGAGCGTTGTGCAACTCACTTGGAACAAACCTTTCCCATGCGACTGTAAGCGTTTGTTCCCTTGAGACTGCAGTCAGATTTGCCCAACAGTCTTAGCCTTGGCACTGAAGACAGTACTCTGAGTGCAAACTATCCTGGAAATCAGCCTACACCCACGTTTCAGATCTAAGCTCCCTGAAACTGGCACCCAAAATCAGTGCTACTGTTGATTTCATTTCATGCCTGAATTCCCTTCTGTAAAACAGAGGTAATAATGCTCCACGTCACTGGGCTGTAATGACAGCAAATTAATTTTGATGAAGTACATAACCAGTGAAAGACAATACTTCTGCCCTCAGGACAGAACTCAAATACTGTGTGTAAAATTGTATTCTTTGTCTTAAAGAGATGTACTTTCCATCTCTTAAAGAGACAGCAGTGCTAGGATGCGATCTTGTTAAGGAAGACTAACAGTACGTGCCAACTCCCAAAAGAGCGCTCAGGAAAATTTCCTACTGGCACTTGCTAAATTTACTGTCTAAATAATGGGGTTTTAGCATAGGTTTGTATGTGTGTTTGATGAAATTCAATAATGACTGCATCATATGGCCTCTTTGAGACCCTATTACTGTCAGGAGTGAAGTGGAATCCTTTAAATCCGCTGCACTGCCAAGACAGTGGAATGAAAAATAGAAGATAACGACCTACAAATACAGCTACATGACACAGCACTGAAGAGAGAGCATGGCAGCAGATATCTCAGGGAACAGATGAGACTGGAGACCCTGGACCTCCGATTCAGGGACTGGATTCAGAGGCGATGGCTCTAGTGAGTCCAGACACTTCCATACAAATTGGACGCTTTCCACTGTCTTACCTGACCTTCTAAGTCCCTCTCTCTCTCATCCAGTTTGGAGGAAGAGTGCCTTGGGGTCTGATTCTTTTGGAAAGAGGCCACAGGCCTCTCCTTAGATACATACACTCCATACACCCTGCACACTGAAGTAGTGAAAAGGTCACCCAGCCACACAGCGTAGAGTACGGCACTGAGCACATGGGACTTTCCACAGAAAAATATTGTGAAACCAGTGTTGTAAGAGTTTGAGCTTCTCTGTAGCGCTAAAACGCATTTTGGCACAGGAAAGAAATTTAGATTGCATGATCAAGAAGCATCAGACTTCACCAGAACTGTGCCACTAATTTAGGAATAACTGAGCACTGCTCTGTGCAACAAGAGTGGGGAAAAAAGGCCGTTGCTCTGAGATTGCAGGCCTTTGTGCCCGAATACATGTAACTGTTACTAAATCTTCTTTTTCCTTTTATTTTCTAAGGGAATTTATGCTTCTTTTCTAACTTTGGCTGAGGAGAAGGTCTCAGGCTTCACCAGTGAATGGTAAACATGTACATCTTCGTAGCAAGACTCGTCTTTAACAGTGTATAAGGAAATACTTCAGGATGTCCCTGAAGCAGCAGAGCATTCCCAGCACACTAACTTGCTGAAGTTAGAGGTATTCAGACCAACTCTTGAATACCAATTTTAAAAATAAATGTTAAACAATCCAGCTCTTTATGTGAGGACAAAGTTCAGATGCTAACCCTGGCCAATAGCCTCCAAGGCTTTCAACTGGGCGTTTTGCACCAAACAAAGAACTTGCAGATGACGACAAACAAACTGCCCAACGGGTAGATACATGAGAACACTGAATTTAGGTCAGTTATGTGGGGAAAAAAGAAACTTAACTTAGCCTTTAAGCAGCTGTCAGTTGTTGTATTTTGGGTTTTTTTCTTTTTTTTTTAAGAGAGATTGCCCAAGTATTTAAAAATAAACAAAATGGGAACTCCACTTCTGCAAAGGAGAACATCACAAAAGTAAGTGTGTTGCAATGTCGACCCGCTATGAGGAATGCAAAATGGCGCCTGCTGAGGAGACTTTCTGTTACAGGGCAAGATGCTGGTGGAAGACTTTGGGACGGAGGGAAGAAGCAAAAGAGAAGAGCAAAAGCTGAGACTTCACATGATGTTTAGCAACAAGAGCCAAGCCAAGGAGGGAGGGAAGTTCTTCCTTTCCCTATTCATAAAGATGTTACACATTCCAGGAATAGATCTCAAATCTAATTCTCTGAAATGCCTGCCTATACTTCAAAAGTCAAGAAATTAGGGTTCTCACAAGAGTCAACATATGTTCATGTGGTGTTCAAAGGCTTAACCACCACCTACCAGAAGATCCTGATTATTAAACTAGATAAAAGCAGGGAAGATTCCAATCAGCTCCTGATTCATGAAGGTCAACAAGGCCAAGTGCAAGGTCCTGCACCTGGGTCGGGGCAATCCCCAATACAAGTACAGGCTGGTCAGAGAATGGATCGAGAGCAGCCCTGAGGAGAAGGACCTGGGCGTACTGCTAGATGAAAAGGTGGACATGAGCTGGCCGTGTGCACTGGCAGCCCAGAAAGCCAACCCTATCCTGGGTTGGATCCAGAGCAGCGTGGCCAGCAGGTCAAGGGAGGAGATTCTCCCCCTCTACTCCGCTCTCATGAGACCCCGCCTGCAGTACTGCATCCAGCTCTGGGGCCCTCAACATAAGAAGGATATATAAGAAGGTCCAGTGGAGGGCCACGAAGATGATCAGTGGGCTGGAGCAGCTCTCCTATGAAGAAAGGCTGAGAGAATTGGGGTTATTTAGCCTGGAGAAGAGAAGGCTCCAGGGTGACCTTACTGCAGCCTTCCAGTACCTGAAGGAGCCTACAAGGAAGCTGGGGGGTACTTTTCACAAGGGCAGGTGGTGACAGGACAAGGGGTAATGGGTTTAAATTGAAAGTGGGAAGATTTAGATTGAATATCAGGAAGAAATTCTTCCCAGAGAGGGCGGTGAGGCACTGGGACAGGTTGTCCAGAGAAGCCGTAGATGTCCCATCCCTGGAAGTGTTCAAGGCCAGGCTGGATGAGGCTTGGAGCAACCTGGTCGAGTGGAAGGTGTCCCAGCCCATGGCAGGGGGATGGGACTGGATGGTCTTTAAGGTCCCTTCCAACCCTAACCATTCTATAATTCTATGATTATCTAGAGAAACAAGGGGCTCAGGAAGTGAGGCCTAAACATATTCATATACTATGGTCTAAGAACACACGAAGTTGTTCTGGAGAAAAGGAGGGAGAAAAGAAATTGGATGCTATAAATAATGGAGCACAGAGATTCCCAACGGGTCAGGCAACACAGCCCAGTGCCACCAAGATGCACAAGCAGCACACACAAGAGAATATGTCAGCTCTGCTGTCAGGCCATACTGACTCAGCAGACTGTATATGAAATCACCACCTGGATGTTATTTTATACATGTATAGCCAGTGCCTTGGGTCTTTCTTTTTAAGGCTATTTCTCCAATAGCTTTTCAAGGACCTTATCTGGTATATGAGAGGGTTTGTGGATGTTTTTACTCACAAGTCCTACCGGGCATAAGATGGCTTATGCTGAGACTAGTAAGATGCATTAGCGTCCATCATGTGGTTAAACTGCAACTGGGAGGTCAATCCTCAAAATGCAAAAGCTGCCTGACTAAGGATTTCTTTCAGTCTTCTGCTAAAGCCACGGTGAATAGCGTATGCCAGGAATTGTTGTTTCTACTTGAGATTTCAATGCAGGTTTCAAGGAGCTCTTTACAGAGCACATCAAGAGACATGCTGCCCAAATACTGCTCAGATTCACCGGAGAGATACTGAAGGTGTTGCATGGGAGGTTGCCACTTTCTGGCTTTAGCACTAGTCAAGCACATTTATACATTTCCTGGCAATACAGCAACGGTACAGCTTCCCATTCAAATGGGGCTGTGTTCACACCTCTGTCTTCCCTTCCAAATCCCCTCTGTGGCCTCATTGCTGCTGAGCAAACCCTGATCCTTGTGCAGTCCCTGTGCAACCTCTACCCAGCTCACACAGGGTAAGAGGAGCTGTGACCTCAACTGAGGGCAGAGAGCACAGCTCAGGGAGGAGGAGGAGGTTTTGGCATGGGTCCTGTATAGACATTTGGAGTGCCCACCTGCATGATGTCTTGGAGGCTCTCAGTGAAGGACAGCTCAGCCTCCACCATATAGAACTCCGCCAGGTGCCGGCGACTCTGTGAGTTTTCTGCTCGAAATGTTGGGCCGAAGGTGAACACGTGGGTAAAAGCCCTGCAAGGCAACAAGAAACAGGTAGGTCAGGCCCAGCACACAAATGAGTTTGTTCTACTGAAAGTCCCATCCACAAGCTCATTCTCCCAGGATCTAGAAGCACTTAAGTTTCCATTTGGTCTTTAACCAGTTTAATGGCACTGTTGGGTACGCTGCTATTACATTGCTTCAGCCAGGCATTAAGAGGGGTTATTCACACCTCCTCATGACTCAGCAAGGTTGCACAAACCCTTTTCCGCTTTCACTGAACACTACTCATGCTCAAGATGCTTTTTTGTAGCTGTGTGGGAATAAAACAATGACATTCTGCAGAACCAGATCACGGCAGAAGCATCACGACATCGCACCAGTCAGGCTTCCCTCACCCACATCCCTTCACATTAGTTTGGCTGCAAGGTCTGACGTTCATGGGTTCTGTGACACCCCAGAGCTCAACAGAGCAGAGAGGGTCCTGCTGCTGGGCTGGTGTTAGCCCCAAGAAGAGGCTGGTGAAGCCCAGCAGGACGCATGTATGGTGAACAGCTGGCAGTCCCCCTCTAGTGGAAAGACCAAAAGTTGATGCTGAAAGAGCCTTTGAGACAAAGAACTGGGCTGCTTCCACAGAGCTAAAAATGGTTTGGTTAAAAGGGGTTCCTACTGCAGAGAACACATCTGGGATATCATTTTATGTCGAAGCAACCAATGCATTTCCTATTAATAAGCTGTTGCAGCAAACTTCTGGGGAGCCTACTTAAATACATCCTCTCTTATTCTGCAGTCACGTCATGCTGCATTACACGGGATACAAGAGCATTCTTGATTCTCCATTTCCTTCATCAGAACCCTTCTTATCAAACAGCAACACACCTTTAAGAGTTTTATTTTTACCATGGGGAAGTGTACTCCAGACAACATGTTTTACACCATGGGCTACGAGCACTTGGGCTCCTGGTTATCCTCCAGCCAGCAAGAGCTTCCCGAACAGATGACAGGATAGTTGTTTCCTCCCATGCTGTATGGGAAGCCAACCACGATCGGCGGGAGAGAGCGAGCTGCTTCAGAAAAAGCATGAACTGAAGAGCTGCTATCTTTAGTACATCTTTAACTTGACATTATTTTTAGCTGCAGACAGCACGTAGGAGTAAAAGAACCTGATCAGTAGAGATTAAGCACAGTTTAACACTCATGAAAGGAGGTGTGCTAATTGCTGGGGTTGGCATTTGACTTGCATCTTGCTCTGCAAGCTTTCAACTTAAAAGAGGATGTTCGCTGAAGTTTCTGCACAGGCTAATTTTGTTAAACTGAAGTTTAAATAAACAATGCTACAAAAAGCAGCGTTTTTCCTTTGCCCCTTATGGAGGCATCTGCACTGCAAATAAAGGAACACACACATTCTGCTTCACTCATCTGTTCCCTCATGCCACATGACGGTTAAAGGTTACGATCCAAAGAAACAGCACTTTCTTTTTCCTCGGGTTGCTAGCAGTACACACACCAGAAGAAAGTTCCAGGTCACGACTTCAAATGTGTAGCCTGCCTGTAGGTTTCATTTCCCCACAGGCTCTGCTTTTCCTGCTCAAACAAAGAAACTTTCAGTCTCTACTGTGCTCCCGTACCTGCACTCTCTCATACGTGACCACAGCATCTACAATGCTAACCAGATTTTGCAGCAAACACCTCTCCTCAAGCATCATTCTCAGCATGACTCTTCCCTCTGTTGCCTTTTTTGCTTGATGCGACGTTACTGTAAACTTCTGCCGTCACTTGATCATCCTCCTTCAAACTGCCCTTTGCTATAGTGTCTATAAAACCTCAGCAATGTTTAGATAAGTGATGTATTAAGACTATTACTCACTGCACAGGTCAGTATTATCTCATCAGTTCCTTGTGCTCCCCCATCTGTAGCCATCTGTTGTCTTGGGTTATGGAGAAATGCGTGTTCTTCCTCCCAAAGCCTTTCTGGCTTTTTTTCCCATGTTCCTACAGCACCTGGCACAACAAGGTCTTGGATCCAAACCTTAAGAGTCTCAACTGCTATAGCAATACAAACAACAAATATGAAACAATGAGTCACTCGGCCAAAATTGTTCAATGTTTAAGGCAGAACTGGTCAAAAACTTTTGCTTGACAGGCCATGGAGGTTGGCCTGTAGTAGGAAATAGGAGTCACAGGCTCTGGTGCTACCTGTGCCCATGTTTCAGGCTTTTGATAAAATATTTCAATTTGGGGCTCTTCAGTTAAAGGAAGACTTTTCCCTAAGTAATCAGTTTAGTCCCAAGTCCAGTCCTTGGCCAGGACTGTACACAAGACAAAAATACTTTGAAAAGCTTGCAATTGCTGACGTAGCCACCCAGGGCTGCTGGGTTTGATGTGCAAGTCTCTAATTTCTGCCTGGCATGAAGCCTTCAAAAAGCAGCACTTAAAACTAAAGTGTGATACCAGCTGGCTAGCAGGAGATCCTGTCCCACAGAGCAGCAGTCTGGCTTCAAAGAGACACGTTTCACAGCTGCTGTCCAGGCACGGGCACCGCCACTTCGCTCAGTGCAGGTGACTGCAGCGGATGACAGTCTCCAGCAGTGCAGGCTACCCTGAGCACTCTAAACTGTACTTACTTCCCACTGAACAGCAGCCCAAGCATGATGACTAGCTACTTGTCCTCCAAGAGGCTTGCTAGCTGCAAGATACCTACAAATAATAACAAAAAATCCTTATTGCTCCGAGATGTCAACCGTGGTCAAACACTTCACAGTCACAGATCGATTCCGTGCTGCAAAAATAAAGCCTCTCCGTGTCCAAGTCGGAGCTTTTGGGGAGGACAAGTGCAGAACAACTCCCACAGGGACCCAGTTCCGTCTTTTCTCAGCTGTAGGCATCCTGCTGGGACCAAACTTCTCTAACCTGTGCACTAAGCACCACCTACGCTGACAAAACCAACCATGAGCCCTGCGACTTCATGAACTATCCCAAGGTGCTCACCAACAGCAGGGATAAGGGCTTTGTGGCAGCCTGCGGAGAACGTAACATTGCTGATGTAGGGCTGCATCTGCCTGCCTGGCCCTTGGAAGAAGGAAAAAACCAAATAAAAAACCCCAACAAATAAACCCACCTCTGCAGGGAAGGGAGGAATCATTAATTTCTCAGGCTAACTGTAAAAGGAATAGCTAGATACGAGTAACTGTGAGAACTTCACCACGATCCCGGGACCCTGGCAAAGGGAAAGCAGCCAGATGTCACGCTGGCAAAGTGATCAAAGGAGCGCAGTAAATTCAAGTCATCTGGTAATGGCAACGCAGCACTGACCAGAGGCCTGGACATAACAGGGAAACAGAGCTAAAAATACATATAATCACTGTTATCAACTTCAAGCATGAACAATTATTTTCATCCAGGCATTCGTACGCTGTTTACTGTGCTCTGCCATTCAAGACATTAAGCGAAAGCACGCTACACAAATCCGACCTTTATTTGTACTTCAGCTGCTATTAAAAAACGTATCTGTGATTTGATACACTGCTGTATCACACTGAGCATGTATAAATATATTAGAAAAGAGGGATGGGAGCTGACTCGGCTCCGATTTCATGGCATCGAGGGCAAAACCAGTCATTTTGTTCTGTGTGCATTCAGCACCTAGCACAATGGAGCCTCAGTCCAGGGCCGTGACTCCTATGCTCTACGATGCAAATAATCAATCATTTAACATTCCCAGACCTCTGCAAGACTTCCAGGGTTTAAAAATAACTTGAAAATTCTGGTTAAGGCTCTAAAAGTGCCTAGGTCAGTTGGGGTTGTGGGCACTCAAGCGTCTTTCAAAGAAAACAGAAGTAGTGCTAATTCCTCATGTCCAACAAAAGCGCACACAGGAGGGGGAAGAAAAAGCCAACCCAATAATCTGTCGAGGCCTTTTTCTTAGCCATTACAGGCAGAACAGTAATGTCTGTAACGCTGTCCTTATACGTGCTACCAAAGAACACAAGAGAGGCTTTGAAGCGAGTCCCTTTGCAGTTAGCTTCACCCAGATCAGAGCTCTGGCCAGCAATCCTGAGCACGTTCGTGCAGTTCACAGGCGCTGCCGGGGTCGGCACCAGAAGGCGGCACAAAGACACTTAATTAATTGCTCCCTTTCTGGGACTGCGTATTGCTCTGCCCAGTTTTCTGGGAAAATTTGAGAGCTCAGCGTGGAGGCCAAAAGAATACCCACGGCACTGCAACACACTGAAACTCTGCGGAAGCCAGGACCCCATCCTGCAGACGCTGAGCTTGCTCGCCCCAGCCCAGTGAAGGGCTTAGCCACCTTCTTCGGTACAGGTCTGTGATCGTCCCTTTGGATGCAGACAGCACGGGGATGCGGAGCTGGAGCGCAGCCATCCTCAGCATGCACGACTGCGTGGTGGAGGCTCATCTTTACACAGGCTGCATTTGTGATCTCTGCCCTGTGAACACCCAGGAAGGGAGAAACATTCCCCTTTTCCCCTTTACTTTACACGCTACTGAAACCCTCTTGAGAAGCAGCTACCTCTCTCCCTGCGAGAGCTTTACACCACGCAGAATGAAAGCTCATTTCATTTGAACTCGTTGACAATTCATTACCGAGGCAGTGATAGAAACCAATGGAGAAGTATAAAGTGCCTGCACCCAAAGCTGCTTAAAATCATCCTTTTAATTAAACTCACGCAATGTTTGTAGGCCTGAGTGTCTCTGCCTCACTGGCAATTTTTACACTGCAATCCAAATATAATTAATTGTGCCGATGGTTTCCAAGCCAGGAACGGATTGTGCTTCTCTTCCGAGCCAGGACTTTACGCTGCTACTGGGGTAATAAAGACGTATTTGTGCTGTCGAACCAAGGGGATATAACTCTGAGCAAGGCTATTAATCAAGAAGATGCAATCCCTGCACAGTCAGCTCAAAGCCTGTGCCAAGGTCACACCACACGGGAGTGACACAGCTGGAGGCAGAAGCTGGTTGTTGTGACTCAGGGCTAAGCACCAAACCACACCAGTACACACAGCTATTAATCTGTAGGGTGCCCTTGTTATCACCCACAATACTACAGGTGTCTGCCTAAACACAAATACAGCGCTGGCTCTGGCAAGGTCTGCAGTGCAGGGTTAAGCTGAAAGGTGATTTGTACCAAATCTTATCTCTGGCCACGCTAAACGAACACAACATGTGACCCTTCAACACCGTATGTTCGCCCCACCATTGGCCACCAACCCCCGCCCCCTCCTAGAACCTAGTTCGCAATAAAATCTAGCAACAATAGCTTCTAAGCCAAGGACAAAACAAGACGTCGTCAGCAGAGAAGGAAAGGAGAGCAAAGTAACCCTAAAGCCCTGGAGCTTAGCTTTGTCAGCCACGTTGTCCTTTTCCTTAAGACGAGAAGAAATTAATAAAGCAAGCCATCCAATTTAATTCCACTCTGTTCCGGCACGACCATATTCATTTTGAACATGGAGGACCTGCCTGCTCTATCAAAAGAGGCAGGTGACTTTGCTTGGCTGCCAGAAGCACCGGTTGGCTTCAACGCTTGACCCAAGCATGACTTTCAAGAGCAGCGGGGCCAGCAGGTTGAGGGAGGGGATTCTCCCCCTCTACTCAGCTCTGGTGAGACCCCACCTGCAGTTCTGCATCCAGCTCTGGGGCCCCGAACAGCAGAAGGACATGGACCTGTTGGAGCGAGTCCAGAGGAGGCCATTGAGATGGTCCGAGGGCTGGAGCCCCTCTGCCATGGGGACAGGCTGGGAGAGTTGGGGGTGTTCAGCCTGGAAAGGAGAAGGCTCTGTGGAGACCTTAGAGTACCCTCCAATGCCTGAAAGGGCCTACAATTAAGCTGGGGGAGGACTTTTTACAAGGGCCTGTAGTGACAGGACAAGGGGTAACAGGTTTAAATTGAAAGTGGGGCATCAGGAAGAAATTCTTCCTGCAGAGGGTGGGGAGGCACTGGGACAGGTTGCCCAGAGAAGCTGTGGATGCCCCATCCCTGGAAGTGTCCAAGGCCAGGCTGGATGAGGCTTGGAGCAACCTGGTCTAGTGGAAGGTGTCCCTGCCCATGGCAGGGGGGTTGGAACTGGATGGGCTTTAAGGTCCCTTCCAACCCAAACCATTCTGTGATTCTCTGGCTGGGATTGTTCAGGGATGTTGAAACGTGTATGTTGAAAGACGTTTTGGACCGATGCAAGCAACCACATGCACACAGACAATCATTCCAACACACCAATCCAACGTCTCCAGGGTCTACTTTTTGGAGGAGGTGGAAAACCAGGGCCCCTTATGATGCCAGTGAGGTGTGAGGGACAAGCAGTTTGGAGAAGGAGAATGTTTTACATCCTTGAGCTGGGAAGACCATGTTAAATTGAAATCTCAGAGTTGGACAGAAATACTTGCTTTTTAACCTCAATGTAAACATAATACTCCCATTAGTGTGGTTTGGTGGTTTGGATTTTGCACAATGGAAATGCACGTTTCTGTTGAAAAGGTGGTGGTGGTGCCTGAATTTTGACCAAGAAAAAAGCAGAAAAAAGAGTTATAAAAGATTCCTCATAGAGCATGCCACGGCCATCCTGCCTTCTGAGGAAGTGCCAATGAGAAAAGCTGCATCTTGACAGAGGCTTTTACAGCAGGACATGAGGCTCAGGTCTGGCCAGCAGCATTGGTGTGCTGAGCTCTAAGGTTTCAATTCATGCTGTGACGAGATCGGACTGTACTTCCTTTTGTAAGCAGCCAAAAATAAAAACATAAATTAAAAAAAAATGCTGTCTAACTTCCCAGATGGGACTGGGAAGTGCCAAACTGCCCCCCTCCAGCCAGTCAGACTGAAACAACGCAGCAGTTTTCCTCACTGCAACCTCCAAAGGGCAGAGTCCTACCATGCCCGCAGGGTCGCGTGTGCAGCAACACCTTCCTGCCACGCTCAGGCACTGGCTCTCCCTCCGCCACGTCATCTGCTTCAGCAGCAAGAAAAGGAGAAGATGGGACAAGGATCCTTCTCAGGACATCCACCTCTGCTTGAAAACGATCCAGGCACACTCGAGACAACAACGTGACCCATATACCATAATTGTCTGGCAAAGCACTCTGCATTTTGTTTAATAAACCTCACAGCATGCTCAGACACTGCGGCGTTAGTTTACAGATGGCAGGAGGACAGGGGAAAATCCAGACACAAAGGAAAGCAGTTACCCAGAGCTGTACAGTGTCTTCTGCTCCGGGCTCAAAGATCTCTTCAGCCTGTGTCCTCCACCCTTTCATGCGACACTGTTGTACTTTATTCTCAGTGGAGTCTTGTTCTGTCCTAGATTTGCTATTATTATTTCTAATTAAAGTCAACAAAATGACTGATTAGCAATGATAACTCAAGCTGGGCTGATGAAAGCCACCAGAGTAGTTGAGTATTTATTCAAATAACCATTTCCCATGTCCTAGCTAACAGAGATCTTCTACAAAGGAGCGATATAAAATGTTTCAAAGATTTAAATAAAACAGGGAGCAAAGATCTCTTTCAAAACTTAATCATCCTGGTGACTCCTACACTAAGCCATAAAAATACATTACCAATGTTGAGGGGGAGAGCAATTGCGTTACATCTTTTTCTTTCCAGAGTGGAAAAAAGCATGTCCACCACAAACTGCATTATAAAAGCTTTGAAGAGGATTCTTTTTTGTTTTAAATCAAATTTTTTCAGATGGACATGGGTTCTAGCAACTCCACAAATATGAATCACAGCCAGAAGCTGCATCGGTGGATGCATTACTGCACAAAGGGGGTCACAGTTCAGGCCACATTTCAGTTTGGCTGTAGCTATTTAAAATTTCCAAGGCCTCAAATTCTAAAGAAAGTAAAGAAAGTAAATACCTGTATTAAAATACAATTACTGAAAGCTGTATTAAATGTGACACGTTCCAGCAGCCTATGACACGGATCTATAACCATACTCTACTCCAGTGCAATGACAGCAAACCTTTGAAGGAAATCAGGGCACACACCACTGGATTTGTTCCTCTTTTTTAAGGAAAGCTGTGGGAGCAAACAGGGATGGAGCTGCCTGCCTTAACATCTCCTGCTGTAGCCGATTTCTGGGGTACAGAGGCTCGCTGAGAAGCAGGAGCTGCAGCGTGAACACAGGGCACGTTCACGCTCTCGTAAGCAATCAAGTTTCCACGGCGTTGTGAGCCACTGAGGGTCAGCTGAGCTGCAGTGAAAGGCTGCCCACAGGCTTTTTGCTTGCCTCACTGAGAGTGAAACAAGTTCGCAGAAGCCACCATGAATGTGGCTACTATGGTACGGGGGAACACGCGGGCAGAGGGTTATAAGGGCCCCTTTGTAACTCACAAAGCCACAGTTGCTTAACCCCCCGCAGCTCTCACGGTTTCATCTGGGTATACACATGAAGCCGAGCTGCAAGGCCCTGCACAAACCTGGGATCTTCTGATGGATCCCACAGCACCTACTGCTGCTCGGGACAGGGATGGCAAGACATTCGGAGGAGGAAAAGGGATTGCACACTGGATTCAAGGCAGAAGCAGGGTGGTTCATCTTTGCTTACTTGTAAAAGGAGAACCAAGGTTTTCATAGAATCACAGAACAGTTTGGGTTGGAACGAACCTTAAAGCCCACCCAGTTCCAACCACCTGCCATGGGCAGGGACACCTTCCACTAGACCAGGTTGCTCCAAGTCTCATCCAGCCTGGCCTTGGACACTTCCAGGAATGGGGCATCCACAGCTTCTCTGGGCAACCTGTCCCAGGGCCTCACCACCTGCTCCATGAAGAATTTCTTCGTGATGTCCAATCTAAATCTCTCTCTTTCAACTTAAACCCATTACCCCTTGTCCTGTCACCACCTGCCCTTATGAAAAGCCCCCTCCCTGTTTCCTTGTAGGCCCCCTTCAGGCACTGGAAGGTGCTATAAGGTCTCCCCAGAGCCTTCTCTTCAGACTGAACATGCTCAACTCTCCCAGCCTGTCCCCATGGCAGAGGGGCTCCAGCCCTCGGACCATCTCCATGGCCTCATCTGGACTCGCTCCAACAGCTCCATGTCCTTCTGATATTGGGGGCCCCAGAACTCCATGTGGGGTCTTACAAGAGAAGAGGAGGAGAATCCCCTCCCTCGCCCTGCTGGCCACGCTGCTCTGGATCCAGCCCAGGATATGGTTGGCTGTCTGGGCTGCCAGTGCACACGGCCGGCTCATGTTCAGCTTCTCATCCCCCAGTACCCCCAAGTCCTTCCCCTCAGGGCTGCTCTCGATCCATTCTCCACCCAGCCTGTCCTTGTGTTTGGGATTGCCCCAACCCAGGTGCAGGACCTTGCCCTTGGCCTTGTCGAACTCTGTGAGACTGGCACAGGCCATTTCAGCTAATGACGCCCTTTACCAGACAAGCGGAAAACCTGTTCTTCTGCTGCTCCCTGCACTTGATTTTTATAGTCCAGAGCTAAAATAAAGAGCACAGTGTCCAAGGGACTGCTGGGATCGCACTCAGCCCTTCACGCGTGGATCCCAGGGACACGGCTGAACTGCAGCTACTCTCAGCACACTCACCATGCTTCTCGCAAGGGAATTACCTGCTTCCCTCCCAGAAAAGTGGAGGGGGAGAGAGGACCAACAGCCTATCCATGCTCCAACCAGCCAAGCGACTCCAGGTACAACTCGCTGGTGTACCTACGAAGTTCATGCGTTGAGCCTCCCTGTAACACCAAGTCACTAACAATCGCTGCAGCAGTCATGAACCAGACTGAGGCATGTGGTAATTGATTAAAAACAGACATGTCACGGATGCTTTTTATAGCTCCAATTAAGTGTCAGCCTAATTAATGGAAGTTAGCGTGCTAATTATAAGAGTCTGCGTTGTGAGTCAGACTCAAATGTTGTTCAAGAAATGCCAGGGAATTTTTTTTCAGGCATCCAAGATAAATAATTACACTTATTTTTGTTAATTTTTAGCAACAGGAATGTTATACAACTGGACATCATTGCGGCAGCTGCATTCAAGAGTATTTAAAGTTGTACAATGTAGAGCAAATATTTGCTTGAAGACAATGCAATCTGTTACATCATTAGCAAGTCATTTTGGAAACAAATTTTAAGGCTGCATTTGCCAGACTGCTGAAAATGAAGCCTCTTTTATGGAAGGCGGCCTCAAACATAACACTGCAGAGCTGAAAAGAGATTTTTTGAACACCAACCAAAACAACAGCTCTCTCCATCTCTTTCATGCTTTGAAAAGCAGTGAAGTACCAGCATTTTAAAAGTGAAATCAGCGTGATTTCAGTACCTTCTGAAACCGAACACGAATTTCACTGCGTTCAGCTCTCTACAAAGTCAGGCAGCCACAGCTAAAAGGGTCTGGATGACTTAGATTTTTTTAGTGCCTCTGTGAAAGCAGAACACCACAGTTGCAGGATTGCAGAGGATATCTGGAATAGGCAGAACAGTAGCAAAACCCATGAAGTGTTCAAGGCCAGACTGGATGAGGCTTGGAGCAACCTGGTCTAGTGGAAGGTGTCCCTGCCCATGGCAGGGGGGTGGAACTAGGTGATCATTAAAGTCCCTTCCAACCCAAACCATTCTATGATGGCTTAGAAATCAAGGGGATGTGCTTGAGGAGAGGGCAGTGGGATTAATTATGTTTCAACTACATCAAGCTTGATAACTAGACATTAATATGCAGATGTTGGTACGAAAGGCTGAAATTTTAAGTCAAGCGGAAAAATCCAGGTCCTGGGGAGAGATGTTGAACTGAACATGAAGTAGAAAGATAATTCAACATGATGATGATTCATCAAGATAATCCAACATGGTCTTGTGGATGAGAGTGGTGGAGAGGAAAATGAGAACAAAGCCAAGAATAGACTTAAAAGGACACAATAATTCAGGCTGGAAGGGACCTCAGGAGGTCACTGGTCCAGGCTTCTGCTCAAAGCAGGGTCAGTGAGAAGGTTGCTCGAGGCTTTATCTACCTGAGTCTTGAAAATCTTTAAGGATGAAAAGTGCACAGTCTCTCCCAGCAATCTTTTCCAATGGTTGACTGATTTCTTAGTGATTTCTTCCCCCTATATCTACTCAGAACTTCTCTGGTTTCAGCTTATCCTCATCATCTCTTGTTCTCCTGTCATTCAGCATTGCACACAGTGGGCTTGTCTTTTTGGTTAGCTCTTTGCATGTTCTATCAGGCTGCTATTAGGTTGCCCCTCAGCTTTTTACCCATTTTTTGGGAACTTCAAGAGAACATGAGATGAACAAGAAAGGAGAAACCTACTGAAGGTCTAATATAATAAGAGAAACAGAGCTACGGAGTGCAAGGCAACATTGACAATTGCTGAATATGAGCCAGCAGTGTGCCCAGGTGGCCAAGAAGGCCAACGACATCCTGGCCAGCATCAGGAAGAGGGTGGCCAGCAGGACCAGGGCAGGGATTGTCCAGCTGTACTGGGTACTGGTGAGACTGCATCTTGAATCCTGGGGTCAGTTTTGGGCCCCTCACTGCAAGAAAGACACTGAGGGGCTGGAGCGTGTCCAGAGAAGGGAACAGACCTGGGGAAGGGTCTGGAGCACAAGTCCTGGGGGGAGCGGCTGAGGGAGCTGGGGGGTTCAGCCTGGAGAAGAGGAGGCTGAGGGGAGACCTTATCACTCCCTACAACTCCCTGAAAGGAAGGTGCTGGAAAGGGAGGTTTAGATTGGATATTAGGAAACATTCTTCCTGGAAAGGACTGTTAGGGTTTGGAACAGGCTGCCCAGGGAGGTGGTGGAGTCACCATCCCCAGGGGGATTTAAGAGCCGTGTGAACGAGGTGCTCAGGGACATGGGTCAGTGGTGGTGTGAGCAGTGATGGGTTAACAGTTGGACTTGATGATCTTTAAGGTCTTTTCCAACCTAAAGATTCTGTGATTCTATGAATGAGGAGAGAACTTACTCTGCAATTTATGGAGGGGAAAGCCTCCAGAGCTTTTAGGAAGAGCAGTTTTAGCTAAGGTCATGATGCAGAACAGACAGTACCTGGGATGAAACATGGTGCAAGGGAAGTCACTGCAAAACAATGATGTAAACTATTAGCAAGAGGGACTGAAAGGAGACGAGCAGGTAGAGATTGTGGGAAGTTCAGACGGGTAAAAGGAGAAAAAAAAAAGAGTAAACACAGCCAGTGAGCTGTACTTTTTGGCAACAATTGGTTTTGGCTGTCTACACTGTGCCTCTGAGTCACCTTCAGCTGTCACAGACCCTCCAGTCTAGTTCAGGTCCCCAAAGGGGCCTTTATCCTCACCGGAGGATCACGGGGTGAGGAAATACCACAAGGACTTCACAGCAAACCAATGACATTTAAAACCAGTTATCGGGACACACACAATCCTGCAGACTTCTACCACATCCATTGGTTGCTGCATCATCTGAGGCTGAGAAGACTAAAAGGGAGAGCTGTGCTACTGAATAAAGACTTTTCTGGAGACCTTAAAAAGCCTATAAATTTATAGCAGCTGACTGATTCAGACGCCCTGAGCAGTCAACCTAGATGCTGTCACTGCAAGGATGAAGTACAATGAAATGAGAAGTTGTGTCAACTAGGCCGTTCGTGTCATACTGTGAGACAAGATGAACTTCTCTGACCTTGCCTTCAATAACGAGCGTAGACAGCACAGCAGACAGTCAATAAACGCAGGAACACCTCTCTTCCCACTTTTCCTCTAAGAAAAATGTTAAAAACTCACAAATTATAAATGGCTCGCTGTTCTCTCCAGCTATTAGGAATAGCACCATGCAGCTCTGCCTCTCTGAAAGGAGGGTGCAGAAAGGTGAGTGTTGTTCTCTTCTCCCAGGTGACAGGACAAGAAGAAATTGCAGCCCTGAGAAGGATTTGGGGGTACTGGTGGATGGGAAGCTGAACATGAGCCGGCCGTGTGGGCTGGCAGCCCAGAAAGCCAACCCTATCCTGGGCTGTATCAGAAGTGTGGCCAGCAGGTGGAGGGAGGGGATTCTCCCCCTCTACTCTGCTCTCATTAGACCCCACCTGGAGTTCTGCATCCAGCTGTGAAGCCCTCAGCATAAGAAGGATATTGAAGGAATGAGTCCAGAGGAGGCCATGGTCAGAGGGCTGGAGCACCTCTCCTATGAAGAAAGGCTGAGAGAGTTGGGCTTGTTCAGCCTGGAGAAGGCTCCAGGGAGACCTTATTGCAGCCTTCCAGTACCTTAAGGGGCCTACAAGGAAGCTGGTGGTGGGGCTTTTTAGAAGGGCCTGTAGTGACAGGACAAGGGGTAATGGGTTTAAACTGAAAGTGGGGAGATTTAGGTTAGATATCAGGAAGAAATTCTTCCTGGAGAGGGTGGGGAGGCACCGGCACAGGTTGCCCAGAGAAGCTGTGGATGCCCCATCCCTGGAAGTGTCCAAGGCCAGGCTGGATGAGGCTTGGAGCAACCTGGTCTAGTGGAGGGTGTCCCTGCCCATGGCAGGTGGTTGGAACTAGATGATCTTTATGGTCCCTTCCAACCCAAACCATTCTATGGCCTCAAGTTGTACCAGGGGAGGTTTAGATTGGATATTGGGAAAAATGTCTTCACAGATAGGGTTGTCAGGCATTGGAACAGGCTGCCCAGGGAGGTGATGGAGTCACCATCCCTGGAGGGATTTAAAACACATGCAGATGAGGTGCTTAGGGAAACAGTTGAGTGGTGGATTTGCCAGTGTGGGGTTAACAGCTGAACTTGATGATTAACAGAAAGGCCTTTTTCCAAACGAAAAGATTCCATGGTTCTAAAATGAAGCCCTGAGCCCTGGACACCAGCAGACATGGGTACTCAGATGATACCCTGTAGGCTGCAGATGAACTCTCAGCAAGGACAGCAGAAGACTTGGTTCCAGACACATCTGCTAAGTCTTCTCCATACCTCCCCTGCCCAGACTTTTCCAGCCACAGCTTGGAGGTTGCTCAAGAGCTCTATAAAACTAAAAGCTAACTCCAAACAGACAGGACTGCCTAGTTGACTTGCTGTTCCCTATGACACAAACCCCATGGACAAATTTCTCCCTGACTCTCATAGCTATCCTCCTCTACCCCGGGTTTCTAATGGGCTTCTGCAGGATCTGTCTCTGCACTCCCACCTCCCACAGCAAGTCACAGCAGGATAGAGGCCAAGATAGGATGGGGAAGGGTCTCCCAAGTATTTCTACCATGGTGTTCCCAAAAAAATTCTGAGGTACCAGTTGTTTCTGAAAGCCTGAAGACTGCAACAAGTCAACATTTTATTTAAGCTACAGATTTTTTTTCTTTAAGAACAGTTCATTTTCTGGTGATGAAAAATTCAGCCTGGCTAAACCAGAAGGCAGCAAAAGGGTAAATTTCAGAGGATCAAATCCAAAACACATAGATCTTTACTGTTTTGGTTGCTTTGTTTATTGGGGAGAGTAGAACATTTCTGGTTTGGGGGCAGTAGGACTCCCACTTTTTACTACTCTGGAAGCATCATCAGGACACATTTGCTAAGCAGCTCTGGTTACTAATATGCACTTGTGTTCTTTGATCACACAGGAGTCCCATTCAGAGTAAGACCCAACCTGATAACCACAAATAAAACCTTCACAGTATCTAAAGGGTTTCACAGTACATAGAAGGTTTTAATACTGTGATGCATCACTACGTTGCTTCTGCAGCTAGAAAAGCTTGATCTATTTTTGAAGACTGAAGGGATTCAATACCACTTGAGCTGTATGTAGGCCTCAAAAGCGCCGTGTGCTTAAATAAAAATAAAAATAAAAGGAGCAGGTTCACAGAACAGTTATGCGCCATATGAATAATCACAGCTTATCTAAATACAGATGGCATTGGATCCATTTAAATGCTTGTAAGGACAATATGCTAGCGTAAAACAGGAACATGAAGTTGTACTGCACTGCACGCTGAAGAGCATTGATTATTTTTTTTACGCATCCTTAGAGAGCAAAGTGCACCCGAGTGATATCAAGGGAAAAAATATCTAGCAGACAGGTCTTGCATCTGCCTAGTTTAGTCTCCTGCTCAATCCCAGAGCAGGCTGTGTACTATTTAAAGGGAACAAACTGATGTAAGAGGGTGAGACTGTATTTCAAATTAATCATTACAATCCCTACTTTTTCTTTGGACCTATTTGATCTGTGGAATTACGTCTTGCAATAAAGGTCACAGCGCGTGACAGTCAATTAAGTCTAACACTTACAAATGAATGTCATCCCACCTTCTTTCAGGGATGCAAAAACTCCACCACTCCTACAGTTAAACAAACCCCTTCCTCATTAGTTTTCCCCAGCTAATGTCTGAGATGAGGCATCAGCCTTTGGCGGCCAAGTGACCTCTGCTTCTGTCACAGCAGCCAGGGCACAGCATGAGAAACATCCTGTCCATCGAGAACCTTTAACTTGAGTACCCCAGCAGACCAGAGTCATCTAGGTGGACTGAGAGAAGACACTCTCTCTCAGAGAGAACAAGCCAGGCAGAAGATGGGTTTCTGAAGAAATTTATACCTTTTGATTTATACGCAAAACTTGCCCTTTGAACAATTTCACTGCAGCTGTTTACCAGCAGACAATTAAAGTATGCAACAGCGATTAAATAGAAAACAGCTAAACATTTATTATTTGGTTTGCAACAGTGGATATGAGGCATGGACAGCAAACACTAAGGCTACTAGAAATACTCATTAGAACCTCCACTTGAAAAAGGCAGACCTTCCAACTTCATATTTTCTAAATTCATGGTTTTATCCCTCTCATCCGCATGACATCTGCACTGGAAAGTAACTAATCACTTTATAAGTGATATTTAAAGTCACTGTAAGTGCATAATGACCCTCCTTGGCAAATGGCCAACAGCTGCAGTGCTACCTGCCCGAGACATGGCCTCTGACAGACCTTATGAGCCATTCAGGTGGCAAGCAGTGCTTTGGCTGAAGTGCCACATCTGAGGAGAACCCACGTTGCAAATGCTCTGAAAACTGTGCCTTCAAATAAGGGATTGTGCTGATCTGACTCCATCTGCTGAATGTACTAATTTACTTCATTTACTGGGAAAATTCAGCGTAGATGAGGACGAAACCCCCTGTTCAAAGGGAATGTGCTCTCTGATAGACTGACACCTTCACCCCTAACAATCTCAGTGAAATACTAACATTAAAAGCTTAAGGATACCTTATTTTTTTTTAATCAAAGTCAGTATTAACTATTTGACTGTGATCGCTTTAGTGGCTAGAATGAACAAAGCATCAAGAGTGAAAGCCATAAAACAGAAGAAGTGAGAACTGACAGAAGGAAGACACATAACAGGAAGACTGACAAAAAAGAAAGCTTGAGAAAAAAGGAGAAGAGAGGAAAGGAATGTGATAGCTAAAATGAAAAAGATTTTCTTGCTGTGACATGCTAGACGTGAACAACAAAAAAGAGACGCTTAAGGTATTAGTTATTAGCAACAATCCTACATTCCCATATAGATTACATCTCCATCCAATATTCCCAATCCATGGCCAGCAGAAAATGACTCCTAGTATCTAAAACTAGTTCACAGAGCAGAATTAAAGAGCAGTTTAATTTTCCCCTGCCTAGGCTGGCCTCTCACACCATCACTCAGCCACTGCTGCCCAATTCATTCCTGGAACACGGTATCTAACAGATAGCAATGAGGAAAAAAAATCACACAGAAGAAGATCCCACAGATCAAGCCAAAAACTTTTCATTTTGCTCACCCTGCCATCACTTCCAAATGGAGCTGGCCAGAAACGGTCAGGAAGGCAGGCACATTGAAGAAATGGGTCTTTTCCGCAGATTCCTTTGCCTCATCTGCCGTCTGTAAGTCAGAAAAATGGGCAAGAAGTCAGACTACAGGTGTTTGATTAAAACACACAGCTCCCAGTTTATTTTCCCTTTTTTTATCCTCTTAAATTTCAAGAGATGCAACACAAAGAAAGCTGAGATGGAATCCAACACTCCCCATCTTTGCTTAGACTGCTAACAGGCTCTAAAAACCTAATCAAGCAAAACACAATTTGGTAAAAAAAACCACAAGATAAAGCATTCTTGGGCACTTCTCTTTCTAGGGGTTGGATGCAATGTGTCTGTGTTTAGTGAAAAGCCATACTTTCAAGTGGGAAATAGCACAGCTCCCACCTCCACTTTCAGTGACGTATGGGGATATGGGCTGTAGGTATCACAACAACTTGCAGAACAAGTTTGTGAGCTCTGGCACATACCCCCAGCGTCACCGGCAAAGCTTGGCCATGCCACCACAGAGGAAGGATATGCAGTTCTTTCAAACATTTCTCAGACTCACAGGGACCGTGTTGTGGTTTAACTCCAGCTAGCAAAATACCACGAAGCCACTCTCACAAATCCCCCTCCCCTCCTTCCGTGGAGGGGGAAGAACCGGAGGAAAAAAGAAACAAGGAAGCTCGTAAAATTGAGATAAGAACTATTTACTAATTGAATCTAGATTAATATATACAAATACTAGTAATAATAATAAAAATAGGAAATAAAACATACGATACAATATGACACAATTATGATACAGTTGCTCACCACCCACTGACCAATGCACAACCGGGTGCTGAGAAACGAGACTCAGAGCCAGAGAGCCCGAGAGCGATCGCAGCCTGAGAGCCGCAGTCTGAGGGCTGTCGCAGCAGATTCCGAATGAACCCAATCAGCGATAGCACGACCGGGAACACTAAACAAACCCACCAACTCCCTCACGAGCGAGCCAGCACAGGAGTTAGCAAAGCAGCTAATGCAGGAGTCAGGGGGAGTGTTAGCAAGTGTACCCGAGTACACGACCAAGAGAGTAATGGCTCCCGGACCCCCTCCTTGCCTATGCCCCGAGCGTGACATACTATGGGATGAAATACTTCCCTGGTCAGTTTGGGTCAGCTGTCTGAGCTGTGTGTCCCTGCACTGCCTGCAGCGAGACAGTGAGAGCTGGGAGCGCAGCTGCAGGGTCAGAAGCCGAGAAAGTCCCTGAATCTGGTGCAGGCATTCCCAGCGCCAGCACAGACCTTACCAGTGCTGCTCTCAGCATCCAGGAACATCCCTGACTGAACCCAGCACAGATTGTACATTGGATCCACAGAAACTAATTACTTCAGCTAAGTGGGTAGTAACTTGTTAAGATGACATAGCTTCATGGAGTTTGACTGTTTGCCCGAAACATTGTAGGCAGCACAGAGTTTGTACAAAGCTATGAGAGTATGTGGCTCTTCCCTTCTCACCTCTTGCCTTTGTATGTGGGTATGTCAGGAGCTCTAAATGTTGTAAGAAAAGAATTGCATAACTTGTGTTTAAACATCCATGCTCTGAATTAGGAAGGACATCGTAGAAAGGAAGGAGTAAACGTAAAATAAAACGTCAGCAAGGACATAATTCACCAATTTACAAGCAAGTCTGAGAACAAGAGTGGTAGAAATGCAGATTTTCTAGAGTGATCTCTGATTTTTGGCTTCCCAGTAAAGTAACATACATAGTTAAGGGCTCTGTCTACCTGGGAGTTTGGGAGCAGTTGGAGAATCCACATCTCATGCTCCTAGGAATTGGTGACATAAAAAATGAAAATCCCTCTGGAACCTCTGCTGAAGAACATTTTACCCAGCAACATGTGAAAGATGCCAGCCTGTCCAGCCAGTCTCCAAATATAAGTATTGATTTTTCACTCTTTCCTACCAAGATGAACAGTGAGGGAAGAGGGAAGAATCTCTGTCATTTGGAAGTTTGAAGCTTCACACAACATTGCCTCCAAAATTCAAATCTGATGAAAAAATGGAGGAGTATTTTCCGTGTCAGGTGCACTGCCTTTTAGCAAAGGCCTTTAAAACCAGAGTTATTTCCTTTTCATGGGCAAATGAGTTTCTTTCCATTGCAAAAAGACAAACAGTAATCAGAAAATTAAAAAAAAAAGAAAAAGGAATGCAATATCCTCTTAAGACTTGTTATTCAAACTTCAAAACAAGCAGAACTGAAACAACGTGGAATTGAAAACATCGCAGCTTACACATTATGTAGGCACTGAGAAACAAACGCTGTTTCATTTCAGCTTTCGCATGTTTTTTCAGGTCACCAGCTATTTTAAGCATAAAAAAACGACAAGTAATGGAAAATTTAGCAAGTTCAATGTTTCATTATGAAAAAAAGGACTAAAATAAGAAGCCCCATTAAAGTGATGGTTTAGTTTTTTGTTTTTAATTTACAGGCATAAAAGGAAAATTAGAAGACCTCTGTGTTGAGCACTTTTAAAAGTCAGTTGAGCATAAGGACTGTGCTTCACCACTTTCCTGGCAAAAACCAAGCTGACCAGAAGACAGCAAAGAAAGCCACCAGCCTCCTGTGCTGCGTTGGGCACAGCACTGCCAACAGAATGAGGGAGGGGATCCCACCCCTCTGCACAGCACTGGCGACTCTCCAAAGATCTGTAGGGGAAGCACTTGCTTCCCCAGTAAAAGACAGACGTGGACATACTGGAGTGAGTCCAGCAAAGGGCCACAAAGACGGTTAATGGACTGGAGCGTCTTTCATAGGAAGAGAGACTGAGAAAACTGTGACTGTTCAGCCTGGAGAATGCTCAAGGGGGATCTTATCCATCTGTGTAAAGATGGGAGGGAAGGACATGACGAAGAAACAAGCAGACTGATCTCAGTGGTGCTCACTGACAGGACAAGAGGCAATGGGCACAGATTTAAAGAAGGCCACAGGAAATTTCATGGTCTAGTGGAGGGTGTCCCTGCCCATGGCAGGGGGGTTGGAACTAGATGATCTTTAAGGTCCCTTCCAACCCTAACCATGCTATGATTCTGTAAGAATACATTTGGGCTTTTTTTAACCTGTATGGGTGGTCAAACATTAGAACAGGTTACCTAGAGAGTCAGTGAAGCCTCCATTTGGGGAGTTACTTAAAATTCATCAGGACAGAGTCCTGGGCAACCTGCTCTAGCTGACTCCGAGTGTGGCGAGATGGATTAAACGATCTCTAGAGTTCACAGTTCTGTGACCTTTTAAAGAAAAAAACAACACAAAAATAAATGAGATTTCTGTTTCAGCATTTTCTGTATTTCAATGTCACCCTTCAGCTTTAGAGGAGTCAAAGGTTCAGGAGAAAGACAGAAAGAAACTTTGAAGCTAATCTGGGGTTTGGCCCATCTACATTTACCTCCAAATACTTTCTTCTGAGGTAAGTTTGAAACATCTACTTTTTGAAGTGTAGTTCCTAGGAGTTATGCTAGGTGTTGCTAGCTCAGCTAAGTGTGCCACCGCCTCCAGCCACCCTGGATCCTCAGTTTGCTTTGTCACAGACAGCTGTGACAACCTCCGCTCAGGCTTGTTTGTCAGCCTTTGATATCCTACAACCTGCCATTTTTCCCAACGAGTCGGAAGGTGTTGCTTTTGTTCTCAAAAAGGTCTGCTGCTCATCGCAAAGATAAAACAAAGACTGCCAAAGAGCTCAGATCACAAGGCAGTTTTATCTCTTCACAGCATTGCACTAAAGAAAAGAGCTAGCTTGCCTCTCGCCACAGAGATCAATGGAAATATGACAATTTGTGGCTGTAACTCCAGGACTGCTTCCTTTGTT
Source organism: Rhynochetos jubatus (assembly GCA_027574665.1). Lineage (NCBI taxonomy): Eukaryota > Metazoa > Chordata > Aves > Eurypygiformes > Rhynochetidae > Rhynochetos > Rhynochetos jubatus. Next base: position 130,908,242 of record CM050649.1, on the reverse strand, counting down.
TCATAGGTTTTGCAGTTCTAAAAAACCCAAACAACACCACCCAAGGATGAAGAAGCAGGCCCCTATTGTTTTCTTCAAATAAACCCAGAATATTTGCTCAAAAACAATAAGGATATTAATAAACATACAAACATCCACATAGCACAGCCTCAGAGACACGGCCAAAGTACTACAGAGATGAGCTACGTACCACCCCAGTTTCTCCTACGGCAAGTTTAGTTCAGCTACATTCCTTCTTCCACTAGTGAAAAATCCCACCTAATCCTATAGGATGCAACTTCTAAACAATGAGACAGACTGGAAGCAGGAAGAGACCAGAAGAAATCAGCCATGAAATCTCAACACATCCCCCCGCCCCCCAAATCCACAAACAGGATACAGCTGTCTCCAGGACCTAGGGTTTGGTTTATTTATAATGACTTTGTGTCATTTTTCATTCTCCAAATCAGATATAATCTCAGGGAGGCAAAGAGAAAATAGACACAGCAGTAAGTGACTGGAAGAAGAGTGCGAGAATGTCTACAGCTCAACCGGACTTACAAAAACCTGCAGTCAGTTTGAGAGGCCACTGGGAGATCCCGAGATGCATGTCTGTCTGCACTGCGAGCTGTTCCTCAGCGCCTTCCAACAGAAGGTGAAGAGTCAACGTAGCAATACTTAGGTAAAATTTTATTGGCCCATCACCAGACGATCGCCTCACTTCTCTCTACAGCTGCCTGCTTCCTCTCCCTCATTTTGAGACACAAAATTGATGAAGGGGTGTTGAGAGCTGCTAAAGTAAATCCACTTGCCACACAGGGAAAATGAATTGCCTCCCTTTTCCTTCAGACAGGACCCTGTCAGCAAAGAGGTAGCTGGTAATCAGCAACTTCACATTTCATAGAATCACAGGACAGTTTGGGTTGGAAGGAACCTTAAAGATCATCTAGTTCCAAGCCCCTGCCATGGGCAGGGACACCTTCCACTAGCCCAGGTTGCTCCAAGCCTCATCCAGCCTGGCCTTGGACACTCCCAGGGATGGGGCACCCACAGCTTCTCTGGGCAACCTGTCCCAGTGCCTCCCCACCCTCTCCAGGAAGAATTTCTTCCTGATGTCCAATCTAAATCTCCCCATTTTCAATTTAAACCCATTACCCCTTGTCCTGTCACTACAGGCCCTTGTAGAAAGTTCCCTCCAGCTTCCTTGTAGGCCCCCTTCAGGTACTGGAAGGTGCTATAAGGTCTCCCCCGAGACTTCTCTTCTCCAGGCTGAACAAGCCCAATTCTCTCAGCCTTTCTTCACCGGGGAGGTGCTTCAGCCCTCTGATCATCTTCATAGCCTCCTCTGGACTCGCTCCAACCAGTTCAACTGAACCGCTAGAGGTGGTTGCTCCACTTTATCCATTCGAGTGTAGGACCAGGCCTATGTTTTCAAGTGCCCATGCCCCAGATTTATTCTCAGCCTTTTAGATCAATCTCCCTTCTTTATTATAACCAACAACAGTCACTTATAGAAGACAAATAATAAATAGTAGCGATGTTATCCCTTCACTGCTGACACCGAGCGAGATTGTTTTGCTAGTCAAAAAAAAAAAAAAAGAAAAAGTGACACCACTGTGGTGCTTTTATTTCAGTTAGATGGACTTTTTTCCCCACTTCCCAACCCCAAAATACCTAGATGATAAAAGATTAGTGGGGGATAACGTGTTTGCTTTTAAGTTCTGTCCATTTCCCAGTCAAAAGCTGCCTAAATTGCAATGGGGAAAGAGGGAGGGGAACCTGTATGAAGCATCTTGGTGACTCAAAGTAAATGTTCTATAAACGTAGTAAGATTTGACGTCAACATCAAAGGCTTTTTATTCTCATTCTAAATACGAGACCAACTGGATTTAGTACCTGTTTTGTTCTCTATCTCCTCAAATGTCTAATGATTTAATTTAAAATTACTCCCTTTGATGTCAGTCTTGTATTAACTTTTACTTGAGGCAATTAGCTCCAGGACAGTATAAACCGTTTGATTTCATCTTTCACTCTACACAATCCAAATGCATGAAGGGATCAGAGACAACTTGAAAAGCTCACAGTAATCACTGCTGCAGCTCTAGCCCAGGCCCACAACACCGTGCTACTGAAGCTTCACAGCACCACATCTTTAATCCGGACCTGCCCTCTGCGATGTCTCATTATAAACACGATTGAATTTTCCTTTTTAGACAAACACTGCAAAATTCATAACTTCCAAGAAGTCCTCCTTGCAATTCCAGTCCTAATTCTGATCAGCTGCGCTTGCATTGGGCAACAGCAGCTGCTTCTGCTGAGGCAAACATCTCATAAGTATCGTCTGGAATTACAGGCAAGGATAAGCCAGGTAGAAATGAGCAGAAACTGGGAAAGCCAGAAAAGGCAAGAGCAAGCCCTCCCTCAGCTTGGTGCCAGCTTATCCCAATGCCTGCAGAGCACCTCTGAATCCCCAGTCTCCCAGGGGCTGGCTGCCTCCCACGATACATCTCTAACTGGAACCAACTGATAGAGACTAATACTCTTGCGTTTAACTGTGATTCTCCCGAGCAGACTCCAGCCTTCCTTGGTGCTGACAATGCTCCTTTTCGGCAGTACGGAAGGAATGCTAGGAATAAGTTTCTGCATCTTCAGCAGCAGGCACATACTGCCCCCCTCAGAGGGCTGAGGCACCTCCCCTATGAAGAAAGGCTGAGAGAGTTGGGCTTGTTCAGCCTGGAGAGCAAAGGCTCCAGGGAGACCTTAGAGCACCTTCCAGTACATGAAGAGGCTACAAGAAAACTGGGGGACACTTTTTACAAGGGCCTGTAGTGACAGAACAAGGGCTAATGGGTTTAAACTGAAAGAGGGGAGATTTAGATTGGACATCAGGAAGAAATTCTTCCCAGAGAGGATGGGGTGGCACTGGGACAGGTTGCCCAGAGAAGCTGTGGATGCCCCATCCCTGGGAGTGTCCAAGGCCAGGCTGGATGAGGCTTGGAGCAACCTGGTCTAGTGGAAGGTGTCCCTGCCCATGGCAGGGGCTTGGAACTAGATGATCTTTAAGGTCTCTTCCAACCCAAACCATTGTGATTCTAGGTTTCCTGTCTCTGCAGTAGGCATAGCCATGCACTTGCTCCTTTTAGGAATCTAGAAACTTTTACATTCACTCCTGTGAATGGTAAAAAAGCAAACATCATCTCTGGATACAATTTAGGTAAGAACAACATCTGGATGGTTCTTCGGGTTTACAGTTAAGTAGCCTTCAAATAATGAAACCGCCTGATCCAGACCCTGGATTCAGTCAAACAACACCCAGATGCAATGAGGTATGCGTGTAGGAAGAGACAAGGCTGATACAGAACACAGCGCCTCAGCTGGAGCCAAGAGGTAGAGTGCAGCACTTCGTACACACAGAGCACCGTCCCCAGGAAGGAATAAGGCCACAGGCAATATGAAACATGCAAGATCTACTTTAAAGAGCTGTGAATGCCAATACAGCTGTTGTGCTTTCTGACTGCCTGCTGAGTTCTTCTAAAAGGCTGCAGCTGGGTAGCAGGGAAAGTGGCTGTCCAGGGCCTCATCATAACAGCTGCAGTCTCCTGGGCCAGACAGACTCCTCCAGAGGGTAGAGAAGCCTGTACCTTCCCCACAGCAGCCAAGGACAGTCAAACAAGGACACTTGCCAGGGAGCAAAGTGGAAAAGACAGAGCAAGAGGCCCAGAAAGCAGGGAGCCTTCAACACTGCAGACAGAGTGGGAGGCTACTGAAAATAGCAGGGAACAGACATGCAGCCAGGTCACAAAGACAAAAGAAAGGCAGATTTCTGAGGAAGCAGCCCCAGAAGGGGACTGGGTAAAGTTTCTTGTGACATACAAAGCTGCTAAGAATTGTAGACTCCAGAAGAAAAAAACATGGAAAGGATCTGCCCTGATAAGCTAAGACTGCTGGTACAGAGGAATTATTCTCACATTAAAGTAGAAGTATCCTGGGCTGTACCCAGAGAAGTGTGGCCAGCACAGTGAAGGAGGTGATTCTCCCCCTCTACTGTGCTCTTGTAAGACCCCACCTGGAGTGCTGTGTCCAGCTGTGGAGTTCTCAGCATAAGAAGGATACAGACCGGCTGGAACGAGTCCAGAGAAGGCCACGAAGATGCTCAGAGGGCTGGAGCACCTCTGCTATGAAGAAAGGCTGAGAGAGTTGGGCTTGTTCAGCCTGGAGAAGAGAAGGCTCCAGGGAGACCTTATAGCACCTCCCAGTACCTGAAGAGGGCCTACAAGGAAGATGTGGGGGCTTTTTAAAAGGGCCTGTAATGACAGGAAAAGGGGTAATGGGTTTAAATTCAAAGTGGGGAGATTTAGACTAGATATCAGGAAGAAATTCTTCATGGAGAGGTTGGTGAGGCACTGGGACAGGTTGCCCAGAGAAGCTGTGAATGTCCCATCCCTGGAAGTGTTCAAGGCCAGGCTGAATGAGGCTTGGAGCAACCTGGTCTAGTGGAGGGTGTTCCTGCCCATGGCAGGGAGGTTGGAACTGAATGGGCTTTAAGGTCCCTTCCAAACAAACCATTCTATGATTCTATGAAAAAGGACTGTCTCACCCTATTGATCTGCGTTCCCCCTATTCCAAGAATTACCTCATCCTACTTTGCATTCTACTAAAACACAGCTTTCAATATTCAAAGCTTTTTTTGCATTTTCAGTAAGTTTACTTTAAAGAAGGCAGTGAAAGCAAAAGGCTTCTCCCCTCCAGGTTTCCACCGAAGGCAGACACCGTCAAAGGTACAGAAATCCACAAGTCGGTGTTGCTGCACTTCTCAGTGTGGGTTTGGGTCTGCCTGGCTGTTCTCACACTTCTGGCAGTTTCTCCTCAAACCTACACTTTTCAGGTGTAGAAAGTCTCGCATCCAAGATTTCTCTGGATTTTCTCTCTTTTCTTGTGATTTATTTTTTAATCTCTCCTCTGCTTCCTGTCCTCTTTTCATTGTTGCAGTACTTCATTTTCAAATTGATTTGCCCAGCAGAAAGGAAAGGGATTCCTCCTCATCCCAACTCCTAGTATGAGAACATCCCAACCAACTGTGGATGAGCCCACAGACTCATCAGTACACCCAAACAAAGTTAATGAGGAAGCTGAAAATATAAACAAACACAAATCCTACAGGATTAAGAGGTCTGGGAATCAAAGATCATATGCCTTCAAAAAGCATTTTTCTTTTAACTCAAGATACTTTTTTCCCCATCTCTTCATGCTTCATGTAAAAACAGACTCCTACTCTCCTCGCTTTCCACCATTTACAAAGAATGTGTGGGCCTGAGCAGCCACCAGACATTAGTCAGAAGATTAAAATTGTGCCAGTCCGGAGAAGACAGCTATTAAAAGGCGATGATGGTTCACAGCGGGTGCAAAAGCAGCATCTACTTGGGTCCTAAAAGCTACTCAACCAAAGTTCTCAACTTACTCCACCCACAGCAGGCCAGCCAAACTGGTGAGATTATCAGTTTTACACACCGTCCAAGGGAATGAACAAAAAACCAAAGGCAGGAAAAACAACCTGTAAGAAGATGTATTGAAACTACTACAAACTCCGGAGCAATAGGACACTAATTTATGTTCTGGTTGCAACCAGAAGATAGACGTTAAAACTTGAAGTATAGGATTTAAATATTTTTAAAGTGCTTTTTTTTCTAATACGGTTCAAAGCTGTGTCAGGGGAGGTTTAGACTAGATATTAGGAAGCATTTCTTTATCGAGAGGATGGTCAAACACTGGAACAGGCTTCCTAGAGAGCTGGTCGATGCCCCAAGCCTGTCAGTGTTTAAGAGGCATTTGGACAATGCCCTTAATAACATGGTTTAACTTTGGGTCCTCCCTGAATTGGTCAGGCAGTTGGACTAGATGATCCTTGTAGGTCCCTTCCAACTGAAATAGTTTATTCTAAATTGCAGAATCTAATCCGCAGGTTGCTTTCACCGATTCCCATCTCCATAAGTCTTGACTACTGCTCCAGTATAAGAGCAACAGGAATTTATTTTCTCCCTTGGCCTGTGCAAGCATTGAATTAAGAGCTAGTTTAAAAGCAGATAGGGAATGTGTTGGTGGTTGGTTTGATTAAAAGCATACAGAGTTTTTGGGCTTTGCTGCAAATACCACTCCCTTATTTTTAGGTTGGACACCTTTATGTCACCCTTATTTTTATGCCCGACAGCCTCATATACCCAAGACAACAATCTTCCCCAAATTTTCACCGTCAAGAAACACTGTCACTGCTCCAGCGGTCACAGCGGGATAGCAAGTGGTCTGGGATCTCTGCTAGCCAAGACCAATTCTGCACACAGCTTCGCAGAAACAAAACCAAGTCCTAAATTAGGCCAGACAATGAAGCACTATTCAAAGAAACAGGAAATGATGGAGAACTTCCCAGCAGCAAGCAGGTTTCTGAAGCCCTTTCTTTGTGGCACAGACCATTTAATGGGATCTCACTCGGCACTTACTCCACACCTTTCAAGCACAGCTGCCACTACATTTCTCCAAGACAGGTATTATTTACACCTAAGCAATCACACTGGAGAGAGAGCAAGAGATTTGCCTTGAACTACTATGCATTTAGTTAAGATCCAGTTTATATGTTTCAGACTCACAATTTAGTACCTCAACCAACATTTGCATCAGAGCTGCTGTGACTACCAGCCACCTACGCTGTAGTCCTGCATCCTTTACAGCTTTCAAGTGGATACAATTTGTACCGAAGACGTAATACACTGTACAGCTGCAAACTGTATAATGTTCTCATCATTAAGTGTCACTTGTTTTCACATCTTAATTTGCATGCAACAGCCTGGAACGAACCTTTGGTAGCATTAAGGGATCTCAATTAAACAGGAACGATTTAGTTTAGCTAATCAGCTCTATTGTCCCAGCAAGCAAAAAGCTGAGTCACACGTACTGCTCTGGAAGGGAATCGCTAGTGGCACAGGTTAGATCTCGAGATCCTGAAGAACCAGTACACGGAGGGGTTTTGTCATCGGGCTGTGCAGAGAGTGGAAGACATGATCCTGCAGCAAGCAACTGCTACCTCAACAGTTTCTTTTGGTTACAGATGATTCACCAACAAGGCTGGAGCCAATAAGCGTAAGTGGCAATGGGATGTAATTGTTTGAGACAGAAGAGTGAATTTCAAATATAGAAATATAAAAGGCAGATGGAATTTCTTATGATTCATGGATGTGGGGGTTAGGAACCATGAGAAATCTGTAGGGAAGATGTCAGTGGATATAGCTGTATTTACATTTCATAGGAGATTTTGACCCAAGATATGAAATACTTTATATAATAATAGATTGTGGCAATAATATGGTGGATGGGTGGGGAGACTTGGCATTGTTGGGGAAGAATTTGAACATATGACAGCAGCAGCTTGTAGGGAGGAATGTATACACAGGTGAAAAGGAGTTTTAGGTATCACTGACTTCCTTTTAAGGTGTTACCTCATGGTGAATTATATTCTTCATTTCAAAGCTAAGAAATATTTGTGTATAGTAGGCTGCCCTGAATGACCCATCCCTTCTCTGGGGCTCTTAGGATCACATCTTTCTGTTTAGCAAGATGTTCCACCTCCCTCTGCTGTTCTTTGTAAACTTTTCCACAGCATGAGGGATAGAAAAACTTCATGAGTACAAAAGGTGCTGATTAGTACACAAAACAGCAACGAGAGTGGAAAAATAAAAAAAAAAAAGAGCATCTGTTTAAATTATTATTTGAAGTAAAGGACTGCTATAATAATCACTGAAGTACATAAAGGAAAGGTCTTGTAAAGACAAACATTTCCTCTAACCTTCAATGACTCCAGAATTGCTCTGCAAGCAAAAATCAAAACAAACTTTGCACAACCCAACTTACCTCAATTTGAAAGAGTTCGCCAGCACCTTCACAGTCATTTGATGTAATTATGGGGGTATGAATATGTATGTAGCCATTATCCTGGAACAGAGAGAACACTAGAGTTAACTAGCTGAAAATATCCAACATCAACTTCAGGGATGACATCAACCAGTATACAACATAGCTGTTAGCCCCCAGCCAGGACAGCATTTGTACTCTTCTAGGCAATCTCTGCCTTATGTGGACAAAGAAGTAATTAAATGCCAGCATGACTCACAAATCCATGTTCAGTACTTGTGCTTTTTCCTCCATGTTTCATAAATAAATGAGATTTATGTCATCCCATCTCCACACCATTACCCTTTCTTCTCAGCTCCTCCAGTATTTTTGTATTTTTGGGCAGTTACAATCAAATACACCTCTCTATGGGCTCAATATTTCAGTTTCTTATAGCTTTTTGGAAGCTGGTGGTTGGGCAGAGGATGGTCTCTTAATGTTCTCCACTAAGAGAAACGACCAAGTGTGTTAGATGACAGAAATCACGTGGTGCATGGGAGAAAGGCCTTAAAAAACAATCACTATGAAAACATCAGTCTCACCTCACATCTTTGGAGATATCTAAGTCAAACATTTTTTAAGAGACATGGTATACCCTGGCTTGGTCATCATAGAATCACAGACTGGTTTGGGTTGGAAGGGACCTTAAAGACCATCCGGTTCCAAGCCCCCTGACATGGGCAGGGACACCCTCCATTAGACCAGGTTGCTCCAAGCCTCATCCAGCCTGGCCTTGAACACTTCCAGGGATGAGGCATCCACAGCTTCTCTGGGCAACCTGTGCCAGTGCCTGCCCACTCTCTCTGCCAAGAATTTCTTCCTGATGTCCAATCTCAATCTCCCCTCTTTCAGTTTAAACCTGTTACCCCTTGTCCTGTCACTATACCATAGGTAACTGGGAGAATTACTCACTCATGTACTAGTTCATAGATCCAGTAGAGGACTCTGAAACCAGGAGGCTGTATGAAGAAAAAGCCTCTCCAGGTTTCTGTGCAGCGCAGACATAGGCTTTTAAACCAGCTGCAACCCAATTTTCAGTGCATGAGTACTTCAAGCAGACTTCAAACACATAAAGCATGTTAGAGGCAAAACCGGGAACAGAACTAACCATCAGCTTCCTAACTTAGCCTCACTACAGAGATCACTGGTGGAGCACAGAGACCACACCCACACACGTCAAGGCAAACAAGAACCTGGAACTAGCTGATTTCAGCTGTGAACAAAGGATTCGTTTTCTCTTGCATCACTGTAGTCTAGCACAAAGGGAAGCCCTTTCAAATCAAGGGTGTGCCACCATGACCATAATGCAGACAATGATGTAGCGTAACCCATTGTCTGTTTACACAGAACACTAATAAAAGATAAAAAAGCAAATGTTTCTAAAAGCTTCGTTTCACAGCTGTTACCAGAATAATACAAACTGACCAGTCACATGGCAGGTCCCAGTTCTTATCACTGGCTAGTTAAAGGCTGAGAAGATAGACGTGATATTTACTGCCCACCCTGAGAATCAAACTAACATTAATTTGGACCAAAGAGTTTGTACGGAGACGGGATGCATTTTGTGGAAGTCCTATAACACAACCAAGAGGGAGCAAAGTCTCCGCAGTCAGCTCTAAGCTACCTTGGTTACAGGTGCAAGGACCTTGGCTTGCCCACTGCCTAGCAGGAGCTCCTCAACGACATCTAGGTACTACACAGAAGTAGTTTTGGAGCCAGAAGTACTTGCTTTGCCTGGGGAGGGTAGTTTCAGCCTATCCATGCAAAATGCCGGTCTGTGCCATAATCCCATGTGCACTCCAGAGACCTGCTGGTCACATACAGGGCTGGCAGGCCATGAGAGTTTGGAAAATTGCCTGAATTACAGCAACTGCTATCACTGTACGAGAAAAGAAGCACATTTCACACAGAAGACCATTACATGCTTTGGAAAAGAATGTGAACTGCACAGGTCTGAAAGAGAAGAATCCCATAAAAACCACTTATAAAAGCTCCTAAAATACTTCAAGTCACATTACGGGCTCTGACAAACTGGGAAGTCGGTTAGTGTGCAAAGTGGAGGTTGCCATTCACATGGTTCCTAGACACAGTAAAACAGTTGCAGTGTTTATCCCACATGGACCACAATACTCAGAATAAAAGATGACATATTAGCCTTCAACATCCAAACCAAAGGCATTTGACATTAGGGATTCACTGCTGGAAATTAACAGGCAAAAATAAAAAAGTTTTTAAAGTTACAGAGAGGCTAGATAATTTCAAGGGTGTATTCAAACAACCCCACTTATTTTCTTTCACCATTAAACTCTTTACAGCTTTGCACAGTGAAAATATTGATTATACTTCCCGATTATTGTACATTCTGCCATTGCCAAGTTAGAAATCGCAGCATCCTTGGGATGATGTAGGTGGCAATTTAAAAGACTGTTTTCCTTCCACCAGAAATGGAGCAAACCACAGACATTCCTGGTGCTGGGAGAGTCGTGACACAAGCATTCACAAATATCAGGTCTGGGACCAAATCTTCCTTATCTCTTTAAAAATAACTTAAGTGTAGCTGCTGCTACTAAATTAATACTCTTTTTTCCTCCTTTTTTAGTACTGCCCAGCTCTTGAGCATTTAAAACAGGATGATATGCCAGAGTCTGAACTGGAGTTAATCTGGAGAAGTACAGCCTTTGCCAGAATAAGATGCTTTCCTGCACCTCAGCTGGCTTCCTCGTGCACGTTTGAAATCACAAACTGTTGTAGGCAATGCCATCTAGTGGCATGATACCCCAAAGACCGATTCCCAACAGAGCTCGGTTCTGTCTTACGAGCTGCTGGCCCAACGCTGACACCACCAGCAGCTTTACCTGACACAGGATTTCTACTAGGGTCTTAAAACCCCCAAATCTTCCAAATACCATGCAATTCCATACCGGTAACTCTAGAGTAAGCAAGCTTTCTTTGTCACTGCAGGTGACAAATACCAGCGGACTCAGGACCAGAAATTCTATCTCAACAATTCTGACCTGTTCTTTGGGCCACACTAATTACTACATATGAATTTTGCAATCAGAATGCTCTGAATATGATTCTACTCGAACTAAAGTCAGTTTAGCTAAACTAAAACTTGCTTATTTCAATGAACAGCTTTAAAAGAACAGGCTCAGGTATGCTAGAGGACTTGCTACCTTTATCTACTCACACAAAGAAGCACACGGGGTCTCTATAAGGCATCTGGAATCAGAGTCAATTCACTGCCCTGACCGCCAGCACAAAGCCTGTACCACGTCCACAACATAAGAGAACAGATTCGTAAAACGCAGGTGCCCGCAGCCACCAGTTTGAAATATGTCAAAACAGGAATCTCCTCAGCTACCAGCATCCACACAGATGTACCACACAGTAATGGAAAGATAGTAACTGGGAAGAATAACATGCAGCTCTGAGTCAGTTTGTCGGTTGCATTCCTGCATCACAGATTTTACCGTGTGGGAGGAGGCTTCTGTCCAAGGACCGTAAGGTCACTGCTGAGGGTGGGTTAAACAACTCCATAATATGTTGTGTTCCACAGACCACACAGACTCGCAGGCAGTTATGAAACTTAATGAAAGGGATAAAATAACTAACAGGAAATGGGTGGAAGGATGCTAACAAGACCACAAGATGTGCTAACCTGATCCTAAGTAACGGCCTGGCCAAAGCCTCATTCAGCTCAGGCTGGAAAAGAAAACCACCATGACCAAAATCCACACCCTGCAGTGAACACATCATGCTCCCTCCCTCCTGGCATGCTCCCATGAAGCCAAACTGGGGGAGTGTTTCACGCACAGGGCTTGGCAGAGAAGGGAATACCTGGAAGAATGAGTGGATGGCTGCAGTGGCTTCACTGCGGATTCTCAAGAGGGAGCCGAGTGTGTTGTTTCTGCATCGCAGGTGAGGGAACTGTCGGATGTACTCCAGCGGGTGCCTCTCCTTCATTTTCAGGGGGAATGACTGAAAACAACAAGGAAAGAAAAGTAAGAGCATGAGAACTTGGGAGTCAATATAGTTTTATCGCTATTCATAGCAGTCAGCATGGGTTTATGAAAGGCAGATCCCATTTGACTAACCTGATCTCCTTCTATGACAAGGTGTCCCGCTTAACAGACAAGGAAAAATGGTGGATGTTGTCTACCTGGACTTCAGTAACACCTCTGACACAGTTTCCCACAGCATCTCCTCAAGAAACTGGCTGCTCATTGCTTGGATGGGTGTATTCTTCAATGGGTAAAAAACTGGCTGGATGGCCAGGCCCAAAGAGTGGTGGTGTATGGAGTTCATTCCAGTTAGCAGCCAGTCACACATGGTGTTTGCTGCCCAGGGTGTTGGGGTCAGTTCTCTTCAATATCATCATCAGTGACACGGACGAGGGGATCGAGTGCACCCTCAGTCAGTTTGCAGACAGTACCAAGTTCGGCAGGAGTCCTGATCTGCCTGAGGGCAGGACGGCTCTGCAGAGGGATCTGGACAGGCTGGATTGATGGGCCGAGGCCACTGTTTGAGGGTCAAGAAGGTCAAGTACCAGGTCCTGCACTTGGGCCACAACAACCCCCTGCAATGCTGCAGGCTTGGGGATGAGGAGGTGGAAAGCTGCCTGGTGGAAAAGGACTTGGGGGGGCTTGGTCAACAATAGCTGAATATGAGCCAGCAGTGTGCCCAGGTGGCCAAGAAGGCCAATGGCATCCTAGCCTGCATCAGGGACAGTGTGGCTAGCAGGAGCAGGGCAGGGATTGTCCACCTGTACTGGGCACTGGTGAGGCCGCACCTCGAATCCTGGGTAAAGTTTTGGGCCCCTCACTGCAGGAAAGACACTGAGGGGCTGGAGCGTGTCCAGAGAAGGGAACAGAGCTGGGGAAGGGTCTGGAGCGCAAGTCCTGGGGGAGTTCAGCCTGGAGAAGAGAAGGCTCAGAGGAGACCGTATTGCTCTCTATAACTCCCGGAAAGGAGGGCGCAGAGGTGGGGGTTGGTCTGTTCTCCCAAGTGACAAGGACTAGAGGAAACAGCCTCAGGTTGCACTAGGGGAGGTTTAGATGGGATATGTGAAGAAATTCCTTCACTGAAAAGGCTGTCAGGCATTGGAACGGGCTGCCCAGGCAGGTGGTGGAATCACCTTCCCCGAAGAGATTTCAGAGATTTGCGAACAAGGTGCTTAGGGACATGGACTTGGCAGTGTTGGGTTAACAGCTGGACTTGATGATCTTAAAGGTCTTCTTCAACCTAAATGCCTATGATTCTAAGATTTGTGGAATATTATCTCTGCCTAGTAAAATTCAAATCATCATTACAGAGCAGAGAAGACCTAAAGTTTTTGCCTACCTTTTCTAGTTATCTTGTGGATTTTCTAATGCTTAGAGCAGAACAAGAGTCGTGAACCCAAGAGAATGTAGTAGTACTCTGAAATGGATGTTGAGACCCCTTGAAAGCCAGCTGTTCATCTCACTGTTGCAACAGCGAGCTGGTTCCAAATGTGCCTGTGGCAGATACAGCTCTTCCACCTGCACAATCTGGAGTGTTTAGCCAGTTCCAGTGCTCCCCCAATTTGTATCCCAGCCAGCCTTAACAGGTAAACCATCTGGCACAGGTAACTGCTTCAGGGTGGGACAAACTGACCAGTTAGAGCAAATCCAGAGGAGGGCCACGAAGATGCTCAGAGGGCTGGAGCACCTCTCCTATGAAGAAAGGCTGAGAGAATTGGGCTTATTTAGCCTGGAGAAGGCTCCAGGAAGACCCTACTGCAGCCTTCCAGTACCTGAAGGAAGCTGGCGGGGGGGGGACGACTTTTTACAAGGACCTACAGTGACAGGACAAGGGGTAATGGGTTTAAACTGAACGAGGGGAGACTTAGATTAGACATCAGGAAGAAATTCTTCCCGGAGAGGGTGGGGAGCACTAGGACAGGTTGCCCAGAAGTTGTGGATGCTCCCTCCCTGGAAGGGTTCAAGGCCAGGCTGGATGAGGCTTGCAGCAACCTGGTGTAGTGGACGGTGTCCCTGCCCATGGCAGGTGGTTGGAACTGGATGGGCTTTAAGGCCCCTTCCAACCCAAACCATTCAGTGATTCATTCTATGAAAAGCATGCTCTTAGCTGCCAGCATGTGTGCCAGTTTCCACATCGCAAGAGCTCTGCCCCCAAAGAGAGCATTCCTGGTGATTCTGTTTCTCCTTGGACATACCCTATAGACACTGCTGACAGATCAAAGACTGCAGGAGCACTTAAGGAACACGCAGCATGCTGTGCTGGATACTTGGACCTTTTGAAATTAATTTCCAAAGCAGTCCTACCAGTTGGACCCCGGCTGCAGTGACGTACCCAGGTATCACAAGGTCCCACCACACGGATGGTTTCGGCTTTCAGCTCCATGTTTTGCATCCTATGAGGACTTTTGACCAGTTTTCCTTCCACTTCCACTGCGCTTCCAAAAGTCAGGTCTCTAAGAAACCAAGAGAAAACAACAGCTTAACTAGGCGCTGATACAATGTCAGCTACATTTTGAAGAGATTCACTTAATTTAGCTGGACTGCTTGAGATCACAAGAGATACTGTAGCCACAGGGCTTAACTGATGAAATGAAAAAGTATGAAACGCATAGGTCAGAATGTAGATAGAGTCACCAAGCTATAGAATTTAGGACAAGGTAGGAATGTTGGACAGGTGAGTGGAAAAGAGACAGACTTCCATGAGAATGGGCTACCGTGGGAACAAACCAGGCTTATAGAGAAAAAAAAAAAGATTAAAAAAGGTTTCAAAAAAATCAGTTTACATGCAGAAGCTTCCTGGATCATACCGAAACCCTCAAACCTAGTCCAAAGAACAATCAGGAGTAACAAACAAAACATGGCTGTAAAACAAGTGCATTATTTTCTTATAATGGAACAAACGTGCCTATCTAGGGGGTATGCCTACCAAGCCAGCCCTCAAGTTGTTATAGGAAGAGCAACAGTGCTCTCTAAAAATCTGGGGGACAGTTATCCCTGGTTGCATTGTGTGATTTCCAAGCAAGTCCAACAGTAGTCCAGCATGCCCATGCTGCCACAGCTATTAATTAGATCCAAGTTAATCTGACAGGACAAGCAACTGAACTACAAGGCCTCAGCAAAGTGAAGACAGAGGAGTCGGACACTCTCCATCATAAAAACACCTCCTGAGGCCGCAGTCTACAGTGGTGCCTTTCCTGTGGTCAGGTGCAGGCTGCTGGAGGCTCCCCCAGCAGTCGTCTGAGCCACTGGGATAGGAAGGGAGGCCTGAGCAGACCCCAGTGTTTCTCCAGGTATCTCAAACTGACCAACCTGTTCTCCAGGCTGGGATCAGCAACCACCTGGAGGTTTTCCAGAGAACTCCCATCATTTATATGCAGAAACAAAACTTCTTTCTGGGATCGGACAGAGCGGACCCAGCCCTAGAGATAGAAGAAAAAGACGTATGTTATTTTTGACACAGACTCTGCGTAGTCATGTCCTTCTTTCAGAGCTGGACATGCTACTTCAGGCCTATTTCAACTTCTTATTGAAATCAAAGGAAATACTTCTTTAGGGGCAACAAAAATAAAAAATAATTTTAAAAAAAGTCAGTGTCAGTTTTTCTATTGACTTCAATGTGAAAAGGAACAAATCCTTAGGTGCAGACATCAACGCTCCTCCTGAGTACAGCAGGGTTAACTAAGATCTACCTGCATCTCTGGGGAGCTGAGCCCACAGAAAGCAGCAAAGCACCCGTTCTCTATAGTGATGTCCCTTCAAAACACATCTTACTGCAACAGGAGACCAGTTCTTTACGATAACACACTTAAGACTATTTTGATGATTTTTAGTACCAATTTTGTTGCTGTAGGAGGGTTCCAACTGAAATGTGTGCACTAGTTGTTTACATGCCCTAAGCCACTGGACTGCTAAAACAATGATGTTGCGACCAATAGATTTCATAGAATCACAGGATCAAGATTTAGCTGAAGAGTTACAAATTCAGGCAAAACAACAATCAAAATTAATGCCGTGACAATTCTGGATGCTTCTCTTTACACCTCAAAATCAAGACCTCTATACTGTCCCCATGGGGAAAAAAATCTGGACGAATTCTTGTTCAGTTTAACTGAAAGAATTAAAATAATAACACAACAGTTCTTAACTGCAAAACAATAGAACTGACCATTTACATGTCAGGCTAGTGCTTTCATTTGAGTTTTTCAGCGAAAATTAACACTTCCATTAAAAAGATAAAAAAATTCAAAGTCAATACCAAGGCACCAAGCAAAAGTAACAACATTCAAAAATACAACTCCCTTCGTTGCTCACAAGATTTGAGACAAAGCTGCTCTTAAAAGCACAACCACCCACTGGGGAGCTTCCAGCTCATCTTACAATAACACTGTATAGAACAACCAAACCAGCGCCAATTAAACAACCAAACTGTCTCTTTCCATTCAGTTTTGTGTTTTGCTTAACTGTAAGTGGCCGAGTACTTCCAATGACTTCAAAGCACTTTATGGATTTTATACCAGATGAACCAATGGGAACTATCTACTTCTACTGTCTACACTGAACAAACATCAAGAATTAAACAGTACTGAAAGTAAAGCATTCTTAAAATTACAACATGACTACTAACACAGATAAGGCATTAGACAGGCTTGTATAATGGGGGGGGGGGGGGGGGGGGGGGGAAGAATAACTGCATACAAGAACTCTGGAAGATATTAAATCCATAAACCTAACAATTAATGAAACTTCAGCTTTTGCTCCAGCCTCACAATTTCAGACAGGTGTTTACCTAAACATTCTCTACAGGGTGTTTCACCTGAGGCAATAACTAATGCACAAGAAACAAGTCTCTAAAGTCTGACCATCTGGGCACCCTCATATTCTTATGGCTAAAGCAACGGGTGTTTAAAAGATATTTCATACAGTAACACGCCCGAAGCTGTTGTGCTTATCCTCTTTATCCCAGTAAATCCCCAGAACATATCACATACGTTATACTTGACGCATGATGTTCATTGTTTACCAGCATGTGTTTTTCTTAGTTCCTTTCCTTGCAAGCACTCCTTTAGGTAAAACACAAAACCCCTGAACAAAGAAACACTCTCAAGAGCATTTTTTCCACCTCATCAGCCTGTTCTGGGATCTGTCAAATAAGGAGATGGGTCTTGCATCCTGCAACAGGAAATAAGTATTGGAGCAGCAAAGGCTGTGGCAGCAATCTTTTGACCACTTCACACCTTACCAGAAGCCATGTCTAGTGACAATTCCAACTCAGACCAGAATGCACATGGCAATCATCTGGCCATAATGAGGTTGGGCTTAAACCAGACCACTTCCCCAACCCAGTTCAATTTTTTAAAAAAGCATTTTTGCCAGTACAGGGGAAGCACAACAAGACAGCAAGTACCTAAGGAAAAAAGAAAAAAAAAAAAAAGAAAAAACAAACAAACAAACCAAACCCCCAAAAAAGGGTATTTCCAATTTTAGCATCAGTTTATTCCAGCTTGCATTGTTCATAAAACTAGAGATGAAAAGTATCTGTACTGTACGAGCTTCTTCCTATCCTAATGGCTTCATCTATGTGTGTGCAGGAATACCAGTGTGCTACAAACTGGTTTTGGGGCAGCATAATCATAGAATGGTTTGGGTTGGAAGAAACATTTAAAGACCATCTAGTTCCAACCCCCCTGCCATGGGCAGGGACACCCTCCACTAGACCAGGTTGCTCCAAGCCTCATCCAGCCTGGCCTTGAACACTTCCAGGGATGGGGCAGCTACAGCTTCTCTGGGCAACCTCAGTGCCTCACCACCCTGTCTGTGACAAATTTTTTCCTTGTAACTAGCCTGAATCTACCCTTTTTCAGTTTAGTTTAAAACGGTTACCAAATACCCCAGTCCTTTCATCCAGAAACACTGACAACTGCTCAGTTCTAGCTAAAGGCCTTGCACTAAAACAGGGACAAAGCACCTGCAACCCCTGCTCTGTCAGGAAGGCCAGAAAACAGGGACACACACAACCCTGTGCTGGGGAACTCCATCCCTAAAGAGTCCATTTATCCCAGTCTACCTTGGTGCACAGGACAAGCTGGGCATAAATATCAATGAAAGTGTTATCACTGGCTCTACCTGACACTGCTATAACCCTAGACGTGGAACAAGACCTAAAGCAAAGCTTTAAAAACATCAGCACAAAGGCAACGGTTCTACCTCCCAAACCAAACAGGCAATAAAAACAAAGCTGGACAGAGTATGTTTCAATATAACCCACCATAGTAACAGCCTTTCCCTGCACAAACCCTGAGTAACTTCCAAGCTTCGGATCTCCTCTAACAACAGCAAACTGACCGAGTACAGGGACAGGCAGCTCTAGAGACGGTAAAGGAGACCTAGAAGTTTAGGAAAACGCACTGCAGAGCTTCCAGCTTTCCTCCCTGAAGCACAGGCGGTGAAACCTACGTGCGCCACGTCCCCCAAGCTCCTCTCCCTTCCTTTAAGGCTCTGGCTCGGGTCACTCCCAGGCACAGCCCGACCTCCCGGCCAACACACCTGCACTTTAACCTCTCCAGCCGGCTCCCGGGCCCCCAGCGCCTCACGGACCCGCAGCCGCACCGCTCGCTGTGCCCGAGGCAGGGAGGCGCAGCGGCGGACGGCCTGCCACCCGCCCCGAACCCCAAGCATGGCGGAGGCCTAACGCGCCCGCTGGCCCCGGCGGGCCGGCCTCATGCCGCCCCGACCGGCCGCCGGCTTCACACGGCTCCCGGGAAGGGAAGCGGCTCCCGCCGCGTCACGTGACCGCCTCACCCAATGACCGCTGGGGCTGCCAAAACAAGCCAATCAGAACGGAGGAGAGCCGAGACGAAGGGCCGCCCTTTCCGCCGCGTGGGCGCAAGGGCCTCTGGGAAGTGTAGTTCCTGGCGGATGGGTGCCGGGGGAGCGGCGGCGGGGCGGGTTGTGGCGCCAAGCAGCGCACGGGGGTCGGGATCCTCATGGCGGGGCGGAAGGGGTTGCTATGGTGGCGCTGCCGCTGCCCTCTCTGCCCCAGCAGGCCCAGCTGGGCTCCCGTTGCCTCCATTGCATGAGGGCGGCTGGGGACAGCCAGGCTGAAGCCTCTGGAGAAAGAAACCAAGGGCAGCTGGGCTCTCAGCCTGGCCAGGCTGCAGCCCTGCTCCTTACCCGGCCATGGCAGCGGGCTGAAGGGGGAGGCTGCCCTCCCCAGCAGCTGCGGGGTCTGGGGATGGCGTGCTGTGGATTGCAGGGACCGTCTGCCACTCTCCTGTTCTCCTGGGCCCCTCTCTGATGTGGGGATAAGCCCTATGTCAGCCTGTGCTTTTCCTCAGCAGGGACACAGGACTTGGTTCTGCTCTGCAAGCGTTGTTGGGAGACAAGACTCTTCTGTCCCTTTTTAAGCCTTGTGACCCTCTGCCTCTTCCAGCTCCTCCAAGTGACAGGTGAGAAGCAGCCATCAAGAAAGCGAATCTCTACAGCCCTGCGGAGAAGTACTTGGGAATACTGATGGACAAAAATTGGGCATGAGCCAGCAGTGTGTGCTTGCAGCCCAGAAAGTCATCATGGGGGCATGAAAAGAAGCCTGGCCAGCAGGTTGAGGGAGGGGATTCTGCCCCTCTCCTCAGCTCTAGTGAGACTCCACCTGCAGTTCTGTGTCCAGCTCTGGGGGGCCCCAACATCAGAAGGACACAGACCTGTTGGAACAAGTCCAGAGGAGGCCACAGAGATGCTCCGAGGGCTGGAGCCCCTCTGCCATGGGGACAGGCTGCGAGGGTTGGGGGTGTTCAGCCTGGAGAAGAGACGTCTCTGGGGAGACATTGCAGCTTTTGTACACTTAAAGAGGGTTTGTAAGAAAGATGGGGACACACTTTTTAGCAGAGCCTGTAGTGATAGGACAAGGAGTAACGGGTTTAAACTGAAAGCAGGGAGATTTAGACTTAACGTCAGGAAGGAGTTCTTCATGGAGAGCGTGGTGAGACACTGGGACAGGTTGCCCAGAGAAGCTGTGGATGCCCCATCCCTGGCAGTGTTCAAGGCCAGGCTGGATGAGGCTTGGAGCCACCTGGTCTAGTGGAAGGTGTCTTGGACTAGATGATCTTTAAACATCCATTCTAACCCAAGCCATTCTATGATTCTATGAAAAAGAGGTAAAGTTACTGCTGTTTCCTCACCCAGCCTGGAATTTGCAGCTCTGCCTTACCCTTTGCCTGGTCCACACTTATCCCTCTCTTGTGGTCATGCTGTGGGAAGGCAGTGGCTGAATGTCTGCTGTGCTTGTGGTCAGAGGTTGTCTCATTCCTGTGCATTGGTCTTTGGAGTACAGTGGGTGAAAAAAGACAGCAGTGTGATGTTCCAGGGCCAGAAGGTGCTGGGAGTCAGCTTTGGTAGCGACGCTGCTTGTAGCGAGACAATGCCCTGCCTCACTGCGAAGTCTCAGGTAAGAAGAGATTTGCTGGCCAGACACCTCATTTAAAAGATACAAGCTGGGCTCATGGGAAAGAGAAGAGGAAAGCTTTGTAGATGACTTTCCCTCGTGGTGCTTTTTTATCTGTGCATGAAAAACGTCTTGTTCTCAAAGCCCCCATGCTGCTTGCCAGGACCTTCCTTCACCTCTGCCTTTGCTCCCAGTACGCCAATGTCCCCACCCGTGGCTCTCAGTCTAGACCTGAGCTCTGAGCTGCCTTGAAAGGCCATCCTGAGGAATTAGAGCTGCAGAGCAGGAGCACGGGCACAACCATGTGGATGAGAAAGACACTGAGAGGAAGGACAAGGAGACTTCAGGGAGGGGTGCAGGGAGGGTAGGCGAGAACTGGGCTAGGAGTGCATCCTCAGCCAACGAGGACAACTTTTCCAAAGTCCATCCTCCATGCTGCTGAATGGAATCAGGCAGTCGGCCTGGACACAGACAGGTTTCTGCCTCACTACTGGATGGAAACACAGGGACACATCTTGGTGCATTAGTTTGTGTTAATGCCAATCACCATCCCTCCTGTAAGGGCCAGCATTGAGCTTTGCTGTAGGTTGGTACAATGTTGTGATGCGGTATCTTAGAGAATCACAGCACAGGAAGGAGCTGGTACTGCTGCGGTGTCAGGCAGAGATGCAGGATGTAAATTGGTAGGAAATTAGTGCTCTATCGTTCAGGGAACTCCTGGCTTAATGTGAAAATTAAACGAGTGTGTAATGACTGTTCAGTGCGTGTTACGTGTTCTTTCTGCCCGGTCACAGATGGTGCTTTTATTACTGCTCTCAGCTATAGGTTTTTGCTCTTTTGTACAGCCCACGGTGTCCCAAAATATTTTTTACAGGGTTATTTGACTCATAAAACCCTCTCCAGACCAGACAAACAATTAATTTAGGGAATAATAAAAGAGTAACACCAATGTGGTCTAAATGCACAAGGGTAAGGTCCTCTCCCTCAGACCCATCTCCTCCAGGGCCAGTGGTGGGTTTTTGAAGAGAAGGGGGTAACACAGCAAAGTCTGGCCTCCAATTTCTAGGGCTGGACTTGAACTTTTCCCATCCAGCTGAATATCCTTCCTTCTAAAGACCAAACAGTATCACTGGAGAGGGTAGGAATTTGGTCCATCAGTCTCCAAAAGAAAATAAGGATGAAACACTAGCAGAGTGCAAAGCTGGCATTCTCCCAGATGGCTTTTCTGCCCTTGGAGCTCAGCTCTACATCAGCTGCTGCTCCCTACACCCCCGTCTGCTCCATCCTCCTTTTTTCTGAGTTCCTCACCTGGGCCTGATGCCTACTTATGTTGCTGGGAGCCATTGCAGGCTTCTGGACTGCAGACAGTGTTTGTGTGCCGATAGGCATGGTCTTCAGCAATTTTTTAAAGAGGGCAGGGGGACAGACAGGGATTACTGTGTTCCCAGAGCTCTCCAACAAACATTGAATTGTTTCCAACAGAGCTGACCATCCTCTTGTCACTGCTGGATGCTCTTCTCACTGGCCAGCAGCTTGGCAATGTCAGTACCATGAACCACAGCCACAGTGATGACCCCAGGTTGTTTCAGTAGGTCCATATAGGTCCATACAGTGCTGAAGCTAACTCACAGTTCTGCTCCCTCTCTGGTACGTGACCTGGGTGTTTTGGAACTGTTCTGGGTGTCTGCAAAGACATGGCAGTGTCTGAATGTGTATTTTGTTTCTTTCCCTGCAGAGCGGAGTTCTTCTAAAAGCTCTCCAGAGGGCACTGGTGCTGTCTGTGGATCGGATTAGTAATCAAGTCTGGGCTGGGAGGCAGGAAACCAGTTGTCAGGGTGTCTGCAGGGAGAGAGGTTTAAAGGATGGTGAGAAATAATGATTCTCCTGTACTCCCAGCTGGGCATGCGGACTGCAGAAAAAGCACGGAGCAGTGCTGGGAAAGGGCTTCCAAACGGGTAGTGTCACATTTTGTGTGAGTGTGGAGAATCAGCCTTACGCTTGTAGGGCATCACCTCCTTGGGACCATCCATATAGCAATGCCCAGCCTTCGCCTGGGAGGAGAAGGGCTCTGAAATGCCTCCTCAGTGGATGTTTCTCACCCATGCCCTCTACATCTTTTCTGTTCCTTCACTTTGTCCTTTCTAGCAGGTGGAGAAGGAAGAGCTCCATGCAGTTCTGCTGCTGAAGGGAATCTCTCCTTGTTCCCTTCTGAGGCTTTCAGCCTCAGATCCTCCAGGTCTAGCCAGGGAGTGGGACTCCTAAGAAAGGCAAGGAGTGGGGTGGGGCTGGTACAAAGCAAGAAATCAAATCTTGCCTCCTCTGAAATAACTCTTATCATCTGTCTCATGTCCAATGACATGAACCTGGTTTGTCCACATAGTTCAGAACTGGAGATGCTGTTACAGAAAATCTCTCCCCTCAGTGCTGGGCATGTGGAAATCTTTTCCATCTCTCTTTCTGAGAGCCCTGAGGATGTATTTTCCAGCACTGGCATCACTTTCTGATTTGGAGGGCTCTTTCAGTGAGGGCTTTTACCAGCAGTGACATCCACTATTCTGGACTTCTGATCTGGAGTCCTGAGCATCCCCAGAAAGTTCAGCATCCTTTTGACTACATTACAAGGAAATCACCTTGTACCTTCTACCTGAAGCTCAACGCCAGGGTATAAGGATGTCCTCCCAAAAGGAAGAAGAGAAAGGCAGATAAATCCTTGTTAACCTGTGGATAATATGCCTTTCTTCACCCTGACAGACTCCCCACAGTTTTGAAGTCTTCTTGCTGTATCAGAGGATGCCCTTTGGTGTCCTTAAAGGTCCTAGTTCAAAACTTAGATACACCAGGTAGTCAACATCCTGCTCTGCCTTAGATGTAGGAATGGGGACACTGTGGTAAGGAAATGCTGGCCTTGTTTTCAGTGATACCTTGGTAACCTGAAATGAAGCACATTTGTCTTTATTCCAAAGTAAAGGATTTGTATTTCTTTGTTTCGCAGCAGTAACTTTCTGTTGAAATGAGATACAATATGTAACACATTCTTTCCAATAAAGAAAGTTGATTTTCCCTAATAAAACCACTAGTTTAGATATTTCATTATTTTTATCTCAACTTCTATGTGTTGTTTTTTTTTTTTTCTGAAAACTTCACTAAAAAGAAAACCAAAGCAGTTGAAAATATTGCTTCTTGCCATAGCTTCGTGCTGTCACTCTTTGCCCAGTCTGGTGGGTGAGTAAACACAGTGCTCAGAGATGCTCTAAGCTTGCTCTGCTTGGGGTGGGCCATATTCATAGTCCTCTGAGAGCATCCCTGGGTCTCAGAAAGGAGCCAGCCCAGTGATAACGCTCCCAGTATCTGAGCTGCTTTGTTGACTGTTCTGGTCTGTTAATGTTTCTTTGTGGTATGCATGAAAGGCAAAAATTTAACCCTTTCCTGCCTGGTTACCAATGTTGTTGCCTAATACTGGTACTGAGTGGATCTGTAACTAGGGGCTGTCCAATCCCCTCAGTGTTGTGGAACTTCCTTAAGTTCCTTCTCTCAGTGTTGCTGAGAAGTTCCTACTTTGACCTGATATGTGGTTGTTAGCAGTCTAGCTCTCTCTTCAAGATTTTTTTTTCTTTTTGTGCCAACCTGAGCAGCAATGGCCTGTCTGGGATGGATTCCTGGCTTCAAAACCTCCTGGTTTGTGGCTCTGGCCATGATGATAGGGATGAGGAGCAACATGGTTCTTCATACAGACCCTCCAGATGAGAAAAGATCAGTAACAAGGCAAAGCAGCAGCAAGATGTCCATCCTGACCTTGTCCCATGTGTCTCTCCTCAGAGCATTTCCTGCTGTAGTGAAAACAGGAGTGTTACTACACAAATGATACTTGGGCAGAATCATCTGTGACCAGCAGAAGTTGTGTGCCTACAACAGTGAGGTGAGTTTCTACGCAGCCCGCATAGAGCTGGGACAGGCAATTGCTGTGTATTGGAACAGGTTGCAGTGGCTTAGCTACCTGTGGGTTCAAGGAGAATTACTGCAGCTGTAATGGCAGGAGGGGCTTGGACTGTGACAGACAGAAGTGAGTCTTTTGAGGGGAGGAGAAAAGGAGAGTAGCATTTTGAAACTTGGCTTCCCAGCCTGGGACCATGTTTAACCCCTCTGCCACCTCCTCCACTCTGGTGAGACCCCATCTGCAATTCTGTGTCCAGCTCTGGGGCTCCCAACATCAGAAGGACATGGAACTATTGGAGTGAGTCCAGAGGAGGCCACAGAGATGCTCTGAGAGCTGTGCCCCTCTGCCATGGGGACAGGCTGGGAGAGTTGGGGTGTTCAGCCTGCAGAAAAGAAGGCTCCGGGGAGACATTATAGCAC
The DNA here is from genome assembly GCA_027574665.1 of Rhynochetos jubatus. Taxonomy (NCBI): domain Eukaryota; kingdom Metazoa; phylum Chordata; class Aves; order Eurypygiformes; family Rhynochetidae; genus Rhynochetos; species Rhynochetos jubatus. The sequence goes on along the minus strand of CM050649.1, from coordinate 130,883,534 downwards.
CTTCCAGCACATGAAGGGGCCAACAAGGAAGCTGGGTGGGGGGAGTTTTTACAAGGTTCTGTAGTGTCAGGACAAGGGGTAATGGTTTTAAATTGAAAGAGGGAGATTTAGATTGGACATCAGGAAGAAATTCTTCCCGGAGAGGGTGGTGAGGCCCTGGGACAGGTTGCCCAGAGAAGCTGTGGATGCTCCATCCCTGGGAGTGTCCAAGGCCAGGCTGGATGAGGCTTGGAGCAACCTGGGCTAGTGGAAGGTGTCCCTGCCCATGGCAGGTGGTTGGAACTGGTTGGTCTTTAAGGTCCCTTCCAACCCAAACCATTCTGTGATTCTATGATCCTATGATCTATCAGAAGAAAAGAAAGGTGAATTATTCATGAGCTAAGTGGAAAACCATTCTTAATGGGGCTGCTGAGAGATGTTTTAAAGCCTGTAAGGCTTCACTAGAATTTAGATTTACCATGATAATTTCCTTGGGTTCCCAGCATTCAAGTGGGTTTTATATGGTCTAATCCAATATCCGCAGAAGCCAGTGATAGCTTTTAATTTATTTTAACTGATGTTAGATTGGGCTTTCAGTGATGAGAAGCCATTTTAGAACTATCATCAGCTACTGAAAGGTCAGCCCAGTCCTCTGAGATACAGTCCTAGGCTATGGTTATGGTTTCTTATGAGTATCAAATTAGCTACTTCATTCCCAAATGTCTCCACATTGCTTTGTTGCAGACATATTTTGTAGACTCTGGAAGCAAATACGTTCATACTTATGAAAGGATTAAATACCTTTCTTTTGAAACTGCACAGGGGAAAAAAGAGAGAACATTATCTTGCAGAAAGCTGCATTCTTATTCTCAAAATGTTGGTTTGCTGACTAACAGTGTCTTATCCCAGCCTTTGCTTTCTCCTTTCAAATAATTTAAGATTATTAGAATCACAAAGAAGTACTGGGAAAGCCATTGTTGTGTGATATCTTTAATGCAATGAAGTATATCTCTCAGCTTAATCCTGTACTATTATTTTTTCCTAAATAAACTCCCTTAAGCAAACCACATCCCTTTGCTCCCGTTATTTGCCCTCAACATAAGAAGGATATGGACCGGTTGGAGTGAGTCCAGACGAGGCCATGAAGATGCTCTGAGGGCTGAAGCACCTCTGCTATGGGGACAGGCTGGGAGAGTTGAGGGTGTTCAGCCTAGAGAAAGGAAGGCTCTGGGGAGACCTTATAGCATCTTCCAGTGCCAGGGAGGGACTACAGGAAAGCTGGGGGAGACTTTTTACAAGGGCAGGGAGTGACAGGACAAGGAGTAACGGGTTTAAACTAAAAGCAGGGAGATTTAGACTTGATATCAGGAAGGAATTCTTCCCGGAGAGGGTGGGGAGGCACTGGGACAGGTTGCCCAGAGAAGCTGTGGATGCCCCATCCCTGGCAGTGTTCAAGGCCAGGCTGGATGAGGCTTGGAGCAACTTGGTTTAGTGGAAGGTGTCCCTGCCCATGGCAGGGGTGTTGGAACTAGATGATCTTTAAGGTCCCTTCCAACCCAAACCATTCTATGATTTTATGTTTAATTCTCAGTCTAAAGGTTTTGGTCACCAGCATCTGGAGGACCTGAATTCCTTGCCCACCATCACAATTAGGGAAGAGAAGGCTTGGTGCTGAAAATGCTGAAACCCCCCTCCTTGACCCAAACATCAGTTTTCCGGTGAACTCCAATGAGAACAGCATACAGAAGTGACTCTATTGGAATCGGTTCCCCAGAGCTTAAGCCTGTTGCACCAGTGTTGTTCAGGGCCCCGCATTATTCAAGTTATAAATGCTTTGGGTAGTTCTCCAAGGCCATGTCAGAAACAAACAGGATTCCCTGCCATAAATAAATCCCCTACTAGAACAGCCCCTGGCAGGGCTGCCATGGGCTCTCCGAGGCTCAGCTGAACCCATGGATCTTAGCTCTGTGCGGTAGGTTAGAACGGGACGACCACGCACTGGGAGATGACAGGGAGAAGGAGCAGGCTGGTACCTGCTTCAGGACTTCAGAATAGCGATGCATGCATGGACTGTTAGGATGAACAGGAAAATGAACAGGAAAATCATTCAACGGGGGGCAAACTTGGGGACTCTGCTAACAGGAGTCTGGAGGAGCTTTTCTTATCCCTCAGTTTGGCTGGCACGGTGACTAGCAATGCTCCAAAGACTGTGTGAGCCATTGCTCCACCCGTTTCTGCTCTTTGTTCCCGGCAGAACTACCATGCCGGTCTGCTGCAGCCACAGAGGACAGCAGCACAGACAGGGATGCGCTGCTGAGTGCCTAAGTCATGGCAAACCTCTGTGAATGTTTCTGTCTCTCAAAGTTAAGAGGAGCTGTTCCTCTCTGCTTATTTTTCCATCACTATTCCCTTTCCTCCTACTCTTGCCCACGTTAGCAGGGTACTGCCTCTTCCCCTCTCAGACCTGGGAATTTGGAAATAGGCAGGCTTGAAAATTCAAGGATAATCTCAGGGACTGGCATTGGGCCTTTGAGGGTAGGATTGACTCTGCTTGCCCATGAAGCTGCAGGAGGAAAATGAGAGCTTCCTAGCCCTGCACACACCTGGAGAGAGCAGAGGGGAATAAAGAATAGCATTTCTAAGGAATGTTTTGTACTTTGAGTGATTTAGCTAAGGGTCTGAAAGGATTTAATAACTGAGAGCTAATTAAATGTACTAATTAACCCGGTGTTTAATCTCAGCTCTTTGCTTGCTTTCTGTGCTGCTGAAGCAAAGATGTAGTCCCGTATATCATGATATCTAGCCACTTTGCTTAATTGTGATTCCTCTGCACATGGTGCAGGCGCTCAGCCTCTGAGGTGAACACGAAAGCCCACGTACAGGAGAAAATTAGAGGGGTGAAGCCAGCCCTCTGTGACTAACAACTGTGAGATTATTTCCGTGAAGAGGATATTGACAGTCTAATTCTTTTCCCCTCTCCATTATCACTGGTTTGTTCTTACTGATGCCACTGTTTTGCTAAGGGGGATGGGAACATGATGACACAATGGCTATGTAATTCCTTGGTCTTATCCTTGTCACCACAGCTCTGAGCTGCTCTGCTATAACCAGGAGAAGGAGGAGGCTGCTCACATTCTCTTCTCACCATACTTCCCCAAGGACTTCCTTTTGTGTGAGGGTGCAGTACTTCGTGGGGGATGTCTGAAATCTTGTAATTACTTTTTCTCACAGCTGCCATGAAAACTATTTTTTGGAAGCTACTGAGAAGCGTAGACTGCCCAACCTAGGGCAGAGTAATTGATAGAATGGTTTGGGTCAGAAGGGACCTTAAAGCCCATCCCGTCCCACCCCCTGCCATGGGCAGGGACACCTTCCACTAGACCAGTTTGCTCCAAGCCTCATCCAGCCTGGCCTTGAACACTCCCAGGGATGGGGCATCCACAGCTTCTCTGGGCAACCTGTCCCAGTGCCTCTCCACCCTCTCTGGGAAGAATTTCTTCCTGATGTCAAGTCTAAATCTACCTTCTTTCAATTTAAACCTGTTACCCCTTGTCCTGTCACTACAGACCCTTATAAAAGGTTCCCCCCAGCTTTCTTGTTGGCCCCTTCAGGCACTGGAAGGGGCTCTAAGGTCTCCCTGGATCTTTCTCTTCTCCAGGCTGAACACCCCTAACTCTCCCAGCATGTCCCCATGGCAGAGGGGCTGCAGCTCTCCGGGCATCTCTGTGGCCTTCTCTGGACTTGCTCCAACAGGTCCATGTCCTTCTGCTGTTGGGGGCCACAGAGCTGGACACTGTACTCCAGGTGGAGTCTCATGAGAGCTGAGTAGAGGGGGAGAATCCCCTCCCTTGACCTGCTGGTCACACTTCTCTTGGTACAGCCTAGGATACAGTTGGCTTTCTGGGCTGGCAGCACACACGGCCGGCTCATGTCCATTGCCCCCAACAGCACTATTTAAGCCAGCAGCTTCAGTTTGCTCCCAGCTGTAGCTCCATCTACACGCTGTTCATTTATTGCTGCTAATATAAACATGGGTTGGAAGTGAGCCTCTCTTAGGCTCATGACCTCAACCTGGGGTCATGACTCCTTTAGGAGCTTCTAATTTAAACATGTTTGGAAATGAGTCTGGGCGAGCACAGGTTCATTAGATTAGCGGCTGCAGTGGGAGGATGCGGTAGTCACCTTCATTGGAAATCTCCAAGGGAAAACCAGACACGGATGTCTGAGGGATGTCTTAGAAGAATGAATCAGACCTGCCAGGATGTGGGGAGAGGGGGGAGAAGACCCACTGGGGGCTTTTTTTTTTCCAAACTGAAGAAGCAAATGACTTTTACGAAACCGGCAATCCCCCAGTGTCTCCTTGAGCAGCCCTATGCAGCCAGCGGAGGAAATTGGTAACTGTACCCAGCAAGCCTGTTTTTAATTAACAAATAATTATCTACAAATTGCTGTAATTATTGCCTTGGATTCCAGAGGATGGGGATGTTAGTGCGAGATGAGCACAGTTTCCTTGCGAGTGAAATATTTTCCCTGCCTTATCTCCAGCGCCCTGCTGCTGTGAGGTTTAGGGACTCGGCAGCACTTTCCTTTCGAGAAAGTGATAAAACAGCTCAGGCTGCCTGGAAGGGGAAGCGTGGTGGAAAAGGCACCGAAGGGAGGGCAGGTTCTTGTGTTTATCAGGTTGTCTACCCTCGTTCTGGAGTGGTTTGGGTGATGCCAATTAAGACATAAACCCCGGCACCGAATGCCAGGAGGAAGGTACTTGCGCAACAGTGAGCTGGCGAAGCAAAACAAGCATCCTGGGTTGCGATCTTTCAATGAGGAGGGGATAAAACCAAGTTTGGAAAAAGGGGGTTTGTGTTAATTCAGGTCAAATGAAGAGCATGGAGCTGCCCTGAGCCTTCAGCACTGAGGGATGCTGGTATGGAGCGGGTGCAGCACTGGCTATGACCTTCTGGACCACATTTAGAGGGGTGATGGTGTGCACAGAGCCCTTCCACCACTTTTCCTTCATGCTCTGCTGCTAAACTTCATGGCAGGTATCCACAACAACCACCTTTTCTGGTTACAAATGTTTCCCCCTTGGTAGCCTAAGTACTAACACACAGGGATGTTTATTTTCCTGAAGGGCTTATACCCTTTCAACAGGTCTAACAGGGGAAAATCCATCCCAGTTTGCAGGGAAGGCACTGAAAGACTGACATGTCTCACATGGCCAACCTGCTAGAGTTCCCCAGCCCAAATTTCAGCCTTACTTGGTGTATTTAATCTCTGAATCCTGCTGCCTCCCAAGAAATGATGCCCTTTTTTCTGTCATTCCTAAGCGATTCCCCTAAACGATGCAGCTTGCTGCCAGGGTTTCCATGACAGCTTCTGCTTCAAGCAACCAGGGCACTTTTTATTATTCATCCGTGGCATATTTACCTGAGGTGAGCTGCCTGCACCAGGCACCGCTGTGAAATGTTGCCTTTGTTTACCACGTACTACATCTTTCCACTTCTCCGTGCAGACCATTTTGGGTTGGGGGACCCTGCAGCCCCTTCCAAGGTGATGTGGGGTGCATTGCCAACTCTTGCTGCATCCCTTTAGCTGTGAGAATACTTGTTCTTGGCAAAGAGATGTTGTAGCTCCTTGTTGTGGAGGAGCATAAAGAATAAGAGAAGCTGAGACCTTGGCCCTGTCCTCACCCTCAATTTGCTTTTCCAACATAAGAGCCCTTAATCCTGCTCAGAAATATCCCACTTATCCTGAAAATATAGACGGGACAGCTGATTTTCTGCTACTTTCTGGTGTAGCAGGAGGAATTTGTTTGGATGCATGAACCTGTGTCACTGCTGATGCTCGATGTGGTTCCCAGCATTGCCCAGTCTTGAGGAGGGTCATGCTCTTCAGAACCCCTGAGGTTTAAGCTCCCAGCATGAACTCAACCTTTCAGAGCTCACGTTGGGACCGCAGCAGACGCAGAAAGGCATTTCTCAGTCATTTCAGGGCTTGTTGTTGAGCTTCTCTTGCCGATCGTGTGAGCGAAAAATTACCCGCTGTGAAAGCTGAGTCTTTGCCCTTAGCATGGTGCCCTAGATGCTGGGACCTTGTTGAGCATCTGTAATCCTTCTGCCTTATTCAAGGCATGGCTGGGCCTCAAATATGTGACTCTAGCAGGAAAACAAAGAGAATTAGACCATGCTTCAGCATTAGGATCAAAAAGTGTGGGTTTCTTTTTTTTCTTTTTTAATACCTATCCCTCTCCCACACACTGTGGCCTTTAAATAGATGGTTTCTAATGAATGGGAATAGTTCATGGACAAAGAAGCTGTCACAAGAAATGATTGATTGTGCTTAATGTTTTATTTTCAAGACTTAAAAAGAAATCTCTGAAATATCCTTTGGCAGATCTGTGAACCTAATGAAGTGATTCATAGAGATACAGAAAGAACCAAAGGCCTGTTCCCAGCAGAGCGGGACAGCGTTGGTAGTGTTTCATACATGTCTGCAGCACAGCTGAAGAGTACTCTGGGGGAAAGGGTGAACAAAGACAAAATTCATATCCAGTTGCTTCAACCCTGCTGACCAGAGGAAAAACAAAGCCTTTCTAATGACAGTGCACCCATACTATTTAAAAAGTAAGGAGAGGAAATCAGCTCCTTGTCAGTGAAACACGAATTTTCTTTGAAATTGGAATATCTGCAGCCTACTGTGCCCAGCAATGCTGTGGTGGTTTATGCCACCAAGCTTTAATGAGTTTGGAGAGTTCCCATGGGAATCCAGCATCCTGTTGTGCTACTGGACTACACTGGTGAAACAACTTCTCCTAAAGCACACAGGTGGTCCAGGTCATGCATGGGATATGAACTCCGACCTTCTGATGTCTCATTCTGTGCACACACCATCAGCTCTTGTTTTTCTCATGCCTCATTTCACTTCGGATAGCTTCTTCTGCCTTCAATGTCTCCCAGCTGCCAATGATGCTCTTTGCTACCTCCAGCATGTCCCCACAGGGGACATGTCTCCATATAGGATGTGTCCCCACAAGGCTGGAGGGGCTCCTTGCTCCATGTGAAGGAAGAAGCCAGCTCGTGGTCAGCTCTTCTGTGGGATATCCAGTTTGAGTTTGTCCCCTGCAAAATCAGCAAAGATGAGGATGGGGATAACAAGGTTTCAGGAGAAATTCTGACCTGTTCTCCAGGCGAGCGTCACCTTCCAGTTGTTGTTCACACTCTCTCTTTACAGCTGATGGAGACAAATAAGCTACTCCAGGGAGCAAGATGTCCCATCCTGAAGTAGACACATTAACAGCCTAGGTGCATGCTCACAGGAGTGCCTGTGGTGGCAATATCTCAGATGGCGAAGCCTCCGAGGTTAGGAGAGATGTGCCCGTTGGAGATGTTGGCTGTAGGCAATGTTGGAGGAGTTAAAGCCATCCTGCAAGGTAGGGGAAAATACCTTAAAAACTGGCTCTGCACGTACAGGTGAGAACTCACTGTTGTTAGTGAGCTCCAGGTGTTCAAAATACACAGTTTTCTGCTTCTCCTGTCACAACCTCCACTGACGTTTTTTCCATCCCAAGATTTTCCTAGGTTTTTCGGGCTACTTCTTCCCTTTTGTCAATAGGTGGCAGCAGAGGTCTCATAACATCACACCAAGGATTGCTCGGAACCCGGTGTGGGTACCACTTCTGTACCAGGCAGTTCTTGGCTGGGACAGCCCCGAATTTGGGTGCCCCAAATCACCCTGATGACTTTTAACACCTCCATCTACTTATTTATCTGGCAGATTATGTCAAAATACAACATTTAAGTCAAAACTTTTGCTACTTGTGTGCGTTTTCCTGCTTTATCACGTCTGTCGCCCCCATCCTATTTTTAAGCATTTCTCTTACACCATGATGCCCTCTGTTTTAAAATAGGCTTGTGCTCTCCAAACATGGACACTATCCACCTCATTTAATCCAACAGGGGCCCTCACAGATACAGGCAACAGGGACACCCTCCAGCCCTGTACAACCTGCTCCTATACAACCCCTACAGACACAGAGCTGAGCTCCCAAGGCTCCTGGGAGGAGGTTTTCTGTGATAATTGGGACCTGGAACATAAATATGAGCATAAATACTTTAGACGGGATGGATGGATGGATGGATGGATGGATGGACGGATGGATAGATGGATGGATGGATTTTAGTGTGTGCAGTAATTACTTCTCGGTGGAATATAGACCAGATAATTGAGAAATTTAGATAAGGTGTAGAACAGGGGACTTTTAAAAAGAGGAATTATTTAATTATAAATAACTCTGTTATCAGGAATGCCTTTACCAAGTGCAGATAACAAGGAAGAAAAGGCTAGGATTTTTGAAAGATGAGTCAATCAGACAGGTGATTTCTGTAGCTGGGATGCGATGAAGGGGGCTGGTTCAGGCCGTGGTCTAGCAAAGAGCTCTGCCTGAGCACACAGACCTTGTCTGATGATTAACTGAACCTGGTGTCCGATCTGTGCAAAGGTATTCTGTGGGGAGGATATGATCTATGCTCTTAGGAGAGGCCAGGACACTTTAGGAGATATTCCGTGTGATTTATTCATAGTTTCATAGGAGATTCTGGGACAATATTTCACAAGGAGGATTTTCATTACAAAATTCTCAAACCTAAATCCCCAACAGCAATCTTCAGTGCCTGCAGCTCCTGGGCACGGTCCAGGATTTTGTCCTTGTCAAAACCAGAGCATAGGCGATACTGAGACCGTTTGAATCTTTCAGATATTGCAGAACTAGAAAATGTATTTCAAGCTTCTTGTCAGTGACTAGAAGAAGCTTCCACATGGTTTCCTTTAGAGACTGTGGTTGTTGCCTTTGTTTTCCCTGCAGTATAAATTTTACTCAAAGCCAGTGATGACCTACGGACACTGGTAGCCCTTCATAATTAGTCTTCAGCCCTCTGCTCCTATTGACTCGGATTGTACATGATCACAGCCCTAAAGAGCTACTGTAGTGCATTGTGGTGGAAAACTACAGCAATCAGCATTATTATTTCTGATCATTTGGCCTCCAGCCCACGGCTGGATGGAGGAGAGATGATACTCTTTCTTTGTTGTCATGCTCTAGTTGTTCTTAGTGATGGAGATGGAGGTTTCTGGGGAATCATAGAATGATTAGGATGATGCCTCCCAGTTCATTGTAGCCACCTAGATATTAGGCAATCAAACTAAGCTAGCAGTATAGGATCCCCATATGACAAAATAGCCAGGTAGATAACCCCCTGAAATGGTTCTGCCCTTCCCAATATGAATATATAAAACAGGAGTTAGGAGGCATCAAGAGTGTTGCTCGGTCGGCCATGAAGGGAAAGCTTAGATGAGTCATTTAGGCTAAATCCTAACACTTGGGTGAGATGAATCCCATCCCTGAGAAGAGAGAGCTCAGAGATCATTTGCTGTGTGTCCATGTGAATCCCATGGAGTAGGTCAGGGTAGGGTAGGGTAAGATTGGAGGGGAGAGGATGGCATAGGCAGACTGAGAAAGATATTTAGGCTCCTGCAGCTATAGGTAGATGGAATATTCATAAACAACCATGCAGATGCCTCATTCCTACTAAAGTCACTTTTTCCTTGATGTCACATGCTTCATCTTCAGATTTGGGAGCTGCCATGTCCCTAGGAGACATGGCTTGAGTGGTGGCTGATGGGTCATGGGGAGAGCTGGGCTGTGTTTGGGAGCTGGCCCATCACTAGCAGAGGACTTGACATGTCCCAGAGCATGAAGCAGTTCCAATGTGAACTGGCTAGAATCTGTCCATCTATTTCATGTCCTGTTTTACAAACTGTGAATCAAGGTAAAGTCCAGTCTGGTGGTGACAAGTATCTAGGTCACCCTGGCCATATCCACAGCTGGTAGAATGGTGAAGGGAAGGGAGAAACGTAACACTTGCTGATGAATCAGAGCTGAAAGCAGACCTTTAGAGACACTGGTACAGACAATGTCACACATGAGCTACTGCTGACCTAAAACATTCACGTTGATGTTCAAAGGACGACTTCTGAGCCTTGTTACTGCAGTTTTGGGACTAAAAGGTATCCTGAGAAGCCCCCACAGGCTGACTCTCAGGCAAAACATCCTGCAGTTAGGCAGCTACGTGTCTGTGGTACCAATCAAGCTTTTAAATCTGGAAGCATCTGCCCCAGCAGTGATTTGATTTTATGCAATATGTGTCTCATGCTACCGTATTGCTAAGCATGTAACTAAATCCTTGCACATCAAAGGAACAAAGTAAATCAAGCAAAACTGCATAAGCCACATTACAATTCAGTTTTGGCAAAAGGTGCTTAGACAACCCCGGAGGCTGCGGTCCTTAACTAGCAGCAAAACTCTCTTAATTCCAGAAGCAGTGCAGTTTTTCCTATACCACCAGGCAAAATGCTTGAAGCTAAGGTTGTATTAAGAACTGGCCTGGAGTCAAGTGGTCCAGAGATCTAGTTCTTAGTCTGAACATAATTTTCCAGGTGGATTGAAGCATTATACTTAACATTTTTGTGCTCCCATTTCCTAGTCCATAATTTCTTCCCCATCTTCCATGGGCAAGACGAGTATTAATTAGATAAGTCTGTTACGTGGAGACCAAAAAGCTATACAATTGTTAGACTCAGGTTTACCCATTGCTAGGCCAGCTCACTGGAGTTCCTGGGAGTCAGTATTGCAGGGCAGAATTTGAGCACAATATTTCTGTTAATACTCACTATTTGTACTCCTGATCATACAGGGACTGATGCCTTTTGCTGCTTTATGGGCATTGGTAGGAAAAGGAAATGACACTTCAGAAGCCCAGCATCTCTTGCTCCCTGGGGCCACGTTCCAACAGGAGAGCTGTCATTCATCGACACGCACTGAGACAGAAGTCCCTGGGACAGGTTATTCATTTGGGTCTGATGGGTGACAAGTTGGATGGGCTGTGTGAAGGCTGGGTAGAGGCCACCATGAGCCATAGCAGGGAGGAATGCTGTGGTGAAGATGCAGTGCAGGAAGTGGTGTGACTGAATGATGGGATGAACATCTTACTATTCCCTCAGTGATGATGGAGGAAGCCCAGGGGGCTGGCTTAGCCTAGATGCCCACCTCTAGATGGTCTCCATTAAGGAAACAGAGGTCTAAGGCTTGTTGCATTGACTAGGTGGAAGCACTTGGTGCAATACAGAGGCCATAGGATACCTGGGACATCTGAAAGGGGACTGATAGTTCTGACAGAGAATCGATGGGACACTTTTCCACTCCTGGATGAGCAACTGGGGTCCAGATAGGACACCAAAGCATCTGAAATGCACTGGACAGATACACATGGGCAGCTAAATAAAACTGCTAGTCAATACACCCCATGGAGACTGGGGAGCAATTCAGTCTGTATGGAAGCAGACACCTGTGTCTTCACGGCTCAGTTGCTCTGCTGACTCCATGAGTGCCCTGACTAGCTCTTCCTGAACTTCAGCAGGAACTCCTACATGTGGCTGATGTAGACACCTGCACGTAGACACCTATGTGCAGAGATGAAACCAGCCTCTGGGTTTCTTCTAATTCAGATCCTCCAACATGCTGAGATCCTCCATGGAAAAAAAAAAAAAAAAAAAAGAGAGATCCACTCTGTAAGCTGACCATACTTCCCGTAGCAAAAGAAAGTAGGATCAGGGTTCTCAGGGTTCTTGCCTCCATGTAGGTTTCCATTTGAGACTTACCACTTTAGGGCGTGCCCAAGCTCTCCAGCCCAAAGCACTTTGTACTGTTAATTCCCTAGATTCCTGTCTCTTCCTCCCTGAAGTCCTGTCCATCCCAAATCTAACACAGAAACTCAAGGCCTCTATTCCAGATATCCCAAGATCTCTTGTCCTATAGCCACACTCCACACTTCTTTTTGCCATAACACACTGATAATGATGGCCATCCCACAAGAAATCGACTACAGTCACCAATGTAATCTAGCATGCAGTTAAATGCAGTTACAATGACTTCTGGTCACTCCTGGACTAAAACATGTTGGCTTTTATAGACCACCATCCCCATACTAAATATTACGCAAGAAACAAATGCAGTGCGTCTCCCAGGGATCTTTTTTCTCTAGAAAATCCACATGCTTTCCAGGCACCTGGTAACAGTACCAAATAGACTGCTATTAAAATTCAAAAGCAAGTAAAATAGCCTTTCCCTGCAGGCTTTCTTTCTACAAGGCATTTCTGATGAGAATCCAGAGTCTCTGCAGAGGCTTGGCATACGAAATCCAAATTATATAGCTAGCATTCCCCTCTTTAGAAGTGGCTGTGTGAAGCACAAAATCCCTTTGCAATTCCCTCTGGTGATGAGAAGCAGTTCCTTATGTTCAGACCGCTCCTCTCAGCATGCCTTGGGCTGAAGGCCTACAAGGCTTGTAGTCCAGGAGCACCTCCCCTTCCCATGGTCCTCCTGACTCAGGGGAGAGCCCATCTCCTACATGAATCAGAGCACGGTGGAGAGTCCACAGGCAGAACCACCCTCTTGCTTTCTCCAGCCCCCTGGGACCGCATCTGTCTTTGCATCCCCACCTCCAGAGCCTTCCCGCTGACATCTGAAAGGGCACAACTACACATTTTGGGCGATTTTGTTGTGGGGATAGGTGAAAAATGAGTCATGGTCATTTTCATGAATTACTCGCACAGCGGAGTTTTTCCACGTGGTGAGCCATTACGAACCCATAAGTGGAGAAGATAATTATGGCTGGTGTAAAGCTGTGCCTAATTTCCTACTCTATAAAGGGGAGACAATAACTGCCTTTCCTCATGGAGCTGTGTGACGATTTAATCACAAGGGGAACTCTGTATTTATAGATTTTAAAGACACCACTATGATTATATAGTCCCACCTTCTGCATAACAAAGCGCAAAGAACATCAGCCATTAATGTCTCTGTCGAGTTCCTAATTTTTGCTTGAGTTTGTAGCATATCTCTTAGAAAGATATTCATGTGACCAATCTGACTGTATGTGAGTTATGAACCCCATTTTATATGTTGACTTACACACAGCATTGTAATTTCCCTTTATAAATTCAACTTGTGAGTAAAATATCCATCTCGTGTTATCTGTTGATTTTATACTTACAACTCCTCCACTGCAAGGTTGTAGTAATGATGTCAGCCAGTCAGTGCCCTGATCAAAGAAAGAAGCTGCTCCATCCCTGCGATATCACCACAGAGAAATTGTGAATATAACCACGTATGGCCCTGGCACCAGCTGAGCAATAAGGCAGAAAATGTTCTTCCATGTGAAAGACATCAGGAACTACTACTTTTTGCAACTGGATGTGTCAATGGGTTTAACCCATCTGCTTCGCTGTTTGCTTTATGTTCATGTACGAAATCACAAAGGACAAAGGTTTTACTTTGTCTTGTTCCAAGGCAGTGAAGATAATCTTTATGTGACGACTTCATGAATGGGCAGAATCATAGAATGGTTTGGGTTGCAAGGGACCTTAAAGATCCTCTGTGTAGGAATGTATATGGATGGGCCAAAATGAAATTTATAGGAAAGGTATGCCCACACGGCTGTGAGTCCAGTTTAACAGACCATAAAAATACACTTGGTGAAAGAACTGTCTCCTGAATTAAAATGTGTTCCATATGGAGAAGAACCTTATTATTTTGAGAAACCAGTTTAACCTTCCATGTTTCAAAGAAGGTTCAGTTTTGTTGCTTGACGATGTGACAGGCAGCACAGTGTTGTCCCCGTCACAGGATTTTGCTCTTGCCTAGCAAGAGCTAATGTAGCCTAAAGTTATGTTTCTTATTCTGTTGGATGTGACATCACTGTCACAAATTTGAGGATGTTTTCCTCCCCTACTCTACCTGGGAGGAAGGGATGTGCTTCCTTATGGGACACATGGAGAAAATGAACCTGTGACTAGCTGTGAGAGGATGTAGGGCTCTGAAGATAAAGTTGTCCTTTGTCGCATGCAAGAAAGTTAATCTGAAGACACAGATGTTAGTTGAACTCTAAAATGCCACCAAAATCTGGCCCAGGGGGACAGCATCCTCTAAGACCTTGTTATTTTGTGGAGATGGTAGATCTCTAGAGCTTTCAAAAAGTGACACGACACGATTGAAAAACTTCCTATGCCAAATGTTGTGGGGTGGTTTTTTTTTGTGTGTTTGGTTTTGTTTGTTTGTTTGTTTGTTTTTAAATTTTTCTTTCCCTTGCTGATCTTTGTGTCCTCTGAAGAGTGAAGCCAGGAGCAGATAGGCTCAATGGGGTGGGAGTCAGGGGGAGTGTGTGGAGGCTGAATGCAGAGTGCTATGCCTGGAGGGAAGACTGAGATGAAAGGGCTGTGCTTGAGCATCTGCCCCAGGAACCTGGAGCTGGGAAGACCAGCTTGAATCCAGACCAAAGGTGCTATGAGGGGACTTATAATCATGTTTTGAAGGATTTCATTTTTGTGTCCACTTTTGGTGGCCCTCCTGAAGTCACCAACACACCAACTCATGATTTAAAGACTCCAGGTTTTGGTTTAGCTGTTGTATTCCTAGGTAGGTAATTTCCCAGGAGACCCCTAAGAACATCACTCCGTATTTCCACCTGACCTTTCTTTCTGGTTTGCCTGCAGTGTCTAACCACCAGATGTCATTGCTTCTTTCTCCCAGGCACACAAGCTGACTTGAATATAGTCAAACGGGCACGCTGCTAACGCTAATCAGAAAATACACGCAGTAGCTGTTCATGGTCCCCAGCTATTTTCCACTGGTAGTAAATTAGAGGACAATATTACCTGCAGGACATCCCAGGACTGATAACAGCAAGGCCTACACCTGGAAAAAAAAAAGGTGTACTCCTTAGAGGACCAGTGTGTGGTAATAGGTGGAGTAATAAAATCAGTAAGGCCACTGAAGCAAAAAGCAAAGAGAGGTTTATGAGACAGTTGGACATTTTTATGGAGAAAAATGGATTTAAGGGACCTGGTGACAAATCAGAAAGGTGGGGGTGAGGCCCACAGGAACCAGAGGGGCATATGAGAGGGGAAATAGCTTTTCTTGTTCAATATTTCCCTACCTTCCTTTTAATGCCCAGGAGAAAATCATAGAATGGTTTGGATTGGAAGATTGTCTAGTTCCAAGCCCCCTGACATGAGGAGAGACACCTTCCACTAGACCAGGTTGCTCCAAGCCTCATCCAGCCTGGCCTTGGACACTTCCAGGGATGGGGCACCCACAGCTTCTCTGGGCAACCTGTCCCAGTGTCTCACCACCCTCTCCGGGAAGAACTTCTTCCTGATGTCCAATCTCAATCTCCCCACTTTCAATTTAAACCCGTTACCCCTTGTGCTGTCACTACAGGCCCAAGTAAAAAGTCTCCCCCAGCTTTCTTGTTGGCCCCTTCAGGTACTGGAAGGTGCTCTAAGGTCTCCCTGGAGTCTTCTTTTCTGCAGGCTGAACACCCCAACTCTCCCAGCCTGTCCCCATAGCAGAGGGGCTCCAGCCCTCTGAGTATCTCCGTGGCCTCCTCTGGACTCGCTCCAACAGCTCCGTGTCCTCCTGCTGTTGGGGGCCGCAGAGCTGAACGCAACACTCCAGGTGGGGTCTCACAAGAGCTGAGTAGATGGGGAGAATCACCTTCCTTGAAATGTTCCTCGTGGGAAAGTGTTTTACCTAACTTTATGGAGGAGCCTGAGATGGGTGCAGCGTTGGCTCGTAGATGTGGGCAGGGCTGCTGCTAGGAATGCCTCGCTCTGCTGTCCTGTCTCTTGGCAGAGACCATTGCTGTGCCTCTGGTCTGTGGGATGCTCACCCAGCAATCGAAAAGTCATCCCTTTGCTTTTCCCTGCACTCATTAGCATCCTTAAGTGATCCAGGCTCCCTCCCTCAACTCCAGCCCCCTCTGTTACCTTAATGTCTTCTTGAAAACACACAACACCAATTTGAAAGAGATGTTGAAAATCAAGAGCCGTGCTATTAGTTTTTCGTAAGGATCTAGAACATTTGACCTATTTTCCTCCTGCTTGGCTACTTCTCTCCTTTTAATAAATCAAGTAAAACTGTAGGAGCACTGCGTTTCATCTTGTCTGGGCTGTTACGTTTAATCTCCGGAGTGGGTGGAGGTAGGTCTGTGTGGAGGGGAGCGGCTCAGAAGCCTGAGAACATGAGAGATGACTCTCTTAAGCTCTTCTGATTTCACAGAAAGTTACCAGATAGGACTTTAATTAGGGCCTATCAAAACCAATCAGGAAAATAAAAAGGTTTGTCAAGTTTGCCGCTAAGGTTTTTAGAGTTTGTAGGGTTGGTTTTTTTTTGTTTTGTTTTGTTTTGTTTGGTTTTTTTGCGTTGTGCACAGATTTATTCATCCTAACGATTTTACAGCTGTGCTCCCTTGCTTACAGCACATCTCTCTGCATGAGAAACCTCTTCTATCATCTTTGCCACTTGCTCAATTGGTAATTTTCCTGCTGGGATGGGCAGGAGCACTCAGGCATTGCCAGGGTGGAGATTAGATTTTCACTTTGCACTATTTTTTTTCTAGTGCTAAGAACATTTTACTTGCATACTGATAACGCCATTATTTCTGTTTCTTCTGCAAAGTAAGTTTGGAAGTCAACAGTCCTTGGTATTCGCTTAGTGATGTAAAACACAAGCCTGATAAATAATCATATTATATAGCATGCTTGGGAAAAAAGGGGAAACCAGCACCATTTTAAAAGAAAAATTAGAACGTTTTCTTTAGCAGATTTCAGTGGAAAAGTTTTTTTCCCCCCATTTTTAATCCCACAATGTGGTTCACATTATCTGTGGAATTCTCTGCTCTGTTTGTTGGGTTTTTAGAGATTTCAGTCAATAGGGAGTGATTCAAAGTTAGGATCATCTTGAAGTGTTTTGCCGGATCAGAGCTTTCATTATCAAGATGCTGGTCACACCATCTCTGACATCCGGGAATATTTCTTCTTCAAAAAACACAATTTAAAACACAATTGTTAACTTTAGTGTCTAATGCAACCGCTGAAGGAAAATATATGACAACTGGAGGCTGTAAAAACAGAGTAGGATCACTGAACACATTTGGAAATACTTTAATTACTGCACATTCAACTTTGAACTACTTGGTTCCTATGTAAACATAAGACTAGTAATTAAAGTACAAGATTTAACTCATGTGGATTGCCATCTTTTAACTACTGATTTGGAGAAGGGAGGGGAAAGAGAAGGGGTAATTTTACATTGATAGATTTTTAAGGCCAAAAGGACCGTTGGATGTGACTGAATGTGTAACAGACTGGTGAATTCCACCCTGTTACTCCTCTTTTGAGCCCTAAACCTGCTGTTGACTAAAGCATATTTTCCTGGAAGACACTTAATCTTGGTAGGAGAACGTCAAGTTCAATGACGTTACACCTTTTAGAGAGGAGGGAATACTTATTTAATGAGTTTTTTAAAAGCATAAAGATAATTAAAAGCTTTCCAAGTCCTTTTTTTGAAACAGTCTGAGGATGTATGACATTTTAATTTGATTTGCAATAAACCAGCTACAAAGAACCATGGTTTTATCTGCAATTATTTATATATTTAATTTAAGGTGTGTTAATAAAAAAATAATGGAGGTCTAAAGGACATTCAGTCAAAAAGCAGTTGACTTGGTAAATTATTCTGAGGAATTACTTCAAACAAGTTTGAATTTGCTGACTTGCCATGAAACCTTGCACAGTTGGCTCAAGATGATAAATTAACTGCTCTATAAAAGTTAAACTGCTTTAAATATCTTTTTTGTTGTATTAAGGTAGCTGCAGGGAGATACAAGTAATTTTTCGCACAGCTTTAGGGAGTGCCTTATCTGCTGGCCATCATTTTGGGTCCGTAAATCCCTTCTGCCTTGCTGGTGGCTGGGCAATCTGCGTGAGGCAGCCACAGATCTCTCCATAGTGCATGCTTCACGCTTGGCAGATCACCATTGGGCAGGGCAGAAGCAGACTGCAGACGATGTCATGGCAGAGCGTTGCCTAGCTTGTCTCCATTTGTTTCTGCGCTCCAAGATACCTCTGTGCTCTGCTGGGGGAAGCTATGTCAGATGCCTTCAACAGGCTTGGCAGGATAGCCATGGTCTAGCTTGGTTGAAGGGAGCTCTGAGGGTATTTAAGGCTGGACCTATCCCTTCTCTAAATGTTTCTTCTCTGCTCGCTGTGGAAGGTGTCCAAGTAGCTAATTATGGTAACCCGTCTGATTTTTTGATGGTTAAAATTACATGAATGAAATCATGTTCCTCGTTACCTACAAAGATATGCCCCGTGGGTGCAGCACAGCACGTCCACCTCCGCCTAAACCAAGGCAAACTCAGAGTGGGCAAAGCGGAATGGGCATGCCATGCATACAAGAAACAAGACTTTATTCTGGCTTTATTCTTTATTCTCTAAGGGAGACCTTATTGCAGCCTTCCAGTGCCTGAAGGGGGCCTACGAGGAATCGGGGTGGGGGTGGGGTGGCTTTTTACAAGGGCCTGTAGTGACAGGACAAGGGGTAACAGGTTTAAATTGAAAGTGGGGAGATTTAGATTGGGCATCAGGAAGAAATTCTTCCTGGAGAGGGTGGGGAGGCCCTGGGACAGGTTGCCCAGAGAAGCTGTGGATGCCCCATCCCTGGAAGTGTTCAAGGCCAGGCTGGATGAGGCTTGGAGCAACCTGGTCTAGTGGAGGGTGTCCCTGCCCATGGCAGGGGCTTGGAACTGGATGATCTTTAAGGTCCCTTCCAACCCAAAGCATTCTGTAATTCTATGACTTGCGTGAGTCAGATTGTCCTTGGAAAGTCAGGGCTGAACAATCCAAGGAGCCTGGGCTGCTGTCCCTGCACATATTGCCAGTAGAGATGAAAGAACCTGTAAAAAGCCTGACTTCTGCAATTTCTCCTCTGCCTGCCATTTTTGGGTTTTGTTGGGTTTTTTTTCCACACACACACACACCCACTTCCCCACCCCCGAGTCTAATGTAGAAAAATTGAAAATTTGGGGGAATGCAGAAAAAAGGTTTTATGTGAAATATAACCTTCTGAACAAAACCTGGAGATTTTTAGAGTAACTATTATGATATTACTGCTACTGCACTTCTACCTTTTACTAATAAATATTCCCAATGATGTCAGTGTATATAAAAATGTATAATATTAATAGTAATGATTTCCACAGATTTTAGACTTTACTCTTGGCACTTCACAGTGCTTTGTTATACTGAATTATACTGAATATGTATAACGATGCCATTTTCCCCACGCTTTCCTCCTGAATGATGAAGATTTTCTTCTCCATTTGCATGACAATATGAGAGGATGGAACCTTTCTTTTTTTTTTTTTTTTTGCAAGACAACAATATTGATGCTTTTTATTTTCAAGTTTGTAGTTTCCCAACCTATTTTATCAGTATTTTTAAAGATAAACCATAGTCAAGCACTTCAGTATGCAGCACTGTTGTATGTGTGGGATGTATTTGGCATTATTGGGAAGGAAAGAATTGAATAGCTCCATCAGCATTTTTATGTGATATATGATGATAAAGGGCATATTGTTGATTATAAAAGACATTAATAAAGATCAGTTTCAGTAAGATAAGTGTCACTGCAGATTTATCTGCTTGAAATTTCAAGGCAATGTTTAAAAAATAAATTAATGGATATCTGGAAATTAAATTTGGAAAAGGTTCTTCCCAGAGTACGTGGTGAGGCATTGGAACAGGTCGCCCAGAGAAGCTGTGGATGCCCCATCCCTGGCAGTGTCCAAGGCCAGGCTGGATGAGGCCTTGAGCAACCTGGTCTAGTGGAGGGTGTCCCTGCCCATGGCAGGGTGTGGCACTGGATGGTCTATAAGGTCCTTTTCAACCCAAACCATTCCATGATTCTAGGATAGAAAGGGCTTGGTGCCCATTTCTACAGACACGCTGCAGAGGACACAAACAGGAGACATTTGGTGATGTTCATGGCTGCATCACAAGAGGCGTTTCCATAGTGTAGGGGTTATCACGTTCGCCTCACACGTGGAAGGTCCCCGTTTCGAAACCGGGTGGAAACACCAGCTGCGTTACCTTTAGACTCTACACCTCAAATCCTGTGTTCAGTTTTGGGTCCCTCACTGCAGGAAAGACGCTGAGGGGCTGGAGCATGTCTGGAGAAGGGAACGGAGCTGGGGAAGGGTCTGGAGCACAAGTCCTGGGTGGAGCGGCTGAAAGGGCAGGGGGTGTTTGGCCTGGAGGAGAGGAGGCTTGGGGGAGACCTGATTGCTCCCTACAACTCAGAGTGGCGAGATGGTTTCTTCTCCCAGGTGACATGCAATGGGATGAGAAGATACGTCCTCCAGTTGCACCAAGGGGAGCTTTAGACTGGATATTTGGGAAAATGTCATCCCAGAAAGGGTTGTCAGGCATTGGAACAGGCTGCCCAGGGAAGTGGTGGAGTCACCTTCCCTGGAGGGATTTAAGAGCCGTGTGGATGAGGTGCTAAGGGACACGGATCAGTGGTGGGATGAGCTGGGTTAACGGTGGGACCTGATGATCCTGAATCCCTTCTCCAACCCAAACAATTCTCTGCTTTCCCCCTGAGGCTGCTAACACTTCACCTTTCAGAGCGTAATGTCATGCTACAGGATTTCTCAAAATAAAAATGTGGGACTGTTGAGGGGTACAAACCTCTCCCACCGGATCCCAATGGTGGCACATCCAGATCAGCATCAGCCTTACCAGGAAAGGGTTTTCATACTGCAATGAAGTTTCATTGGCTGGAGAGCAGAGGAGTTTTCACGGCTCCTCTTGTACTGTGTCTCGAGGAGGTCACCCTGGCTTGCGCCATACAATATTGTTGCGAAAACTGAGACTGTGAAGTGATGCACTCAGAAAAAGCAGTCCTAAATGTACATTTACAGTGACAGCCTCTGAGCTGACTGCCACCTCTCAGGGCTGAAATGGTATTAAAAATTTCTAGAGAAATCACCACCTCATAGAATCGTAGAATCACAGAAGGGTTTGGGTTGGAAGGGACCTTAAAGATCATCTAGTTCCAGCCCCCCTGCCATGGGCAGGGACACCTTCCACTAGACCAGGTTGCTCCAAGCCTCATCCAGCCTGGCCTTGGACACTTCCAGGGATGGGGCATCAACAACTTCTTTGCATTTCAATGCACAAGAGCTGTAAAAAAGGAAAAAAAGAGGCAAATTGCAGCTTAGGAACTGTTAGGAAAACAACACAGATCAAACCAGAAAATACCATCATGCAGTTGTGCAAAACCCTCTGCAATACAGTGTGCAGTTCTGCTTCCCTTGTCTCCAAACCGATTTACTGGAAGTGGGAAAAGGCAGAAAGGAGAGCAGCAAGGATAATGAAAGATATGGCATGGTTTCTGTATGGACAACTGGGAAGGAGACAGAAGTCTATAAAATCACGAGTGAGAAGGACATGCTAAATAGGGAATAGTTAATTATGGTTATGTTGGAATAATGGGAGTATTATGCTGTTTAAAATGAAATGGAAATGAGCCAGGTTCTCAGCATGTACAAGCCTTTATTTTTTCCTGCGGCAAGAAGGTTAAGTGCTGAAGTGCTTGCCACAGAACACTGCTGGTGTAAAAGTTTGGGGTTCAAAAGGGTATGGTCCAGACACACTTCTAGTGTGCCCTGATAAGGCATTGCTTATGTGAGCATTGAAATTCGGTGAAAAATTCTTATGTGTTTGGACTTACTGGACTGGAATGTTGCTGTGCGCACGTGGCTGGTACTGGGGCTTCAGATGAGAATTTTTACAGTGTAATTCACAGGTTAAAAAAATCAGCAAAAATCTGGCTCTGGATACCTTATATCATAGAATCACAGAACGGTTTGGGTTGGGAGGGACCTTAAAGCCCATCCAGTTCCAACCCCCCTGCCACGGGCAGGGATACCTTCCACTAGACCATGTTGCTCCAAGACTCATCCAGCCTGGCCTTGCTCTCATAATACAGAGGTTGCAGCTTCCAATATCAGTTGTAGGGAATAAACCAACAACTATTGATAGTAGATATACTCCTGAGAGTATTTGATGAGGCTGTACTTGAAATTGATACAAGGAACATAATACATGCATGTTTGATCAAAAAGAATTATCCGGTTTCAAAACCAAAGTGGAATAAATTTACAGAAGCTGCAGCAGAGGGTGAGACACCGCTATTGTGATCGTGCACTGGCCAGGGGATCACACATCTAGCTGATATTTCTAATCCCAACTGAAGCGCTGTGGCAATTCATGACAGACTATCTGAAGAACCACGTTGGCTTCAGAAGTGCTGTATTCTTTGAAATCCTTCAGAAAAATACAGGACCGCTGAGTGGATGTACCTAGAATAACCTAAAGAGGTGACTAGAATGAACTATTCGGGCCAAAAAATGCAAAGTGGACAGAGAAAATCTTGAAATGTGTGAAATTTGAGGAAAACTGCAGTGTAGACAAGAACTTGTGCTGATAAATCAGGACTTCTTGAAACCATGGGCCACGTGTTCAGTGACTATTTCCTAGGTTTGGCTTATTCGCTGTGTCCTAGGATTGCTTTAGTGGAAAATCTAACACCAAACCCACCATCACCCATGTTAGTCTGGTGTTTGCCGGACTTGGAGTCCCAGCAATAAATACAAGCGATAACAACCTGCTGGTTCAGTGGACAAAACTTCAAACAATTTGTAGTTGCTCATGGATTTGATCCTCTCTGTCCAAAACCATGCAGAAAACCTGGTGGAGGACACCTGCAAAGGTAGATGTCTGCACTGGGGACCCCAAAATCTGTTGAGAAGGACCCAAGACTCTGCTGTTGGCATACACATCGGTACTGCAGAGGCTCAGCCTGTTGCAGAGGATTAGGGAGATACAAACTCCTGAGGAAGATTTGTGGAAGAATCAGAGTGCACTTGCAAGTGACTCTGAGTAAGAGGAATGGGGTTATGAAACCTGCAGAAATAGCCCTAAAAGTTAAGAAAAAAATGAGAACATTGCAGAGCTGTAAAAGAATGAGTGGAGGGACAGAGATGGATGGGCCTCTTAGAAGAGCAGCCAGCACACACAGTGCTTCTGGGAGCTCCTGTGAGACTTACTGAGTGCTGTTAAAACAGTTAAAGTGGAGCTGAATGTGGGGTTTTTTTCTAAGTGCTGTAGTACAAATTGCAATGCGAGCTAATTTACTGCTGAAAAACAGTGAGTTGTGTTATGAGGGTATTGACTATTTCCAGAACAAGAAACAACGTGATACTGGCAAGAGATGCCCAAAAAGCAGCTGGGTGGCTTCTGGAGTCAGGTAAATGTTTTAACTATAACTTGACTTCTCTATTGCAAGTTCAGCATCAGGCTGCCTTCCTGGTGAGACCCTTAGTTGGTGCCTTGGATCTTCATCACAACTGCTGCCCAAAACTTTCCCTTTGAGCATCCCAGGCTGGTGAGAGAGCAGGACATGGCCTCTGGCTTCCTGTCTTCTGGCTGCAACTCAAATTTCAATACCTGGAATGGAGTGTTACCGGTTGTTTTAGCTTACCTTTAGAATCAGAGGGCAGAATATACTGATCCTGTGGTGTCCCCTTGTACATAGAATAATGGAATGGTTTGGGTTGGAAGGGACCTTAAAGACCATCTGGTTCCAACCCCCCTGCCATGGACAGGGACACCTTCCACTAGAGCAGGTTGCTCCAAGCCTCATCCAGCCTGGCCTTGAACACTCCCAGGGATGGGGCACCCACATCTTGTTGCCATGGCTTGATGCTGAGCTGCATGGGGACAGGAATATTTCCCAAGGATTTGTGCTGGAGCCAGACCTAACATGAGGGAATGAGCATCAGTATGGAAAAGTGCATACCCCCTAGACACAAATAATGAGTTCTTAAAATCAGGTACTGTGTTGTTCAGTGGGAGAAGTCCTCTTCAGCCCACCTGGGTAAGCTCAGCCTGAGATCTGTGGATCTTGACTTATCATAGAATCACAGAATGGTTTGGGTTGGAAGGGACCTTAAAGACCATCTAGATCCACTCCCCCTGTCATGGGCAGGGACACCTTCCACTAGACCAGGTTGCTCCAAGCCTCACCCAGCCTGGCCTTGAACACTTGCAGGAACGGGGTATCCACAGTTTCTCTGGGAAACCTGTGCCAGTGCCTTCCCATGCTCTCCGGGAAGTATTTCTTCCTGATAGCTGATCTAAATCTCCCCACTTTCAATTTAAACCCGTGAACCCTTGTCCTGTCACTATCTGCCCTTGTAAAGCCATAGGTGATAAGATGTTTAGATGTTATTTACCTCCTTGTTATTCATCTCTTGGCAACATGTATGTGCTCTGCAACTGCAAAAACACACACATCAGTCAAGGAAGAAGCCCAGGTATCCTCATCTATGCACCTTCCCACCCTGGATTACTGTCAGGCCGTTTAGCACACTCCATGCACCATTAGATGTGCATTGATTATCCGGCTTTAGCACTATCAATATTCAGTCCATCAATGTGCAAATGCTGCTCTCGGAAATAAATATCCATAAATCATTTTGCTAAAACTCCCAACCAAAATAAGGGCAGATGATGCTACTAGCTGAACTGTACAACTGATTGGAAGTAAGAGCTTCTGAAATAGCTTCTTGATTGAGAATGTATGTCTCATTAATCTTTTAAACAGAACAGCATGAGCAGAGCAGGAAAAGATAATGGACCCCCTAGCAGCACCCTTGGCCCTGCCCTTAGGACGAGGGCTGGCAGCGCTTGGGCCTGATTAAACACATCATTTAGGTGGAGGCATCATTTTTCTAAAGGTGCTTAAAACACCACAGGCTACATTCACTGAAGGGCATAACTGCCCTGCAGGCACCTGGATACAAAATGGAGATCCTCCTCCTGTCCTGCTTGGTTGTTTCTCTTTCTGCAGGTGGCCATGTTCTTCACAAACTCGTTTTTTGCTACTTAACCACCCCTAACACCCAAAATCTGTCCTTGTCCTAAAGATCCCCAGTACCAAATGTAGTGAGTGTGAGCTGAGATTGAGTGATGATGTGGGCCTTGTCTGGCTTGTGCTGTTTTGGTCTACAGTAAGCAGGGCCGGAAGAGTGGAGGATTCCTACCTTCACCATGCAGTGGTTGGGCACCCCTCCAGAAAGAGTGAGACTCACATTTGGTTCCTCTTAAGGATCTGCATCTGGATTCATGGCTGTCATCATCCATTTTCCCAGGGTTAGTGGTCTCAGCGCCTCCACTGAGGTTGTCCCATGACATGTGGGAGCACCATGTTATCTGACCTGAGCAAAACTGTGGATGTTTGTTGCCCTGCACTGAGGGAGGTCCTGGGGAGAGAAGGAGCCCACAGCCCAGGCTCTGCTTCAGCAAACATTTCTTTTTTTGCATAGTGTTTTCTTTACAGCAGAGACCATAATGAAGTCACAGAATCACTAAGGCTGGAAAAGACCTGTAAGATCATCTGGTCCAACCATCAACCCAACACTCCCATACCCACTAGACCATGTCCTCAAGAGCCACGTCTACACGTTCCTTGAACATCTCCAGGGATGGTGACTCCACCACTTCCCTGGGCAGCCTCTTCCAGTGCCTGACCACTCTTTTGGTGAAGAAGTTTTTCCTAATATCTAATCTGAACCTCCCCTGATGCAACTTGAGGCCGTTTCCTCTTGTCTTATCACCAGTTACCTGAGTGAACAGGTCATCCCTCTTGAGGTGATTCTGGATTCTTGCTAACTCCTGGCTTTCTGTGTTTCAGCTGATGTAGTTGTTCTTCACCAGGTAAAGTTGGAAGAAGTAATATTAGCTCCAGCTACAAAACATCCAAAGAATAGGTGTCTAGAAAATCCATCCAGAATTTTTTGGGATGAGGCAGAGCAGAAGCTGTTACCCACAGCTTGGATGAACACTCCACTGCTGTGTCACAGCTACAAGAGGGACACGACATCCTCCCAGACTGTAAATACAAGCAGTTTGGCAACTGTCCTGGGAATGTTTAATTCCTTAGTGTAGGTAAAGCCTTGGAGGTGTTTGGTGTATCCATGCTCCCTTCTCATCCTATTATAAAGCCAGGAGCATTTCTGAACCACTTGGTCATCTCATGAATACGTAGCACTCTCCTTTGGCTGTAACCTCCAGTGGAGATACTGCCAATAGCTCGCAGGAGTCTTGGCAAACCAGAAGACTTGCCTTTCATTCCCATTTGCACCAGTGAGTCATGTTATCTTTGGCTGGTTGGATCACTTTGATGTTCTTCCATTTCCTCAGGTCTTGGAACTCTATAGTACAAATGTGGTATATACATGAAATTATTAACTGCTGTGGTTGCTTGTCCTTAACATGAAATCGTACATAAACACTTTACAAATTAGTACAGAGAAAACAAAAGCAGGTTAAAAGAATAGCTGAAGCTTTTTCTCTCTTACCCTTTTGAAGTGTGGTTTAGCAGAATCAATTCTAATCTCTTTTTAAAGCATGATGCCAATAGCAAAGTCCTTCTGAACTTTAATGAGTGTTTCCCAAATATTACTGGGAAAGTCCTGCTATTTCTACTTGAATAGGAAGTTTGGCAGAAGGCTTTTGTGAAAATAGATGAAATATTCTGATCATAAACAGCAAAGAATAAAATAAGGATCTTCTAAACCAGACTGAAAACTGACTGCTCTGCAGTGCAGCCAAGAGGCTAATGTTTGATGAAGGTTGCCTGCAGTGAAAGTCTGTCGGGCTATCATTTCTTAAATCATAGTGGTTTGCTCGATTTTCTTTTGAAAGAAGAGAAGGGAATGAGTAAAATTAATGCCAGGAGACCCCTGGTCTCTACCAGCAGAATGGGTTGTAAAGTGCATCTTTGCCATTCTCCATCTTCCCTCTGGAAATGGAAGATATTCCTCTCCCTTTATTGGGTTGCTGGAAAGCCCGTTTATTTTGTGATTCATCACGAGATTTTTTTTTTTTGTCCCTTTCCTTTTATTTTTATCACCCTGTGATGTAACGTTACAAAACCATAACATTGTCTCTTTGAGTCACTGTTGAAAAAATCTAGGCCACCTGTGGGTATTTGTATATAGAGACGTTTGTTATTCTGCAGGGCTCTGCTTGTTACCACCATAAAGCATTTGACCCAACATCATTTCTTTCTTAAAATGGCCTCTTACAGTATTTCAGTCCCAAACGTAGATCTGAATTAGCTGATGCCATCAATTACAGTTACAGATTGGGCCACACTTCCAGTTCAGTGTCCCTTTGTGAGCCCTTAAAGAACCCAACGGTGACCAGACAGTGTGATGTGCCCGGCAGATAAATTTAAGTGTGAATGGGGACCTGCATTCAGTAGTCCTGTGGCACAGGGCGATGAGCTTCAGTGGAGAGGAAGAAAGCAGAGACCAAACAGAAGAGCTGGATCAAATCATGCAGGAGAAGAGGATTTATATCCATGGAAGATCTGACCCATTGTGTGCCCAGCTCAACACAGGCAGAGGAGTGTGTGGTTCTGCATCATAATCAAGACATCATCTGAGGTCCTTGAGGTTTTTTTCTGCTGATTCCAGTGGATTTTACATCATCGTGGGATTAAAATCGCATCCTCTCCACTTCTGATGGAGCTCATCTGTAGCCCCCTAATGTGCTCCTTTGGGAAAGTTAACTTCCCTGCCCTTTCATTTTTATTCATGCCCTTTCCAGCCTTCTGCCCTATTCCTCCTCCCCAGGCTGGGGATGTCAGCGTGCAGGGAAAGGGAGTCTCAGGGCACTTGAGCCTGCCACAGAGTTGGCTGAAACCCACCAGATTCAGAACATTACAGGCTGAGTAGAGAATGGATCAAGAGCAGCCCTGAGAAGAAGGACTTGGGGGTGCTGGGGGATGAAGAGCTTGACATGAGCTGGCCGTGTGTGCTGACAGCCCAGAAAGCCAATCCTATCCTGGGCTGTATCAGGAGAAGTGTGGCCAGCAGGGCGAGGGAGGAGATTCTCCCCCTCTACTCTATTCTTTTAAGACCCCACCTGGAGTGCTGTGTCCAGGTGTAGAGCCCTCAACATAAGAAGGATATCGACCTGTGGGAATGAGTCCAGAGGAGGCCACGAAGATGCTCCGAGGGCTGGAGCACCTCTGCTATGAAGAAAGGCTGAGAGAATTGGGCTTGTTCAGCCTAGAGAAGAGGAGGCTCCGGGGAGACCTTATTGCAGCCTTCCAATGGCTTCCCCCCCTGAAGTGGCCTACAAGGAAGCTGGGGGCGGGCTTTTTACAAGGGCTAGTAGTGACAGGACAAGGGGTGATGGGTTTAAATTGAAAGCAGGGAGATGTAGATCAGCTATCATGAAGCAATTCTTACTGGAGAGCGTGGGAAGGCACTGGGACAGGTTGCCCAGAGAAGCTGTGGGTGCCCCATCCCTGGAGGTGTTCAAGGCCAGGCTGGATGAGGCTTGGAGCAACCTGGTCTAGTGGAAGGTGTCCCTGCCCATGGCAGGGGGACTGGAACTAGGGGATCTTTAAGGTCCCTTCCAACCCAAACCATTCTGTGATTCTATGGTGCATGGACATTTCTCACTCAAGCCACAATCAGTGAAATGATAAAAAAATATAAAACCATGAAGATGCCTAATGTTTTACCATTTTTTTTCAGCAGTTGTGAAGCCACTTGCGCTTTGGGAATTCTCATCAGAAATTCTGAATGTTATGCAAGAAAAGGGAAAAAAACCCAAGTCTGTGACTTTTGAGGGATGTCTTGAGATCTTTGTTCCCCTCCCTACCTCGAGGGGAACCCTCAGCCCCAGCTCAATGGCATCAGGAAGACCCTGACACTGGAGGAAAGTCACACTCAGGAAAGGGTCATAAAGGCAAGAAGAGTGACTACAAGTTTGTCTTGTTACAGTTCATCCTCTCCCTTGTAAAATCTGAATTTCTAGTGTTTCCATTATTTTTTCAATCTTGTGTTGTGCTGGTGTTGATGAGGACCTGCACACTACATGTGACGTTGTCCTTGACCTTCTGTGAGACCTCCTGCTGCACATCCCCTCCTCCTCCTCCTTGCCCAAGCTGGTTGCACAATAATACCCAGCACAACAGGATTTGAAAAGCCTCTGTAATAACAGCAACATAATTGCCTTTGTTTATCATAAATTTCTTTTTAGCTCATGTTATTAAGGGTCTTGGGCTTAGGTGCTGATAAATTAACATAAATTGCCATCTTATTAATGGCTCCCACTCTGATCTTCATTGTGATGTGAAAGATTGGGGTGAAAATTCGCAACTGGAGTTGCATTTTCTGGCAGGTTATTTTATTATTGTATGGTTGTTGGTTTTGTTTTGGTTTGGGTTTTTTTTTGCTTCTGCCTAATTGTAATTAACAGTTGAGAAAGTCAGCTTTGCTGTGTCACCTGCAATTGCTAGGGTCCAAGCTGCAGCTGTAATTTAGAGGGCTGGAATAATCACATAATTACTCTGCAGTGATTATGGGAGACTTGCATGGTCAGTGGATAAGAGAGATTAAATGGCAGTGGGGAAAAAGATGCAGACATATGTTGCTAGTTAAGTTAACCACTTTATATTAATCCTGGCCCACACAGGGAAAGAGCCATGCTTCTGCCAGAGGACTGGATGCACGAAATCCTTGCCTAGACTGCGGAGAGCATAAAGCCCTGGTGCCCCTGTTCTAGTGAATTGGAAGAACAGTTTTAAAAGAGGAAAATAAGAAGTGGGAAGATTATGTCCTGGAGGTAATCTGCTTTTCTTGGCTCCAGCATTGCTAAGGCAGCCTTCAGTGCATTTTCCTTGGGATGACAACCCAAGCCTCATGGGCTACAGCAGGAATTGCATCACACCTGTCTGGAGCAAGGTCTGGTGCAGCTTTTGGCACAACAGGTCTTCAAGGTACCCCTAGGAGATAAGTAGCCTGATGACCAAATCCTGTTGCTGTTCTTTATTGTAACAAGATATTTTAAATCCGTTCTGAATACTTGACAGGGAAGGTTGGAGGGACTTGAGTCAGGTGGAGTTTTCCCAAGTTGTTTCCCATGCAAAGGAAGAAACATAGTTTTATGTCTATTAGCAATTCTCAGATAAAAGAAAGCCTGAAAATTGTGGTTGCTTTTCTTCACGAAAAAGGGAGGCTGGTAGGAATGTAAAGGAATGCTGCATCCCTCCTTTTCATATGAGAAACTCCTAGGGGCATGTCTGTTCCCATCCCAGCTGGGCAAACAGGGCCAGCAAGGCAAGGAGCGATGTGGGTACACCGTTCCCCTTTATTTGCCCCAAAGCTCACCCACGGATCCGGTCTTGCATACAAACATATGGCTGAGCTGAAAGGGTGTCTGGCAAGTTTAGGTTCAAGGTGGCCTTGTGTTTCAAAAGGCATTTATAGTCACAGCCCTTGGACTGTTCTCCAAGCTCCATTGGGTGCTGCAGGGTGATGTCAGGCATCCCCTCCCCACTCCCAGCTGTGTTCTGGCTCCTCTGTTTGTGAGATGTTTTTCAGAAGAGTAAATCCACTCGTGGAAGTGTCCATCTGGAGCTGCCATCAAGGATGACCTGGGAAAGCTGATAAGGGTGACCGCCATGTGCAAGGACAAGGCTTGGCCAAGAGTGGGACATTCCAGCCGCCACGCAGAGGTGACCATTGGAGTCATTGGCAAAGATCGTGTTTCCCAAAGGGTGGCTTGCTTATTTCCCTAAAAGTTTAGGGCATAAAAACTTCCAATGAGTTTAAAACACTGCTTTAAAACGTTGTTGGATGGGCTCCATTGGTGGGGAAGGGGGGCTGTCTGAAATCTGCTTCCCAAACACCACTGTGTTATCAGTTGCACAGGTACAGTGTACATGAGGTTAATGAAGACAGGATAGGAGGGGATTAGCAGCACATTGCAAACAAGTTTGTGCTAAGTGGCTTAGGGTTCATCCTGTCCCGCTTCTAAATACTGATTTCTGCTGTTTTCAGCTTCCAAAACACATAAACTGTTGATTTTGATTAGTAAATGAATTTATACAGATAAGCTTTAGCCATCTGCTAACAAGCAAGACGTGCCCCACCACCTCGTCCTTTGACATTCAGAACTGAACTTGCGTGGTTTTGGTGCAGCGTGTCCACGCTGACGTGCATATAAACCACCAAACACAGCCCCATCCCTGGGCTTCCCATCTGTGGTATGAGAATGTGTAGCAGATTTCCACCCTCTGAAAATCTGTCCCAAGTCCTATAACTCATTCTCGTTAGCCTCGACAGCCCATGCAGGACTACTATGCAGAAAAATGATGGAGAGAACTGAAGAGCCCCTTAGTTCCCATCGCCTTGTCTCTATTTCTGGAGATCCTCTGCAACTGTTTAGGTCTGGAGTAACTAATAATAGAAGAATAACTATATATAACCATTCTAGAAGAATAGGAGAACTAACTAATAACAGAAGTCAATTAATGCTGTGCTGGCACAGTTCATAGGGGGGAAGCAGCATTTCTTCAGGCTAAGTCTGGTTCTTGTCTATGGCTTTGAGTGAGTTTCTTACTACTGTTTTCAATGAGAAAGGGCAGTTGCATCACATCTAGTATCCAATGGGAAGCTTGGAAATGTTCTTAAACTCCGTATCACCCTTCTGCATGCCCTGGGCCCTGCTTGATTTTATTATCCAAATCCACCAAAACTCTCAGCCACACAGTGGATTCAGAAGCAATTTAAGAGCTCATTACCTCTAATTTGTTTTTAATTCTACTCTCTGAAACCCAGAGAGCTACTAGTAGTTTAGGAGTGATTATGGGGGTCTGTTCCTGGTAAGTAAAACTCCTTGGAAGGAAACAGAAAATTATTTGCAGGATGAGGGGGCAATTTCATGCCACCTCTTGCAGGTTGACTCCTTGCAGCGTCCCATTCAGGTTGCCCCTGTGCAAGGAAGCCTGGCAGCCACCAACAGCTTCTAAGTGAGCAATTCAGGTGTTTCCACACTTTATGAAGACATTTGGGGCCTATGAGCTTTTCTGTCTCTTGCAGCAAGGGATCTGATTGCTTTTGACCTCTTAACATAGGCTTTCAGCACCTTCATTTACCCCGTTCTCCATCTGTGGCACACAGTAGGACTAAATGCTTTGCTCTAATTAAAGTCATTTCGCTCAATATGGGCAATGTGTGGGAAGGCGATGTGCCTGTGATGTACAGGAGAGGGGCTTAGTTGACCAAATGGTCCTCTTCTAGTCTTGAACCTGGGTGTCCTCCTCTCCCAAGGTCAAGGGAAGGTTTTCACCCCTTTAATATTTCTCCATGTGCAGAGCAGGGGGGGGGCTCTGTTCCTGTGATAAACCGATGCCTTTATGCTCCTAAACCAGATCAGCATCCAGGCTGCCCTCTGCCAAGGGTAACGCCACCATCCCCAGACCCAACGCTTGCCCACTGCACAAGACCATGGCAAGAGGCCCCAGACTGGTCCCATCCTTGTGGGCGATGGCTGCAGCCAACCTCCTCCTCGGACACACATATGTTCTGACCCATGTAGATAGAGTTAAGGTGCCCAGAACACACCATGAATTATGTAGTCACGGCAGGTAACAGGGCATCACCTCTCATCTCTTCCCTCCCATAGAACATTGCTCACCTGGCAAAACCTGCCGTACCCCCAATATCCACCACTGCAGTGCCGTCAGGAGACACTGGCGGAAGGGACAAAGCAGATGTCACTGAAAATGTGCTGGAAGAGCCATAACAGGGGGAAATGCCATCACAATAAAAGAGCAGCAGCTGCAACAAATGGGGAAACGCGCTGTTTTCCTGATGAAATCCAGCGTATGTGGCTCCCCACATCCCTTCACCGAGTGCTAATGGCCACGTCCACCCTCTCCGCTCCCCACCTGCACGTTTAAACCCTGACCCCACTTCTTAGAAAGTCTCTCCACTTTCTGTAAAAGCTTGAGGTGAAGGCATCAGTTCGCCAGGTGATTATTTCTGGGGTTAAAATATCAAATCCAAGCCCATCTGGATTTCTGCCATCAGGATGCTCTGCCATCAGGGCTGCCCACCCCAGGAGGTGGCAGCCTCGCACAGCGCAGGGCTCTCGGGTGCACGGCTGATCCCACCCAGCTATTCGGAAAGAACGTAAAATATTTATCTGCAGATATATTTGGATCTGATCTCCCCCCCCCCCCTCCTTTGTATCTGAACGATCTCTTTCCAGCCTTGCCGGCACAGCGGTTTTCCAGAAAAATGAGACCTTGCAATCTTGTCTACTTTCTGACTTAAAGCCTGCAGGGTTGTGGGTTTTTTTTGTTGTCTCACTGTGGAAAAAAAAAAAAAAGGAGGAAAAAAAAGAAAATAAATTACTGCTAAATGCTTTAAAGCTAATCTAGGGTTCCTGGTAAATAGAAATCATTAAAATCCAGCATGTTTTACAACAGAAAAGGTGAAGTGAATTTGCAGAGTGCGTATTTTCCCTTCCCCATGCTCATATTAAGGCTTGCTCATAATATTGAACGAGTCCTTTGGCCAGAGACATGCTGAGCCTTGCCCCCGTTGATCAACAGGGATTAAAAAAAGACACCTGGGACTGCTCACGCCGAGGTAATGAAACAGGAATCCGAGGGCTCAGGAGAGCAATTTGGGAAGTTTCCTTTCTTATTGCTAAGGCTGGGGCAGGCTTTTCCCCAAATTTAGTATTCTGTCTGGGAGAATATAAAATAATGAGACTCCTGCTGCTTCCCAGGGGAGACTCTTGAATTGCCTTAGAGATATCACTGTCAGCCTGAGGTTTTTTCCTGTCTAAAGCTGACCTGAAAAAAGGGCAGAGAAGAAAGCAGAGGGAACATGTGCTTGTTTTGATACTTTATGGTGGGCAAAAATGACTTTTATCATTTATTTGGGGGGAGTGGGTATTTTTTGTTGGTCCATTTTGCATGAGAAACTCCACGATTATGGAGTTCACTATTGAAAACCTTTCTTTTTGGAAAATGAGAGAAAAGGGGGATTGCTCACATCCTGCTCTGAAGACCTGTGAAATCAACCGGGAAAGGATGCTACGAGGCTGGAAAAGTGCAGGGTGTTTCACAGTTGGGTATTGAAGGGAATAAAAGCTGGCATAATAAAAAAAGAAAGAGCAGCTGCTGGAGCAGTTAGGGGAGCAGAGGCCTGCTGTGAGATGCTGGGGTTTACAACAGGGTGCCCTTAGGGCACGAGGAATGAAAATGCCAAGGAGATACTAGGAATAGTCCCACTAACATAATCCTTGCAAGTCAGGAGGAGGAAAACCAAAGTGTCCCGTGCAGAGGGCTGGAAAAAAGCTGCTTAGAAGGAAAGCGGGTGCTGTCTAGCTCTGGCTGGGGTTTTCCAGGATAAGTTATTGCTGCTAGCTAGGGAAAGGAGAGAACTGAGCATGAAAAGCAGGAGTCCATAAGGAGAGATCCAACGCTGTATTAGCTTGCTTGACTCTAAAGCTGCTGCGATGCTGAACACAGACCTGTTGTGTGTCTGACGCTGCACCTTGGGCTTGCACTGTTGGCTGCGATCAGTGACGGTCCCCCAGGAAAGCCCTTATTTCACACCTTTATGGCACATTGGGGCAACTCTGCAGAGCAGAGCTCTGACTGGCTGCAGCTGGGCTTGCAGACAAAGTGGGAAGGGCAGATGTGCCTCCACGGTGGCCTTTTAATGGGGTCCCATTGCGCAAATTAACCCTGTTGTACAGCCACCGACCCCCAGCCACGAAGAAGAAATGTGAGAGGTTTAGCAACCATCTCTGTTGACAAGTTAAGTGAAATGAGGGGCTGGGGAAATCACAGAACGGTTTGGGTTGGAAGGGACCTTGAAATGTCATCTAGTCCAACCCCCCTGCAATAAGCAGGGACATTTTCAACTAGATCAGGTTTCTTAGAGCAACATCCCACCTGGCCTTGAATATTTCCAGTGATGGAGCATCTACCACCTCTCTGGGCGACCTGTGCCAGGGTTTCACCACCCTCATTTCTTCTTTAAAATAATGGCCCTACTGGTTGCATGAATTGCTGCTGGTCATTTGGGGGGTGGTGCCTGGAGATTGCTCATCTTTCATAGAATCACAGAATGGTTTGGGATGGAAGGGACCTTAAAGACCATCCAGTTCCAACCCCCCTGCCATGGGCAGGGACACCTTCCACTAGACCAGGTTGCTCACAGCCTCATCCAGCCTGGCCTTAAACACTTCCAGGGATGGGGCATCCACAGCTTCTCTGGGCAACCTGTGCCGGTGCCTCCCTACCCTCTCCAGGAAGAATTTCACCTTGGATGGACCTGGAGGTTCAGCCACTTGCAGCTGTAGGAAATACTGCCCAAACCTGTCTGCTTTTGGGAAGCTGGTCCCTGAGACTTGGGGTGGGAGAAAGAGTACTGGGGGCACTGGTCATCTGTGGGGCACTGGAAATAGCAGTGGGTCTGAAGTGGGTTAGGAGGTTGGATCACAGCAGCCCCAGGGATGAGCCGACACAGGATGGGGAAAGTTAAGAACGGAGTTTGCAGACAGTTCTGAGGGCTCAGTGAAGGAAAAGCCAAGCATAAACCCCCATGGAGAGCTGCTTCTCAGTCTCTGTATCCCTCTGGATACAGGTGAACCTAGTCCACTTTCATCCCATTGGGATGCTCTTAGAAGCAAAACCTGTGATGCAGCTTGAGGATGTGCTGGCTTTCTACTGGGTATTTGTCTTTGTTAAGGCTGGCACAGAGCTGGCACGTTTCTCTCATCACCCTGGACCGTTTCTGAGCTGCTCTTTTGTTCTCTGGAGCAAAAAGCAGGCCTCATGTGAGGGGCAGGGCAGCTGGGGCCACCGTCTGAAAATAAAAGGCCCCAGGGATAAAGGAGAGCTCGTGCAGCCCTGCTTCACACAAAGGGGAATAAACATATGGAATAGGTTAACAAGTGAGGTGGCTGAAGCCGCGCTATAAATGAGACTATAAATAAGTTCAAGAAGCATGTTGACAGGCTGCTGGGGGAAAAAAAAAGCTGGTGGGGAGGAAGGGATTGAGGAAATTAGGATGGGGGTGGAGGGACGCAAAAAGCAAGCTTATGATAATGGGAAAATACGACAGAGAAGCAGTCTGGTCTCTTCTTGTTCCAGCTGTGCTGTGAGTCAGAGGAGAGAGCTGTTTCTGACTGATGTGTCTGAACCAGCAGCGATCGGTCTGCTCAGCATACGACACCCCTGAAATTGGAGGGTATTGAAGAGAGTTGGCAGCGTGGTGTAAGAAACGGGGTGTTACACACCTCTGGTTTTGGAGCTGCTCTAAGGGGTGGACGTGGGGGTTTGGGGGGGTTATATGATCAGAAATACATCTGCAGGGTGGGGATGTATCCTGCACGGCATCCTGCTGAGCGGGGAGAGGGTGAGAGCACACAGGGAAGTACCTCAGCTCTGGGGGACACCTTGGTGAGGAGTGATGGCAAACCACAGAGTGACCTCCACAACACCACCCTGCAATAAAGCGTGGAGAAGTCATATCCTGGCGCAGCAAGGTCTAGAGTGGGGAGAGGAGATGCACTGTGGTGGTGCCTGGGGACTGGTGGAGACATGGAAGTGCGACACTGGTGTAAGAAAGATCAGAGCTGACTCCTGCCTTAGTCCCAGAAATGATTAACTTCTTCTGTTTACAGGGACCCATCTGCATTGACACCACATACTGGTCAACAGGTTTGGGGAGAAGGGAGAGGTGGATTCCAGCAAACCCCTTGGATGTAGCAGATGCTTTTTGGGGCTGCCTTGGCCAACCAACTCTTAAGGGGTGAAAGTGTGACTGAATTCCACCAAAGCCACCAGCCTCCAAGATTTTTAAGTAATCATTTTTGTACAAAACAGACATCTTGAATAACTCTGCACTGGAAAATCCCAGTGCTTAAATCAAGCAGGAGATGAGTCCTGAGCATTGCATGGGAAGATGTTTCTAAAATCCTCACATGGACAAGCATCCCATGGCCAAATGGAGAAAACATCCTATGCTCTGATACTTGCAGATCCAGCCAAACTGATTTTATCAGCAATAGCAGCCACTATTTTGGCTGCCGTGGTGGGAAATGAGCTGGGAATCTCCGGAGTGAGAAGCCAAAGTTTGTTAAACTGGGATTTTAAGCCACATTAGTGGTGGGTCACACTTACAGGGAATGCAGCTGGTGGCTTTTAGGGAGTTTCTGCTGCTTGTCCTGACAACAAACTCTTGGTGTATGCTCTGACTGCCTGGAGCCTGGCATCATTCACAACAGAAAGGAACCGTTAGGTGCCCTGCATTGCTTGCTTTGAAAATGAAGATCTCTTGCTACTGAGTGAACACTATAGAGGTCTGTCTTGGAAAGGTGATAGATCATCTTCTCTTCAGCTGGGTTGGGACTTCTCTCCCCACCTTGGCCATAACAGGCCTTTCTGAGAATTTAGGCAAAAGAAAGGTGGATTTTGGGTTGCGATTGCAAATACGAATAGCTACAAGGGGCAACATGTCTCTGGTGAAACTTGATGGTGGAAGTCTAATCATTTAAAGAATATGTATGGCAATGACTCTGGTGCCTGTGAATGCTGAGATGCCTGGGCAGGTAGGTATATTTTCTGTGAATCATTGTGTTTTGTGACTTCTGAAATTCCAGCTCAACTGAAATGCAGGCATATAATTCCCTTTGCAGATTTGGGCTTTGGTGCAAATATTTCAGTTCAAAGTTTTCCTTTTACATGTCCAGAAGGTAACCTAATGTGATGTTAGCCTGTAGACATCACAGCTCAGTGAAAGCATCATCAGATGGTTCCTCAGAGTTAATTCATCCATTCATTATTAATGTGTGCCTGGAATTTCAATTTACTCTCATTAAAATGTGATTGATGGTAAAGATACAGCAGATTACAGTCACACCACACCAGCTCTTTCCTCGCACTCAGCAGAACAAGCCAAGTGCTGCTTCACAGGCAAAATCAGGCCTTTTGCTTTGCATTCTGTACAAAGTGGGACTTTGCTGATCTCTCTATAGTAACTGCTTTTCCTGTGCCTCTTCCAAAATAAAAGCTGCTGCTACTTCATTGCCATGCTGTAAATTGACAAAAATAGAGAGAAATGCAGAAAAAACATATGAAATGTCACTACTTGGCTTGCAGTTTTAATGCAGGCACAGTAAAGATGTGCTCAAGGGGGTGACACTGGTGCCATGATGCCCAAAGTTGGCAACCGCCATTAAGCAAAGCAGTCTCGCCATGCTGCATGGTCACTACCACCCTCCTCCTCCTCCAAACTGATTTCCCGTGTAGCCTGGCCAGGCTCCAAGCTCCGCTCTGAGCCAAACCCTGGCCTGTAGTTACACAGGAGTTAAGGCCTCATTAGTTTCTTATTCCCATGTCAGCAGGCTGTTAGCAGCCTCTGAATCGGCCAGCCGATTTCTGGAGGTGAGCCAGCCAGCAGCAGCGCGGGGCTCGGTCCCCCACAGCAAGCACTGGTGCTGTTCAAGGGATGCATTTCATGTGCTTCCCATGGTAGCAGTTCCACCTCTTCTTCTCCCAGGGGATCCTGATCAAGGTAAGTTGGATAGTGAAGAGTCCCAGAAGCTCCATGCCAGCCTTCACTGTTGATCCAGGCTCCTGGGAGATGTTTCTCCACCAGCTGCTTTTCTCCTCATTTGTCCTCTGCTCTCCAAATTCCCCAGTGTCCTGATGCAGAATAAGCTCTTCTTGGCTGCTTCGTTCCCCCGAGAGCTGTCTGTAATCCTGCATGTTGTGTTGGATGGTGCTCTCCTCTGTGAAGCAAACATCTAAAGCCTTGGCTACTCTTTCATCTCTTGAGCCAAATTTTCAATGCTTAGTCAGAGGCAGCAGGGTCTAACCTGGTCTTCAGATCTTCTTTTGGGCAGCTCCAGCCTCAGACTGCGCAGAGTCACTCTTTTTATCTTGCCCTAGACGCAAAATCCACTGGCAAGGGTTTTTCTTCCCTTACACGCGGGTGGGGGAAGCACCATTGCAAATCATGCTGAAAATTCAAGCTGGCAGGAAAGCTCTGAAATGCCTTTGAAAGGCTGAGCAAAACATTTATGTAAGGCTGTGCAGCCCATCCCTGGAGAAAGGAAAACTGCTGGTGTCCCAACATGGTTGGGTTTTTTCACCTGTTCCCTCTTGATGCCGTTCATGCCTTTATTTATTTTTTTTTCCTGTGCTTAGATTTCCTCGGTAATATGGCCCATATGTTTATTATCCTTCCAATGAAAGCTACACCAGTATTCACATCGCACGCTTCTACCTTGCAATGTTTTCTCAGCGTACAGCGGTTTGGTAGGAGGAATTTCCAGCCTTTCCATAATTTCCAAAGGTGGCAATTAGATCACTGCCTCTTGCAGTGAAAATAAACTCCCATTTCCTTTACTCTCCCTCATACCACTACCCAGGAATTTCCAAATGCTTTGTGTCATTCTCCAAAGCTCTGTCCCTCCAGGGTAATTGCAGAGTATCTGAGACAAGGTCACAGATCACATCTCTAGGTGAGATGTAGCTGTTCCTTTGCAAAGCAAAACCTCTTGTTGCCCCTGATTTACAGACTATTCCCTGTGCAGCTCAACACCATCTTGGTTGCTTTCTTTTCTGCAGTGTTACAGACGGGGAAGGTTTTCTGCCCTGGGAAATGAACTGGTCTACATGTCACATGAAGAACATGGGTGTCTGGGTCCTTCTGTGTGGCCAGCAGGACCAGGGCAGGGATTGTCCACCTGCACTGGGCACTGGTGAGGCCGCACCTCGAATCCTGGGTAAAGTTTTGGGCCCCTCACTGCAGGAAAGACACTGAGGGGCTGGAGCGTGTCCAGAGAAGGGAACGGAGCTGGGGAAGGGTCTGGAGCACAAGTCCGGGGGGGAAGCGGCTGAGGGAGCTGGGGGTGTTCAGCCTGGAGCAGAGAAGGCTCAGAGGAGACCTTATGGCTTTCTACAACTCCCTGAAAGGAGGGTGCAGAGAGGGGGATGTTGGTCTCTTCTCCCAACTGAGAAGTGACGGGACAAGAGGAAACAGCCTCAAGTTGTGCCACGGGACATTCAGATTGGATATTAGGGACAATGTCTTCCTGGAAAGGGCTGTCAGGATTGGAACGGGCTGCCCAGGCATGGAGTCACCTTCCCTGAAGGGACTTAAGAGCTGCGAGGATGAGGTGCTGAGGGACATGGTTTAGTGATGGACTTGGCAGTGCTGGGTTAATGGTTGGACTTGATGATCTTAAAGCTCTTTTCCAACCCAAACAATTCTATGATTCTGTGAGTTCCCTCTTTCTCTGTTGACTTGCAATTTCCTTGTGCTTAAGCAGAAGTTGTGATTGCTAAACATTGTCTGGTCCTCTGTGCACTTCTCGTGTGGCAAGGTGATGGTGGGCTTGTCAGGGATGCGCAATTACAGATTCAGAAATGGAAGGGCATTTTCCAGGGTGACTTTGGTGTCCTCGACAAGCATGTACTGAATCACACCAAGTCCATCATTCAGGCAAAATTTCAGCTCAGGACAGGAAGCTTTTACAGACTTAAATTTTACTGTCTCCCACTCATTTTTAAGAGATGGGCCCTGCAATGGTGTGACCTCACAAGGATGTTTGTGGGTGTCTCAAGGCATTCATTGCTACTTTCGGAAAAGCTATGAAAGCTCAGCAGAGATTACATTAAACTTTTACCTCCAGGAAAATGAAAACACAAAGATTGTAGGAGCTAAGCAGTTAAATAGGAAAGAATCCAAAGAGCCTGTTTAAGAAGAAATTCTACAAATCCCAGTTAGAAAAGCCCAGTAATATTTTGGGGTAGCTGAAACAGGGACTTAATAGGAAGAAAATATCCCAGATACTGTGGAGAAACTATTCTTAGCCAAAAGCCTTGAGCAGAGGGGATCAAGTACAGCATTTCTCTCAGAGTCAGAAGAAATTACTGCTGAAAGCAAAGATATCAACAGTCTGTCTGAGTAGCCCTACGGATTGCTGTTCATTCATGCTAATGACTTCGAACAAAGAGAATGCAACAGAAATTTCACCAGCAAGTGGCACTTCTTCCAGACCTGTGCTGTCAGGCAGGAAGCTCAATATAGATTTGAGATGTTTGGGATCTGAAACTTGAGTAATACAGAAGACCTAATGGCCTTCCTGTCAGACTCTCTAAATTACAAAATTCAGATCTTCTTGCTGCTGTCTGTGACTTCAGGTATGCCAAAATTTCATTAACGGTTTCTTTAGGCTTTTCTTTGCGAGTTATCACAGTCTGAGATGGGAACATTATCTCAGTGCTTTCTTTTAAAAGACCTGACACTTCTTCTTTCTTTAACCAAAGTTAGAGAAAGTTGGGAAAGACGCAAATTTGGGAATGTGATGAGCCCTGTGTTTAGAGGGCAGTTTCTGTCCTGGTTCAGGAGGCATTTGGTGGTTGCATTGTGCTGTCAGAATTTTTTACAAGTGGATAGGAGATGCACAGTTTTCTGCTTCCTGGTTGAGCGTAGGCACTCAGAGATCAGTATAAACTGCTTTCAACTTCTTGATAAGGTGCTGTCTTTTATGTGTGATAATAAACTTTTGCCTCATACAAAGGGAGGCCACATGACCAAAAGTGTGTGGTGGATTTCCTTCTCCTCAGCTGATGACAGTCAATGAACGAAGTCCATGTTGGGTATGGCATCACACCAATAAACGACATGCAGTAGGATTAGCTAGTTTGCTATTTCAATAGCAATTCTGGTTTAGGCTCCTAGAAGGTCTCCTCCTTTCCTCTCATATCCACACTGCCCAGCAGTAACGTATCTGTAGCACTTCCACGGCAAGACAAGGCTGAGGTAGAGCCGAAGTCTTTGGGCAATGAGATAGTGAGGAATCCTGCTTAGCATTTATTTGACACCGGTATCACTCTTGAGCATTTGTTTAAAGCTATCAAGCAAAAGGAAGCTTGTCTAACTTGAAGAGAGACTGCTTTTTGTGTTTTGGGTGGCCTCTGCACTAATAAATACTGGTGGATCTCAAGAAAACGGATTTCTTTTATGTTGCAATGACTCTGCAAGCCAAGCAGCAGAGGAAGCGGGGAGATGTGGCTTGTGCTGCCACGAAGGAACCACAGCATAACCAGCACATTCATTGTAAGCCCCCAAGTTACCCATTTATTGAAGCTAATTTCCCAAAGGGTGGGCTCTTCTCTGAATGACAGAAATGGATATCTCCTAAGCTTGCACCTTCACTTCCCAAGGAAGTCTGGAAAGGTCCCATTTTCTGAAGTTACTGATGGGAGCTCTGGATGCTCAGCCCTGTACCTGGTTTTATGTGCAAGGAATATTTTATACTTCTCATGGATACTTTATATTCATGGAATGTGAGTTTTTTGTGATAGGACTCTAGATGAACATTGGGTTTGTAGTGCTCTCCAGAAAGTAGCTCTTATCTTGCACTTTGGAGTGGAAAAGTCCCAGTTTAAAGTTGCTTCAAGAAACTTCAGCCATGCCACTCGTGCATATGGATTTGTATAGATTATGACCATGCCTTATCTCCCAGATTAAAGACTTCTTCCTTGGCATGAGAGATGGCAGCAAAGGAGCCACACTGAATCATGTGTGAATGCACACTTGCAGTCAACTTGTTTTGTGTCTGTCTCACCATGGTTCATTCTGCCTTCGTGCACGAGGCTGTGTCTGCGTGTAGGAAAAATCAGCTGGCAAGGGAAGGAAAATCTAACCTGGCATAAAGACTTAATGCTTTCTTGGAGCATGCCAGATCCAAGCAAACTGGCAAGGCTGCCCTCTAATTTTGGACTTCGGTGTGCAAAGAAACGTCTCATTCCTGGCAAGTGAAGAAGCTCTCTTTAGGTCTAGGTGTTAGTCACACAGGAATGAATACATTGGATTTCTGTTTCCATTCGCCTGGAGACGTGGATGAAAATCTGAACCAACACCTGCTGACAGTCAGATCTGAATGAACTTGCTGGGGGTGGGAAAAAAGTGGGGGAGAAGCAATCTACTGCTGGATTTGCCCATATTTTACCTTTGGCACTCATCTATTTGGTAAAATCATCAGCTGTCTGGGAGTCTGCCTGTTGCTTAGCAGCAGAACAGCTTTCTTGATGCTCTGGAGGTCTCTATCTAGGGACATCTCAGAGGAAAGAATTGGGCCATTATTGCTCTCAAACAGTGGATTTCTTTCTTTCTTTCTTTATCCATGAATTATAGCAGCAAGTAATTTACAGAGAAAATATCTTGTTCCTCAGTAACTCAGTTTAAGGATGTATAGAAAGAGTCTTGATGTCTTATTTAGAGTACTGTGTTATTCACAAAATTTATCTGGGTCTTCCTGCTGCCAATGCTATCATGGGCAAATGTTTGCACATTGAATAAGACATATGTATCATTCTGGTTTGTTGATAGCCTCATGGATCAATAGCTGTCGGTGGATTATAGATAATCCGTGCCTTGTATTATTGCTCGTGGGGGGTGTGGGCATTCAGAAATTCAGATAACACGATAAATAAGGAGGTAAGTGGGTATCTGTCTTGTTCTGTGTTGACATCCAGCTAAGCCAGAGGTACCACTTTATGGTTTTCTGTGCGGCACTGGATGATTGGCTATGAGGATAGCACAGAAGAAACAGTACAGAGGGATGTGCTGGCTCTCAGCACGGTGCTCCAAAGGCTCTTACACCATCATCCTATCCCTAAGCACACCAGAACAGACATGTGCACTTAACTAATAGTAAATCCCTTTCTGTGTCTTCACAGTCCTTGTCAGCCAAATCCTATTTTGGAAGGTATACAGGCTTTCACGCAGCACAGCTGGATCCAGCAGTGCAGCAGCTGAATTAGCTGATGCTTGAGCAGATGATGTAGGGGTGAATAGTTTGGAGATGACAGATGGCAGCATGGGACTGGACAGGAACAGAAATTTGGCCTCCGCACAGGTGGCCAAGTCCTTACAAACAGCACTGAAATCATGTCCTGTGTACTCTGTTCTGCTCTACCACCCCCTCTTGGAAAAATTCATCCAGTTGTCTGGTCCATTGCAGCCACTGCACCTTCTGCAGACTGCTCTTGAGGCAAATCCTTGTTGGCTGATCTTGGTGTAAGAGATGCTCTTCCATAAGGTCCTGTGCCTGTTGCCTGGATGTGCAGAGTGCTCTTGTGGTTCTGAGCATGCCACCTCTGACTCCTATTGGGGCTGAGTACTGTGATGTCTTGTTGCAGCTCAGCTTCCTCCTGCTGCAGTTCAGGGCCAGAAAAATTAAAAAATCCAATGACTTCTCAACAGGTCTTCAACCCTGTCACACTGCTTAGTTGGGGAGGTTGTTAATCATATTTACCTTGGGCATCAAAGGCTGCAGAGAGTCTTGGCTCTGTCCCAGCCCCTCCTCCACATTGCAGCCCCACTGCAAGCAGCCAAAATTTGCCTCTCAGGTTCTCTGCTGTCTCCCATTCCTGTTTCCTATCTACTGTCTGCATGTGACACTCCTCACCTGGAGCAGACCTTCATAGGCTGCCTCCCTGCCATCCACTAATCCAGGAGCAGCCCTAGCCCTGTTCTCCAACTCACATCGGTCCCAAAGCACCTCCTGTTGCCTTTCCTCAGAAGAAGAGCCCACGACCTTGTTTCTTCCACTTGACTTTTTGAACGTGTGCCCCAAACTCATGGGGTTTTTTTGGTTTTGTTTGACTCTGATGGCCAGCACACACCTTCACATTGGCCCTGGCATGGCAGGGCAGACGGTACATGAATTTAGAGCTGGCACAGAGCACATGGATGGATGCAGGCTTTCTTACCCTGTTGACTGGAATGTGTTGGCATCTGTTCAAGCAATTTGTTGCTCAACCTGGAAATTCCTATCTGCTGCTCTAAAGGTAACAGGTAATGTTATGCAGCACTGAGGATAAATTCAAGGCCCAAACAATTCCCGTGTCTTAAAGAGCTATTTTGAACTTCTGGCGTTGGATTTGACTGATGGCGCCCGTTTGGATGGAGCGTGTTGCAGTACACCAAAGCTCACCTCTTCCAGCTGGCACGGGGAGATCTGGCTGTGTTGCGTCTACTTTGCACCTCATCAGCGGCAAGGATGATGCTGGAACCAATTTAGGTGGTGATGTGGTAGACAGCCCGTGAGGCAGAGCAGGATGTTGGGAGTGGTTCCGCATCTGT
This sequence comes from Rhynochetos jubatus, assembly GCA_027574665.1. Taxonomy (NCBI): domain Eukaryota; kingdom Metazoa; phylum Chordata; class Aves; order Eurypygiformes; family Rhynochetidae; genus Rhynochetos; species Rhynochetos jubatus. Next base: position 130,838,541 of record CM050649.1, on the reverse strand, counting down.
CTTCCATCACGGGGTCTGGCTGGGATTTTTTTGGCCGGCTGTGAGAAGAGCAAGTTTAGCGAGTGAGGAGCACTTGCGCCCGCAGTGCACGGTCGCACCTTGAATGGCAACCTGGGAGGAAGCGGCATTTAATGAGCGAGGTTATGGCATGGGGCTGGGTGTTACAAGAGCAGAGCTCTTCCACTGGGTCTGTGGCACTCACGTGTGAGATTTGGATTTGTCTCTTCAGCCCAGCAGAGTCTTAAAACTCTTTCTGTGGTTGTTAAAATGCACAAAATGGTCTTGATGGGGTGTGGTGCAGCTTAGTGTTTGGAAAGAAGTGTAAAGCTGGTTTATTGGTGAAAGGAGCCTTAGAAAAGCCAAAGCATTATTATAGCCCTAATTCATAGAGTAATTGAGGTTGGAAGGGACATCTGGATGTCACCTGTCCGGCCCCTCACACTCTCAGCTTGCTTGCTGTGCTGCTAGCTTGCAGCACTTTGTTGATAGTGCATGGTTAAGTGAATTTTGAATTTTTGAATATTGTATCCTCGCAAAATACCTTCCATTGCTTGTCTGGTCTGTGTATCTTCTGAGTTTGAGTGCACTGATTGGTCTAAATTGTGCAAAACGGCAGAGTGGAATCTTTCCTCTCCTCACTCTCTGCTCCATGGACAAATGCCTGGAAAATAGTTTGATTCACAGCAGATTTCAAGTCTGTGGATCTTCAGAGGGACATGGTTTATATCTGCGGGCTCTGATGCGTAAGGGGAGATGGCACTGCAAGCACAGAGATGGCTGAGCCACATGACGGCCAGCCCCTAAGCTAGAGCAGATGCCACCCATTTGTCTTTGCCGTGAAAACCTGTGATACCAACCCTTGGTTGGGCAGATGGACCCCGAGTGGATCTGCTGTCCAGGCAGGCAGGCAAAGGTGAGAGACTGGAGGAGGCAACACTAATAGCCATAAGTCTGCCCACCATAACCTGGTCTCCAATGTGACTCAAGCCTTATCTCGCATAAGACCCATTGAGGGGTGCCCTTGATTTGACAGGGACCTCTTGGACAGCCTAAGCTGAGAGGGTTGGGGCAGGTCTTTACCCTCTTCTTCAGATCTGCCTTTCCTGGGCTTTTGAAACTTTCCTCCAACCCACACTCCTCGTAGAAGCCCCCAGCCATTCCTTTGCCCCCAGTTTAAATAATAAGGCAACCTTTTTGGTAGTCATCTGTCTCCTACCCAGTGCCTCATCAACAGGGCATAGAGCTTATGTCTGCTTCACGTGGGCAGGCACCCTTCTTTTTTTGCAATCTATGAAAGGCTGACAGAAGAAAGCTGGTTGCTATCTGTGCTGGTGCTTAATCCTCAGTCTCCAATTCCCGCTATCAGCACTATCAGTGAGACTTTTCTCTCTGCCACCATGTTGCAGAACAGCAGATAACATAATCCTAAATCCCAGGTACAATTTTGACCCTTCCGCTGTACTGAGCTTATTTTTGAAAGCAAAGTCTCTTGCATCAGATGAATCACAGCTGGTAATATTCTCCTTCAGCTTATATTTCCTTAGTATCTAACCAAACCCCATGTGCTTTCTGCTGTCTTATTTTCTGAAGCTATTTTCAGTTTTCATTTGAAAACACCTTTTAATGTGGCCATGCATGTAAGACTTTCTGGTAAGAGGAATCAAAAAAATTCCATGATGCATCTTTCCCTCCTAAAGAGCTTTGATTTATGACTAAGAAGAATTATTCTTGCTGCCCATAAAGAAATTTTTCCAGCATGTTGGTTACACACAGGGTAAGATTAGTTCCAAATCCAGATAGCTGTGGATTTATCAGGCCATCTAAAACGCACATGCACATGTGTTTAAAAAAGATTCAGTGGGCCAATTTTGTCTGTTATGTAAATTCAGTCAAATTCATTAAGTTGCCTTGGCTTGCTACCAACGGAGTTGGGACTGGGATATGGCCCAGGGGTGAATCTGTGTAGGTATGACCATGATCACCTGCACTTGTCTTCGACCAGACTTTTTCTCTGTGCACCAATGGTAATATTATATGGTTTATTTTCTATTTACATACTCTTACAACCATAATGCCTGCTTTGCTTACAAACAATAGTGTCTTATAGGAACATGCTTTCATCCTTAACTGCATCACATTAAAAACACATGATTCATGATGGCATTTTTTGGAAAAACCCAAGTGTTTTGGGTTTAGGCTGTATGGAAAGTTATTATGAGCCAACTTCCAAACTCCCATGGGTGCTCATGACATCTGTTCAGGGAAAGGTTGTGGCTGAACTTTGTAGGTTAATGCATTACTTAAAAAGAATACAAGCAGGCCATTTTCCAGGGAAGGATTAGATGCAGTGCTGGATTTTCATGGAAGTGGCTGTGACCCTGCTACCTCCAATCACAGATTCACAGAGTGTTGGGGGTTGGAAGAGACCTCTAGAGATCATCTAGTCCCACCCCCCCGCCAGAGCAGGGTCACCTAGAGTACATCACACAGGAACAAGTCCAGGCAGCTTTGGAAAGTCTCCAGAGAAGGAGACTCCCCCCCTCTCTGGGCAGCCTGTCCCAGGGCTCTGTCACCCTCACAGGGAAGAAGGGTTTCCTCATGTTCAGGTTGAACCTTCTGTTTTCCAGTTTATGGCCATTGCCCCTTGTCCTGTCACTGGATACCAGTGCGAAGAGCCTGGCCCCACCCTCCTGACACCCACCCTTTAGATATTGATCAGCGATAAGATCCCCCCTCAGCCTCCTCTTCTCCAAGCTGAACAGCCCCAGCTCTCCCAGCCTTTCCTCAGAGGGAAGGTGCTCCAGTCATGTAGGCAGTCTTGGCAATGAATGACAAACATTATTGGTCTGTGCATGTAAAACCTTTTCTCCACGTCCTTAGAGTGTGTTTAATTCTCTCTCAAGGTTAGGAGAGCCCACTTAGCCCACGAGCACACTGTGGGCTGCAAGGAGCTCAGCAGAGTCTGGCTGCCATGGTTAATCCTGGAGGTGCCAATGGTTCGGGACCTGACCAGTGTGTTATCATCTGTTGTACCAAAAATAAAAGGGGAAAACTTCCTGAGAAACCCAGTCCTTTCCTAAAGTCTCTGGGATTGCTGTGCAGAAGGGTTTGGCCTGTAAATTAGACAATAATTTAGAGAAAAACTTGGCCATTTATTCCTTATTATGGTCACATGCTGCTAATGAGGTGGTGTGTCCCGTGCACACTGCAGTGCCTGATGGACCTCCTGCTCCTGCATCAGCTTCTCAGCATGAGGGGCTGCAGGAAATGCTTTCTGAGCCCTGAGCCAGCTCCATAAAATGGGAGCAAAATGTGACCCCAAAAGGCTTCTGCATCCCTAGTATCTCTCCTTCTTAACATGCAACCATTACTTACATAGTTTGAAGGCATCTTTTGAGTCAAAGAAGTAACTATAGCCAGGATTTTCCAAACTTGTTCGGGGTATTTCTAGTTTTGGGTACCTGATCTCTTCATGGAACAAAAGCCTGTGCTGCGGTCCCGTTGGCATGTGTCAGGCTGCTTGCATGAAGACTCCTAAAATTTTCCAGTGAATGGAAGATCTTGCTTCCTGCTTCTGTTTGTGAAAGTATTTTATCAGTAAATGCATCGTACATGATTATAAACCCCCCACCTTCTGTTTTGGGTCTTTCAGGGTGGAATTAAGACAATCTACACACAACAGTGCCTCTTTGGGACTTCATACTTAAACGTTATTATTTTTCCCTATGGCAGCAGGAGAGGAAGAGACAGCAACAACTGATGGCAGAGGAATTTGGGCGGCTGGAATGGAACAGGGTAAGATCCAAGAAGACAGTGAAGCTCTGGTAGAATTTCTCCCCACCCTGGAGTCTGAAAAGTTTTTCCATCCCACAAAAACACTCATGGAAGGGAGGTGCTTTTCTCTTCTCACTGTTTAACTGTAACAGGGAGCATGCTGTGAATAAAAGGTGCTTCCAAGAGCATCTGGAAATATTTCCCAGCCCAAGCAGAGCCTGGTGACTCCTGCTGTGTGTGCTTTGCAGCATCCAAAAAAAGAGAAATGTGGGTGCAAAGAAACTCATCTAGGACGTTTTCATGGGTGGGGTGGCAGCAGGTGGAGGAAACAAGGGCTGGATGTTGGGGACCAGTGGGTGCCCCACAGTGACCTTGGTGTGTTCTGCTGTGACTGTGAGGCCACTGATCCTGAGCAGCTCCTTGACCCTGTGAAAGGTCACACAGCGTTTGTTTCCAGCTCTACGGGTGTTTTTTGCACTGAGAACAACCTGATTAAGAGCTAATCTTTGGCTGTCGAACCTCTAGCCATGGGGGATGATTCCCACCTGGGTGGCAGGTTTTTACCCTGTAAATCCCCATTTTTTTACTTGCTAATTTAGTCCATCCATTGGGGTGCCATTCCTGTGATGCTCTGTTGTTGGCGATACCTCACCATGGCCAACTCACAAAGTGGACAACACCCTGCTGAAATGATGGGGAGGATGACTTTGGTGTCTCTGATACATGGATTCATCCCTGTATATATCTGAACTACCCCTGCCATGGGCGAGTGCCTTTTACAAGACTGGAGAGGCAGTGAGCTCCTGGGACTGTGCTGTGTCTCCCAGGATGTTCAGGAGGTGGTCTGTGTCTCACCTGACACCCCCTTATTTTGAGGAGTGGAAGGTTTTGTAATCAGTGTGTGAAACTGCAAGAGCTCCGTGTTCAGTTGCCATGCTCTGGCACAGATTTTCTATATAACCTTGGTCCAATCCCTCAATCTCTCAAAGTTTCAGTTTCCTATGGGAACATTAAGGCTTCCCTTACCATATTGTCTGTGAGCAGCTAGGGGATGGCAGGAGGGATGGATGCTCTATTACTTGGCACCTATGTGGGCTATGAACAGCTCTCAGCAAGATGCTTCTCCTTTTCCTTTCTGCGAGCACGTACCTCACTAGCGAAGCTTGCTGTTCAGCCCGTCCTGGTTGCACTATTGTTTTAAGAGCTGGTAAATACGGTCATCTGTTGATGCCACTTACAGAACAGGATTGCCTTCAGAAGATGCATAAACTGACCACAGGTGCATCAGTGCGTCACAAATCTTGTCCGTGAGGGTTAGTTCACCCCAGCTCTAGAGGTGCTCCAATATCTTCTTGGGCTCCAATTCCTTTGCTTGCTGCCCCTCCAACCAGGGCACATTGGGTATATTACTCTTTCCTGGACAATGTCAACTGAAGATCAGAGATTTTTTTTTTTTTTATGACTTGCTTTATGAAAGCCTGAGATTTTCTGAGCTGAAGACAGAATAGCTTCTGTAACCTGACAGAGGCTGTTCAGCACAGGCTGCTCACTTTTGCTGGCTTCCCAGTGGCAAACTCCCAGCAAGAGCCTCAAAGAGTGATATGTGGAGAATAGATAAAAGACATAATATGGCAGAGAAGAAAATCTGAAAGTTTTCTTGTGTGTGTCTGTTGAGATGTATTTATTATCAGTTTCATATAATTTTATATTTTCCAACGTATTTCAGATATATGGCATGATATAAAAATATGGACTCTCACGACACTGTTATAAATGATTGGAAATTACAAGCTGGGAAGTTTGTCATCTGCAATATATAACACAATGGAAGCATGTTGTATTAAAAAAATCTATATTTCAAAAATAAAATAATAAAAAAGAAACCCTTGTCAGAAGCAATCTGTTTTCCAGGAATATTCTGGATGTAAAGTGGAGATTTATAAACCCTGCAGTGTGTGCACAGAAAATGGATGAAAACATGAGCTGCTGGTTGGTGTTAAACTGCAGTGGCATTCCTACAGCTCTTCTGCATCCAAGCCACGTGTACAGCATGGACGGTTTCCAGACCGGGATCCAGCAGCGCTGCCTTCCTCCCTTCCAAAACTTTGGAAGGCTGCACTTCTCCAGTGGGGTTTGAATGGGTACAGGACAGATGTTTGCTAGTCAGCAATTGGCCTTACTAAGCTTTGGACATGATTCTGGGCCTTTTTTTTCTCTTCCTTTTTTCCCCTGAGACTAGGAAATGAATGGACTTAATTCAGATGAGGATGCGAAAAGCTGCCGTTCATCACGGAAGAAGTAGATGTTTGCATTTATGTGAAGGTAACTAGATTTTTGACTAACATGTATTTCAAAACGATTGTGGGAATATATCCATGGGAATACAGTTCATGCTTTTGTGCCAAATATCCAGACATCTGTCAATTGTAATAAAACTGAGTGCATTTGACTTAATAAGAAGCAGGCTGTTGTTGCTAGGACTTGCCACCCAAAGAAGCCATGGCAAATGCTCTGCATTTGGCTACTGATAACTGTGGATCTCTGTGACAATAGAAATAATAAGGGTAGCCAGGTTGGCTCACAGAAAGATAAAAATACCCCCAGACTTGCATCTCATATTTGGCAACAGGCGGTATCTACCGTTCTCATGTTAGCCAACGCACAGAGGGATGTGGAATGAGAGTGTAAAGGGCCAGAAGTGATGAAAACCATACTTCACATTGCAGTTCTGTGAAAAATCACCTACGGGAGGGTGGTGGTGGGAGAAATGGGCCCACTGACCTGACCAGGGAGGACTCACATGAGTAACAGTCAGGAGCTTGACTGGGGCAGGGATGTAAACCTGCTTGTCTTGGCCTGAACAGATCAGGCCAAGAGAATCCTGAACAGATCAGGCTGGAGAATCCCCTTCACAAAAAAAAAGGATACCTGATAATTTAATTCAATGGGCAGCCTGATGCAGGAATCCTGCCATTTCATGGAATCCTTGAAATATATGGGGTTTTTTTTTTCAGTCTCTTAACCATCTGCTAGTCATTAATATTCCCTTGGAAAGCCAGGAATTTCTTTCCCCCCCAAAGATGCATAAGTTCCTATGCTTCCTTGACTCTTCACAGAGCATCCAAGAAAATCTCTCCCAGCAACTTGCTAAAAACTATTTTTAGAGAATAGATTTACTGCTGAAGAATAATTCAAGCTTTTCCATCCACGCACATCTCTTCTGCGAGGCCACGGCACCAGCCTGTTCACTTGGGTGGGATAAGTGCACATGGCCAAGGTTCACCTCCAGGAGGTGTTGAGGGTGAGACTCATGGCAGCCAACAGCAACCACCATCTGAGCTCAGATTTGGCTCCTTTTAGAGCCAGTGAAGAGAAATAGTCACTTCCAGAGTGTGAGGCATCTGCTTTAGGATCAGATGGACCATGGCCCGATTTCTCTTGACTGACTGTAATGGGGGAGTAGCACAATTAGTTGAATGGATGGTGATACTTCAGGAGCCTAGTGATGGAGGGGATGGACACCTCCTTTGATAGCTTCTGCTGGAGAAGGAGCTATGTCTACTGCATGTGACAGGTCTGAAAAGGATCAGCGGGAGCTTTGGATTCAAGTGTGTTTGGAACTCTATGCTCCTGGATGGCTGGTGGCACAGTGGCCTCAAGGCTGGAACAAAATCCTGATGCAAAATAAATACCTGAAAATGGACAGACAGGTACTTACGGGGCTAAGAGAGGATTCGTTCAGGCCTTTTCAAACGTGCTAAAAATAAGCACAAACACTAATGGCCTCTTCAGTGGTTGGAAAAGTATTATCATTAATGGACTTCTACCCTCACTGTCCACTTTCTGCCTAAAATTTGTTTGGTGTCATTGGCCAAAGTCAGATTATAGTGCCTGGGCTAATTCTGTCTGAGTGAGTTAATGGGCAGCACGGGCACTCCTCTGGGGATTTCAGGTGGTAGAGCTGTAAAATATTTAGTGAGATGAGGACTGATACTGTTTCAAATAGTCCAGAGCAACACATCACAACCGATTTTTGAAATGCCAGAACTATGTCCCCTGGATACTGATGTATTTTCTGACCCCACCCTTTAAATTTTTTTACTGAAATAGACATGGGGGAAAAAAAGGGGGAAAAACCCACTAAAATCAAGAGCGGGAGGATTTGATGGGTCTGTATAAGCTTTGTATTTGTTCTATTTCAGCCCTTCCCTTTTCTCCCAGAGATGGAAAATTTTGTTCTTGCAGTTTATAATCTTGCATTTTTACCTTTGTACAAAACTGGTGAAGGTGGGGGGAAAGCGAGGAACGCATTTCTGGTAATCTCTAGCTGCATTTATTAGATCATAGGCTAATTCCCAATCTTTGTATTACGCAGCCTTATTTACTTTACATTATCATTTCATTTATGGGCCCCTCGGAGCTCTCAATCACTTTGGGGAGCTCTCTAAATTTGCCTTTCATCACGTATTAATGAAGTGTTAATAGCTCGCCCAAGCCATTTTTGAGCAAATACCACGTGACGTGTTTGTTTTGTGCAAACAGCCCATGTGCTTAGCTAATATGTGACCGGTGGGGACAAGGCATACGTCACCTTACTGCTAATTTCTTCTTCCATCGCTAGCTTTGCTTGCACACGATGTCCTGGCCCTTCGAGTGTGGACTTTTCCGCAGCAAACTGAACTCCTGACGATCTGTGCATCCCGTCTGGTGGCAAAGGGCAGGAGAATGAGGCAAAGCCATGGAAAATTAGGCAATTTCTGGAGGCTGGTCCATGGCAGGAGATCTGCTAGGTTTGCACACACCTAGCAGCTGGCTTGCTGGGTGTCCAGACACCAGGTGGAGCATTGCCTGGAGGAGCAAGGGTGGTGGATCACCTCTCGCTGCCCAGAGTTGGTGCGGCTGGAGGTCTGAGTCTGTGCCACGCTCTTCAGCGTGCTCAGGGATTTGGGGATTTTGACTTGCCTGTTACTGCCTGTCCTCTAGCAGTTAATTCTGTCGGTGTGTTTGCCTCTCACTGATTTCTGGTGTGTTCTCCCATCCAGACAGAGCGCAATGGTTTTTGTTTTCTTTTTCTTTTTTAAATGACCCCAGTGAATGGATTGAGCTGCGTAAAGAAGGAAGATTCGCATTTATGGGCAACTTCATTCTTTGATTTTTTTTGGCAAAATGAGCAAGTGCCAAATGCAGGGGGAGAAATCCAACCCTTTTTTCTGCCAATTCCCACTATGAGGAAGCGTTTCAGCACCCTTTTTTCCCCAGTAGTCATACGTTTTCCATATTCCCTTCTGCATTGCCTCTTGCACATTGCCCAGTTCAGGTGGGTTTGCTGAAAAGGAGCAAGAGGGTGAGGAAGGAATAAGAAACTATGTAAAATGTGTTGCATTCTCTTACCTCCCCTTTCTTTTTTTTCATCTTCAGCTGCTGCCTGATGCCTTCTGCCCTGACCTGGCAGCGCTTTGGATTAGTGAGAGAGGAATAAAATCTGCAACTCTGGGGAATCTGCTCCTGGACATCACGCTAACCAAGGAAGCTGTTGCAGGATCAGGTTGCACTTGTGGGATCAGGTTGTTGCACTCATGCAAGTGATGGGAAAAGGCAGTGTTGTATCTTAAAAACACTTTCAGGGACAGCACACTGACAGGTCCTGAATAAATGGTCTGAACATTTCAGACATCAATGCCACGTGAGAGACAGGACTATAAGGCTTCTGCAGGAGGTTTTATTGTCCCTAGAACAACCTGAGCAGTCCCCAGCATCCCCTGGTTGCGAACGTGGTGTGACAGGGCAGCAGGGAGGTGTGGTGGGGATCCTGGGGACTCTTCTTCTGCATAATGGATCCTGATCACTTTTAAAGGACTTGGAGACAGAACGCCTTCCTGGTGAGCAGACCTCATCTAATCCAGTGTTGCTGTTACCGAGGAGTGAAGTTTGCAGCCTCCTTTAAAGGACAGGGATGTGTTTTTCGCAGCCTTTGTAGCCCTGCCTGGACCACACGGTGTTGCAAGATCCATCATGGAGCTCAGCTGAAGGGATGTTGTGAAGTTTAAACATATTTAAGAGGCACAGTGCCTCCTTTTTTTTTTTTTTTGTAATGCACATCCCATGAATTCTCTAGGATATGTGACAGGATGCAACCCTCTTACAGCTGACCTTTTAATAACAATAAAAATCACTCAGTGCTGCACTTTATTTTGATTTATCATTGCACAACATAAAGGGATTATATATCAAAGGAGGCACTAAAATGATAAGACTAATAAGAAGAGACCAAAGGAAGATGGGGAATAACTGGAATAAGTTTCATTGGTATTTTCAGTCAAAAGAGATAGGAAACCATGGCTTATCTCGAATGGCCCTGGGAAGGATTTTTTTTCTCCTTCCCGACAGCTGAAAATGCAGAGATCATGACAAAATAAACTCATATTAAAAAAAAATAGTGTGCAGGCTATGTAGAATCTATCTCCAGTAATTGGAGTACTGGACACTTTCTGCAGGCTTCAGCTATGTTACTTTTTGCATTTAAATTATTTTCCAAAAGGAGATTTATCCAGAGCCTTCATATATTTTGATTTTATTTCTTTTTTTATTATCAGGCCACTTTGATCCATTGGCAGAGCAAATATCAAAAGTTGGTCTGAAAAAAGCATGAAGATTTTCTTTTAAGAGAAGTTACAGGAGGGGCAATCGTTGCTCAAGAGCTGCTTTTTTATGCCCTTTCCAGACACTGGGAATAAATACTGGGGAGTGGGGGAGTGAGGTGTTTTCCTGCCCAACGAGTGATTTGTATAGAGTTTGCCACTGTGGAGAGATTCTCAACTGAGGTGGGGCAATTCCCGTTGCCTTCAGTATTGGGGCAGTGCCTGAGGACTCCATTTGTGGCTGGATGCTGCAGAGTGGTACATGGATCCAGTGGATGTTGTGCTGGTGTGCGTGGTTGTCCATCTCTTAGCACTGGCACATCCTGTGTGGAGTCTTTGGGCAGGGTGTGGAGCACCCACAGAGGGCCAAGGAAATATGTGAGGAAAACATCGAGGTAAACCCTCGGGTTTGGCGTGAGGTGAAGCTCGCTGGTGTTTGACGTCCATTCTCATTTGCCCTCAGAGTAAGAAGGTTATAGACCTGTTGGAGTGAGTCCAGAGGAGGCCATGAACATGCTCAGAGGGCTGGAGCACCTCTGCTATGAAGAAAGGCTGAGAGAATTGGGCTTGTTCAGCCTGGACAAGAGAAGGCTTTGGGGAGACCTTATTGCAGCCTTACAGTACCTGAAGGGACCTACAAGGAAGCTGGGGGCGGACTTTTTACAAGGGCCTGTAGTGACAGGACAAGGGGTAAAGGGTTTAAACTGAAAGAGGGAAGATTTAGATTAGATATCAGGAAGAAATTCTTCCAGGAGAGGGTGGGGAGGCACTGGGACAGGTTGCCCAGAGAAGCTGTGGATGCCCCATCCCTGGAAGTGTTCAAGGCCAGGCTGGATGAGGCTTGGAGCAACCTGGTCTAGTGGAGGGTGTCCCTGCCCACGGCCGGGGCGGTGGAACTGGATGATCTTTAAGGTCCCTTCAAACCCAAAGCATTCTGTGATTCTATGATTCTGTGCTCTCAAATAAGTCATGGCAGGTAGAGAGCGCGGACATGGAGTCAGACCTGGCAATTGGAGATACCCCAGCACATCCCCCAGCTTCCCTGTGTGCGGTGGTGAGTCAAGGCCAGGAGCAGCACTGAAGGGGGGACCCGCGAGAGCCACTGCACTCTGCCAGCCTCCTTTTGCAGGTAAGAGGCTGAAGCAGACAGAGAGCAAACCTCACTGTTTGGACCAAGGATACGCTTGCCAAAGGGACACGCGTGCCAAGCAAAATGATTTGTGAGTTTGAGTTACGTTTGAATAGATTCAGTAGAAGATGCTTGGAAAAGTTTAGATATGTCAAAACATGACAATTTGTTTCATTTATGGGTTGCTGAAAGGGAGTGTTTTGCATTTTTAAGTGATATTTAAAGAAATCCTTATTCCATAACAGCATTTTGGTTACAAAGACTCACTTATAGTTAAGAATAAAATTTTTAAAAACATGCCCAAATCATTCTGTACAAAACTGAAGTTTTGGAGTGAGCTTTTTCTCACTATTCAGCCAAAAAAAACCCAGTCCAAATTCTCCCTTTCATTTCTACCTGACCTCCTTTCTCCTCCACTTCTTTTCAACAGAGCAACTGCACCAGGGAAGGTCTGCTACCAGGAGGCTAAAATTCAGCTCATCAGCGTAGACACAGGAGGTCACCTAGTCCAGCCTCTTTCTTCTACTATTAAGCCTTAGAAATTACCAAACATTAACATTTCATCAGTTAAGGGATTTGGATGGCAGCTTGCACAGTAGCTGTCTAAAAGCAATACTGGCTGGGCTGCAAGTCAGCTTTTCCGAGGGTATTTTGAGCGCAGCTCAATTCAGACGGTGGTTGCGACTGTCAGACCATGTAGCCTGACCAGCCTACTGATGCCACAGCTGGACTGCCGTCCACTGCGTGCCCAGAAAGATGTGAATCCGCTGAGGACTGCAAAAATAAGCAAAACAAGTAGGAATTGAGGTCTGAAAACACAAGGAAGAAAGTCTTGTGAGGAATGAAAGGAAATAAATATTTGGAAATAAGGGAGTGGTGTCCTGCCTTTGAGAAATCCACAGACAAGGCATAAAATGAGTGTTCACGGGGAGCTGAAAGATCACAGACACTGGGATGAGGGGAGGAGGTAGACAGCAACCGGAGCTGGAGATCAGACCCAGATAAGTGAGAAAGGTGTCTAAGTACTAGGGGGGTCTGATGCTTGTTGCAGTCCCAGCTGAAACAGATAATTCAGCCCATGCCTGCGTAAAGACCTTCATGGAAGACATTTTTGGTTTGCAATTTAATCCCACTGGTTAGTTTAAGAGCTGTGTTCCTCACTGCGTGTGTCTCGCTGTGATGCTCGGGAGCACTTAATTTCTTATTCCAGGAGTAGAAAACAAAAGATGCAGTGGCTGAATTCAGAAGGTTGGGTTGGGTTTTCTCCATCAAGTTTAGCTGACTTTGTTTTACTGTGGAGCGAGGTCATACACTTACCCGAGGCGCCTGCCCAAGGAGGACGGTCCCATGGGCAGAGAGATGGCCAGAAGACACAACCAGCTCTTCCTCTACACATTTCAGCTGGAAATCTAAATGTAGGAGGATGAATTTGGCCATCTCTAAGTAGTTTTATGTGTCAAAATGTAAATCCATGACTGCTTTTCATGCCTTCCCAAGGGTTTTCATAGCGGAGTCTACTTTTCCCTACTCGATCTTAGGAAATATTAAAAAAATCCTTGGAACTGGATCACTCTCTTGCACAGGTTCACGGCCAGAGCCAGAGCTTGTGCCAGCACAGATGGTGTTGTTAGACATGTGTGGGGAATAAATAAAAAAAAAAAAAAAAAAGAAAGGCAAGAAGAAAAGTGCATTTCAGGAGTCGTCAGCCCTCCAACTTTGAAGTGCCAGGGCATGTTTGCTGCAGTCATTTCTCAAGGTCCCCACAGAATTGCTGAGAGGAAGGAAGCCGTGTTTAGAAAAGCTGCCAGATGACAAGACCTGGGGATGTAGGGCATGGAGCAATCACACAGTGCTTTGCTTGCTCGAAGTACACCTGCAGGGATGAGGGGGTGTCTGTGAGTGTAGGGGGAGAGCGGGAGGGGATGGAAGGGTCTCCTAGATGCTTATAAATACCTGAAAATCCATCTTATGGCTGCTGCCCTTAAACACAGACACATTTATACATATATACACATATATTTCTATGTGAATATACAACTCCTTTTCAGTGGTGGGCTGTGAGCAACCTGCCAAGCTCATGCAGCCTGGTGTGCCTGCGTGCCGAGTAAGCTGAAGCCCTGAGCTTCCCAAAGCCATGGGCATGTGGGAGACCCTCCTTGTGCTGTCTCACCACATGCTGGGGGTGGATTTTTCTGGTGTGACATCCAGTGACACGTGAGCACTGGGGAGGTGTGGAGGAGAGGCAGAGCGATGTCCAGGTGCAGTATCCTCTTGCCCTAACTATTTGGCGCAAAGCAGAGCTGGCCCAAGCAAGGATGGACACCGTGAACAGAAGAGGACCCTAGGTCTGTGTGCTGGGGTGACCCAGGCTGTAGGCCAGGTGCCCACCAAAGCTGCTCCATCACTGCCCTCCTCAGCTGGGCAGGGGAGAGAAAATATATTGAAAGGCTGGTGTGTCGAGATGAGGACAGGGAGGGATCACTCACCAGTTACCATCACAGACAAAACAGACTCAACTGGGGGAAATTAGTTTAATTTATTACCAATAAAATCAGAGTAGGATAATGAGAAATAAAAATTAAATCTTAAAAAGCTTCCCTCCACCCCTCCCTTCTTCCCGGGATCAGCTTCGGGTTGTGGTCAGTCCATCACACGCTGTCTCTGCCGCTCTTCCTTCTCATGGGAGGATCCTCACACTCTGCCCCTGCTCCAGCCTGGGGTCCCTGCTATAGGGTGCAGTCCTTCAGGAGCAGCCTGCTCCAGCCTGGGCCCCCCTGGGGCCACAGCTCCTGCCAGGATCCTGCTTCAGTGTGGGCTGCCCACGGGGTCGCAGCCTCCTTCGGGCATCCCTCTTCCCCAGCGTGGGGTCCTCCCTGGGCTGCAGGTGGGTCTCTGCTCCCCCGTGACCCTCCATGGCTGCAGGGCACAGCCTGGCTCACCATGGGCTGCACCACGGGCTGTCAGGGAATCTCCGCTCTAGCACCTGGAGCACCTGGAGCACCTCCTTCCCCTCCTTCTCACTGACCTGGGCATCTGCAGGGTTGTTCTACTCATCTTGCTCTCTGTCTCTTTGTCTGCAAAAATCCCTCTTCTGATTTTCTTTTCCTTCTTAAACGTGTTATCTCAGAGACATTATGACTGCAATTAGCTTGGCCTTGGCCAGCGGTGGGTCCATACTGGGGCTGGCTGGCACTGATTCCATTGAATATGGGGGAAGCTTCCTGCAGCTTCTCACAGAAGCCACCCCTGTACCCCCAGCTACCACAACCTTGACACTCCAACCCAATACAGTATAGTGCAGAATACGCCCAGAATGACAGAAAAACCACTCTCAAGGTGTAGCCTCTTAAGCTGCTGGTTTTGACTCCTGGACCAAAACCCAGGCACACTGAGATCCACCAGCAAGCATCAAACTCTAGGGATTGTATTTACACAGGGAAATACATCTTTCTGTATCCTGGTCACCGACCTGCTGGGCCCTGAAGGTCTCGGTGACAAGGTGGCAAGATCCTCCTCAGGGTAGTTGCACCCTTGGGCCGCCCTTGGGCCCTGCTCCTTGACTGTTGTCAAGGTTTGGTGTGCTTTCTTCTTGCCCCAGGAATGCTCATCCTGGGCACTATCAATACAACAGCTTTCTAGCTATTAGAAATAAATAACCCCTGACTGACCTTACTGATCTGTGTACTCCAGTGTCCCCTGCCGTGAGCTTGTCTGTGTGTGGTTCATGGCCACACGCTCGGGTGGACTGCCATGTGCTGGATTTGGACATCTAATGTCATGTGCTAATCAAGCATCTTCTGAAGTTGTCTGAAAATCAGAAACTACAGATTATTGCCGCTGCTGAACCTTTTGCTTCCTTTTATAAACAACCTAAATCCTACAGCAAAGATTACAGACAGGAAACCCGCAAGGCCTGTGGTGTCAGGTCAAGGGGCAATGGCTTTAAATTGAGAGAGGGTAGATTTAGATTGGATATAAGAAAGAAGTTCTTTCCAGAGAAGGTGGTGAGGCACTGGGACAGGTTTCCCAGAGAAGCTGTGGGTGCCCCATCCCTGGAGGTGTCCAAGGCCAGGCTGGATGAGGCTTGGAGCAACCTGGTCTAGTGGAGGGTGTCCCTGCCCATGGCAGGGGGGTTGGAACTGGATGGTCTTTAAGGTCCCTTCCATCCCAAACCATTCCATGATTCTATGATTCTGTGATTCTATGAAAACAAAACCAGACAGTTCTTCCCCAAAAACTGGAAGCAGCTCTGAAATACACCAAGACCTGAGTTTCCGTCCCGTCCTGGTGTGAAGAGCCTGTTCACCTCCAGCGATGAGAGTCCTGGCCAGCTCAACAGCGGGTGGCAGTGCCATTCCCGAATGCTCATTGATCCTTTCAATCTGAAATCAGCCCCTTTTAAATATTACTGTATTACAGGGGTGTGGGAGCAGCTCTAATTAAAAATGCCGTGGCTCAGATAGCACAGTAACGAGAAACAATGAGAAGAAAACTCAGCCCAGAAGAAGTCACGCGAGCGAGCGAGTGGCACAGGGCCTTTGAGTCATGGCTTTTTCATTATTTATCCCCCAACCACATGATCTCAGGCCAAACATTTAACCTCAGTGCCTTTAGTCCTGCTTGTAAAATTGAGGTAATATTTTCTGTAGCTCAAAGGAGATTTCTAAGGGGGACCACAGCACAGGTACAAAGCACAGCTATTGCAAATGACCGCAAAGTCCTTATTTCTTCATCTGCTTCATTTGCAAATCATTTTTAGTCCATTTTTTCATTAAAATCTGTGACCACAGATTACATGGAGAAAGATTTGTAGAATCGGCTTCATGAATGCCTTTCTGCTGCATCACCGGGTGTATTCACACAATCTTCCACCAGCCTGTGACCTGCCGTGGCTTATTAACCCGCTGCCTTGATTATCTCTGTACCACTGATGAGCAGTCCTGCTTGTTAAGGATGCTTTTCTGCCAGGCTTGTCACACTCTGGCTTCAAGTTTTGGCCTTGAGGGTTTTGGAGCTCAGATTGATGGTGGATGATGAGGTCTGGTTATGTGAAGCTCCTGGAGGACACAAGTATCTCCTGGATGGAAAATAACAGCATAACGATGAGCTAAGGGAGCCCTCTCATCTCCTGCTTGTGGAAGAAGGAATCAAAGCCGTCTCGCTGCCCCACTGGCTTGCAGCATCTCACTTATGGGACCTGCTTTGCTGAACAAGCTCACTCTAATGATCTGGCCATTGACTGCCCCTGCACAAGGAACCCCGGGGTAAGAAAATGTTTTCTGAACTTGAGGTTATACAACTCCACTCTGTGACTGAAGAGGTTGACTCAGAGCTGCTTGAGCAGCCTGAGCAACGTGGCGGGGCAAAGTTTAACCTCAGAGCTGTGTTTTGGCTTTGGGTCTGTTTTATTTAATTCAGAGAGTGAGAGATGAGCTGGTTTTAAGCGCAAGCATGCTGGGTCATTAACTGCAAGGATGCAGTGCTTACCCTGTTCCTATATTCCTCCCTATACTGCTTCCTATATTCCTTCACCGAGTAAATCCTGACAAGGATGTGCTGGTAAGCTTAGGAATCTCTTGTTTTTACAAACTATGCTGGAGGAAAAGGACGTGCTTGGACTTCTGGTTAATGTAATGGGCTGGTGGCTGGAGCAGTTTGCCTGGCAGAATCCAAGAAATAGAGCTTTTAAAACATCCAAAATCCATGCTATTTCCTTGCCCAGACTCCTGCCGTTTCAGCAGGCTGCATTGGAGGGAGCTCCTCTCACCCTGGAAATTTCATTATCACCATATGGTGATCACCATATAAAAATGACTCCTCCAAACCGGAACTGTTGTGTTTTGACAAAGACCAAGCTCAGTGGCTTCAAAGGGACACACTAACAACCACATAAATTTTAAATCAGGTCACTCTTTGCAAAAGAGTCTCTGTCCCTGCTCTCAGCAGCAGCTCAACTTTCCTGTGTCTTGAACCTACATCTTTCTGGAGGAGAGCTGGAGGCGCTGGGAGCATTAGATTGCACCCTGGACTTTTCCCAGCCTGCATGTACAGCATTGCCCGGTCCATGCTCTGTGGTGAGGGAGTGTGAGGGTGATGCAGCTGGTATTTATCTACCTGGGCTGTTGCATCACATCACTGCATGGGCACACATGCCACCTCAAGACACACATTAACCAAGATAAAAGGTCCTGGAGGGGTCAATATTTAACCTGGGCTGTGTGATGTGCTGTACCAGGCAGCGGCCCTGGTTTTGGCCCTGGGAAGGGCCACCAGTCTCACCAGCTCCAGGATGGAGTGCGTGTACCTATGGGGATGAACCACCTGAAGCATATCTCTTGTTCTCCACGTGTCCATTTCTCCCACCTGAAAATGATCACCATTTTTTTTGTTTTCAGTACTTTCCAACTATCACAGAATCACGGAATGGTAGGGGTTGGAAGAGACCTTTGGACAACACTTAGTTAAATGCCCCTGCCAAAGCAGGTTCATCTGGTTGGACAGGAACGCAGCCAGGTGGGTTTTGAATATCTCCAGAGAAGGAGAGTCCACCACCTCTCTGGGCAGCCTGCCCCAGTGCTCTGTCACCCTCACAGTAAAGAAGTTTTTCCTCATATTGAGATGGAATTTCCTGCATTCCAGTTTGTGCCTGTTGACCCTTGTCTTGTCGCTGGGCACCACTGGAAAGAGTCTGACCGCATCCTCTTGACACTTGTCCTTTAGATATTTATCAGCACTTATAAGATCCCCTCGCAGTCTTCTCCAGGCTAAACAGACCCAGCTCTCAGCCTTTTCTCCTAAGAGACGTGCTCCATTCCCTTGATCACCCTAGTAGCTCTCCACTGGACTTTCTCCATTAGTTCCCTGTCTTTCTTGGACTGGGGAGCCCAGAACTGGACACAGTACTCCAGGTGAGGCCTCCACTGAGTAGTGGGGGAGGATGGCCTCCCTCGATCTGCTGGCCATGCTCTTCTTAATGTACCCCAGGATACCTATGCTTGAATCCATGGTTGAGACTTTAGTTGCTTTCTGTGAGAAACGCAGAAGAGGACAAAATGTTCTTTTCTCCTAGCTTAAAAGCAAGGAGAGTCTCCTTGCAGTCTCCTGAAAGATAAACCAGAGGCCTCCAGCAATGGCCTCTATTAAAAACACGATGTGATAAGTCTACTCTGGCCTATTGAACTGGCATGTCAGGGTTGCTCTCCTGAAAGCACTTGATTTACTACCCATAATATTTTGATTAAAACATTGGTCTTATCTGGCCTGACCACATGAGGCAGAGCCAAACCTGCTTCACCGACGACTTCAAATGTTGCTGTTTCCCTGGCTACCCTCAGGGATTAGTCCTTGGTCCAATGCATTTCAATATAGTTATCAATGATTTAATGCAGGGTCTTTTCTGATGATAAACCGCAGGTGGCACGAGTGATGGACGGTGGGTACCGGCGAGGGCAGGTCACTGTCGCAGGGTGATCTGAATCCCCTGGCTAAGTCCAGCCCAAGAAAATGCACGTGAGTAACAGCCAATGCAAACTAACGCATCTGCCTCAGAGCAAAAGCTGCAAATCAGACCCATGGAAAACCAGAGGTTCGGGGGAGGACGTCAAGGTTGCTGTGCAATTGTCTCAATATGGATGTTCCATGGCAAGAAAGAGGGGACCAGCGCTCTCATTGGAGATAAAAACCTCCCCTGGGTGCGGGAGCAAGACCCCGCCTTTCTGCACAATCTAAGCTTCGTGCTGAAGGGAAGGTGGCCAAACACGCCAGAGGATGGAAAAATTAAAAATATCCAGCAGCTGGAAAGTAGGATTTCTGTCGTGAGGCTAAAGGAGTTTATGCTCCTGAGTTTATCCAGAAGGACCTTGACAGGCTGGAGAGGTGGGCAACTGCCAACCTCATGAAGTTCAACAAGGCCAAGTGCAAGGTCCTGCACCTGGGTCAGGGCAATCCCAGTGCAAGGACAGGCTGGGTGGAGAATGGATCGAGAGCAGCCCTGAGGAGAAGCACTTGGGGGTGCTGGGGGATGAAAAGCTGAACATGAACCGGCTGTGTGCACTGGCAGCCCAGAAAGCCAACCGGATCCTGGGCTGGATCCAGAGCAGTGTGGCCAGCAGGGCGAGGGAGGGGATTCTCCCCCTCTACTCTGCTCTCTTGAGACTCCACCTGGAGTACGGTGTCCAGCTCTGTGGAGCCCTCAGCTCAAGAAGGATATCGACCAGTTGGAATGAGTCCAGAGGAGGCCATGGAGATGGTCCGAGGGCTGGAGCCCCTCTGCCATGGGGACAGGCTGGGAGAGTTGGGGGGTTCAGCCTGCAGAAAAGAAGACTCCGGGGAGACCTTAGAGCACCTTCCAGTACCTGAAGGGACCTACAAGGAAGCTGGGGGAGGCTTTTAAAAGGGCCTGTAGTGACAGGACAAAGGGTAATGGGTTTAAATTGAAAGCAGGGAGATTTAGATTAGATATCAGGAAGAAATTCTTCACAGAGAGGGTGGGAAGGCACTGGGACAGGTTGCCCAGAGAAGCTGTGGATGCCCCATCCCTGGCAGTGTCCAAGGCCAGGCTGGATGAGGCTTGGAGCAACCTGGTCTAGTGGAAGGTGTCCCTGCCCATGGCCGGGGCAGTGGAACTGGGTGATCTTTAAGGTCCCTTCCATCCCAAACCATTCTATGATTCTATGATTCTATGCTGCTTGGGGTAGCAAAGGGACAGCAAAGAGGGCGCTTGGTTGGTGTCAGGGGGTCATTTGGTTTGCGGGAGGACTGGAGAATCTGCACCAGGTCTGGTGGCTGGAAACTGCAGGTTGAGAAACTTGGCCCTGAAACAAAACACATGCTGGTGAAGAGGATAACATCGCAACAGGAATGTCCAAAAAGTGAGTAGAAACCTTAGGGAAAGTTTGTACTTGCTAATATCCACCAGCAGCTGGACTCCTCTCACCTAAGATGCGTTCGGAGATGTTCGATCTGGTCCCTCTGGCTTGGTTTATTGCCAAAGAAGGAGAGGTGCCATTTATTTGCCCTTTTACAGGCATCTACCTCCAGAGAAGGGGAATTACACCCAGCACTGCTTGGCTTTTTGACCTCAAAGACCCAATTTCACCTGGCTTTGGCAAGCAGAGCCATGCCCAGGTGGTAAATTTGGATAGCCACGGAGGGACTCCCCGCTCCTCCTCCAGTGACTGGCACCCAGTCCTGTGACACAACTTCTCGTTAGGTTGTCCCCAAGAAGCACACAAGAATGTTTTCCTCAGCACACATCTAGCCACGTGTTCTGAAGTTATTCCCGTCTTTTCCTGAAGCATTGGAACAAGCCGCCAGCGGGGCTGGACCAAGCCGTGTCAAGCATCACGTGAGGGTTTCGCTGGATCACTGTGGCTAGTGCTGCAGTGGCCTTTCTTCTCCCTCTGGATGAACGAGGGTCAGATGAATGTCTCAACCGGTCATGTCACAAGATCTAATGATATCTTTATTTTTTACATATTTTTGGGAGGGTCATAACTTGATTTTTCTTGTGCACAATGTCGTTTCCCCAGTTTTCTTACCTTGCTGATAGGATGGGGGCTTCCCCAGTGACGCAGGGATGCTCCGAACCCCCAGCACTACCTCCCAGATTGGCAAAGCCCTGGGGGCACATGCGATCCTGCACCCTGTGTACAGGTGGGGGATGCTCCTGCAGATTGTGGATTTAAGGAGCAGAGGGATATTCTGGTCAATCCTGTGCCAGGTCCATCTCCCATGTAAGGACCAAGCAGCTGAGGTGAAGAAATTCAACATTTTCACAGGGCGGAAAAAAAAAAGCGCGCTGTTTAAACACAAAATATTCTTTTATTTGTCACCGAAGGCTACACACGGTCACTTCTGTCTGTTTGCTTTTGTTTTTTCTCTAGAAGGTATCTACATCTGCACTTATTTACAGCCTGGTTGTATTTACACAATCAAGAATACAGTATTAGAAACACAAAGTGTCGAGAAAAAAAATTTCTCAAAAAATTAGTTCCAGACTTCAGGAAAATTATTACACAGGGTAATGACAAGAGTCTTCAGTGCTGGGCCTACAGATGCAGCTTTGATACAAAGTCCTCGGCTGGAGCTGCATTAGAAGTCCTCACACAAAATAAACATTTACTTATTTTAATAGAAAAGTGTGATTCTTTGATTGGTTATTTCAACAATATCCATGAACTGCCCAAATGTTTTAATTTTTTTGGGGAAGTTCTATTGTTTGCTTGAAGAGTTTCCAGCTCTGAGGAAAAAAAAATTATATATATATATATATGTATATATATTTTTAGTTAATTTTCACTTGTGGTTTTCTATGTTCCCCTGCCCAGAAAGCATTGACCTCTGGGGTGGAGTTAACAGTTGAGCCATGTAATACTTTGACTGGAACGCAAAATTTTATGGTAATTAAAGGAAAGCAGGCAAGAGACACAAAATGTTTCCCTCGGGAGGGTTGTTCTCAGTTCGGGTAGGAGAGGGTGGAAAACCGCTGTGGGAAACAGCCCCCGGGACATGCAATGGCCCTTCACCCGCGAGCAAGACGGGGGATCCACATCCCTGCGGTGTCTGTTTAAAGTCTGTGGCTCTACAGCCACAAGTACTGCTATTTAAATGTATCCTAGAGATGGAAAAAAAAAAACCACCAACCCACAAAAAAGATTTGTTTTGGGTTTATTTTATAAAAATCATGAAAATTCTTCAGTGTAACAGGGGGATTCAAATATCTAACTATTTAGTGACCATAACAAAAAGAGTGATTATAATAAAAATAGGTGCTGAAATACTTGCTGTCCTGTGCAGGACTGTAACAACAGAAGCAACAGTGCCCCAGGTCATGCTCGCTGCGGGATGGAGGATGCTGCCGGCCAAATAGGAGCCAAATTTTATCCCACCAAACCCCAGCCCCGGCACAGCATCCGTATTTCCCAGGTTCGGCAGTGCTGACAGAGCGAGGAGATAAAGTGAATAAGGCTTAACAAGCAAAGCAATCTTTTTAGCTCCGTTATTAACACGATAGACGCTTATTTCTCCTCCCCGTGTAAGAGGCGGCCATACGACTAACCGAGATCCCGGGCCCTGGTTTCAATTACGCAGAGATTGAATCAAAACAGACTGCTGTGTTGTAAATACGAGGGGGGCCCTCTCTGTAAATCGTAAAATTGAATTCGAAAATTTCATGTTAAGAGCCTTGTCTTTGCATAATGGATTGCGCTGCCATCCATCACGGTGACACTTACAAGTCACGGCTGAAAAAGTACTTTATTAGATTTTTTTTTTTTTTTAAACCAATTTTGATTTATTCTGGTTACGCCGTCTGTATAATAGACCGAGCAGAATCTCACGCCGATCCCTACGCTCAATAAAGCAACTGCAGATATATTACAGAAATCCCTCACTGTTTCTAAGTTACAGCCAAATGATGTCTCAGGGACTGCTCCCAATCATCTGTGTCTTTTAAACCCGAACCAAGCATCGGGGCTCTTAACGACCTGCGTCTCATCAGCCTCTCGCCTGGTGTTGTTTGGAGTTGTTGGCCCATTTTCATGGTGGCTCTGATCAATAGCTGTGATGACAAAAGATATGATGAGCTGTGTGATTCCCTCCGGTCACTGCTGCTTAATGATTTTTCCAAGCTCCAATCTTCAGTTGAAAGGGAAAAAAATAAAATAAAATAAAGAGCTCGGTGGAAACAAACATTGCGGCATTCGTCACGATGCCAAATTAGCCTTGGTCCTCTCCCCTCGGGCTGAGCACGCAGGATGTTTCTCAGCCGCAGAGCCCTCACGGCACTGGATTATGTCTGGATGCCACAGCAAGGATGGTCCCATCACTTTTGTTCCTTCAAACAGAGCATGTTTTGGTACCAGCACCAGCTGTTGAGGGCTTGGGCTGTTGGTCCTTACTCACTGCTCACGGAGCTGCAGCCCCTGCTCCAGACTTTCTCCTCTGAGCCTTGACCACGATCCTTCCCACCACCCTTCAGTCTGGAGACAAGCCCAGCAGTTCAAAGTAATTTAAGCTACACCTTTGCATTTTGAAGGGAAACTCCCTTTGGTGGAGGAGCGAGTCCTCTTTTGGGGAGTCAGGAAAATGGTGACTTCTCAAAGTCAAGCCATAAAAGCACGAGGCCACAGTGACATTCTCCCTTGGAGATGATCTGGAGCACAACTGGCCTTTGAAAGAGCACCTAGAGCAATGGGACATCAGGGTTAGTGCCATGGGGCTTGCACCCAGCCCCTCCCAGTCTTACAGAAGCGAGGATCTGCTGCCCCACTGCCCACCAGCAGAGGAAGAAGGGTCAGATGGCCACGGCTTGGCCCCATGGGGAGTCAAATGGGGCAACACAAAGGCTGGGAAGGGGCTATGGGGCCATTAGTTGAGTGGAAAGGCTTGTGGGTAGCAGAGTGCAGTCCCTTGAGGAGGGCATGGCTCTTTGTGTTCACAGCCCATTCCTGCAACTTCCACGGGAATGCACTTGAGATCCTGTAGAGAAAGCATTTTTCACTAACAAAAGGGGAAATTTAGGACTGAAATTTAAGACTGAAAGGTTTGCCATCTAAGTGGAAGGACGAAGCTTTCACAGAGGCTGAGGATTCAGGAATGTGGTAGCTGTCTTTGGACAGGTTTGTCCCCAACACTAGACAGCCATCCCTTTTAATTCTTTTGGTTAAAGGCTTTGATAAGAGAAGAGCAACACATACATATATATACTTTTACATATATATATATTTTTTTTTCCCCATTTTTAACATAATGTCCGTAGTTCCCGTGCTGGGTGCAGGTCCAGAAGACCCCCATGGACCCAGTAGGCACTCAGGCACAGTCAAATCCCACCGCTGCTTGAGAATGCCAAAAAAAATGCAACCCGAGCTGCTTTCGCCATGACGCAGAGCGAGATCGCTCCCCGGTCCAGGCATGCCACGTGTGCGGCGGGATGGTAAGACTCTTGAAAAACGGGTAAACTCCACAAAGTCATTAGCTCGTGTAATAACCTGAAGAGTCTGTGTAAGGCTGTCGAGGTGCCATCTCAGGCTGGCAGGGTTCCAGTAGGAATATTTCACACTCGAATCCCTCTCCTTGGTTGCGCGGAAAGGTGGCCCGTTCACTCTCGCACTACTCCTCTTAGCATTGTAACACATGGATGGGGATGGATATAGAAGCACCACTTCTCTTCGGAGCCGCTCGGAGGGGAGCAGTGTAAATGGGATGCACATCGAGCTCTCTCTGCACTGCAGGTCCTCGCCGGGGGCTTATGTCTTTCGACCCAACTTCCCGCAGATCTTTTTTTGCTCCATGTGTGCTGTTCTAGACACTCAAAGCCATCACAAGGTTGAGGTGCTGAGAGGAATTTGTCTCTGGTGTGACTTGGGGAGGGGAAAGCAGGGAGCTGGGTAGCCCTGGAAAAGGGTGCTGCCTCCTTTGAAATGGCAACTGCTGGTTTGGCTCATACTGCCCTTAATTCCCACCAGCACAACCTCAGGACAGTCAAAGCTTGCCATGAGTTTGCTGCCAGCAATGCAGGCGGTAATTCCACGGCCTTTTAACCACCCCTGGCAGGCACCTGCCTGGAGCAACTGCTCCCTTGCCAAAGCCTAGAGCCGGTCCAGCCAACGTGTCTCTCGTCTGGCTCTGCCGGTGCCTGATACCCTTTCTAGTCTAGCTGCCTGCGATCCATTCCTGCCAAAGTAGTGGTTCAGAGAGCAGTACTGGGGTACAGCACCAGCAACGTCCCCCTTGCTGCAAGCAGGAGGGCCCACCGTGAAATTGGGACCATGACCCAGCGTGGGTCAGCCCTGGGGCTCTGCAGCCACCAAAACTCTGGCTACGCAGCCAAAGATATTAGGGATTGGGAACTGGAGGAGGAACAGTCTGTTGTGGGAATTTCCATCCCAATATCTTCCTCCTGGCAAGCACCCGGGAACAGACAGGCAAGGCAGCCGGAGCTGGCAGCCGGCATCTACGGGGAAACCGCGATAGCACTGGGGCTGCCAACGTTTTGCTGCTCGAGGAGTGCATGCCCAACACACTCCCCTGCTTCATCTTGGGGGCCAGGGCCTGCAGAGAATGACCAGGCTGTGCAGGAGGTTGTCAGTGGTGGTGGCAAAAGCGCAGGAAGGCTGGCTCTGGGGACATGGGGTGAGTTGTAGGGCTCCGGGTAAGGAAACAGCCTTGGCATGCATTTGCATGTCTCGGGTTATCTCTCTGCAGAACTGGGAAGCAAAAAACAGTGGATGGAACAAAAAAAATCAGGACAGGTATTCTTAGAGAGACATGGTGAGAGCTCTTAGAGTCAGGATACGTGCAGGTGTCAGTGCGATAGAGACGGCTGCTCAGGAGCAGGCCGGGCCATCTCCAGCCAGAGCTCCAGCGAGGTGAGGGAACACCTCGGCCTGCAGAACGGCCCTTGCTACCACAGGACTGTTTCAGGCAGGGAAGAGGACGCTGAGCTCATCTCCTTGTTCCCTTGAATTTCAAGGACTCTTGCAAATACCAGAGCACAGAGGTTATGTGAATACAAATTACATTAGCATGCCGAGTAACTTTGTCAGCAGTTTCTTATTAAAGCACTTGGTCCTCTCTGTAGTGGGCACTTCCATTCAACCTCCCCCTCCTTCACTGCTAACAGTCAACTGGGCTCTCCGTTTAATTCGAGCTCATGTAAGAAACAGTGAGAGGGTTGATTCCAATATTCCCCTTCTCGTCCCACCACGCACAAGCTGTTGCTACTTATTAAGCATTTTAAAATCCCTGCTGCCAAAGTCCCCGGGAGACATTTATCTGCCATAGTCATAAACGACTTGCCAGCATGCTACTCAAAACTGCGTTTCCCAGCCAATAAATACAAGCTCCAGAATCAGGAAAAGCGGGGTTTGGCTTGCTCTAATTTTCAGTGGTATGTCACTGGGATACTATAACTACTTTTAAATTCAAATCAGCTTCAAAATTAACTGGTTTTATCAGATACAGCACAGTGGACTGTTAAACACGTAGCCTCGTGTACTGAAACACTATACATTTAATGAAGTTATGCCATTAGCAAATGTACAACATGGGTGCATTAAATCCACCTATAGAACAGCTCTATGTATGAGAGAGGATTTATTTTAGCTTTTCTCAATAGAGCAGGAGTCCCTTTCTTGGCTTTTGCTAGGTTTTTAACTAAAACCAGGATTTGCGCACACACAAAAAACTCCCAAAAAGTATCTACTCTCATAATGAAAAAAGACTGATTTTTTTTTCTTTTTTTATTCCAGTTCAGGAAGGAAGAGAATCATCTTGCAAGTTTATATAATCAGCTCCTTTGCCTCTATAATCTACTTCTGCTCAGCAGGAGCCCCCAAAAAAACACTTTATGTCCCAAGTGAAACGTGAAAACTACTTGTAAGGTCTCTTTTGAGGCACATGATTCGGACGGTCGCTTTTGGAGTATCGGAATCAGCGTCGTCTTCCATCTCCTCTCTTCTCGGAAGAGCCCTCTGGCACGCGGCGGGCCCCCCGTGTTTTGGGTGGAAGGCTATCTGTCCCTGCCCCAAATCAGAAAGGGTTAGGATGACACAAGTTAGCACAGACACCCATTTCGCACTTCACACCTAAGGACGTACGTTGACGACTCCCCACTTAAAATTCCTCACAAAGGGGGGGAAAAAACCAACCAAAAAAAGGACAAGAGACAGTAAATTTCACTGTGATCACACTACGGCAAAATATACCTTCTGTTCATTGCAAAAAACGCGTGAAGGCCAAATTAAAGAGAAAAAAAAAGGTATGTTGCATGAGTTACAGTGCAACCGTATTATTCCTTCTCTTTCTATTTTCCTCCCCCCCGCCTTGTTCAGTTTAGAAAAAGGATTGAGTACAACACAGTCAGGTAAGTGGCCACAAAAGAGTAGCTGTCTTTGGCAAGAAGTCACCGCATCGACCCTCTCTGTCACCTTCTGCCCATTTCGCTCTGTCTCATGAAGTGGATGTTGTTGGCGCTGTCTGAGAGTTCGGGGTACTGCTCCACTGAGATCACAAAATAGCCGTCGTAGCCCTGTATCCGGCCCGTGTTTAGCACTTGTTGCTTCTCCCCTTCTGTCCACGAGCGAATACCCTCCTCCCCATCCCGCAGTCTCTGCTGTTCCCGGGACCAAGCTTGGGCGACGGCGCGCTGTCGGGCCAGCTCCAGGACGCGGGCCTTCTCCTCGTCCAAGGTGGTCCCGTAGCGAGTGTTTAGACACAGCGCACCGTACTGGAGCTGGATGTCCGTGTAACGTCTAGTCCTTCCACTTAGCACTGTGTTGATCTGGGACACTGTCACGTTCACGCCGTTCTCCAGGGTCCTCCGCCCGCCGCTGAGGCCCAGGATGGACAGGTCTCCCTCTGAAGGCCCTTGCTTAATGAAATAGTGAGTGTCTACCCCGTCGATGGTGAAGTGCAAGTTCTCCAGGTAATGGGCGTTGTTCAGGATGGCCGCGATCCTTCGCCCATCCTCGTTGGCCACGCTGATGATGTCGGTGGCCACGCGCCCATCCTTCATGGCGAACTTGACGCCTTTGCCGAAGATAGAGCCTCCGGAGGCAAAGTTCTTGTTCTTCTTGACCTGTCGGCACCCAGCGATGCTGGAACTGTAGATCTGTTCGAAGCGCTCTAGAGTGACAAAGGCCTTCAGCTGCTTCTGCACTTCACACTGGACCCCCAAAATTGACTGAGAGGGAGAGAAAGAAGAGAAGGGTGTGTTAGAAAGAGAAGCCTGATGACCCCAGGCATTATTAACATCCTGGAGACCATCTTGGAAAGCTCTAGCCATAACCCCTCTATATCCCATTTCAACCTGGACAAAGCAGGTTGTTCAGAACTCAAGGAAGGCCCTAAATCCAACCTCTGTTTCCTACAATCCCTCTACAAAGTGCCAGGCTCCCTGAGTTAAGGCCAGCCACACCTGATGCTCTATTTTTGGCTTATGCTGAAGCAGAATGGCTGAGAGACAACAGCCTGGATCATTTGTAGTCAGGTACAATACAAAGTCACTTTTGCTGTTAGCGTATAATGGAGCAAGCACACAGCGAGTCAGCAGCTCATCATTACTGCAAAACGTCTTTGGAAATGCTCTCATCAATTCACGGCAGCACAGGCTTCTTACAGACCCTTGTTCACGAACAATTATTTGCTCAAATTTCACAAAACCATGAGGAGGATTCTACGACAAAACTCTCCTGGCACTGCCAAGGGCTCAGTTCAATAATGTAATGACATCCAGGATTAAAAATAGGCTGCAAAGAAAAGTTTGCTGCACTCCAATTATTTCGAGGAAATTTAACATCCATGAAGGATATTGCCTTAAACTGTCCACAAGCTAAAGGCTCACATCCTTCCCTGGGTGCAGGATGACAATTCAGGTGATGCAGACATTTCGGCACGGACCTCTCAGCTAAGACTTGTAACATGGTGAGGGAAGGGCCACAAACCCTCATTTCCATGGTGGCTATTTCCAGGGAAGGGTCTCAAAGCATTAAAGAAATAAAATGAAGGGTTTAGCATCGACATTCACTCAGAGTTTACGAGCACTTTTGATCTATAAAGGAGAAAACTATAAGGGAACAGAGGTACACGAGTTCAAGAGCACTTTTTTGGGTTGTAAAGCATTAAAATCCCTAAGATCCAGGACTGACTTATATTCAAAGTGCCAAGAAGGCTGGAGTCACTCCTTTTCCCTTCCTGATGAACAGCATAGTAGCTGGAGCAGGAAGCAGTCACGTATGTCACCAGGCACCTATGAACCTGTATCTTCAGCAATGACATAGGCAGTGGGACTGAGTGCACCCTAGGCAAGTTCTTGGATGAGTGGTGCACTTGCCATGCCTGAGGGATGGGATGCCATCCAGAGGGACTTGGACAAGCTTGAGAAGTGGGCGCATGTGAATGTCATGAGGTTCAACAAGGCATATGGGTGGGGGTGACCCCCAGTGTCCATACCGGCTGGGGAATGAAGGGATTGAGAGCAGCCCTGCTGAGAAGGAACTGGGGGTACTGGCGGATGAAAAGCTGAACATGAGCCAGCTGTGTGCACTGGCAGCCCAGAAAGCCAACCTTATCCCGGGCTGCATCAAAAGCAGCATGACCAGCATGTCGAGGGAGGTGGTTCTGCCCCTCTACTCTGCTCTGGTGAGACCCCACCTGGAGTACAGAGTCCAGCTCTGGGGCCCCCAACAGCAAAAGGACATGGATCTGTTGGAATAAGTCCAGAGGAAGCAACAAAGATGATCAGAGAGCTGGAGCACCTCTGCTATGGGGACAGGCTAAAGGAGTAGGGCTTGTTCAGCCTGGAGAAGAGAAAGTGCTGTGGAAACACAAGCACAGGTTGCCCAGAGATGTGGTAGATCCCTGGAAGTGTTCAAGGGCAGGTTGGACAGGGCTCTGAGCAACCTGATATAGTTGAAGATGACCCTGTTCATTGTAGGGGGCTTGGACTAGATGACCTTTAAATGTCCCTTCCAACCCAAACCATTCCATGATTCTATGAAAGAAGAGCTCTTTCTTGTTCTCCCCATACTGCCTGTGGGGGATCTCACACACACACAGCCTACAGGGCGATATAATTAACAAACTGATAGGGAGCCGAGCCTTGATTCCCCTGCCAACTGCACAAGTACTCTAATTATTCAAAAAATGTGTGTAATTAATGTAGATGTCACCAGTGATGGACATGGAGCAATTAGGTCTCTAGGCTCCATGAAACACCATTCTAAACAAGTGTATACTGCACAGCCTTGGTTAGCTATTTACTCTTCAGAGAGGTTTGAACAGCAGGATATTCTTCTCAGGTGCATCTCATATGGATTGACTATAGGTGGTCCTTCCCCACTACCCAAGCACGCTGCATTGCTCTTCCAACTCGCCTCAGTAACATTTACAAATGATAGGAGAAGGCATTTCTCATTACTCATGCTGAATCAGTTTGGTGCAAGTGCCTTCACTCAAGGATGTAATCGGGTCTTCTGTGCTACACTGCTATGTCCTGTGGTCATTTCTGTCACCACCTATATATACATCACCACGTTTACCACCAGTTGAGTGAGTCCCTGGAATTAACTGCACCATCTACTGGTTAGCACCCTGGGGAAGGGAGCTCTGGGAGGTCAGATAGCACTGGGCATGGAAGCATCACTCCTATCAGGAATGTCCTCCATTCTCCTTCTACTTTGTCTTCATCATCAGTCCTTATTCTTGATGAGCTGTAGGAACTCTATTACCGTTTCCATTCTGGGCCAATTATTAGGTATAGAACCCCTGTAAGTGCCTCCAAATTAGGTTGCCTTGTCTTTTCTTCTGATCCGAAATGAAAACTGAGTTTTCAATGAGCTCTGACACCCTGCTGATGCGGCAAGGTAGACCTTGTGACAGGACACAATCTACTGTGCTTTGGACCAGCAGGACATGTGGTTTGTAACTCTGTGCTTATACTGCTAAATGAAAGAAGGCGGAAAGGTGAGATGTATTGCATCTCTTATCATCCACACTGGTTAATTTTTATTCTAACTCATCTTAGTTTTGAACCCCTGCAACTGCTCTCTCCAAGACATATTTCCTAACTCTCCAGGTCACTTCTACCTGGTCTCAGTGGCAGGGACTGGTCTCAGCTCTAGAGACATACTCTAAAATAAGATTAGGGAGTCTTGTGAGGAAAACAGTTTTACAACAAATTTAAGAGTGGATGGTGTCCTTAGGTTTGTCATAAATTCAGGAGAGATGGTAGCCTGGTTGGCACACGCTGTGATACAACACGTAACACAGTCAACAGCTGTGTTATGATCTACCTTCCTCAAGTTCCATAGACGAGCAGTTGGGACCTTCTGGCCTGAAGTAATTTTCAATTTTCCATTTTATGGTCAGATTCTCCATAGCTTTGAATTTCAGATGAGTAATTGCCCATTATAACAGGAAACCCTGACTTCTAAAGTCTTATTTTTTTCCAATTTATGATCCAATAATAGAACACTGGACCTTTCCTTGATCTAGTTACATATTGCCTTCGCGACATTATATGCAGTCATACAATTTCCACAGCCTCACTGTTCATTTGGATGCCATTCAGAAAGCAAATGAGCAGCACCCTCCCCTCTACTGGTAGGACTTGGGGCTTTAAGGGATAACGCACGACTTCACAACAATGGCACTGTCACTTCCTGCCCAGGGACACCTGACTGTTGGTTCTTTTGGTCTGCATCCAGGGCATCTCCTCCTCTATTCTGGGACAGCATTTCTCATGTGCACGTGAAACTGTAGGACTGGCACTATTCCTGGTGGCTAAAGCAGAGATAAAATGACCAAAGCCTAGAATTGGGAATAGACCTCCAGTCGTGTGCCCGCTTAGAGACACTGTAGTGGGAAGTTTCTGAAGCTGGGGTCTTGAACTGCCTTTGTTGGCAAAGAAACTGAGCTGTTACCTGTCAATCTGTGGCTGTCCCAGCCTTCTATGCACCCACTTCTCACATACTGTAGTCAGTGTTGACTGCAGGACTGTTTCTGTTGCCCATACACCAACACACGGATGTCTAGTGTGACCTGAGACGTCCCAGGTGCCTTCAGCATCTGCACAGTGCAGTGAGAAACTGGAGAAGCTCTGGCAGATACTTGCCTTTCTGGAATAGCACCTGGAGGCCACTTTGCTGAACCGGTCCCTGTATGGGCAGCTGAATCAAACCAAAGGGTTTTGCACTGGGGACTGGTTACAGGCCCTCTGGGTTCTCCCCATCTTCTCTCATGTAGGGAAGTAGGAGATGAGACACATGCAATGCTGTAATGCTGAACATCACCATCATTTAACTACTAGAATAACTAAACACATCTCTGTTATCTTGAAAATGGGCCCAGGATGACTTTGAAATGACTGTTTGAGTGCATTTCTTTGATAAAAGAGTGTATTTGGGAACAGTACTTTTTTTAAAAAGAAAAGCAAACACATCTAACAGAAAAAAACCTCCAAGAAATTCAGGCAAACCAGAGTACAGCTAGTTTGTATGCTCTGCTCTGAATACAAAGGGGGTGGAGGCAAACAGATTATATGTAGTTCAAAGAGGTAGTGTATCCCTGACTTTGAAATTACCATTTCTGTTTCATCTTACAAGTCATTTTAATGAACTGGCAAGGAAGAAAAACAGAAAATTTCCATCCAAGGCTGCAGTGGCATGTGGTATGGTCTAAAAAATGCTGATGCTTTTAGCAACTGTAAACCAAGGTATCTATAAAACCAGTTTTACGGAAGAAAGAAGGGAATTCATAGCTATTTTATTTCAATATTTGTTGCTAGATGTGAGTGACAAATATGCTGGGTTTGTTTTTCCTCACAGTCTTTTTTAATCAGATGTCCTTAGGTGACATTTCACTTTATCTAGTAACAACCCATTGGAGAGAAGAGAACGACCTTCATCATTTGTTCGCTGCTGCACAGAGCTCAAGAGAACGGCACATTACAGAGATCTCTGAATAGCCTCTTGCATTTTGCCGGCACCTCTTGAGGATTTGAAATACCACAGCCAGATACTATCATCTGTTGTTTTTAAATATCGCCTTCCAGTGTGAGACTGAAAGCTTTAATTTCCCATCAAGGATCCAAGATGTAAAATACGTGAATATGTTTCCAAGTTTCTCTACATCCTTGTGCCATTACACACAGTTAGGTGTTCCTCTTACCACCATATGGCCTACAACGCAGAAAGCCACTTCTTCCAAAAGGCTTGGAAGTTATGACTCCTTTGAAATATTCTTCATCACTAACTCCTTCTTATTTACCCCTTAGTTCTCTCTGAACAAACCCATTCTTCAGAAACCAACCCCTTCCCTCCAATCACTTGACCATGACCTGAAGATGAGTCTCCATTCGGATGTCCCCCACCAACTCCCAGCTGGTGGAGGTGCAGGAGGAGCCCATCACCCACAGCAGCCCATCAGGCACCTACCCATCAGCATGGCTGCTGGTTGGCTGAGAGGCAATGTGCCTGCTTAGCAACCTGCCAACCATGAATGCACGTGGGACAATGGAGGGGAGCGATTGGCCAGCAAGCCCAGTGCTGTAGATGTCGGTTGGCTAGCAATGAGTGAAATGCAAGTGCTCACTCTTGGGATGACAGGACAGGGGGACTTTTTACAAGGGTAGGGAGTGACAGGACAAGGGGCAATGGGCTAAAATGGAAAAAGGGGAGATTTAGATTGGATGTAAGGAAGAATTCTTCCCGGAGAGGGTGGGGAGGCACTGGGACAGGTTGCCCAGAGAAGCTGTGGGTGCCCCATCTCTGGAAGTGTCCAAGGCCAGGCTGGATGAGGCTTGGAGCAACCTGGTCTAGTGGAAGGTGTCCCTGACCATGGCAGGGGGGTTGAAACTGGATGGGCTTTAAGGTCCCTTCCAACCCAAACCATTGTGTGATTCTGTGATTCTATGACAGGTCTCTCCTCCACCCTGCCAGTGTACACAGCTGCAGGGGGACAATGAGGTTGAGCTCATCAAGCAGATTTCCATCTGTGGGGAAATAAGAGGATTTGTCTCCTTCTCTCGCTCATCTATTTTCATAAAGCTTCAAGAGCTTAATGTCTTTGAGACTTCAACTCCCTTCCCTGCATCAGATACAGTGAAAACTGGCCACTGTTTTTGCAAAACATAACTAGGGGCTGATGGACAATCGTGCAGACAGGATGATGGCCCAAGCCCGGGACGAAGCACCTGCCATGTGAGGATGTCCTCCCTGAATGATGAACACTGGCAGAGCCAGTCCCTCAAACAGATTGTCCTTGGGAGAAGCCCTGCCAGAAAACACAGCCCTTCAGCTCACTCCCTGGCCCAGCATCCCAGAGCAGCCCTTGCCTCCAAAATTCTGCTCCATAAGGGATGCCAAAAGCTGCTCCTGCAGCGCAGCCTGCAATGCGCACTGCCGAAACCAGGACCTTCCTGGAGGCACAGTGTTCATGGGATGGAGAGAAGGGTAGTTAATAGTATGATGTAGTTAACAATATAAGCGCCGACTCCAAAACACCCCTCCCTGCAAATAGAGTTGTTCTGGCTCCAGCAATTACCTGACAGTTCAACAAGACAAAAGCGACGGGGAAAAAAAAAAAAGGTAAATTGGATTGAGGTGCAGCAGCTCCACAATATGCCAGAGGTCACCCAGAGTCCCTTGGCGGCCAATAACACTGAACTTGTTCAACGAACAATTTAGCGACAGCCTCACGGTGGCAGGGAGGAGGGGGGGGAAAGTGCTGCACAACAGAGTATTGGATTTTAAATGTCACTCCAGAGCTGCAGGGGGTTAGTGCAAGGTTTATGAGACGCTGGCTGTTTCTGAGCTGGTGGATGCTCAAAGTCAGAATTATCTCTCCCATCTTCCAGCCCTGCAAGGCAAGTACCAACAATGTTTTGGGAGGCGATGCTAGGGCCCTCTGGTTACGCATGCTGAAGAGAGACGAAGCAGCCATTTATGTGGAGTCAGTTGCTTTGCTGTTGTGCTCCTGTTAGTCATTCCTCTCTGATAAAAGAAATGACTCAATCTGCTGGGCCACAGCTTTGATCAGCGAAGCCAGTGGAGTAATTCAAATTTACTTTGGTCTGTCGCAAGAAGGTATGTGACCCAGAGAAACCAGGGATCGGAAGGCATGGAGATGAGAAAGCTGTGGTACAGCATTCAGTGAATATCTCTGGATTGCAGGCAGGATGGGCATTATCCAGTACCCTGTCCAAGCTATTTTTAAACAACAAAAGATCTGAGGTTTCCTCCATATGCTCTGGAAGATAATTTCACAGTTTGATCAGTCTTATCTGAAAATATTTCCTGTGATTCCACTTAACCTTGTTTAATTCTGTCATTTACTATGTGAAATTTTCCAAAGTTTACATATTCTTC
Organism: Rhynochetos jubatus; assembly: GCA_027574665.1. NCBI lineage: Eukaryota > Metazoa > Chordata > Aves > Eurypygiformes > Rhynochetidae > Rhynochetos > Rhynochetos jubatus. The sequence continues at coordinate 130,803,133 of CM050649.1, read as the reverse complement.
CACATATTTCATCAATAAATACAGAGAGAAGCAGTAGGAAGGAGGGCTGGATTGTGTCTTGTTGTGTGTATGTGTGAGTGGAAGGGTTTGGACCAAACAGAACTGCACGTGAAATATCTGTGTTGAATGCACGTACAGGCTTAGGAGAAAATGGATCATATGTTCAGGTATCACATGTGAATGCATTTATTTTATGCAAATATATGCCTACAGTATGCTGGCTGTGACAGAAATGAAGGGAACCCTGTTCTATAGCATTTGAGAGCCACTCGCTCTCACAGCATGATCCTGTAACTGTAGACTAAAATAAAAATGCTCGTGTTTTGTTGCTGTCATAACACAGGGGAAGGATATGAAACAATCTGCAATGGTTAAATTCCACTTCCAACACTAGAGTGTGAAGTGACTCATCTGGAAGCATGGCAGTTGCATAAAGCCCTCTTTCACCAAGCAGGTCCCTGTACAGTCCTCACTGCAGCTTCTTGCTTTAAAAACCTAAAGGGAACGTGGAGATTTTCTTTTCTTCTCATTGCTCATTCAGGCAGATTCACTGAAAATGGGTGGATGGAAGACAGGGCTCCTTGGTTGTATTCCAGCTGCCTGTATGAGCAAGTGATGGTCTTCATCTCAAGCTGTCACTCAAGTTACCTGGCTATTCAATACGCCTAATAGTGATAATGAACTGATGATAAATTAATTATATAATAATACCACTACCACCAATAATAATTATTATTTCTGCTCTATTATAAAGTGATATGTCTTAATATAAATCTCTCACTGCGGTTGAAGCTGGTACATTCGAGCTTGTCTTCACCGTAGCTATGAGGCTGAGTACCAAGGACGGGCCGACATGCGACTATTTTATTAATCGTAGTATCTTGTTCATACCTCTGAGTGATACCTTTTGTGGCTGGGGAAACGTGACAAGGTATTTTACCTCCTGGTTTATTATGTGTACAGGACCTCAGGAATCTGCTGCAGGACAGTGAAATTTCAGTGAAGTCATAGCTAGGGAGGCTAGAAGGGCAGCTGGGATCAATTCTACTTCCTACTGTTATCGTTTTATTAGCAGAAATGTTAAGAGCATATCCTGATCTCCCCAAAAACGTTGGTGCCTCACTGCTCTTACGACATTCAAATACAGAGCCATAGCAAGCAGGAATTTAGACTAAAGAGGGTTCGGACTAAACATATGAAAGCAGCCCCAGAAGAAAATCAGTCTGGGAGATGAAAGAATATCCTGAGAGGTAAACGACTTTTTCAAGGTCATACAACCGATAAGCAGTAAGGCTGGGAGTAACACAGGGCTCTCGGATCCTGACCCAGCATGCTAACCTTTAACAGCGCTGCCTCCATCTTTCAGCTGAATAATTCCCAACAGGAAGAGAGGGGGATATGATTGAGCTGTAAAAGCTTTTTTCATGCCAATTCCATCATTGAATTTCGTGCTGGCATCTACCAAAATGGCTTCTGATGCAGGCCTGTTATTAAAATCAGGACACAGTGACCTGGGATTAAACCCAGTCAGGTAAAATGAAAGTTAACTATCACCTAAAACTTCTTTCTGGTGAGACCCACTGCAATGCAGAACAGTGTCCTAGGGAAGTGTTGGGACTTGCTGTTTAAGACATTTTAAACCAGACTTAATAAGTTTCTAAAAAAAAAAAAATCTGTAGAAACTGATTCTGTATCAAGATTTCCCTTTTTTCACTTCCAAGAATCCTTGGTGCAAAGGGCTTGAACTTAGACTCTAATATGTGATATCATGGCCTCTTGTGGGAGAAAGAAACAGTAACACACCATTTCATTGAGCAACCACCAGAAGGTATCACGGGAAAAGGTACCAATGTAGTAAGGAACTTAGGATGTGATTATTCCATCAGATTTTATTACTGTAATGGGGATTGCTGGCTCTTAATCTCCCAGCGAGTCTGTGAGAACAGGCTGATAGAGGGTTTTTAAATAAAGATTGCAACTGGATAGTTTGAGGAAAGGGTGTGAGATACAGAACGGAGCGGTATGGATCACCTTGCTGTTGTCCCACTCTTGGGTTTTCATCTGTGTGTGGATTAGCTCATAGGACGGCTCCATTGCATCCATGTCTGGCTTGGGGTAGCCGGGGATGACGTTGTGTAGCTGGAACCCGAAGGTGAGCAGCCAACTGTTGACATCTGGAAGGGAAGAGAAGCATAAATCAGATTATCTGATCTCTGAGGCAGGATTGCCATGGAGAAGGCACAGGGGAGTACCCTACGGTGCCTGGCACTGCAGCAGGCTGGCTAAAATAATGTCTACTTCGTACGAAGAGTACAAATCTCAATGATCCTTGAAAGAAGCATGTGCCAAAGCTGGGCTTTCCACTTCCAACCACAGTCCATTTCTGCACTTTCCCAGCTCTGAAACAGAAGCCTTGTCAGTGACCAAATGGCCCAAATCAAAGCCAACTCCACGTCTGCCCTTTGTGAGCAGGAACTGGGCACTGCTCTAAGGTTTGCAGGCGAAGCATAGGGACAACAACACACTAATGCTGGATGAGATGCTCCAGCTAAATGGGAGGTGTTGTCCAGTCCTACAGTCAGCTCTGAACATCTCAGCCACAGTACTTCTCTTCTGGAGGACTCTCAAAGTACCTGCAGGCTGAAGACGACATTAAGAGATATGTGAGCCAGAATATCAGGATATCCAGGATGAACAGCATGATCATAGAATGGTAGAATGGTTTGGGTTGGAAAGGACCTTAAAGATCATCTAGTTCCAACCCCCTGCCATGGGCAGGGACACCTTCCACTAGACCAGGTTGCTCCAAGCCTCATCCAGCCTGGCCATTTGGCAGGCGCTCATGGAAGAGGCTCCAGATGTATCCTCTGCTCTTTCCATGGCATTTTCACCTCACTCCTGAGTTTCTTATAATTTATTTTTTTTTTAAGAAGGTATAGTTTGAGTATTAAACGAGTGTAAAGTCACTTCATCTTTTATAGTGCCATTTAAAATCAGTCTCCACACTATCTGCAAGGTACATTATAGCACAAATAAATTTAGAGATAAAAGGCTAATTTGCTCGGGTGTCTTTCACAAACCCCTTAGAAGTCCATAGATGCTGAGAAAACTGCTGGCTACAAGCGATAAACTATTTTCCTATGCAAAAGGGGGACCACTGGTACAAAAGGGAAAACAATGGAAAATGCAGCCATTTGGGACATCATTCCTGCATTCACTTGACAGTACAGACTGAAAAGACTTCCCTGACTTTTTTTGCACAGATATTAGGAATAGCAGCTAAATGTTAATCTGCTGGAGGAAATAATGATGAGGCTGGCTACCTCCTAGATCTGCTTGGGCTCAGCATCGTTTCCCCCCTTAACTTCAGAGCATCTGATCTCACCTTGTTTGTCTTCACTGAACTCTCGAGAAGGACAGACCTGCTACAGTCCTCAAGCACGATGGTATGCCTTTGGCACACAAATAGCAATTGCAAGAAGAAGAAAGGTATGAAGCTAAAGTTTAACTAATATCAGTTCCCAGGGGTCTTAAGTGTTTTGCATGTAACTGGGCTTGTGTTGGTGACTGCTCTGCTTCAAGCTAAACATGCAAGAGGCTTGATTTTCATTTTGCTAAGCTCAATAAATGTTGTTGAAACAGTCTGAGAAAGGGATCAATTTAAATAATCAAATGTGCACCTTTGAATATTTTTTTCTCTATTCCCCAAGAGCCTAAATGAGTGTTTTGAAGAGCTGGTCAGAAAAGAAATTATGGATGCAAGCGGCAAATAAGGCACTTCCAGATGACTGGAGAAGCAGGAGCCAAACAAACACACTATCTGTTGCTTGTTTTCATACAGGCCAAAACGTTGAGATTGGGCAGATGTCCAAAAAGCCCTTGCGACAATCCATGTGGAAGGGGGAGGATTTCTGTAATAAAAACACTTCTGTTCACTCAATGTACAGATTGTTTTTGGAGTGTCTTTGAAACAGAGAGGTTGGAGGGAGGGAAAGAAATTAAAAGGCTAATTTGATTATTTTTTTGTTTAGCACTAAGCCAGCCTGCTTCCAAATCCTTCTCCTGTGAAATGAAGACCTTTGATGTGCATATTGTGGACCAGGTGGTCAGGAGAACAAAGTAAGACAGTGAAGGTCGGCATTGGTGCAGGAACCATTTTCCAAGCACTTCAGAAATGTTAAAAAGGATACAGAGCAGGGATGCTGAACAGCAGAAAAATGTATAACATGTCTGGAAAGATTCAACAGGCTTTTTTTTTTTTTTTTTTTTTTTTGCTACTTCTCAGAAAACTGACTTACAAAACATTTGCAAACAGGAGTTTGTTCTTTTTGGGAAGAGGTGTTGGAATACCCGGAACAACCACCAAAAACTCCCCCAAAAACATGGGAGGAAGGTGTGGAGCTGAGAAAACAGAGGGGAAAATATTAATTTGCCAAGAGGCAGTGACAACTTTTTTGACAGAAAAGTACATTTCACATCACAGAGGTTTTTTTCAGCTACAGTAACCCTGCCAACACATTTCACAGTAAATTCATTTGAGGGCAAAGAAAAAGAGTGCTTAATGCAGACACATGTAATGGAAATGTCAGTTCAATCCATCAGGATTGCTGAAGCTGGCAGCAAAGCTCTGTGCCATGAAGTGTACAATCGCTAAAATATTCATGTTTAACAATGGGCCTCTCAAAACATAAATACCTGCTTCTCCTGTTCTCCCCTCCAACTGCCTCCAATTTGTACCCACGAGCTCAGAAACCTCCTCGCTGGAGACCGATGCGTGTTGTTCACCTGTGTCCTGGGTGCTGAGCTCCCCTAAGGACAGTGGGTCCAAGGAGGGGATGGAGGGATAGAGAGTGGTTCCCTGTGCCTGAATCTGGGTGGATTTGGTTGTAAGGACAAGGACATGCCCATCGCAGGTCCTGCCCATGGAAAGCTTCAGCAGAAAGAAATGCCAGAGCAGCAGCCTAGCATCACGGCACTCATCCTGTACATCACCTGTTTCTTCCATGCACTAGGAGAGGACAAACTTAAAAAATGTATTTGGGCTCTGTATTCTTGAAAGAATAAAACCAGAACTTTTACGACCATGGAAAAAATTACTGAGTGCATATAAAATACGAAAGTATCCGATTTGGACATCTTGATGTTACCATCAGATCTGGGTGGGAAGCTGCTTGCCTGCTCCGAGACAGGGCTGGAAATTTTGTCCCGTTTTAACTTGAGCAGGAAAAATAAAAATCTGTTAATATATCATGAAGCAACTGTTCAAAAACTAGATCAGTTCAAGAAAACAATTTCTAATGAAGATCTTTCATTTTGCATTTGACTCCTTAATTTTTCTTTCCCAGTTTTCAATCATTAGGTTACACTTAGCTTAGAAAGGTTGTAAACCAAAGAGGGATTTTTCTTGTAGGGTATTTCGGAATTTGTCATTTAGGCAATTTTGAGAGCTGTTTACATTTCTGCTGAGCAATGGCTCAAGCTCAACCCTCTCCCATAAACAAATTCAGTTTTGACAAATGAGCATTTTCTGATAAGAAAAGTTATCTCGTAGTATTCCCTGCCAGCGTTAATTATCAGAGTGAGGCCAACACACAGGATCTTAATCTGCATCTTTTGGCATATTTTACTTCCCTCATGACATCATCTTCTCAGCTCTGGAAAAAACAGCTTTTCATTAAAAAGAAGAATAAAATTCTAATTCTTATGATTACTGCAGAAGAACCTGAAAGCACAAATCCTAATGTCTATAAAAACAAGTGGAATAGAACAACGCAGGATTTTTGTTTTGTATCATTTTTTGTTATTAAGCCAGTCTCATAACTTTGGGGAATGCAAATAATGTTGCATATGGGAAAGTTGTAATAGGCTCAGCAGGAGAATTTAAAAATTAATTAAATCTCCCTAAGCAGTATGTACATTTGATTTCTGATTTATGTCACCTGGTTTTCCAATGGGAAGTATATAGAAAAGAGTCCCACCAAAACAATCCTCTCAGACATTACTATGAGTGTTGCACAAAGGATGACTATAGGAAGCACATTTAACCTACAGAATGATTTTCTGTTTAAAACAGATACATAGAGCTCATGTTATTGCCATTTTACAAAGTCCCGGGGGAAGGAATTCAGAGGTTATGTCAAGCTGCGGGGTAGGTATGCCCTAAAATATGGCCTTTAGGTTTAACACAACTGCTCTTATTGACTTTCAGTAGAAACTGTTAATTCTGTGAGGCAGATTAAACTTCATGGTTAGTGTAGTGTGCTCTGAAACGGCCGGCTGCAAGAAAAGGTTTGAGTTGCTGTTGCCATTCTGCTAAAACAAACCTGCATGTCATTTGTTTAGTTGCAAATAAATCTCTAGGCAAAACTGTGTAAACAGAGCTGCCCCTCTACAAAGAGAAAGGTTATCAGGACATTAATTGGCAGCTAAAGTTGGGATGTTTGAGGGGATGAAAAACCAGAAGCAAAATAAAGAGAACAAACATCAAGGAAGAGAAAAGGAAACAGGTTTGGGAATTACAATCTCCATCTATGCTAATGAATTAAACATGCCCTGGACAGAGGGGTCAACTGGCAAAGAAAAGCTTGTGTCCCCTGTATTAAAAACTGGAAAACCTCACAGTGACCAGGATACTGAGAGAGAAGACACCTATTCGCTGATGGAAAGCTTGTGAAGATGCTAATTAATGTAAATGTCTTACCTGTCATGTAACATTTGATATCCTGAGCGTTGCTAATGGGGTTGTTGTTTTTGAACATATACAGGTTGAAAGGCATTATGTTATTGCTACTCAGATGCTTCCACATGTCATGGTCTGGACTTGTCCACCGACCCGCTAGCACATCATAGTCTCTCCGTCCCATGTGGATAAGCTTTGTGAGGGGGTCATACAGTCCTCCGTGGTAGCCGATGATGATCTGGAAGTTGGGATTGGTGTCCATATAGATCTCCCCATATGCTGTGTACAGTATCTGCTTAATCATTAAGCCAGTCCCACTGAAGACAGCCAAAGGAGTGCCGATGTTATCGCAGGCTATGTAGAATTCGTCACCGCTGCTGAGCTCCATTGCAAAGAGGTGGCCTTGGAGGTCATAGTAGAGGGAGGTGATCTCGGAGCTCGAGTGGTTGTATAAATGGGTGACCTTGGTTGGGTTGGTCAGGTCTGCGTAGAAGAACTGCAAATGATGGCCATGGCTGGTTTTGCTGGAGACTCTCCTTCCTAGGCCGTCATAGCGGTATTTCACACTCCACCCGCTAGCTTTATTGTAGGATTTGATGAGCAGACCAGCTGAATTGTACTCAAAAATATCATTGCCCCTTTGCTTCAGGAAGCCATCTTCATCCATTTTGTACTGCACATCCCCCAGTCTAGTAATCCTATCCCTGAGGTCGTACCTGAGCGGGGTAAGGCGGGCACTATTCCCTGGACTCAACAAATGGAGGTTTCCGTTTAGGTCGTAGCTGTAACGCCAGAGTGGTTTGTCATTGATAGACACTGTCTGCAACTGGCCATCAGCATCGTACTCGTATGAGTATCTAGTTGTGTTTGCGTAAGGGCCAACCTTCAGCTCTTTCTTAACCACTCTCCCCATGTTGTCATACTGCACAGTCATCCAGTACATCAGCGACCGGAATATTTCGTACTGGACCTCCTTCATCCTGCCATAGGCATCAAAATGTTTCGTGTGAGTCATGACAGCAGTGGTGATAATCTGGTTGATATCGTAGTAAATGACTCCAAATTTACCAAATTGCTCAGTTTTGCCTGACACATCATCGTACCTGTAGAGATCAATGGGTAAAGGTGTCTCGTTGATGACTGCTTGCATGCTGGTCACCCGAAAGCTGTTGTCATAATTATAGTCAAAGCGTGCATTCACCATGCCTTCCTCAGTGAAGCGGAAAATCTGCCGATCAATGAGGGGTCCTATCTGCCTGTATCTGATTGTACACGTGAACCCTTCGTTCTGCAAGTTTATTGTCTTCAGCATGCCAGCAGTTTCGTCATAGGTGAAACTGATCTTTGTGGTGTCGTAGAGCATCTCGGCTAACTTGGACAACTTCCCATACTTGTAGATGACACGTCTCCCTGTCCCCAGGTACAAAGTGTGGAGGAGCTGCTCATCCTCTGTGAAATCCTGAATTACCGAGGCGTTGCCTTCTGGTGGCCGGTAGATGTTCCTGTAGTAACCAATGGAGCGAATGGTTTCTAACGTCTGACGGGCAACGTTGGGCATGGTCACCGATGACAACCGGTCGTTCTTATCAAACTCAAAGATGTACTGTCTCTGGCTATGAAGGAGCAGCACCATGGACTGGATGGGGAGGAGGAAAGTACAGATTATATTAAAAGTACAGATGATATTTCTCGTTTTCAGGCAAAAATATACTCAACTGTCACAATACCTACAAGATTCTGCAATCCAAAGAGCGAGGCAAGTGAGATAAACCTCTGCACTCGTAGGATTAAATGCTGAGAGGTATGCAACTGCACAGCACATCAAGTATCCCCCAGTAGAAGTGGGTCAGAGGAAGAAGCAGTTAATGCAGTGAGGAAGGTCTAAGTTCAGAATGCTCAGTTGTTTGAATCAATATCTTGTAGGAACCTGTTTCTACACAAATTCCCTGTGCCAATAGCTTATAGAGAGTGAATAAATAAAATTGGTAGAGTTACTTAAATAATGCTTGAAAAAGTACCCCATGACATCTTCCAATGCCCAATTAATTCACCCTTTCTCCATATCTTCTACTATTCTCTTACTGCAAACTTACGCCTGAGTGCTTATTTGTGCTGGGATTTGGTTTTTTGCATGTAACAAACAACGCACACAGATTGTATAATACAAGGGGAAAGTCAATACTTTCTTCTTTTTAAAAGCTATGTTACCCTAGTTTCCTTAAATTGTTGTAGGGATAGGCTCTGTACAAAACTCAGAAATAAAAAATTCCAGCCCTATGCATGCAGCATATGGATCCACAGGACACTGGACAGTGTGATGATGAATGGTAAAACCCAGAAGAATTTAAGTCCCATGCCAATCTACGGAGTGCAGACTACAGAGACCGCTGCAAGGTGTACTGCAGCAGCCTGGCTGCATTCATGACTCAGACTTCTTAACTACGTTTTTCCTACAAAGCAGGAATGGGCCACCCGAAGAAGGCAGGATGTCAGACTGCATGGATTGTTTTCACATGGAAAATCCTGAAAATCCCTACTGTTCACCCCTGACTTTATCAGAAGGTATTTTATACTGCAGCTAGCTCAGCAAAGGAATGTTGTGCTTAATAAATCAAATTCCAAAGCTTCACAGCATTAAGACATGCTCTGGGTGTGACTGGGAAAGGGTAGTGCCCTCAGAGGAACTCCTCAGGCTATTTTCAACTGCTGGTGGTTTGTCATCAATGTTAATATGTGCACCTTGGTGTAGGCAGAATACACAGAAAAGGAGCATTGGACCATAAGGACCACTATTTGGCTAACGTGAAGTAATGCAGCTGTATGAAGTCGAAGAAATAAAGCCCATTTGCACCATCTCTGAGCGATTTGATGATCTGTACCTTCTCCAAGTAAGTGTAGCTCCATGATTTGCCATCAGCAAAGATCCTGGAGGTAATTCTGCCAGACTGATCGTACTCCATCCTTTCTGACATAGTGCCCCTCTGAATCCCTGCAATGTGTCCTCCTGGGGAATAGGTGACATTGACCCCGTTCAGTCTGCTGCTGGGTGACCAGAGACTGGGCCTCCCAGCCTGGTCGTAGAGGATGCGGAGCGTGAACTTGCGGTGGTCGTCATAGATTTTCTCTGTCCTGGTCACGCGATCAAAGTCGAGGGAGAGCAGGTTTCTGTTGTGAACCTACAAGAAGAAGACGGAGAATTAGGAAGCTGGAAACAGTTTAAGTTACAAAGACTAGCCTTGTTTCACCAAACACCTCTTCAGACCACTCTGGGGAGCATCCAGGATTGCATCTGGATAAGAGGCAATTTTCAAAGCAAAGAGTTGTCCTAACATTGCTTCTGTTGACCTGAGTGAGGAGAGAAGCAGAAAAACACAGAGTACTTTTGAAACATGGCTACAGGGAAGGAAAACCTAGGAAAAGCCAAACCTAGGCTTAGAACTGCTACAGCTGATGCAATTATTACAGATGTAATGCCACCTTGCTGTGGGGAAGATTTGCAAGGTACTCTGCTTATCGAAGCTGGGATACATAGTCTTTTGCTTTCATGTGCATCAAAAAATACTACTTGCAGAAAAAAAGATGGATGTTGTGTCAGCATAGTGGAAATCTGAGCTTTTCTCCGAGTTCACTGCATGCACTAGAGGTTAAGCTTTTCCCCTGAGATGAAATATGGAGGCCTTGACCACTGTAGACATTACACAGAGCAAGAACTTCTCCATGAGAGCTGGAGTTTTAGCTTCATTGTCCTGGGGTTTTCAGTGTTGCATAATTACACTCCTGTTACCTCCACTGCCTCTGCGTTTCCAAAGATCAAAGCTATCTACTTCAAAGGTAGGAGCAGGAATACATTTCGATTCAGGGGTTGTAGCACACAGCAATACCAAAAGGAGCTGATAATACAATTCATGTTTAGCTGCATATGCAAGGAGACTTACAAAGCCACATCACCACAGTAGCAAAGTACTGAGCAAGGATGAAAAACCCCTGTTCCCAGAATGAGCTGGCCAGTGAAGACAGCTGTCTCCATCCTACTTTTGAACCTCTTTCAGGTGGTGAACCCCTCTTTTCTAGAAAGGTGCCAGTTCTTATCAGGTGAATTTCAAACTCCAAACAGCTGATTTAGTTTTCAGTTCTCTTTGCAGCCCTTCAGCTGTAATCAATAAACCAGAGTTTGCTGCGAGGTCTTCAGGACAAGTTAAAAACACTGCCTAATCCTGCTCTGGGTGAAGCTGACACTATGGAATTGAGTATTGTTTGCAGCCCTGGTCTAACTTTGATCTTGGGTATTACTTTAGGGTGTATGATTGAATTCCTGCTATATTTTGAGGGATGTGGGAGTATCTGAAAGGTAAATAGGAAGAGATAGAATGGAATGGAATAGAATAAAAGGGGAAAGGATTCCCCAGCCCTGGAGGAACAGAAGAGGGAAAGACTACTGCAAGGGCAGAAGATGTGTTGAAGCCTAGAGAATGGGAACACTGAAAAACCAGATGTCAAAAGAAGGCATCTCAGGAGCTGGGGTTGGAAGAGGCAAAAGCATGTTTGAGAAAAGGAGAATGCAAGCTGAGGGTATACGTGACTGGCTGAGAGAGAAGGAATCAGTGCCATGATGTACGTGTGAAGGTGATGTAAGAGGAGGTGAGTGCAACAGTGACTTTCAACTTATGATTAATGATGGTAAAAGGTGGGTATAACTTGAGGAAAGAAATGTTGTGGAAAGGTAGGTAACAATCCATTTAAATACATGTGAAATAGAATGTAAATGGGCAGTGGGAGAAAGAGGGAATCAGCCAACAGCCCACTATAACAGGCAAGCTGGGAAATAATTAAAAAAACATCAAAACTCTAAGTACAGATGAACACATGTAACTAACAGAGCAATTTGATATCTCGTAGGTGCTTGCTGCTATAAATAAACAGAAGTGGCAATTGCTTGCAAAAGAAAAAAGGAAAGCAGGAAGGAATAGCATCTCTGCTTTCCACCTGTTCACAAAGCAGCACTAGCCCAGCAGCTGCAGCTTCTTCTGCTACTGGTGTCTGCCAAGAGAGCTGGAAAGAGCTCTTCCAGGGCTGGGACAGTCATCCAGGCTGAAAGTGGCCTCCCTGATCCGTACACCAGCAGCAGTGCGATTCACTGTGCTGGAAGGACCAAATAACAGATCCCAGGATAGCTCTTAAGCTCAGTCCAAATTTCTGCATCCCATTACTGGTGCTCTAAGTCATTCCACCCTCCCCATGCTCTGGCAAGTAATGTCTGTGGACTAGTTGGAACCAGTCTCACTTTTCCTGGTTTTTTTTTTTTTTTCATGATTTGTTTTCTCTTGCTCTCTCAGTGCAATCCCTCTTCTCTCTGAGAAGTGCTGCAGTGCCATCAGCCACCCTTCAAGGTGATGGGCGAAGAGAACCCTCCCCTGCTAGAGAGCCTCCGAATAAGGGCTAAATATTTTCCCATCCTTGTTCAAGGGCATGGCTTGAACAAAATTAACTTGAACAGAAGTGGATTTTCTGCAGAAGCACTGACAGGGCTGCAGACTTCAGTCCAATAACCATGTTTATGGTGAGCTGCTAAATAAGGTGCCATCCTACATCCAGGAGTCATTATCCTGGAACGGGGTCTGAAAAGCTCCTGCAAAAAGCTGTTGTCCCTCAGAGCGTTTGACAAGGCTTGTGAATAGTGCAGGATCAAGAAAGGGTAAATTCAAATTCATAGTTCACAGTGTATTTGACCTCACCTCTATAATGTGCGAGAGACTAAATTTAACCCCAAACTCGTGTTCCACAGTACTTTATTCAATCTCTTGGCCTGCTCTGGGAAAACAAGAGCATAAACATGCCACCATCTCTGATTTCTGCAGTGCTTCCTATGGAGCTCCTTTAGCTTAAATTATAATTAAACAACATGCACTGACCTCCCTGGGAGCACAAGAGTACAAAAAGGGAAGATTTCTTATGGGAACACTCCGGCAACCTTCAGTAGAGGAGGGCAAACAATACTTCTGCAATGAGAACTCCAAAAACTGAGAACATCCATGTGATAAACAGCTGCCTACAAAGCAATTTCCCCAGTGAATTGCTAAAACTACTGGGGTGGCCATATCCGGACCTTGACACCTTGCAGAAATTGTGGAGATGATGCTGGACAGTCCTTGTTAGCCAATACACCAGGAATGGTTAGCTGCACATCCCAAGAGACCTTTCTGGTCATGCTGGTTCTGGGTAGTGTCTTAGACACTTGGCCTTGATGCCACTGTTAACCTGCTGCCAAGGTCTTGGGGAAAAACAAAGTGAACTACAACAGGAGTTTCCATGGTTGAGTAAGTCATAGAGCTGAGCCAGCAGCTCTGTCTCTTTTGGCTGTCCTATTTCTTCCACTGTCAGAGGTTATTTTACATCCTCCTTTAGTGAAAAACTCAAGTTTATTTAAAGAAACAAAAGGCAAATGGAAAGAAGGAGCTCTGTTCCTTGGAGCAGAGTTTACTTAACACTCTCACTGCAGATGGAATCTGTGTTGCTGTAGGATAGTGATAGGCTGAATTTGTAACCAGCCAATTTGCAGAAATATCTCACTGCTGGGTGGGTGGATCAGACCATCACAACCCTCCATGGAGTGGGTGGGACAGGAGAAGGGAAAGGGGCTGCTTTAACACATTTGTGCTGCTTTACTGCTGCCTGGTCAAGCCAATTCTTCCTTATCCAGCTCAGCACTGATGGGACTGGGGAAAAGGCATCAGGGCTGGTGCCTTTACCTTCATCCATGTGTAAGTCCCTGACCTGTGCCTTATCCCTGCAATAAAGAAACATGTGTATGGTATTATTTCCCAGGGAGGGTCAAGGAGGCAGCTGTGAAACTGGCTTCATCATGCTGGGAGCTGGTCAAACTCATGACAACGGGTTGTCAGTCCCCAGGAACACTCTGCAGCTGTGGGAGGAAGGGCCACAGCTCATAGAATGTGGATCCATGCAATGCCAGCAGAAAGGATACTGGTTTCAGGGGACCTCTCTCTTTCACAGTGTTCTGTAAACAGGTCCTGTTCTCCTCACCTCAGAGGCTTCACAGAGCGATGCTGCAGCCTCTCTGGGCGTGCTCTTTCCCCACGGAGCACCATGTGTTTGCTGCTGTCTCATATGAGCAGTGGGGTGAGGGGAGAGGGACAGTAGTGCTTTACTCACATACCACAGAAGATGATAACATTTCCCAAAATGAACAAAACATGTTGAACTTAACCTCTCCAAGCTTCTCCCTTGCCAGGGAAAGCAGCAATTACCAGCACAAGGGAAAAGGAGAACATGACACACAGAATATGCTAAAAGCTGGGCAATCCCCAGGGAGGCAATTAGCACCTTGCAGGTTCACGTCTTAGGGGTGCAGATGCTGTCACGCAGGTAGAAACCGGCAGCTTAAAACTTCCTGTACACCCTCAGCTACTCTGAACCCCAGAACAGAGCCATAACTGAGTCCTTCGACCATGTAAGATGCAATTCTGCTTCACTAGAAAGCCCCTGATAGGCTCAAAATGTGAATAAATGCTGGCAGATTTATGGGGACACAAGTAACCAGCCTGAAAACTCATTTTGCAAGTGTTTTTCCAAATGCAGTACAATATAAAACAAAGACACATTCTGCATTTGAATCTACTGTGAACATTTTGGGAGATAAAACTGACACGGGCAGCTGAGCTGCGGCTAAATGAGTGGAAACTGCTTTGAACACCAAATAGCTGTGACACAGCTGCAGATTTCAGAAGGCTCTCTCAGAAAAAGACCTGTCTGATAATTTCATTGGTTATTAACATAAAATAAAATAAATCCCCCAAGACAAATCAAACAGGAAGGGTGATGCCAACTGATCTGCAGATATACAGCAGTTCCCGCTGAAGGAGCAGCTTCAGCTTTCACTACTGTTTGCAGTTTTTCTCCTGATAACAAAATATGAGGCCATCGACACAGGGGGAAAAGAGCGGAGGCTGGGTTGGGGAGGGTGAAGAGCAATACTTGACAAGTGTGAGCGAGGAGAGATGGGAGGAATCACACCACGGTGGCAGGGGTCACGCTGCGGGGAACAGGGAGAGGTGAGGAGCAAGGACTGGGAAACACATATTCTGAAAGCAGAGCATTAATATTTACTGCAAAGCTGAAGTGCGAATAGATAGCTGCAGTCCTTGTGCTGTGGTGGCATTACAGAGCACGCAGCATTTTTTACTGAGAGCCTGAATTTACCAGATGCTGAGCAGCTTCCCAGGAACGGCTCATCAGCCCGTGACTCTGAGACTAGCCAGGGAGAGGGTGATGGCGCAGGACTTGCTATTACGAGGTGCCAGCCTTGCCAGCAGTTAGCAGGAGAATTACAGGATTATTGGGCAAGACCTTTAAACAGCCCTGACAAGTCTGTGGTGCGTTGGGTGGAACGATGTTTTCAAAACACATCAGTCTCCAGCGGGATGGACTGTGCGCTCCCAGAGGACACAGTACCGTCAGGCTGGAGCTGTTCATCACCCCTCACTTCGGGGAACAACGGCAATTGGGATGCAGAGCCCTGCGAGCCCAGCTCTTCAATAGTTTCAACAGATTAGCAAGTTGCAGGAATCTAGAGATTTTTCTGAGACTGCCCAGTGAATGATAGTGATAGAATGGTTTGGGTTGGAATGGACCTTAAAGCCCACCCAGTCCCACTCCCTGCCATGCACAGGGACACCCTCCACTAGACCAGGTTGCTCCAAGCCTCATCCAGCCTGGCCCTGGACACTTCCAGGGATGGGGCACCCACAGCTTCCCTGGGTGCCAGTGTCTCACCACCCTCACAGTAAAAAATTTCTTCCTAATATATAATCTAAATCTACCCCCTTTCAGTCTAAAATTGTTACTGTTCATGATATCACTACACTCCCTGATAGTCACTCCCTACCTTTCCTGCAGGCCCTCTTTAAGAAGTGCTGTAAGGTGCTATAAGGTCTGTCCGGAGCCTTCTCTAGGCTAAACAGCCCCAACTCTCTCAGCCTGCCCTCATATGCTTACAAAGCTCTCGGTGCTCAGGTCTATCAGGTCAGCAGCACAGGCAGGAAATATCTATATTAATTGGTGCAGTATTTTAGAGTTATGATCGTCCCTTGCTTGCTTAAACAGCCTGACATGATGGTAAACCTGCGGTGTCTGATGGGAGGTCACGCGTTCCCAGTGTGCAGAAGACTTGTAGGCAAATCAGCAATACTGGTGATGGCTAAGAGGACGTCAGAACATAAGGGGACATAGGGATATATTCAAGTCATAAAGGTTGTGCCACTGAGAGCGATCAGCTAGCTCTCTGTCCTGCAACCTTGTCCCCATTGCAGACAATACAAATTAGCCCTGTCCCTTTCTGTCAGGAGACGGGGGACTGATGAGATGGGAAGCGGAGTCCAGAACTGCTCACGCTGCTCACTTACCCTCAGCCGACGTCCAAAGACGGTGACCTGCCCTCTCGCTTGCTCCTTCCTCTGCCTCCACTCCACGAGGTTGAGGCCATTGTCAATGGGCAGGGTGACATTTCTCTTCCCCACTGTGGGGTTGACAGTGCCAGCCAGTAGATGCGGCTCGGTTTGCAGGGCCACCTCCATGCCATTTGCGAGCATCAGTCTGAGAGAGCCATCAGCGCCGATGTAGTAGCTGTTTCGGACTTGGTCTGAAGACAGACAAAAGACATTTTCAAATGGCTGCCCAATGATACAGCTCCAGCTTTTCATCTGTTCATAGAATCACAGACTGGTTTGGGTTGGAAGGGACCTTAAAGACAATCCAGTTCCAACCCCCCTGCCATGGGCAGGGACACCTTCCACTAGACCAGGTTGCTTCAAGCCTCATCCAGCCTGGCCTTGAACACTTCCAGGGATGGGGCATCCACAGCTTCTCTGGGCAGCCTGTCCCAGTGCCTCCCCACCCTCTCCATGAAGAATTTCTTCCTTTTATCTAATTTAAATGTACTCGCTTTCAATTTAAAGTCATTGCCTCTTGTCCTATCTGTTTCCTCACCTAGGCTTTGTCAGAACTTCTGATGGTTGTGACCAAATGCACTGTCACTCACCCGTCCTGCTCACAGTGAGCAAAACATTGCTTTCACCAGTGAAAGTAAAGACGGACAATCTCTCTCTCAACCTCTTCTAATGAGGTTCTGCACCTCCAATTCTTGTGGAAAAGTCTTGCAGAGGTTAAAAAAGGCACCAGTGGGAAAGCCATGTAATACCCCAGCAAAGGACGCAGGTTCAAACTTCTTCCTTTAGGCGAAAACACTGGGTGATGAGCTATTTGTTTTAAATCACAGTCCGCCTGAAACCTTTCCATGCTTTTATATCCTAAAAGATCCCATTTTCACTACAATATATGAAAAAGTGGGGCCACCTACTTTCCTCAGCTTATTCACCACCTCACAAGTGACAGGAAATTGCACAGCGAGCTAATGTTAACCAGTTCCCCAAACAACAGCCAAACCCTTTCACTTGGGAAAGCTTTTGGGAGGCAACGGAAGTCCTCTTGTTTGGAGAGAAAGCAGAGGCACAAAGCTCCCACACATCTCTCTACATCTGGCCTCCACTAGCTCTGGAAAGATCAGCAGATTTTGAGGCCAGGACTTAGGAGTTCAAGAGTGGAAGAGAAGAACAATCTCTCTTCCACATCCTTCAGGAATCAGGCAAGCTGAAAGCCCATCCTTTGAATCTCCAGCTGGCATTTCTCTCTGCAGAGAGGACCTCATGAAGGGTAAGAAAGCATGAGACATGCTCAATGCAGAATGGCTTTAAAAGCACATTATACAAAGACTGCCTTATCTGATGCTCCTCAGAAGCTGGAAAATATTACAATTTCTGTCTCCCAGGCTACCATAAATACCTAATTGTGAATAAAAACACCCATTAAAAATTCATGTCAATTGTTTTTTCCGTTCTGAGGCAAGTTGGGTTTTGTTCACTAGTTGCTCTGCCATAGCTCAGCATGAAACGAGGTCACAACGAAATTATCATCTCTCGTCTGCATGAAATAGATCAGCAAAGAGCACAGTTTGGCATAATTAGGAAAGGAAACCTGACACCAGTTGGTCTTTTCTACTGTGAGTCTGATCCTGCTCCTGTTGTAGCCAGCTGGAGTCTTGCCACACCGATCGCAGCAGGACCACAACTCACTGTACACAGTAGCGATGGTGTGAAAGTGCCGTGGCACCGGATTGTGCCACTATAAACATACAGCAGCGATCCACAGTGTAGACCCAAGTATTTTAGCTACGCTACTAAGTACTTAAGTTGGTGGTCTTTTGACATAGACTCCAGCAGGTTCAAATTCACTCAACGCTTGATTCTGCACAGGGAGGGAAGAACAGTCAGCTGGCTGTCACACTTTTGTTCTTAGGTGCTTAGTCTGGTGGGAGATGTGCTTTAAATCAGTGAAATATCTCTGGACAGCTAATATATTCCTCCCTCCATCTTTCACGAGGAAGCAAGGGAAAGCTTTAAGCTCTCCATGAAATTCCCTAGACACCTGATGTTCCCTTCGTGTCACACAAGCACAGAGGGTTTATGGTAGATTGTCACGAGCAGTGTGGTACAGTGTGGGGAATGTAAATCCTCCACTTTCAACATTTTCCCAAGAGAAGACTCTTCCTTGGCTTTGGAAAGCATTTCTCAAGGGCTACACGAAATCCAAAGGCCATTGGAAGCTGTATTTTATGCTGCTTTGGCTCTAGGGCACTAGTGCCCTATTTTGGCCTTGGACAAATGCTCACTTTGTCATTAAACCAGAGGACAAAATTTCACAGAGGTCCTCAGGTGCTTGTTAGCTGTAGAAACTCCTAAATCCAACCTACAGGAATCTAACCTTCTGAAAATGCCTCACCCGTTCACAGTGTGATCCAGACTTCTTGAAAGGTTCACCAAGGATTTGCAAAAGCTGGCCAGAGCTGTAAGTCCAGAATGAAAATGCACGAGCTTCTCTCATGCAAAGGCAATCTGCAACACGCGTTTTCGCTGGAGAACAGCGGATTGAGCAAGACACTCCCAGACCTCAAGAACAGCTCCAGCTCCATCCGCTGGAGAGGCACTTGGAAGGCAACTTCATTTCAGCTGTGCTCAACACATCCCTGGACAATTCCAGTAACCCTTGTGCTGCCGTGAACAGTTTGGGAATTCACAGTTCCTAACACCTGTGGGAAAGCCAAGCTCAGCAGGGCGCAGGCCACCTCTGCTGCGCTGGTAGGCAGATCTGCATTTTAAGGTGAGTTTCTTCAAATCCAAACAGTCTTGTAATTTTATACTTCTGAAGATGGTTAAGATGTCTGTGATACTGCATGTTCCAATGGCGAAAGTGGCCCTGTGCTGGAGGGCAGTACAATGAGATAATTGACCGTGGCACCATTATGTAACTCTGCCTTCAGCTCTGGGTGTATAAATCACATCACAGTCAATTATCTCACTAAAGGGCCCCCAACAGCAGGCTCTATTGCTTAATTAGGCTCTTGAGGTGAAGCCAACCTCATGTCTCTGCAGTTGCCAGACGTCTTAATGTGAGTGGATGGGATGGGGCGGCGTGGGTTAAATCTGCATTGCAGACTGAAGTAAAGAATAAGAAAGTCATTGTGTTTCCCTACAGTGAGTACAGCTTGAAGGGGCCGGCCCCCTCTCAGCAACCCTCTCCAGAGGCAGGAAAAGCAGCGTTCAGGCATAGCAGGCACTATTTATAGGGAGGAGGAGGAAAATGTGTGTCCCAGAAATGTGGGAACAGATATGACTCTGGAACACGCTGGTCTCACTTGGAGCACTTTGTTCCTCACACGGGCAAATGATGTTCCACACCCCATTGCCATCAGGCACAGACTGATAGTGAATGGGAGCTGGGGAGTGAAGGAAGGGAAGAGTCTGTGATTTGGGTTTGTGTGGCAAGATTTTGGTAGCTGGGGGCTGCAGGGGTGACTTCTGTGAGAAGCTGCTGGAAGTTTCTCCCATGTCCAATAGAGCCAATGCCAGCCGGCTCCAAGATGGACCCACCGCTGGCCAAGGATGAGCCCACCAGTGACTGCGGTAGCGCCTCTGGGAGAATATGTTTAAGAGGGGGAAAAAACTGGGAAAGAGAAATTGCAGCCAGAGAGAGGAGTGAGAATATGTGAGAGAAACAGCTCTGCAGGTACCAGGGTCACTGGAGAAGGAGGGGGAGGAGGTGCTCCAGGTGCCAGAGCAGAAATTCCCTGGCAGCCCATGGTGCAGCCCATGGTGCAGCCCATGGTGCAGCCCATGGTGCAGCCTATGGCTAGCCAGGCTGTGACCTGCAGCCATGGAGGGTCATGGGGGAGCAAAGACCCCACTGCAGTCCGGGGAGGACCCCACGCCAAAGCAGAGGGATGCCCGAAGGAGGCTGTGACCCCGTGGGCAGTCTGTGCTGGAGCAGGCTCCTGGCAGGAGCTGTGGCCCATGGAGAGAGGAGCCTGGGCTGGAGCAGGTTTGCTGGCAGGACTTGTGACCCCAGGGGGGCCCAGGCTGGAGCAGCTGCTCCTGAAGGATGGCACCACTTGGGGAGGACCCACGCCAGAGCAGTTTGTGAAGAACTGCAGCCTGTGGGAAGGACTCAGGTTGGAGCAGTTGGTGGAGGACTGTCTCCCGTGGGAGGGACCCCAGGCTGGAGCAGGGGCAGAGTGTGAGGATGCTGCCCTGAGGAGGAAGGAGCAGCAGAGACAGCGGGTGATGGACTGACCACAACCTTTATTCCCAGTCCCCCTGCAGCGCTTGGGGGGAGGAGTGAGACAGATGGGGAGCAAAACTGAGCCCAGGAAGAAGGGAGGGGTGGGGGGGGAGGGGTTTTAAGTTTTGGTTTTTATTTCTCACTATTCTACACTGATTTGATTGGTAATAAATGAAATTAATATTCCCCAAGTTGAGTCTGTTTTGCCTGTGCCAGCAACTGGTGAGTGACCCCTCCCTGTCCTTATCTTGACCCATGAGCATTTAATTATATTTTCTCTCCCCTGCCCAGCTGAGGAGGGCAGTGATGGAGCAACATTGGTGGGCACCTGTCCTACAGACTGGGTCAACACAGTCTGAAAGTCCCTTCCCTTTTCTGCCCCAGGGAACAGGAGTGATGGCTTACCCTGACCCTAAGGAGTCTTCAGCCTTCAGAACTTGGAGATCCAGGCCGGCATGGTTTGTGGACTACAACTTCTGCCCCTACCAGTATGTCAGCAGAGTGCTCCCCTCCTATTTATTCCTCTTGTCTTTCACACCTCATTACTTTTCTCCCACCTCATCAATCCTCCACTTTGCTATTTTACTGAACAGTGCTCATTTCCAACATCCACAGACTGGTCCCACCAGTCCTACCCTGGTGTCCCACCTCCCCGTCCTCAGTTGTGCCTCTCCACACCACCCCTTTAGCTCAAACGCAGGCCTTTTGGAGACAGGGATGGTCATTTTTCTGGATGCTGCTTTGTGAATGTTTGAACAGCCAGTGAACAAAGAAACAGAGGGATCTCCAGAAACCAGCTGGAAGCCTGTTCCAGGAGCAGAGTAACTGTTAAGTTGGAAGCCGTTAAGAGAATGAAGCAAAGGGGTCGGCTGGTGGAGCAGCTAGATTTATGCAACCCTTTTTGTTATAACAATAATGGTAATGATGGTGGAGGACTGTGCTGCATGGGGGCTGCACAGCGAGGGGACTGGCTGAGAATGAAGCAGAAAACAGCTGGAGAGCAACCACGGTGCTAGGGAATGTGGCTGAGTAGGTGTGAGAGTGCATCTGTACCAGCACGGGGGGAGCTCAGGGGTGTTGAGGATGCAGGTAATTCTTGGTGCTGGGATTATCAAGACAATGCCTGTTTCCTGATGGATAAACCATTGTGTTCAGCTTGGCTGGGAGAAGGACAGTGGCTCAACTCACCTTGGAGCAGGGTGTAGAAGGCTCCCGATGCTGACAAATTGGTTGTTATCGTAACGTCGTCCTTGCTGGAGGTTTCCACCTGGACATGCACGGAACTGTCGGTATCACTGCGGAAGCTGCTCACTTGGCCAGTAGGGAAGGTCACGTTGGTCAGGCGCCCAAAGCTGTCATACCTGGAAGGGAGGATGAAGTGAAGCCAACAGCATCAGCAGAGGAGTGGGATACAGGAATCATCCTGCACAGCAGAGATGGAGTCTTGAACTCTTCACCTAGGCTTTTCCCAGAGAAAAAAGCACTGCCAGTCTGTCAGACTGTCTTGACTGTTTTGGCTTCATGAGAAGAAAATCATAGCTTTTAGCCGAAGAAAATCAAGCAAACTACAGAAAATTACTAAATAAGTATTAGTCTGTATTTTAACAACATTTTTCCAATACTTATCACCAGCACTGTGCTTCTTGTTTACAAAAGTAACTTTATTTCCCATCCACTGTGCTGTGACTTATGGAAAAGCCCTGGCCCGTGCATCCTGTCTAGCAGAACTAGGAGCTCCTGAAGGCCACCGACTGTTTTCTCTGCTTGTGTCCTGAGCTCTTCAGCATTTTTCCCTCCTGTCTTATTTTAAAAGCTAACATTAAGGTAGAAGCAAGGACCTGCCAGATTGGTCACATCAGGTAGAGAACTGTCCTTTGTGAACATGATGTAGAGCCCTGAGCACATCTGAGACTCCCATATCTACCTTTTACTGTTCCTAGGACCATCTGGAAAGACTGATTTAAAAGTGTAAAAAAGCAGTACAGTTTTCTCCCTTACTGTGTCCTTGGCTCTTCCAATGAGGGAGTCAACATAAGCACCATCTGGGAAGGTTTCTGTGATGTGGACACCTGCGTAGCAGGACCCAGATGAAATAACCTACATACATGCAGGTCCCACAGCAGTTAACAAGCTGGGGGTTTATTTTTCAATAAAAGGAGAAGCAGAAACTTGTGCCTAGAGGCTTTCTGAGCCAACAGAGCAAACTGCCTCCCATTTGTGGCATTGCAGACCGAGCTAAGAGCAGGGGGTTGGCAAGGGACCTTTGCAGTGAGGCTGTTGTAGACTGAAATGGAGAGCAGCAGGAAGCTCTACTGGCTTCTCTCTGGAGAGCTGCTGGACCTTCTGATGAGATGGGCCTTCAGGGAAGGCAGACATAAATAGTAAGGGAAAAACAGTAGAAAAATTCCAGCAAAAGCAATCAGTGACAAATGTTTTACTTTTTTTAAGTCTTACTCACATACCATTTAAGAATTGTTTATATGCTACATGAGAAGATTGTATCAAGGAAACATATCACTTGGGGGTGCAAAGTGGACGGTGGGTGAGCAGAAAGGACTCGTTCTCCTGCAGTACCTAGTGGTAAGCCTCTGACAGAGCACAGTGTACATTCTGTTCCTCAAAATGATAATGTAAATGATGCATTAAGGGTAGCAATCTTCTTAGAAAAAATAACCTAAGAGGTAAAGCCAAAAGAAATTAATTGATTTAGAAGAGGGGAAATGATGAAATGGGAAGATGCCACTCTGACAATGGTTGTTCTGAAGGGATTATAATTAATTTTCCATCATGTCTAATGAGGATGTGATAAAAAATAAATACCTGAAGGAGTCAGCAAGAAAGCTGGGGGGGGACTTTTTACAAGGGCCTGTAGTAACAGGACAAGGGGTAATGGGTTTATATTGAAAGCAAGGAGATTTAGGCTGGACATCAGGAAGAAATTCTTCCCAGAGACAGTGAGGCCCTGGGACAGGTTGCCCAGAG
Source organism: Rhynochetos jubatus (assembly GCA_027574665.1). Classification (NCBI taxonomy): domain Eukaryota; kingdom Metazoa; phylum Chordata; class Aves; order Eurypygiformes; family Rhynochetidae; genus Rhynochetos; species Rhynochetos jubatus. The sequence goes on along the minus strand of CM050649.1, from coordinate 130,779,786 downwards.
AAGCTGTGGGTGCCCCATCCCTGGAAGTGTTCAAGGCCAGGCTGGATGAGGCTTGGAGCAACCTGGTCTAGTGGAAGGTGTCCCTGCCCATGGCATGGGGGTGGGAACTGGATAATCTTTCAGGTCTCTTCCAACCTAAACCATTCTGTGATTCTATGAATGAAAACAAAGAATATTCAGGTCAGAAGCTGGAGATCATTTCCCAGACTCATGGTTGCTCCAAGCAGAACGGATGTAGTGCTGGAAACCTCATGGCCTGATGCTTTTAAGAATAGGTGAGAAATGTTTTAGAGGGGGTCTGGATACAGTTGACCAGACCTCAGAAGGAGCAGATGGTTGAGTACCTCTTGATCCTCCTCTTCTGGATTACTCTGAAATGGGGAGTAAGAGAACAGACCCCATCTATTAACAGAAAAAAATAGAGGAGAGGAGAGGAGAGGAGAGGAGAGGAGAGAAGAGAAAAGAGAAGAGAAGAGAAGAGAAGAGAAGAGAAGAGAAGAGAAGAGAAGAGAAGAGAAGAGAAGAGAAGAGAAGAGAAGAGAAGAGAAGAGAGAAGAGAGGAGAAGTACTCTTGAACTTCAACCCATGAGAGACCCAGGAGCAGCTGTTGGACTGGCTCTGCACTATACAGAAAAAGAAAATCATCTTCTCTTCTATTGTCTTGTTTTTCCAGATTTGTACACAGAGCTGGTACTTCGCTTGTGACACTATGCTGGCAGTGACAGCGTGAAGAAGGCCTGGTTGAAAAGGTGATTTTTGCCCAAGTGTAATATTTAGTTAGAGTGACTAAGTGAGTGAGGTCACTGCAAATCTCTCCAGCCCTTGCATTTGGAGACACCACCAGGTGAGCCTTTTCTTGCTCACCGGGCAGAAAGGGAGGTAGGAAAGTAGAAGAAAGCATTTTGCTCTCCACAGCATCAGCCTATCACTCATGGGATTATCCACGCATGGAGGATGGAGCAGCCTTGCCTTTTCCCTCCAAGATCTTGGCAATCTATCAGCCACTTGTGAAATGGAAAAAAGAAAGAAAAATGAAAATAAAGGGATGAATTCAGGACTGTGTTGCAGGAGTTTGGCAGAGGCCAGTTAGAGCTTTTCCAGGTGGCTAGCAGCACACAGCTGGGATCTAAACTGAATCTTGCAAGAGCCAGAACTAAAGCACTTTTCTCCATGTTTGTGGCTGTCCTGTTTGCACTGAGGTATGTGTTTCGATTGTGCTTTCTGCATAATCATCTACACCATCTCCTCTTATGTGAGTCTGAAACATCACAGGTGATATCTTTACCCCATCTGCTGAGCCAGGACACAAGGGACATGATTTAATCTCTCCCTTGAGCAGAGAAAAGATTGTTATTGCTAAAGGTGAGCTGTGTAACACTTCAATTCCTTTCTACCACAATATCAATAGTCCTATGTATAAACCAGTCTGAACCGTAAGGGTAGATTCAGATCCCAAATAATCCAAAATTTAAGGTAGATGGATCTGAATTTAAGACCTCTGACTTGGTGCTATTAGCATCTGTAAGGGATTTATTTATATTGGTCTATTTAAATTTTAAGAAATGAGTTGTCCCTGAAATTCAGCCTGATTCACCTCCTAAAAATAACGGCACAAACCTAGATGTGCTGCACTGAAGTCTAAGGGGTGAGTTGGGTGTCATACAGATGTGAGTGTGAAAGGAAGCAGGTGTGCAGGTTAGGGAAAGAAGGAGAGCAAAAGCCAGGCTGCGGGCAGAGAGCTTGTTCGTGTGATGGGCGTGGCTGCTATTTCATTTACATGCTTAGTCAATGTCCTCTGAGTCATATGGTTAACCCTAATTGAAGGACACGGCACCATGCTGAGTCAGCACAAACCCTGTACTCCGTGCAAGCCTTACTTATGTGCTCCAGGGAAAGGCTCAAAAAACTGTGGATACTCAGTTTAATAGCCTCAAGCAGCAGCAGACACCCAGCTCCTTAAATTCTATTCCTGGACATCCAGCTCCCAGCACCTTCATAAATGGTCCTCCAGCTCTCTGCCGGGCAAATATGCAATATTTGCAAATAGGTAAATATGCCAGTAACCTCTGCCTGTGCAAAATGGGTTAAAATAGCAAGAAGAAAGACTGTGAAACGGTGCGATGGTGCCTAGACATCTGTGCACACATTTTTCTTTTTAAGCCAAAATGACTAAGTACAATATGCATAATTTACACCTTTACATTTTTACAGCTGTACAAAACTTACACTACAGGGGACAACTTCACCGAGGGCAAGGACTTCCATCTGGGACTTTGGGTCCTCAGAAGCAAGGCTCGTTTTGGGCCAGAACAGTCTGGAACGGTGCGCTGGAATCGGTTTAAGATGTCTGCACATGCACATTAGACTTTTGGCACCTCCTTAGTCACCCCATTAGCCTTCATCAGAAGTAACCTGGACCATCTGTGTTTTCTGCATTTGCGAGAGCTGCTGCACCTCTGCCCAGCAGCCAGGCAGGGACCTTCCAAGCACTCATTCTGGGGTGTGACAGCTCACCTATTTGCAGCTGCAAGGAGGTCATGCCTTATAAAGGGAGAAATTTGAGAAGGTAGCGCAATTAGGCTGTTTCCATTTTTATTATTATTTTTAATTGGTGGCAGATGAAGCGTAAAACACTCACATCCAGACAAAAAACTCCTTTTAGCACTGCAGTGGCAATGCAAGAGGAGGTGCTGGAAGCTAGTGAGCATGGACACACACAGCGCTTTCCTCTCGGTGACCAGTTCACTTTTCTCTTTTCTGTTTTGCTCGGGACTGGATCATTTTCCCCTTTCCCCTTCATTTAGATCACACAGCACATACCTGATATCATCTATCACATACCCACAGTCTCCCCAGGACACATTAGATGAAGGTTTCAACATCCCAAACAGTTAATGTGCTTAAAAAATTAAATGAGTTAAATGAGCGTGTTGCTTCTAACTCTGCTTTCAGCCCTGTAAAGGAACTTCCAGGGCAGATCCTCAGCTTGGAGAGGAAGGCCATGCAACCGGCTCTTACACAGCTGCAGGTGCGCCCTGGTATTTGCAGTAAGATAAATCTCTCCTAGTCACCTCATTTTGCAGCTAAGCTGCATAGGCCTGTTTCCACAGTTTCGGGATTTAGGGGTGGGCCAGTTTTCATCACAGCCTAAGACTTCTGTGTTCTCCAAATGCTCTGAAAGCACCTGAATTAAGGAAATACTGAAACAGGGGAGCGCACACAGCAGCCACTCGGAGCGATGAATTCATCACCTGCTAACACAGCTGCTGCCTCCGTTCAAACCTGCAGCAAGGACTCAGCACTTACAATTACAGTGACAATCATTAGGCCAGCAAAGGAAGCCGTTGCCATCCATTCCCAATTGGAAACGTATTTAGCTAAGGTTCAATGCACAGAATTAAAATGGTATTTGGTGCTTATGAGGCCTAATTGTTAGCTTGTAAACATTCAGAGCTTTCATTTATCACATTACCATTGTGTAGAGACCTGAGCCTTGGGAATTTAAGAGAGCATCCTAAGTACCATCTATTCAGAAATCAATTCCTTGCCTGATTCTCTCTGTTTCCTCATTTTAGCTTTTTTTTCCACATTGCATCAGTCTTTTAAAACTACAAGTCCAATAGATTGGAAAATTTTCAGTATGATAATATTGCATTTAGTGCCAAAGTGTCCTAATGTGCTTTGCAAACTGAACAAGCTTGCTTCTTCACAGTTTTTCAAACAACATTAAACACAACATTAAAAATAAATCTGTAACAGACAAACCAGTAATAAATATGTATGAGGGCAAGTCCTCTCCCTAACGACACAAGGCCAGGTTGCAGCCACTGTCTGCAAAATTTTCTGACTGCCTGAATGAGAAGAGGAAGATATCTCTCTCTCTCTAGTTTTTATGATACTCATAATTCCCTTGGTTCTCAACTAAACCCCAAACCAAGCATTCATTTCAGGCCAGGCCAATGGCTCAAAACATGACCTCACAAATCAGTGAGGGTACTGGAGAAGTACTTTTTTATTATGACACTTACTAGTGTTTCACTGTAACTTCTTCAGAGGAACAATGATGAGAATCCAATTATTTTATCATGAAAAAATTATGGAGCAAAGAAATCTTGCTAAAAGAGGAGGGAGAGCAAAAGCCAAAGGTGTTTCTCATACTTCAGTCTGCTGTAGGCATGGAGAGAGACCCTTACGTGAACGACTCTAAACCAAGGACGCCACCGAATCCCATAAAACTCAGTGTATGACCCAAGACATCATCAGGTGATAAAGGGATGTTATTAATGCACTAAGCTAGCTTTTCTCTGAGTCAAGAGGTGGCTACTCCTCTAAAGGTAATAAATGTTATTCATCTCTGGTTTTGACTAAGAGAGGAAAAATTACAAAGCCTTTACGCCAACTGCAAGGCAGATTCAGTCTGTATCTCACTGTGGATACATGCTCACCATGATGTCCAGTTCTGGTACCCCAGTCGCCCAGACCAGGGCATTCTCTGGGGTGCCAAACAGTGCTGGTGTTGGGGGGGACCTCTGTTGAGTCTTGGGGGACATTGGGAAGCCATCCAAAGTCCTCCTACATGCTCAGTCCAGCTGGCACCTACCTTCTACCCATTAGAATCCACTTACTGCCCATCTGAAGATCTGGCTCCACGGTACCCTTGTCCCTCCAGGCAGCTGTGAGCCACTTTTTGGTCAGTCATAGACTCATAGAATGGTTTGGGTTGGAAGGGACCTTAAAGACCATCAAGTTCCAACCCCCCTGCCATGGGCAGGGACACCCTCCACTAGACCAGGTTGCTCCAAGCCTCATCCAGCCTGGCCTTGGACACTTCCAGGGATGGGGCACCCACAGCTTCTCTGGGCAACCTGTCCCAGTGCCTCCCCACCCTCTCTGGGAAGGAAAGGCCCATGAAAAGGTTTTGAATTTCTGGGCTTGGCTGCAGTGACGTGTAAGTATTTCATTCTGTGTGGAAGGAGGTGACCTTCAAACTAACGGCACACAAAGGACCTAAGAAAAGAGCCTCACCTGGGCTAAATAATGCATAGCAAGTTTGACTTTGGGTCAGAGGGAAACTGAATTTATGTACAGTGATACCATCGCAATGAGCTAGTCAAGACAATTGCCGTATTCTGGGTTTAAACAAATACATTAGTAACAATTTCTGGATTCTGAAGTAGATAAAGAGAAACTGATAAGAAACTTTGGAAAGTCTGGTGTATTGGGTTTGTGTGGCAAGGTTTTGGTAGTGGGGGGGGTGTTGTGGTTTAACCCCAGCCAGCCACCAGACACAGCTGCTTGCTCACCTCCCACCTTCCCAGTGTGATGGGGAGGAGAATTGAGGGAAAGACAAGGAAACTCATGGGTTGAGACAAGAACAGTTTAATAGTTGAAAGTAAATGAAATAAAATAATGGTATCAATAATACTAACAACACTAATAATATGTAATGTAATGAAAATAAAAGGAAACAAATTAAGCAACTGCTCATTACCTACCAACTGATGCCCAGCCTGTCCCTGAGCAGCAAGAGCCAGTGCTGGGGAGAGAGAAACTCCCCCTGGGCCCAACCCCACACTTAGCAAGATATTTGATGGCATGAAATGGGTTGGGGCAATCCCAAAGACAAGCACAGGCTGGGCAGAGAATGGATGGAGAGCAGACCTGAGGAGGACCTGGGGGTACTGGTGGATGAAAAGCTGAACATGAGCTGGCTGTGTGTGCTGGCAGCCCAGAAAGCCAACCATATCCTGGGCTGTATCCAGAGCAGCATGGCCAGCAGGTCGAGGGAGGGGATTCTCCCCCTCTACTCTACTCTGGTGAGACCCCACCTGGAGTACAGAGTCCAGCTCTGGGGTCCCCAGCATCAGAAGGACATGGACCTGTTGGAATGAGTCCAGAGGAGGCCATGGAGATGCTCCAAGTGCTGGCACTTTATGGCACCTTCCAGTACCTGAAGGGGCCGACAAGAAAGCTGGGGGGGACTTTTTACAAGGGCAGGGAGTGACAGGACAAGGGGTAACGGGTTTAAGTTGAAAGAGAGGAGATTTAGATTAGACATCAGGAAGAAATTCTTCACAGAGAGGGTGGTGAGGCACTGGGACAGGTTGCCCAGAGAAGCTGTGGATGCCCCACCCCTGGAAGTGTCCAAGGCCAGGCTGGATGAGGCTTTGAACAACCTGGTCTAGTGGAAGGTGTCCCTGTCCATGGCAGGGGGGTTGGAACTAGATGACCTTTAAGATCCCTTCCAATCCAAACCATTCTGTGATTCTATGAAATGTCCCTTTGGTCAGTTTGGGTCAGCTGTCCTGGTCGTGTCCCCTCATAGCTTCTTGGAGAGGAGAAGCTGAGAACACAGGGGCAGTTTCAGAAACTGAAAAAGTCCTTGACTTGGTATAAACATTGCTTGGTAACCACTAAAAACATTAATATGTTGTCAATATTCTTCTCAGCAGAGCCAAAACACAGCCTCATGCTAGCTACTGTGAGGAAAACTATCCCTATTAAAATCAGCAGAGGGGGCTATAGAGGTGGCTTCTATGATAAGGTGCTAGAAGCTTCCCCCATATCCAATTCCACCAATGCCAGCTGGCTCCAAGATGGACCTGCCGCTGGCCATGTTCAAGCCTATCAGTGACCATTGTAGCACCTCTGGGATAATGTATTTAGGAAGGGGGAAAACACCTGCACAAGTGCAGCCAGAGAAGAGAGTAAGAATATGTGAGGGAAACAGCTCTGCAGACCCCAAGGTCAATGGAGAAGGAGGAGCAGGAGATGCTCCAGGAGCCAGAGCAGAGATTCCCTGGCAGCCTGTGGTGAAGACCACTGTGAGGCCAGCTCTGTGAGAGCCTCCCCATGTCCTCCCCCTGAGAAGGAAGGAGCAGCAGAGACAGCATGTGAAGGACTGACCACAACCCCCATTCCTCATCCCCCTGCACTGCTTAGGAGGAGGAGGGAGAAAAATGGGGAGCAAAGCTGAGCCTGGGAAGCAGGGAGGGGTGGGGGGAAGGAGTTTGAAGATTTGGTTTTATTTCTCATTACCCTACCCTGATGTGACTGGTAATAAACTAAACCAATTTCCCCAAGTGAAGTCTGTTTTGTCTGTGATGGTAACTGGTGAGTGACCCCTCCCTGTCCTTAACTGGACCCAGGAGCCTTTTGTTATATTATCTCTCCCCTGCCCAGCTGAGGAGGACAGTGATGGAGCAGCTTTGGTGGGCACCTGCCCTCCAGCCAGGGCCAACCCACCACAGCTGGTAGGAATTTTTTCAGGTCGAGCGAAAGAGCAGCAATAACAAAGCAGCAAGCGGTCACACAGCATCCTTTATCTTGGATTTGAGGAGCTGAACAACAAGAAGTCATTCTCCTGGCTGCGTTTCCAGATCAACTTCCTCTACTTCTGGTTATCACTGCCACAGGTTCAGCAGGAAGGCAAGTCTTTAATCCAGTTACTGGACATGCTGAGCTACGTTGCATTAATTGACAGCGAATGTCAAGCCCTCTGCAGAGGCAGAGAAGGTCTATATAATGCTAAACCCCTCAAATAAGTCTTAGATAGGCCTTTGGGGACAGGCTAATTACTGCAGGAAGCTAAGCTTCGCTCTCAAAAGAAAGGGCAACTACACACCATTATATACTGAACCTTACTCAGCGCTAAACCCAGTGAAGCAGGACTGTTACAGCAGGCTTTGGTGTAGGATGTGTGAAAGGGAGATCTCTAAGTGCTGTGGGCAAGCCTGCCATCACCTGAAGACAGCACCCATCTCCTTCTCCTACAGAAATGATGAGCTGGTGTGCCTTCCTAGCCTGAACCCTTGGATTCCCTGGTGTCCCCTGGAGATAGACCTCCAGTACTGCATCAGCATATCCTCTCTCCTCTGCAGAGCTGCACCAAGGTGCCCATTTGTCACAGCTCTCTGCAGCCTTACAATAAAGGCTGAGAAATTCCCTGGTCAGAGCAACAGCTGGAGGAGAACCAACGATGCTGGGTATGTACACATGTAGTGTTGCCACCCTTGCAACAGCATTGCTGGGGTTCTGGTGTGGGTTGGTTGGGTTCTGGTTTGTGGTTCTGGTTTATGGTCCTCTGTACAGTCAGGTAAAGGTAAATCTTATAAGGATGTTCTTCACAGGCCCACTTTTGCAGGGGAAATTTGCCAGCTGGATTTACCTTTACTCTTAACTTTGTAAAGTGTGGTGTCCAGGCTGCCCTCTGCCCTAGCCCATAAACAACTATTATATGCTGTGAGAAGCATGAAGGTTTTTCTCAGAGTCAGTTTTGATGTCTTTATTTCATTGGCCACTAGCAAAACAGAAATACGAGCTTCCCCTTCCCTCTCAGCAAGGACTGAAAACTACTCAGAGCACTTTCCAGCAACTCATGAACACAGGATTTCTCTGAGTCACTTAAACTTCCGCAACGATAGTTTCCTGATGTTCTGATACCAAAACCAATAACTTGAAGGTATTGAATGTTGATTTTGTTTACACCATCTTTGGCTTCAGGGATATCAAATAACTCAGATTCCATCCTGCTGTGCCTGCACTCATCTCTGCAGTTTGTGTTTGACTCATGCAAATCTTCTGTCTGTTGAGACTATATCTTAAGAAAGGCATCCGGAGTCATGATCTAAGATACCAAGAAATGGAGAATACACTGTCTCATGCTTGGTTGCTTTACTGGTTAGGTAATCTCAGCCCTAAAATATCACACCATCCTGGCAACTTGAATGTCTCTAGCTTTGCTTTCCAGTCCCTATTCTTCCCCAGCCTGTCTCTGCTAGATTAAGAGTCCCTCTGTAGGTGGTGGTTTTGTGCTGACGTGCTGTGATCTAGACACTTTCCATTCTTCTTCTTGTTAAGATAAATTGATCAAGTCATCTTAGTTCTCCAGCATAAAGCACTTTCTCCCCATGAATGAATTTTTGTAGTGCTTTTCTGCACAGCCTTCAATTTTCACTGTCCTTCACAAACTGCAAACATCAGAGCTGACAGTCTCGTCAATGCTGTACAGGGACAAAATCAGCTTCCCACAACCCACTACACCTAGAGTAGGACCAATAAATATATTCATTGTGTTTGTCCACCCAAGCAACAGGTTAGACAGATTTACCATAGAACTGTGCAGAGAGATCACAATGGATGACTTGATGCTTTGCTCACTACAACCTGTGGGAGGTTGCTCAGCCCCGTTCTTTAGACTTGACCTGCTACATGTGTACTCTGACATTAGACTGTGTAGGAACATACTTTGTTTAAATGAAATCTAAGTATCTCAACTTTATTTACTAATCTCATTTTATCAGTTCTGGTTTTATATTTTTTTCCCAGATTATGCATGTAAAACCTGGGTAGAATCAACCCCTACCAATTCACCTAAAACAACCTCAATGGATCATTCCCTATTGCTGACTACTTTTTGAGAGTTATCACAGAGCAAGTTTTTGAGCCATTTGATATACTTTTCAGAGCTGAGAAGAATGGCAGAGTGATCTGCTTTCCGAGAGGAGAGGAGGAAGAGTGACAGTCTCTGATTCAACCAAGGAAGATTTAGCCTGAGACTAAAAAAGCTTTCTAACAATAACAATAAGATAGGTCAGTAAATTGTTATCACTAGCAATATTTATGAATAACTTAGATGACTTGGATAGGATCCATGTGACCAAATTGTAGACATCTGCAATGTAAACATCTGTATCTGAGCTAATAATTCTGGACTACCTTTACAAAGAGAAACTTTCAGAATAAAACTCATCTCATCCTAGGGCAGATACCTGACGTAACTCACAAGAAACCTTTAAAGTGCCTGTTTCTCTCCATTGCCTATAAAGGGAGGCTGAGGTAACTAATTCAGATAGACTGTTACCCTGCAGTTGTATAAAGTTGCATCAGAATCTGTCAGGAACAGTTAAATAGAGATAACTGATCACAGGTTTGGATGAGGTATCTCTGAAGACACATTCCCAATTCCATTTTCAGTGATGCTGTGCTATCATATAGTGCTGACTTGCTCTAGTCAAGATTTCCATAGTCTAACCACTAGAGAATACTGTCTTCCATTTAGCTCTAAAAAGCTTTCTTACGACTCTTCTGAAGTGCATAAAAGGACCAGAATGATGACTTTCACAAATGCTCTATTTTGTTGGATGGCAAGAAATAATGGATCACTGTTATAAATATATCCACAGTGTAAGTTGGATTTTAGCTTCTGTCTCATTTTATCTTCTTTGTATTTTCAGTCACACTTTTAAATAAAAGAATATGTTTGAGGTATAAATCTGACCATTATTAGCTGTAACGTTTAGTTTGCTTCACTGTCCGTGGCTACATCTGTTTTCAAGAACAGAAACTATTGGGTTCTTTGCAAAAAAAAAAACCCCCAAAAACCCCCCAACTCCTTGATTTAGCACAATGGTCCCGACAATACAGCAGGCTTCCACTCCTATAGAGAAAAACAGCCTATCTTTCCTCCCTAAAGCCTCCCTCAAGCAAATTCAATGTAAGAAAGAGATGGAAAAGTATTAACTTTGATTCACTGAGGAATATTGCCATAGTAATTGCAAGCAGAACATTGATGGAATGCAAATAACCTTTCAAAAGATTCATCACAGAGTTTCCCTCGGTTCTTTTTGAGGCAGGAACAGTTATAGTGAGTATTAAGCAAAGAAATTTGAAACTGGGCCTGGAACATTTTAAAGAAAGAACCAAAATGACTGCATGTCGAACGCATGAATATGTGGGTTTAGCCAGCTTTCCTTCCTTAAGTCTCTTTTTCTTTTTTTACAGTTTTTTTCTTTGTAATCTTGGGAACTGTCTATTCTAGCCAAATTGGACTCTTACAATGCGTCTATTATTATGGTAGCTGAACGCTTCCATGCAACCATTCAAACCATATGTGAAATTATGCACTAAAATGAGCATTTCAAAGAGGCTAAACTTGAAAATCAAAATGAAACTAAAGGGTTCTCAACAGCAGGGTGAATTTGCAGACCATCCTTCTAGATGCCCTTCATTGAGTTAGCTATCTTTTTCCTATTTCATATCAGAAGTGTGTTGCTTTCATGGTATTTATAAGCAGGAAATTGCTGACAGTAATACAAAAAAGAAGTACAGATCTTCAAGTCGCTGCTGTCTCTGGAGTTTTCAATGCATCCTGTCTTCTCTCTGCTCAAAAAAACTCTCTGGGGCAGGGTTGGTCTTGAACAGTTCTGAGACCATTTTTACAGTTTAGTGAGGCCAATTACAACAACAGAACAGAGCAGTCCATTAATTACAGAATTGTTTTCTGAGCAAGCTGTCATTAGTCATTGCCGGTTGTCATTCTACATCAGCCAACTCAAACAAGTTCTAAAAAGACACTGCAGTATAGGAAGTGGGTGAAAAGCTGCAAAAGAGAGGATCTGATGGAACTTTCACACTTCCAAGGTTTTCAAAGCCAAGCAAAATTCCCTGACATGCAGCGTGAATCCCCAGTCCCAACTACATTTAAGGAGAAGCAGGTGTCCAAATTACTTAGCTGATTTAGAGACACTCAGCAGAAACTCTGACTCTTGACATGGTAGAGGGAGCTTAATCAGACTCTAACGTGCTTACTTCTAGTATGAAGTGTTTGTGTAAGATCTAATGTTCTCTGTTCTGGCCATTTTATTTGGACAATAATTCTATCCAGGGAATTCAATTCTGTCAACCTTGCATGGTTCAGAGACAAAGAATGAAGTTAGTGGCGTAATATTCATAATAGACTTACTCATAAAACGTTGTCCAACCATTTTCATTGCTTTTGGTGGCAAGGAGACCGGAGTTGCCGTGGTACGTCATCATGGCCACTTCATGCCCCTGTGTCGTCACACTCTTGAGTGCGCTGTTGGTACCAATTGTCACCCAGTAGACTTGGCCATCAGGCACTACCAGCCAGAGGGGCATCCCTGTGGAATCTCTTCGGATATTGACTAAGTTGCCATTGTTGTCAGTGATCAGGGTTATATCTCCATCTCCGGAATAAGTAAAATTATAAAGATAATCTCCAGTGGTAAGGCTCTGAGTATAAAGGTGTTTACCACTGGTGTCAAACAAGTAGAGTTCCTGGTCTATGGGTGAGGATAACTCATATAGATTTTGCGTGTTGAGGAATGGTTTGTTTTTCCGAATAAAGCGGATCCGGATATTTCCGAGATCAGCAACATACAGCTCCCCGTCTGCACACACAGCAAGGGAGGATGGCGCGTTGAGCTTGGCATCCTTGGCGTACCCATCGTCCCCCGAGAAGCAGTCGCAGTTAGCATCGTTCTTGCAGTCACAGCTGCTCGGCGCACCGGCAACGAGAGAAATCTCTCCATTGGTGGTGACTTGCCTGATGCGGTTGATCTTCTTCTCATCGGTCTCGGCAATATACAGGACGCCGTTATGTGAGACGGCCAGGGCGGTAGCAGACTCCAGGGTGGCGTGGATTGCCACCTTGCTGAGGAGAAAGTGATCCATGCCCGGCACCTGGCAATGCATGGGCCTCCCTGCCACGATGCGCACTTGGTGGTTCTCAGATATCTGTAACACAACGTTATTGTCGAGCACGTACAGCGAATTATCCATCGGGTTGACTGCCAGATCCGTGGGCCATTCTAGACGAACCTTAATGGTAAAACAAGACAAGGAAATTATTATAGCAAGACATTCTTTTTACTGTGTGATTGCTATAAATCAATCACAATAAGGATGTTTCAACATGGATTAAAAGGAGAAGGAAGCACAACTAATTATTAGCGTTTGGTACGGTGGCCACAGAGGACACGACGCTGGTGTGAGTAAGCAGGTTTAGTTCTTGTCACATGAGGGAGACACATGTGGGCATCCAAAATCTGCATTGCAGCAGTGGTGGGAGCGGGGTGATGCAGAGAGGCAGACCCTCCTCAACTCCTGCTCTGCATCACGGCTTCTCTGTGATTCTCCACATTGGCATGAGGTGTCAGGTGCTGTGGGAAGGGACATCAGTGCCCAGGGAATGCAAGACTAACCCAGAAGACACAAAGATTCAAGTGGGATTTCCCCCCTCCAAACCATCCTATGCTATTTGAAGTGATGGAGCTCTGATAACAGAGCCCTGGGACGTGGAATTTTGTGTGAAGTACCATGAAATCAGTCAAATAAAACAATGATCCTTTTACTAAAGGATTTTCCAGACAAGTGGCCCAGCTCCTCTGGGTAAATGACAAGGAGAGACAGACACAAAACTGGCAGCTGTGACAGCATGTGTGTATGATGTCCAAGTTATAACCACTTGTTTGGTGCTTCATGCTGCAGAAATGAAATATAGGAAAAATGAAATTCAGGCAATTCAGTTTGTATAATAAAATACTTGTGTCTTTACAGTGGTTTTGACTTATTTTTTAGTATAATGGGAGAATGGGTAAAAGTAACAGTGAAACATCACAGTTCTACACTGATAATTCATATACACAAATAAAATGAGAAAGTGACTGGTAACAGCACAAGTGGATGAGCACTAGAAGGTCTCTATTTCTAGCTTCACTTCTGCAACACAGCGTATTTCTGAGTTTTCATTCTTTTAGTTGCCAAATCTAAGAAACTTTTGCCAACAGAATTCAGGGTAATTTAATTTTTTTTATAAAGAGCTGTAAGGCATGCATTTTTATGATTATTTTATTTTACTTCAGGTTTATATATACATAAAAGTTAATGTGCTGATGGGAACTGAGCAATGCTTAAATGTTTTCCTAGTGTCACATCTTCCCCATAGAGGAGGTGTGAAGGGTGATAGGAAACGAACACTGTGAAGAATACCCTTGGTCACCTCCAGCCAGGCTTTTAAATAGATCTTCAACTAGTTAAAAAGAATAGCAATTCTGGTTGTACACTCCCTTTCAGTCAACCCTAAGTTAGAGCAGATGGACTTGATACCTCACGGTTAACTGAGAAGCTGGCCACTTTGTGCCCTTCCCCCCGCACCCTTGTAGGTTTTTCCTCTGTACCCAACTGTGTGACGTGCTGTGACTGAGAGGTCTGGCAACTGGGTACACACAAGCCTGTGCAGCCCCAGTACCTCCCTGTTTCTTTGCTGTAAACATTCCTCTCCCACTCTCCATCTCAGTTGCTGTTTCTTTTCATTTGTCTGAGGTGACTGAGTTTGGGGGGTTATTTTGCATTTATAAGGTGGCAACCTGATCGGAAGGAGGAGGAGTAGATGCCAGCAGGCTCAAATCCAGCAAACCATCTCTCACCATGATTTTTTTAAACCAAGAACAAGAAGAAAACAGGTAAAATCAAGACGCACACAAGAGATTCTTATTTTTAAAGTCTATAGTTGAACACCTCTGCCACATCCATGCTATACTTTTGATGCTTCTATTTATGTTTAAATCCCTTTTCAACATTTTTTTCCACAGAGCATCAGATGCAAGGTATTTAGCTCATTGTGCTGTCTAACGCTGGGCTTGTGAGACTCATTTTCATTGCTAAGCAGTATGCTGAGCTCTTCTTAGTGTGATTCTCTCTTTGCAAAATCACCTTCCTTTTCTCAGCTCTTGGCCTATTTTAACCCTTCCTGTAGTAAAACATTATAGCCTGTGGTTTTCTCTTTAATAATGCATGCCTCCATCCCTTCCAGTGGTCTTTAAGCTCTGCAGCCTTGAGTTAGCATCAAGAGCAGAGTTTATTCTGAACTGACAAGGGAATTTTCAATTTCTTAAAAACCATTCCTTGTCAACATTGGCAGCTAAATATTTCATGTCCCAGGGAGCCTCAGGGACCTGACAGGAAAGACCCTTCTAGCCACTGTAAATGATGAAAAGCTACTTCCCAAGATGGGTTTTCTTTGCTTGGTTTAGACTGTTGTTGGATCTATTTTTTTTTAATTAAACTTGTCTTCAGTGCATCTGTCCAGAACAGCAGTGGTTAATCTGTCCACCACAGTACACAATAATCTAAGAATGGTTCCAGTCATTTGATGAAGGGAAAGAAAGAGTCTTCAGCTGAGATACTTTTAATTCATCCCAGAAGCATTTAAATATGGCATAGGTATACACATAAGTCACAGAACCAGTCAGAAAATAATTTTTGAAACATGGTTTCACAATGGTCATGTGCTAACTGTCCCTGAAATTCAGATAGAGAAAAAACCTCTGCCTGTAAGATGAAAAACTTACAACACGATGGCCTTTACCCAGCAAAATTTGCTTCTACAGAAGGCATGAGAGCTTTTAAACTCATAATTTCAGCTTGTTCACAAATTGCAGACAGTGGGAACCAGTTGCAAAGAAGCAAGAATAATCTTTTCAAATTAGAGGGAGAACCAAGAAGAACAGATTCCATATGGGAGCACGGAAATTATCTAGGTAGTGACAAAGAGGAAACCCCATTGACTTCTATTGTGGCTGAATAACAGTACTTAGCCCTCCAGCTATGATCTATATTTTCATAGGAGAGGGCAACATTCCTTTAGCCAGGCAAACAACAAGTGGCACAAAGGTCTGAAAGGACACTATCTTGAAACTGGCACAAGTTGACAGGTTGGCCAGTGCCCCACAAAATCGAGCACTGGGCTGTAACGGATTTCTCTTCTGCGCCATTCAGAAGTAAAGCAATCATCAAGCTGAGGTTTCTTTCTATTTTTTTTTTTTTTTTTTTTTTCCTCCACCTTTAAACAGCAGGACTTAAAAGCCCAGCATGCTGGTAGCTGCAACCAATTTGCAATTTGATGCAATTCAAGATTCTTGTTTTCCTGCTGTTGCTAATTTTGGCACCACAGCCTCCAATCAGTATTTCCTAGACGTTAATTTGATTCAGGTCTAAAATTGTGCTGGGCCAAATTAGGATGGAGAAAAGCAAAGAAAAAAACCCATGGTTAGCTAAATTGTTATAACAGAGGACGACATATAGCCATACTAAAATGAGTACAGCTGCCTGGTCTTTTTAGTTTAAAGCAACTATTTTTTTGAGAAAAGAGCCTAATGAAACCTGGCTTCCCAGGAATCTGTCTCCTAGGTGACTGGGAGCTCTGAAAGTAGTCTCTTCTGTGGCTGGGACATCTTTAAAACCTGTCTCTCCAGAGACCTCTAAGCTAGGTCAGATAGGTCTTTCCTTCAGTCTTTATAGGATATTTCTTTTTGACCCAGTCATTTTCATTCCACAGGATACCTAGAGATGTAATTCTCCTTGAGCCCTTACCTCTCTGTTACCTGGGGAGGCACACATATGAAGATAAGGTGAAGAAATAGGTTTCTAGTCTGTGGAAACCCAACCAAAACATCAACTTACCTGAGAAATGTCCATGACAGAGTCACAGCTGAGAGGTCGAGCGGATGTCAAGTCATTGGAACCCAACACGGTCGAGATGATCCCATTCTGATCAATCCGCCTGATCATAGTGCCATCCACAAAGTAAATCAGCCCAAATTTGTCCACGGTGATGCCTGAGGAAGTAAAAAAGCAAGACAGTCAGAAAATAACGACATCCTGACAATTATGAGATGAATAGAAGACGGTGTCTGGTTTGATGCTCATGAAAGAGTAAGATCGCTGGTTTGGTTGGCAGCAATATATTTTATGGCATTCAAGGGGGATGAGAAGGGAGTTGGACATGCAGGAGTCCTGGTTATCAGGAGTTCTGAACTGGCACCATTCCATGGAAGGCACTTCCAACTAACACATGATGCAATTTAGAAATCCCATCTTGGTTCTGGAAAAGGGCATGGCATTCGGTGAACTGCCAGAAGAAAAAGGTTTTCTAATAACTACATCTTGCATGTTCAGGAACAGGGTGTTATTGCTCATGGTATGAATATTAAGCCACGCACATGAAAATGTTACACTGGTGAATCTTCCAGAAATTTCAGTGAAAAAGGCTACAAAAGTTCCATGAGGTCAATCAAATTCCAGATGGATAAATGTGGAAGGGTTTTTTCTAGGATAATCCTTCTTATTTACAGTATCTCACCTGTTTCTGAATTCTGCTAGGTGATTCGTTTCATTGTCCAAACCTCCTTTGCAGACATACTCCTGTCAGTGGATTTGAGGTCTGCCGACAACAGTTACAGGCTGCTGATTCTCCTTTACTCACCTGCAGATATGTGCCATTTCACTTCCCCCCAAGCATCATTTCTCAAGTACTCGTTATGTTAGCACAACCTCCTTTAATCCTCTTTATCCCAGGCCAGCTATACTCTGCATCTTCCATCAGAGGATTTCATGGTGCTTTACACTTACTAATTAGACCTCATAGCAGTCTGTGAGAGTGATCATCCTAATTTTACATACCAGGAAAATAATAGATAAAGCAATTTTTGCAAGGTCACAGAGAAAGTCTATGACTAAGGCAGGAATAAGAAGTTAAGGGCCACATTCACCTCTCTTTTATGCTAGTATAAATTAAAAACAACTCCACAGATACTAACAGTCATCCATCCCATCTACCCTACGGTGGCAGAATGCTGCTCAACATAATATCTGAGTATCTTGAAGACACTCAAAGAAAGTAAAGGAACAGTAAAAGAATGTAGAAGTCTGTAACACCCTTTTCTATGCAAGTGGAAATGCTTCCTGGAATATATGAATATATGAATATTATGATCTACCTGTTTGGTTTCTTTTGCCAGCAGGGTAGCAATTACTTGGCAAAAAGCAGACATTTGCATTGTGCATCCAAGCAAGTATCCGGAGCTTTTCCAATCAGCAGAGAGAAATACCCACTTCTAGGGTACAAGTCATAAAACCCTAAAGCAGATATTCATAAGAGATTATATGAATCCTTCTAGAAACACCTTTTCCTGCCCACTGACTATAAAATGACACTACAGCAAATATCTCCAAAGGAAACATTTACGCTGTCGACAGATAAAGTTGGTGAGATGAATCCTCACTATAATGTTTTTTTTGGCTGTCATCATGGTGACAGGAATGATGGAAAATCTGTTTCAGATAGAAAGCTTTGAGAACGCTTCTGAGAAGCCATCGGATCTTGTGTTTCTCCAAAATGCTGTTTTACAGCCAGATCCCCTTCTCTGAAACATTTACTCTCAGTCTTCATCCACTGTGAGCTATGCTGTGAAGTACAGATGCAGCAGTTCACAGATCAAAAATTTTAGACATTCACATAGCAGGGACTAATCCCCTGATTGCTTTTGCAATTAAAATCATGGCCTTCAGCCAGCACTGTAAGTAGCGCATGGGCTGGAAGCCACAGAGGTGGAATGATACATGGAAAAAGGTATTTGGTCATAGAGAAATCCGCAAAAGATAATCTAGCCTGGAAGTAATGGCAAGAAAAGCGCAGGACTAAGTCACTGAGAGAAAGAACAAACTTCTCCATTGAGCTGAGGCAAAGGAAGGGATTCAGAGTTGCAACCTGTTGATCCAAAGTCAATTAGGAGTCAGGGAATTGATGTTTCAGATCACTGAGTTGAATGGGAGCTGTGTATTTTTGCTAGAAGGTAAAACCAGCATTTTCCATAGTTCTTCGCAGCATCTCCATTTGAAGGGCATCATTTTGACCTGGATCAGATATCTGACCATCAGAGCAGTGAGGTTTCAGAATAGCCTCTAGGGCAGTGAGGAAAAAAAATTACTTGCTGCTTGTAAGATGAAGTTCATTAATTTTGGAGGGGATTATACGGCAGGATTGCTGAGATAATGGATGACAGGAATAAATGACCCAAAAGATTGCTTCTAGTCCTCCATTCCAATGCCTGAGTTTAATTCATGCCAAGATAGGCCTGATCTTTGCAGGACCATGAAACAAGAACCTCGAAGAGAAGTGGCAGGTACCTGTTGCACATTTGAACGTGACGGGAGAAGCCACAGCAGTGCTGGCCATTTATTCTCGCTCAATGACATGAACATACCATTTGTATCTTAGAGCTTTGTCAAAATCTTCAGACCTGGCAGTATAAGTATCAATATCTCACCAGAATCCATGGCTTTCTGGGATTTGTCTTCACCTGCCATAAGATGGTGCCCCAGTTGACGCCCTGTTCAATGAGTCATAAAATGACAGAACGGTTTGGGTTGGAAGGGTCCTTAAAGACCATCTAGTTCCAACCCCCCTGCCATGGCCAGGGACACCCTCCACTAGACCAGGTTGCTTCAAGCCTCATCCAGCCTGGCCTTGAAGACAGCCAGGGTCATCCAGGATACTGGCACATGTCACCCGTCACTGGTGTCTGCTGTTGAAGGTTACTGCTCCTCTAATTATTCTGCCTGCCGAATGGCAAGTTCTTTAATGTTTGTTGGTGTTTGTGTGACAACCAGGAATACAACCGAGCTCTTTATGCAATATGGTAGACGTGCCTTTTTGGAGGAGGCATAATAGAAGGTTTAGTTGATCTTAATTGGCTTTTGTCAAACACGAGAGGTTCTTACCCCTTCCTAGGTTCACAACGAGTATTTTTCAGGGTGCCTGTCCATTAGTCTGTGTGACAGGCCAAAAGCCAGTGAAGGGTGGCAGGCTGGATAATGTGATTTTAAATGAGGCAGAATTTTCTCTCTTAGCTAGTTCCGTATGTATTGGATTGGACTTATCAGAAGTGTGTGCTGACAGTTACTCGCGGTGCTCAATGCTGAGGTCTGATGGCTGGTCTGATTAACCAGTTACAGTAATAATAACCTGTACATACCTTGGCTCTCAAGCCAGCTCTGATCGGTTGATAGAGCACAACTTTATTTTGCATTCCAGCTTAGACAAAGAGCTTGCACACCCGAATAAGTTAAAGTGGGATAGCAAAGCTACCACTTATCATCCTGCTCCAGGGCAATGGCATGTGCATGTGTTCTTATCGCAGAGCACTTCTCTGCTTATCCCTCTTTCACGGAGAATAAGCAATCTCAATTGCCTTGCATTTCCCAGGAGGTTCTGCGGGGTAACAGTTTTCAGTCTGTCAAAGCCCTAAATTGCCATTTGCACATGCCAAAGCCCTAAATTCCCATTTACACATGCTCCTCACACGGCAACTGCTCCAATCCCTTCCTGACTTTAGCTGATTGTCTTGGAATCAAATCTAATTACGGAGAGGAGCCCTGCTCTCCCACAGACAAGTGTCTTTTGGATGGATGACTTCTGCAGAGAGGGAAAGCATCATCTCATGGTTTCTTTGCAGCAGATTGTAGAGGTTAGATTGGACCTTGCTGTGTTTCCTTTCTGAAAATGGCAAAATTCCAGTGCTGGGAGCTGGCTCCTGCAAATGGGCACAGAAATGGTACTTCACATGTTGCACATGTAAAGCCAAAGGCCTCGACTTGCTTTGGCAGAAGGCTCCTCTTGTGTTTCCATAGGAACATAAGGGAATTAAAGGTTTTCAGCATACAGCTCGAAGTTCAATCTCACAGTTACTGAGAGAAAACATCTGCTGCCACTACCCAGGTAGCGTTGCAGATCCAAACTTTAAGTGCCGAGATGTGAAACACATGCGTTTTGAAATCATGCTGGTTCGTCTTGGATAGTTGGAGGTCCCATAAGAAATGAGAGCTTGTGGCACCACGTGCATCACACCAGTGAGTGTGCTGGTAGAAAGTTGTGATGCGATGACATTTGCTTGAAATGTCAGGACCTTGTAGTGTGAGGAGGTGACAGCGCCACGTCACGCTGCAAATAGCTGCTGGGACACGGTGGGTTTGTTCTGGAAGAACTGCTACAAGTGATTGCATTGCACATGTAGCTCTACTTAGGAAAAAAAGGGAGGGGAAAAACCCTTTTAAGAAAAAAAATAGGTGCTAAAGGAGTCCAAATTTGGAGCTTTCTAGCTTTCTTGTCTGGCTGGATGCTGAATGACTCTGTGATAAAATGGCAGATGAAAATCAATGTCAATAAGTACAGAGGAATTCACAGGGGAAGGAGTAAGCCTAACTACCCATATGCAATGTCAAGTTGTAAAATAGCTCACAGGAGAAAGATTTTGGAATTCCTGCAAAAAGTTTTCTGCAAAGATCAGCTTTGTGCTCTGCAGTGGTCAAGGAGGCAGCTAGAAGACAGGAATGCAATAGGAAAGGCACAGAGAGAAAAGAAATCACTGTTTTGGCCTCAAAAAGACCATGCCTTGTTAACGCCGTGGTTAAACAAATGGTGGAAACTGTTAGCACACGATGTCTGAAAGAACAAAACTAGGTGTTCAGGGAGGTTTCTAGACTAATTCATAGTGGCATCAAAGCACAGGTCCAGGTGCAACCTCTTTAGGAAGTCCCTAGTTGTCAATGACTAGAATCTGGAGTCTTAGCAGGAAATGGCCACTCAGTCACTGCCCCTTTCCCTACGTGTCTTTTCTGGCCACAGGAAAAGAGAAGATACGTTGTTCAGTCATACTCTGGTCTTCCCTGAAATGGCCCTTACGTTATTATTTGACAATAAAATTGTTAACAGACTGTGGATGGTTGAGTTTCTTCTTTTAATTCTGTTGAACTCATGAACACTTAGTGAACAACTGAGATTTTGTTTACACATTCAGCAGGACACAGTGAAGGAAGCAATCTGTCCCCAAATTAATTACTTCATTTTGCATTGTTTTCGTGGTGCTAAATGAATGAGATGCCCCCTCCCCCGCCACGACCCTTCTGAAACCTTCTTCCTATTGTGTCAGACTTGTCACTGCAATCTCTCCTAATTGCAGGCTCCTTGGTAATTTCTCTGCCACAACATTTTCCCGAGGAGGACCACTGGTGAGTACTCAGATGAAAACAAATGCTCTGACAAGCTGGAGTTTTAATTTTTAGATTGCTTGTAGAAGAGGATCATTA
This sequence comes from Rhynochetos jubatus, assembly GCA_027574665.1. Classification (NCBI taxonomy): domain Eukaryota; kingdom Metazoa; phylum Chordata; class Aves; order Eurypygiformes; family Rhynochetidae; genus Rhynochetos; species Rhynochetos jubatus. Next base: position 130,758,060 of record CM050649.1, on the reverse strand, counting down.
TTAGCAGATGATAATTAGAAAGTGGTAACACTTTAATTTGCAAGGATATATTGAAATTCATGAGCATCTGAAAGCTTTGCTGTGCTCTGTGGCAAATGAATTGGAAGTATCAGTCTGGTTCCTAATAGCTATGATAAATACCCTGACCAAACAACTGCCACCACTATTGCATCTGTTGATCTACCTGTCCTGTATCTGTTTAGCCTACCTTCATCAGAGAAGCCAAAGACAGGTGAAGGGTTTTATCCCTTCTAATGTCTTGTCCAAGTTGATCATCTAAACGGAGTTCACTCTCCTTCAATTGAGAGAGGCAAGAACCTCTGTCCAGAAGGTACTTCAGAGAAATGCATTGACAGACAATAACAGTTTTGAACTGAAAGAGGGTAGATTTAGATTGGATATAAGGAAGATATTTTTTGTGACAAGGGTGGTGAGGCACTGGGACAGGTTGCCCAGAGAAGCTGTGGCTGCCCCATCCCTGGAAGTGTCCAAGGGCAGGCTGGATGAGGCTTGGAACAACCTGGTCTAGTGGAAGGTGTCCCTGTCCATGGCAGGGGGTTGGAACTGCATGGTCTTTATGGTCCCTTCCAACCCAAACCACTCTGTAATTCTATGAAATTATCCACTAAACTCATGGGAGTGAGGTGGGAAATGGAAGAAGTGGTCAAAAAAGGCTGCTGCTCAGAAAGTGGAGAAACATTCTGAACAGTGTGAGCTGAGGACCTCATCCTTCAGGCTATCATCTCCAGGAGGAGATCGGCACTCCTGGAACGTGGTTCATCCTACCTGGGACACGTGCACTGGCACAAAACAAGCCACCTTCAGGGTACCAGTTTCTTTCCACTGAGAAGAGACACAAAAAATCTACTTAGACCAAATACTTGACAGGTCCAAGAGGCTAAAGGCACACGCAAAAGTATATGTTGACACCTCATGATTGCTTCTCCAGTCTTTATGACATGCTCTTTTTCATCTGGCAGGAGTGTATTCCCAAAGTATTTTCCAACAAGCTGCAAAGAGCAGCTAAGTAAAACATCATGAAAATGGAGGGAAGACCTTGTTTCCTTACTGTCTTTGAACAAGTGTAAAGATGTGCCTAAAACACAGAAGTCCTACCTTGCATGAGGCAATTATCTTCAGTCAAAAAACAAATTTCGCCTTAAAAAGTAGAGTCCCATGAAGAGTCATGATTCTTGAAGAACTGAACTTTCCAAGTCTTTCCCTGGCCAGCTGATATATCTATAGCTACAGATTTGTTTTCTAATTTCCTCTGACCATTCACTTATGAGGGTTTATTCCCCCGCCAAGACTGGGAAGCAGAGGGTAACCTGAGGAATACTGGTTACTTGTACAATAAATCATTTTTATTTTGAACTATTATGAAATACAATCATCACATGAAGGAAGAGCATTTGCCGGATTTTTCTGCTAGGATGAACCGCTGTGAAGGTATAAACAATGCTGGCATTACGTTGTCAGTGTGAGTTTTCACTCTCAATCACTTATTGAGGTGAATGGGATGTGAGTCACACCTGCCAAAGCCATCGTCTCAGTAGGCTTTGCAAACTCAGGCTAGAACCAGACCAGCCATCACTGTTTATGAACTTTCCATTGGCAGTATGGGATTTCTGGATTATTATTTTCCTGTTGCCATTTTGCTTCGTGTCATTTCCTCTTTCACCCTCAATTTGCTTCTATTTTGTGAAAATTCAGAACTGTGAGGAGTGAATGCGTGCATTTTGCTGTTATATGATTGAGGTAGAAGAACTGTCTCCTGAGAGCCTGAGTTGCCAACATGAAGGATTTGAGGGCTGAAGGCTTTGAACTCCAGAGCCCTGTTTCCCATAGCAAAGCAGAAACATAATTCGTCTAAACCTTACAACATCCCTCCATGTAGGGAAATGAATAATATTCCCCTTATCTTGTACAAAGGAGAGGGAAGGTCCAACAGAAGTTGTGTTTGTTGTTTATTTCTTTTTTCACTGGTCGAACATCAAAGTGGTGTAGAAAATTGGATTACAGATTTCTGGATTCCCTGATCTCATGACTCATCTGCTGAACTGCCTGAGTTTCTCTGCCCCAGTCACTTAATTTTCTTCTCATTCATGCCTCTCCTTTCAGTAAGACAATTTCTATACTGCAACCTAACCACAGGTAGCTGATCCCTTCTGTATCAGTGCCTCTGGCAATACTTTATCCCAATATAATGGTCACCTCAAGGGAGTCTGGAGTGCTTGGAAACCATGCTGGGCCCTTTGAATATTACAAGGGTAGCAGTTTGGCTTTGAGTGCTTTTTTGGCAAAAAACATGTCTCCCAAGGTATATCTTTCTGCATCCTGCAGGAAACAACTAGCTGACATGTAACAAAAAAAAATTCACAACTAGAGCTGACACAAAAGGTCACTAAATCAGTTTGGGTTTCTTGGATTCAGTAACAATAATGTCATCTCTATGTCAAGAAAAATAACTTCCCGAGAAGTCTAGCTAAGAAGAGAAACAACAGCTCAGCTGTCTTCATCTTTGTGAAATAACTCGTTAAAAGATCTGTAGTTTTAGCTGAGAAGCTGCTTTACAAAGAGGCTGGGGTAGCCTTGGAAATTGCTGTGGTGAGGAAGAAAGGAGATACTGCTCCCAGGTGCATGGAGAAAGGAAACCTACAGCACCTTGATGTTAAAGCCAGGAAGCTATATAACTGCTCACAATCCTCACAGCTGGGCAAGAAGACACACAACAGGCAAAAATGCCACATTTCTAAAAGCATTCCTGCATGGGGATCTTTCTCCTCTTCACCATCACTGCAGAATGTGTACACCAAGTGTCTTCCACCTCATCTCTATACCCTCCATGTGTGTTTTTCCAAGGAGCTGTGGACAGCTGGGAGGAACGACATCCTCCATATGCAGAGCTTGTTACCTTGAGACTGCCAGACTGAAGTCTTGGCTACACACAGGACTGCATATGTTTGGCTAAACCTGCTTTGAACAATTTAGTTCACAGTCATGAAGGCTGTGTGGTGCTTTTATTCTGATTTGACTGTGCTTTTATCACGTTTAAATAAGCTAATCAGGAGCCAGGTGAAGTCACTCAGAATTAGACCATTCCCATATCAAAATCAGTATCCACCCCCTATAGGATTTAAGCAGAATGCCATGACATAATGTCAATGTATAAACCTCAGTTTATGTATCTCTGTGCTGTATGATGCTTTTGTTGCTGTTTTATATATATAGCAACACTTACAGAGCTTTTTTAATCTTTTTAATACCACAAAAGCCTCCGTGAACTGAACACAAGTGAATCCAGTCCAGATTGGCAATGACCAGACACTTATTTGGTAAGGAGGAGTGGTGGCTAAAGGAGTATAAAATTGATGGGTGTATTTATTCTATTGCCGTTTGGACATGTGCCCATCACTACACCCCTCCGGTTTGGCACTCCTCCCAGCCACCTCAGTAAGAAGAACCAGGACTGGCTGAGGGTGAGACATACCCACTTATTTTCAGTGGGTAAGCCCTTAGGATGTGTTTGTGGGTTGATTTGGGAAGGCCTGCAAAATCCAAGGGCATTTTCTGAACTGGAAAGGAAAGCAATCTCCAGCATGACTAAACAAGCCCCTTTCAAAAAGACCCCTTTAAAAACACCTGTGGAGAAGAAGCATTCTCACCCCTGGGGTTTGTAAGGGTAGCATCAGTGCCTTTGCCTCCATCTCCGCAGCGGGTATCGTCGAACGGGAGGCACTGATCCCCAGTTCCAGCCAAGACCTCCGAATTCTTCACAATGTCTTTCACTGACGTGGTTGACTTGATTTTATAGATACGTCGGCTGTTGGTGTCGGAGAGGTAGATGGAGCCGGTGATTGGATCTGTGGTCAAGTAATACTTATGAGCTGGGCTGTGGCTGAAAAACAAGGGCATAATGTTGTTATTTTTTGGATGATTTGTTTCCTTAAGACAACAGGCAATGCAAGCACCTTAGAGAATAAAAATGCACAGGGCAGACAGGCTGGGAAAGTGAAGCAGTGCTGTGTTTGGCAGTGTTAGTACATGGTGTGTTACAGCACAGAATCCTGAGCTGCATCTGTTACCAGTCACGGTGCCTGGGGGCTTTCTGGCATGGAGGGCAGGTACCGAAGGAAAGGACTCGCTGGCCTGAGCCAAAATCATGCCAAGAACTACTATAGGTTGAGTTTCAATGCCAGGGATTGGCTTGATTTACTTAATATAAGCATAGTCCTGAAACTGGTGTTAGTGCAGTGCCAGAAAGTGAAGGGAAAGCGTACTAGACTAGATGCAGAAAACAACGCAAAAAAATAAAATCTTCCCTCCCAAGAAAAACCCCAGGACAAAACCCCAGAAGCAAACCCCCAAGTATAAAGCACTTGAAGATACACTCTTGAAGGTCACTGCATCAGGGCTTATCTTGCTGACTCCAGCAAAGACCCTATGGTCCTATCCTGTCCTCGTGGAGATTAGGGGATGTCCTACCACTGAATTCAGCTGGACCTCAATGAAGAGAGAAAAATAATGGTCCTGGAAGTGTTACATTTTGCCCTAAGTAAAACATGAACCAGGAGGAGGGCTGAGGAAGCTGAATGTCAATCCCCTGCTACACCCAGTTCACTCGCTTCTTTCTTGAAAACTAGAAAGGATGGTGAGAAAATGGGATGAGCAGAAGGAAAGATAATGGTTTTAGCTCCATGACCACTAAATGAGCCCCAGACTGAAGAAACCAATAAGCTAGCATCCATGTTATGGAAAGCATTCAATGGGATTGGCCAGAATAAACAACCAGAGGAGTTCAGACACAATGTAAGCAATTGTCTTTCAGGTTTTCTATCTATAGTGTAGATATTAAACTTACTAACTTCTTCTATTAAAGTGTTTGCTACTAGCATGTATTGAGCCCCATCTCTTCTAAGCCTGAAGCCAACAGATTAAACTTGTAACACCTGCTGCCTGAACACAGGTCTCCTTCCTTCTAAGAAAGGCTAAGTAGTAATTAGAACAAGAAGGAGAAAGTCTCTACGTTTCTCCAGAACACCTTCAAGCTGTCCAAACTCATCAGGTCCAAGAATTCATAATAAACGTATAGGCCATAGTTCACAATTTTGCACTTAGTGGAATTGTTCCAGGAGAAGCTGGTTAGAAACCTGAGTGTCGATCACAGTTGACTCTATCCCTCATAATAAGAACCTTCCTTTCTCTTTCAACCTTTTTGCTAGGAAAATTAACCCCTCTTCAGACACATCAAAACATAATTCTTCCGGATTATTCTCTGCTTAAAAAAGCAGTAAGTTGGTTCTTCGTTCAAATTACTTAATACTTTTAGGGAAAAAAAGCGTCTTTTTGATTTATTCTGGAATATCCCTTGTGATTTATCCTATTAAAGTCTGAACAGATTTCATCTCCACAAATGACACTGATACTTGCTAAATAAAATGCTCTGACCTTCAAGACAGCTCCAGCCTGACAGTTCAGTCTCCATCCGTACACCTTTCCAGTGACAGCAGGCTGGTAGGGTATTACTTCATTTACCTGCATGTCACTCACACTAAGCAACTGGCTTCAGCCCTGGTGGAAGAAGTTCCCTGTGGGAATCCATCATCCATTTTGATCAGGGCCTTGCATTTTCCACTGACTGTCCTAACAAAGCCCAGCTGAATGTCAGTCAGCTTTTGAGCTGTTCATAATCTCTATTCTGCATGGAAGGTGAACAAGAGGGGGACATTTTTGATGGCACTTTACAATTCTTTAGCATCTTCGCCTGAAAAACACAGATAGCTTTCACTGAGTCTTACAGCAGATGGGCAAAGGCAGAATTTCCCAGCGACGAAGGAAAATGGTAGCAGAACTCAAGGTTCTCACTTCCCTCTCCCAACACTACCACTGTAATTTATTTTTGGATTTCACAGCCTCACTCTGGTAGATTTTATTATTGATTATAACCTTTTGTCATGTCCCTGCCCATGGCAGGGGGCTAAGGTCCCTTCCAGCCCAAGCCATTCTATGATTCTATGATTGTGTGGAAGAGAGATCTTAAGCTGTTTTCTAAACTCAGCTCCTGTGGAAAAAGGACACTGAAGCAAATTCTGGTTTCTTTTAACCACAGGTGAAAGCAAAAAATTCATCCTGCAGAAAAGCCGAATGATACTTCCCACCTAAATTTGCCGACTAAGTGAAAAACAGTCATATTAAGTTAATACTGTGAGTAGCTGCTGGTAAGCCAAGTTTAGTTCTACTAATGAGGGGCTGAATAGATTCCTCAAAAACATAGGGGTGAGTTCACAGTTCAGAGACATTTGAAAATTATCTCTGACTGGTTAAACTTTTAATCCTCTGCACAGCTGGGTGCCACAGAGCCACACACACTTTTACTACCAAATGTCCTTTGGAAGAGGTAGAGGTAGAAAGTTATGTTGGCTAAACTACCCATGGGATGGTAATAATCCTGTGTCGCTTCAAACCTATTCTGGATTTCACCTGGTTACCTGGCAGCTAAACTCTCCTAAGACCTACAATTACCCTCCTAAATGTAATGTATTAATGGTATTGGCAGCCCCAACACAAACTTTATCTTTTCTGCTGCATGGCTCTGTGTGAGCAATAGGATGTGATGGTTTATTTTTATCAGCTAGACTTTTTATTTTTATGAGCATGGCTTATTGTGGTCTCCTACACACTACTCCATGCATAGGGTTTTGTAGGTTTCCCAGGGATGGCTTAGGCAATGGAGTATTTTATCTGGAACACTTTGAAGCAAGGATGGTAAAACGCAAACTGATCAAGCTTGCATCTACCCCCCTGGTTTCTGCCAACAGTTTTCACCACTGTACTAGGAAGGTGTCACGCTCTGCCCTTGCATGAATTGCATAGTGTTATACACTGGAGCTTTTGTTTAACACTATGCGATCCTTTAGGACAAGAGATGCTAAATAAACCTACGTTAGGCATGTAAAAGTCCCCAGACTGCTTCCCTTCATTTACTCTGATCTCATGAGACCCCCACCCCCTGCAGTTCTGCATCCAGCTTTGTGGCCCTAGCATCAAAAGAATACTGACTGGTTGGAGCAAGTCCAGAGGAGGCTACAAAGATGCTCCAAAGGCTGGAGCCCCTCTGCTATGGAGACGGGCTGGGAGAGTTGGGGGTGTTCAACCTGGAGAAGAGAAGGCTCCGGGAAGACCTTACAGCACCTTCCAGTATCTGAAGGGGCTGACAAGGGACTTTTTACAAGGGCCTGTAGTGACAGGACAAGGAGTAATGGGTTTAAATTGAAAGCAGGGAGATTTAGATTGGACATCAGGAAGAAATTCTTCCCAGAGAGGGTGGTGAAACACAGGAACAGGTTGCCCAGAGAAGCTGTGGATGCCCCATCCCTGGGAGTGTTCAAGGCCAGGCTGGATGAGGCTTGGAGCAACCTGGTCTAGTGGAAGGTGTCCCTGCCCATGGCAGGGGGGTGGATCTAGATGATCTTTAAGGTCCCTTCCAACCCAAACCATTCTATGATCTGTGATAATGCATGAGCACTGGAGCCAGGAAAAGCGAGGCTTTACTTTTTACTTTAAGTCACAATCAACAGGCAAATCCAAGTGGCAAATTGGACTGAAGTGAACAACAACTGAAATAAATCTGCCTGGGGTGAAGCAGAGAAGATTTTTTTTTTTTTCCTTTGATCATCTCTCATTGCTCAGTGAGATAACGGACCGAAACAAAAGACAGGACTTTTCACTATCCAGAAGACTTAATCAATTACAGTACTTGCAATCTTAGAATATTTATCCCCCGTATTGACACTGACACCACTAGAAAAGGGCTGTTTAAAGAGCTGATTTCCCATTCAGATTGTTCCCTTTGCTTTTAAGTTTTTTTAGAAGAAACCTTGAGTGCTGCATCGATATTTTAAGTTCCAGAAGCAACAAAGCAAAGTTTCAGGGATGGGGTGGGCTGGTCCCTATCCAAGAACAGATACTTCAGTGGTATTAGTGGGCATGATGGTGTAGTCACTGGGAATGTGGACTGTTTCATAAGCAGAAGTTCTGCAGGCCAAAGTGAAATGGAGGTGATATTGCTTCCTTGTATGCTTGTGATACAATGATGTGCTGGGAAAGCACAGGGAAATCTTCTGAGTCCACAGTGATGCCAGTTGTTTGGAGTCACACATAGAATCTCCCATACATCTGCCTTGTCCCCTTCCTTTGTTCATTCTCATTATTTGGACAGGATGGTACCAGAACCGTTGGGGTAGCCCTGCAGATATGTTTGGAGATCCAAACTCCATTTTAAAGTGCTTCTCCTTTACATGATTTCTTACACACAGGCATGAGGAAGGAAAGACGCTCAGAGGGCTGGAGCCCCTCTGCTATGAAGAAAGGCTGAGAGAATTGGGCTTGTTCAGCCTGGAGAAGAGAAGGCTCCAGGGAGACCCTAGAGAACCTTCCAGTATCTGAAGGGGGCTACAAGAAAGCTGGGGGGGACTTTTTTACAAGGGCCTGTAGTGACAAGACAAGGGGTAATGAGTTTAAACTAAAAGTGGGGAGATTTAGACTGGTTATCAGGAAGAAATTCTTCCCGGAGAGGGTGGTGAGGCACGGGGACAGGTTGCCCAGAGAAGCTGTGGATGCCCCACTCCTGGAAGTGTCCAAGGCCAGGCTGGATGAGGCTTGGGGCAGCCTGGTCTAGTGGAAGGTGTCCCTGCCCACGGCAGGGGGGTTGTAACTAGATGACCTTCAAGATCCCTTCCAACCCAAACCATTCTGTGATTCTGATTCTATGCAAGTGGTAAGAAGGTGGGTGAATAGGCAAAGTGGTGTTACGCCTCTGGACTTCTGTTGCACTATAACAGATGCACAGGCTTTAAGCAAACGTTATTACTGCCTTGGGCCCAGAGCCCATGTCTTGGAGGAGTCTGAGGACAGAACCTCTTGCTCCAGAGTGGAAAGCCAGTGTGTAAGGAATAAAGATGAGCAAAGGGAGATGGCTCCTAGTTTCAGCAGCTTATCTATAACGTTTCAGCACAGCAGAGTGCACCTTTCCATTGGTTTCTGTTCAAAGCCAGGGGATTCATCTCACTGAGCTTTAGATGGTTACAAGGTGGGTGTTTACATCAAAAGTGGCTGCCCCAATGCCCTTTATAGGCAGTGGACAGAAATAGCATCCTTTTGGGTATGATCTTTCTGATTTACTTTCAACATTCATCTGAGAAGATGAACTGCACCTTGGTTTCCCAAATGGAAAGGTTCCTAGCACCAACTCTAAAGGACAACTTCTGTTAACGGAAATGGTGTGGCTCTAGCTCCCAGCGTGGTCAACACGCTGGCACTTCTTTGGATCTGATATCTCTGTCTAAGGATATGAAAACACCTCTGTAAAACTTTCTGTGTTACCCGCCCTCCTCCCCTCTGACGCTGGCCACATGCATTAGCTGGTGACTGAACTACAGAATTCCTCAAGCCAAGTGTGTTTTGTTGGCAGGGCTGTGTTTCCATGGATCCATGCTAAGCACCCTGCAGCTCACAGAGGATTTTATTATATCTCCTATGAGGTACTGTTTTTTTTTTCCCTGGGTGACATTCAATAGATTAATACATAAAGAGGCCACACAGTGCAGTGAGATGAATTTACACTTGGCATTTTAGTGTTTTCAGTTTGTGTGTGATGCCCAAAGCTCTTCTAGTGTCACAGGCTAGATAATAAAACTTCAGCAATGCCATAAGCAGGGACTGCAGAGGACTTCTGATCTGATTGTAGGGCAGCTCTCTTTGCCTCTAATTGTAGATTTGTCTCTCTAAGGTGTGAATGGAAACAAGAAAGGAAGAATATCTAAAAGTGTGGCCACTTTTTGCATATTTGCAAGACAGAAATGCCTCACTGCCCTTCATGTCCCTTTAGAGAAAAGATAATGAACTGCAAATTATTATTGCTGTGCTTAGGAAAAAGTCATCAGCTTCTATAGGCCCATCAAGACAGGTCCATACACCCACTGGTGTAAGTTCCTATTATTACTGTATGACAGATGGGTGTAAACTTAGGAGACATCACAATTTGGTGATGCTTTTTGGCTTAGCTAACATGCCCCAGGTTGACAAAAAGACATTTTGGCTGTTGCAGAGTTAGACCTTGGCTACCTATGCTGTGCTGTAGAGCCAAGCCTCTTAGTTGGTAGCTCCAGAACCTCTGGAGATCAAGCTCACCACAGGCTACGTAGTGAGGAGGAATCCTTTCCTCTGAAGTGAGGAGGCTTTTGCATATGGATTGCAGCTCTTCCAAACCACTACGACTCAGTCCTGCTGATCTCACCCTTTGCAACGGTTGCCTGTCAATGGGTGTCCAGCTCAGGACCTTCTGGAGCTCAAAGCACTGGAGCTTTAGCTAACACTACACCACATTATTTCCCTGTGGCTCAGGAACAAATAGGCTTCCTAACAAGAAGTATTATGGCAAATGACACAGAACAGACGCTAACTTATGTGGATGACTCCCTTAATGTAGTCACAGATGGGAGTATTTGATCTAGAGCTCCTCACCTTCTCCTCCCCCCTGGTCCCCTTTGGACTACATGGAAGTAGGTATTTCTAGTCTGTCTTTCCTTTAATTTCTCAGTTTTTAGGAATTGCCTAAAGGCTGAAGCCCTGCCAACTTCATAAGGCTCTGGTGGCATCTGCGGCATTTTTGGCCAGTCCATGTATCTTCACTCAGTTATTGCCTTCATATATAAAATCTCTCCTTGTAACAGGTATTCGGCTGCTGCCCGTCATTGTCAAGCAGGTGCACTTTAGTGGCTGTGTATTTCTAGGGCATTAAGGATACAACCTGGCTGTTCCAAAGAGAAATGAGTTTTTGTATTGCCTACAAATGATGTGAAAGAGGAGCTGGGGGGCTGGAACTCAGCCTGATGTAGACAGTGAGTCCAGTGGTCTTGTGTACCAGCCTCCCAGCTCTGCTAATAGACACTTCGGGCCAGTCCATTATACCGTGGAAGCTCAGCCCTTCATTAATGTTTTGGCAATAAGACAAAAAACCAGTTTCTACTCTATTTCATTTCCAGGCCTGTAGATAAAATGAACATTTGTGGTTTTGCACAGCCTTTATGAAGTCAAAGAAACAGTAAATAAAAGGCATGTAGCAAGAAAAATCCCTAATCCTGAATACAAAAAGAAAACAAAAAGGAAAAAGAAAAGAAAATCCCAACTCCACAGTCTAAGCTTCTAATTTAGAAAGCAACCAGGGAGAAGGATGGGAAACTTGTCAGAGCCAGAGAAGTCCTTGAAAACACAGACAGTGACAGGAGGTTGACATCTTCCTGAATGCAACTGATTGGATCAAACTCACTGAAACTCCAGTGAACCCAAATGACAAATATTCCTAGTGACAAAGCTCCAATTTAGGAGTCTCTCTTTCATCTTGTTTTCTTGTCATTAGTCTCTCTCTTTTTTTATTGCATTTCCTGGCTGAGGTTCTGAGTTGCTCTACCTCCCATCTCAGCCTGACACACTTTCACATGGTGTGGAGGCTCTCTGTGAGGCCCTCAGGCCGACAGAGAATTATGAAAACTTAATTCCCTAGGTGGGTGATGAGGGGGTACATCTGGCCCGTCATTATGCTTCTTACACTCCCCAAAACTCAAAAGGAAGATGTTTCACTATGTGAGAATTATTTTTCCATCATAGCTGTTCCAGTGACCTGTATCCTGATGGTGCCCACCCTTTGCTTTCTTGGTTAATTCCCACCCACGTTTCCTTCCACCCTCCTCCTCTTGTTTCCCTGCTTCTTGTGTCTATACTTCTCCTGCCTACAGCCATAGCAGTTCATGCAGAAGTGTGTGCGACTCTGCTCCGTGATTAATGGCTCCCAGTTCTGATGACTGATTGCCTACGCCAGTTTTAATCACACCAGCTTCATTTGCTATTGAATCATCTGGAAATGGCACTCGTGGCTCACTGTGTAACAACATGCAACAAGACAGGGAGCGGCATAAGAATTCTCCACTGGTTGGCTTACCTATGTCTGAAATCTTTATTTCTGACAGAAGACAGGAAAGCAGGGAATAGAAGAAAGAATGAGGTGTTAGCAGCTCAGTTCGATGCATTATTAGCAGATTGAAAACTTGACAGTAACTGTATCATACAATGCAATAATAAATAAAGACTTAGCTGGAATGACACTGATATATTTTATATTGGATATTATTTGGCAGTGAGCTCACTTATGTACCGCTGCATATCACAAAGGAAGTGTGATCTCATCTGCTTGGAGTTATTCACTTATGCAGGAGATAGGACCAGGCAGACTTTATCATTCAGAGCAATACTGAGCTAAATATATGTAGATGCAGATATCTTCACAGGTTTGGGGTTTTTTTTTCCACTCTCAGTCAAAGCAAAACCTTGTGATTTACAAAGGTGACTTAACAGTTACACAGTCATAGGTGGCAGTTCATTGCTGTAACCTCGTGAACCATAGCCCAGAGGACTGAAATTATGCTGAGCTGGACATTTTTCATGGGTCTGGTTGCATACCCAGCTGCAGTTATCAGCGACCCACAATGCATTTGCTTTCCTCTCTGCAACACTACACTCAAAAGACACTCCCCCCACCAAAATCAAACCCAAAAGCCAAATAGCGAGGGTGTTAATCTCCAAGGAGATGCTGATTTGAGAAGACACAAGCAAACTCCATTTAGTCCAAAAGCAATGGCTTTCCTCCACAGCTTTTAGTGAGCCTGCATCTGAACCCACTTACTTTACAGCACACCAGAGTGAAGAAATGTTTATTAGATCCAGTAACCTAAGTGTTTGCACAGATGAAGCTGCAATCGTTCCAGCAGATTTAACTCAGGAGCAAATTTAACTCTGTGGCTCTACACAAAAGCCAGCAAGGCCACTCTGTCAAGGCTTCCAATTTTCTCTTTTCCAATCAGGAAATACTCTGCAAAACCTCCGCTGGGTCTGGTATTTCCACTGACAGTGAAACAGGGATCGGGTTTTCACAATTGTACTTCTGGGAATGAAATATTAATCCCACTCAGTTGCAGTGGGATTTGGGCCCCAAATCACCTTGGCTCTTCTGGAAATCTCACCTTTGACTGTTAAAATAACTTTCTGGCACTGGAAGAACACTACATTCTTTAACATGGACCAGAGCTGAAGATTTATCCCAGCTTCCCACCTTACAAACGTGAAAGAGATGATGTTACTGGATATCGTGAATAGCAAAAGCACGTTCTTGCTTATTTACTCAAAAGGTACCCCATCCCTCTGGGATATGACTGTAAACATCTCATTGTGGGCTTCCTAATTCAGCGACTCCTCCTGATTTCCCTGTCGCCCCGTGAGCATGCCAAGACAGCGATTCTGTGCATGACAGCCTTGTGATGGCCGTCTGGATTCTTTTCTCATACACCAGCATCTCTGATGATGGTTCTGCGTGCCAAATAAGACCTTTGGCACGGTCCAACAACTCTGGTGTGTTTGTAAATGAGGGACTAATGGGATCTTGCACCAATTTTGCTGCAGATCAGCTCTGCTGTTTTTACCTGTGGCCTTGTGGAGCACTGGGAATACAAACCAATGCTGTATGTGATCCTGCTGCCCTAGTAAGCCATCTAGTAAGCTTCCACATGGCAGTCCTGCAGAAATGGATCCTTACTTTTGTCCCCAGCAGCCAGACTTTAAATGTAAGAGAGCAGAGAGATTCTTACTTTCTGGAAAAATCTGACTTTCAGCCCAGCTCTGGAGAGGTGAATGGGAACCTTCCCACCATCCTAACCTCACATTGACCTCTCAGGACTTCGGGTCAGGTCCTTCAAGCAGAGAAGCCTCATTCACAAACACTGGTTTAACTCTATTGACTTTCCTGGAGTGAGTTTTGTCTGGTCACGAATGTCCAGAATCAGGCCCTGGTGCTTTGAAGTGGGTAATTGTACTTGTTGTGGAAATTTTAGATAGGAAAATTATCCCCAGTGAGGTCAATTTCAAATGTTGACTCAGTCACAAACATCTACTTAATTTCCTCAGACCTGGTGACAAATCTATACTTTTCCCTCCCCTTCCCTGTTTTAATGGATGTTCCTTCACCACAAGCCTTTCTGTTCCTCCTAAAATTTTTTTTTCCTTTGTTATTCGGGGTTAAAAGGAAACACTTTCAGATGATCCATCCACTCTGACATCGCTGTTCAGTTGGGAACTGAGGGGGGCTGATACGCTTGTTCCCAAAAAAACAACCAGAAAAACCCAGTCTGTGACTCCCTAGGAGATCATCCTCTCTTAATTACAAATGATCATCTGTCCTGATTAACCTCTACATATCAGCATCAGTGCTGTGTCCTTCCAAGTTTAGGTTATCTCAGAGGCTGATTGTTAATTTTAAGAATTCCCAGTGGTCTCTTTCTACACCAAAAGGCAGACATCAACATGGTTTGATTTAGCAGCACAGAAGCGTGTCAATTTTTTAGGGTGTGATTCAATTCTGGAAGAACTTGTTAGGCCTGTGTTTCTCTGGTGTAAATCAAAGTCAGCAGAGTTGCAGAAGAGGCAAATCTGGACAGCTTTTTTTCTTTCTGTTTTGCTGTGTTAAGAGTTTTGCTCATTCTCCTTTCGGGTACATAAGATTTCTGCAGAATTTAAGGACATACTTAAAATGGTCACATTCAGCCCAGTGTACCTCAGTTCCAGGATGTTGGTGACATTGCCAGAGGGAAAGATCCTTCGGATGTAGTTGAAATCTCCAACATAAAGACTTCCATCAGACCCACATGTGAGGGCAACAGGAGCCAGGAGTTTGTTCCCATCTGCAAGACCATTGCAGCTTGGACATGAAATGCTACGTCTGCGACCATTGCCCATAATGCTTCCGATTACAGGCGGCTGCTGGGAAATAAATTGGTTTTCCCCATTTCCTTTATGCAAGATGCCTAGAGAGATGAAAGAGTAATAAGGAAATTAAGGAGAGACAGGGAAACTGAGACCAAAGGGATCACATATGGGCAGTGCTGGATGCCAGCTGGGGAATTTGTCTAATTACAAGGAGGTTTATCATCCTCTATGGTAGTGCTCTGTGATGGCTTTGAATGAGGAGCCCCTTATCTGAAGTAAGTATTTTTTAGAGACCCGTCACATTTCCTGCACAAGTATGTATGCAGAACAAGACTGTTTACCTTTCAATGAAATACAATTTTTGGTGTCTCATGAATTTTCACCTGCCTTTTCTGTCCTTCCTGGCCCTGTAATTTGCAACCTACCGTGTTAGAAACGAAATTGCGTAGCTCATGGAAAGACAAGGGACAGGAAGACCATGATGCATTCTCTAGAGAAATGTTTCATCTGCAAAGCTGTAGAGGAGCTTTGTTTACGTTCCCTAAATGTGGTGCTTTTAGCAGTCGTGTGGGCTCAACTAGATGTTTGCTCCCATACCACTGCCATCATCCAGAAGGACACAGTCCTTCCACCTTTTGGATGTGTTCTGATCAGCTTTCAAGCTTCCCTGTTGCAGTCTTGAGCAACCTTCAAGGACTCTTTCACCTTCCGTTCTCCCTTATGACTCATGAAGCCTCTCATTTCTGCAAGTACACTTGTACACTGGAGGATGTGTCTGGGTGGTTTTATGGTCAGTGGCAGGTCCAATCTGAACAGACTCCCCTTCTTTATTTTAGGAATATTTTCCTAGTTAATCCCCTTTCTTTTAAGACACTGCAACGTTAGACATGCTGACATTCAACCACTTCATGATGGCCAGCTTCTTTTAGATTTATGCACACCATATTGCTTCTAAATGCAGGTTACTAGAAGTAATTAGTTAGTAAAATAAATACATGAAAGAGGACGTGTTGGTCAGGTTTCTTTCCTTTTCTTGAATTCTTAATGATAAGAAGCAACTGGGCCTTGCAACACTGCATCATTCCACTGTTATGTGTACAGTCAACCTACCACTTTGTATGTTGAGGGCATGATGTTTGTCCAGAGACCATCCTCCAAGTTTGGAAGCATCGATTTCATAACCCTGAAGCACAGCGGTCCTCTTCTCCCACAGGATCAAATCAGGACAGGATTCATACTCGTAACCTACCGAAACTATGAACAAGAGAGAAGCAAAAGACCCCCCAGATTAGTAACCCAGAAATGTACAATCAATACACACAGAGTTTCAGCTGAGCAGGGTTAAGAGCATGTCTACAGACAACTGCCTATTTAATTTAAAATGTCATCACCACAATCCAGTCTTAATTTTTTTCTCTTTAAAGGCTATCCTACATTTAAAAAGGTCAACAGAGCTGTAGGTGTTAGGAAAATGTGCTAAATATTTTTAAAGTACTGTTTTAAAGACATATTTTTAAACAACGCGTATTTGAGAGGGTAAATTCCTAAATGGGAGCATTTTACTCCTGTCTACTATCTTTGATCCAAGACTGCATGTCAGGAACTTGCTAAAAATCATGCCCTTTCTTGGAAAGTAGGGACTTATACAAATGAGGCATGGGGCAGTGAGTCCCTCAGAGAGAGCAGTCTTAGACCAGGCTGACTTGTGGCCATTGTTAATGTCAAAAGGCCACACAGCAAAACGTGGCTGGCTTGCCATGATGTCTGATCAGAGCCTTTCAGGAAAAACCCTGCTGAACAGAGTTGCTTAAGAGTACAATGATGTTGTAGAAGAAAAATCATGTTTCTGACAGAATAATGACTCCTTTATGATTTTCTCAGAAGAAGCTGGACTGATTTAATTGTTCTGCATTTCTTCTGCCCTACCTGATCTTTTCAGTGCTAACAGCTGAAGCAGAGCAGAACTGCAAGTTCTACACAAATGAAAAGCAATTACATAGCTCATTTTTTTAATAGATAAAAATAAAGGTCTGATCTTACACATTTCCCAGCCTCCTTGAAAAGTGCTGAGCACTGAGCAAACTCAGGATATCCCATCAAATATAGCTTTTCACAGAATCAGACAGCATCAGAGGAAGTTGTAATTTAGGAAATGAAGGCTTGAATTTAGGAAATGGTGCTGCAGAGTTGCATCATGAGCACTCCAGGACCCTCGGCTGATCTAGCATGTTAAAGAGCATGTAGACACAGCTTTCCAGGATATGCTACCAGGACGCACTTCTCAAGGTGGACTCCAAACTGGGTGAGGCTCAGCAGGTTGTATTATCCAGCCTGCTCAAGACAGCAGAACCTGAGTGAGATGAAGGAAGGCACCCGTTCTTCCTCCTAGAAAAAAGGCAACCTAGAGCTCCTATAAAGACACATCATCAGTTGGGCTACAAGGCATCAGTGAACCATCCTTTTGTCAACAGGAGCTCTATTTACTAATTTGGGATCTCTCCATCTTGCTGACATCATTGTCTGTGCAGCCTGAAAGGTCTAGTCTAGACTCTACTGAAGACATTTAAGTGAATGTCCTCTGGCTGTTGATCAGAGAGGAAGCAACCACTGCAGAGCAGCATCACCTCTGCTCGCTACACACTCAAAGTACCCCATTCTCTCCATCTTCATTGCACAGAGCTCACAGAGTGAGGTCTGGAATGGCAGGAGGAAGAGTAATGAAGTGTGTCTCTGCATACATAGTATACCCACAGCACAGCTTCCTGCCCCAGCAAGGACTTCAGCTCCTGCCCCTTAGAGCGGGTGGCTTGGACCACAGTGGTTGGTGCTGGGGATGCCGAGCCTTCCTATTCTCTTTTGGCTTCTGACAGTCTTTTGCAGATGAGAATGAATGCACAAAGTACAAGACAGAAGAGCATAGCATCCCAGTTTGGGACAGCATTCTTAAATGGGTAGTGAAGGGGAAAGTGTAAGATTAGAGCAACCCTGAAGGTCCAGTCAAGGAGGCTGGAGATTCAGACTCAGTTCTAGGGATTTCTTCCATAGCAGCAGTGTCAGTGTTTGGCTATAAGTGTGTGTTGGGTTTCTGTAGTGTGGGTTTTGGCAGTGGGGGAAGGGCTACAGGGATGGCTCCCTGTGAGAAGCTGCTAGAAGCTCCCCTGGCTCCAAGTCGGATGCACCACTGGTCACGGCCGAGCCAGTCAGCGCCTCTGCGAATTAACATGTTAAAGAGGGGAGGACACAAAAAGAAGTGGCAGTGCAAATGGAAAGGGAGCAAAGAGGAGGGTGGAGAGAATCAGTGTGGAGAGAGGAAAGGGATGTGAGAGAAATAACTTTGCAGACCCCAGGGTCAGTGGAGAAGGAGGGGAAGAAGGTGCTTCAGGCACCAGAGCAGAGATTCCCTGACAGCCCATGGAGCAGCCCATGGTGAGCCAGGCTGTGCCCTGCAGCCATGGAGGGTCATGGGGGGGCACAGACCCACCTGCAGCCCAGGCAGGACCCCACTCTGGAGCAGGTGTTGTCCAAAGGAGGCTGTGACCCCGTGGGCAGCCTGTGCTGGAGCAGGCTCCTGGCAGGAGCTGTGGCCCATGGAGAGAGGAGCCCAGGCTGGAGCAGGTTTGCTGACAGGATTTGTGACTCCAAGGGAGCCCAGGCTGGAGCAGCTGCTCCTGAAGGATGGCAGCCTGTTGGGGGGGACCCACGCCGGAGCAGTTTGTGAAGAACCGCAGCCCGTGGGAAGGCCTCAGGTTGGAGCAGCTGGTGGTGGACTGTCTCCCATGGGAGGGACCCCAGGCTGGAGCAGGGGCAGAGTGTGAGGATCCTGCCCTGAGGAGGAAGGAGTGGCAGAGACAGCAGGTGATGGACTGACCACAGGCCCCATTCCTGGTCCCCCTGTGCCGCTCAGAGGGAGGAGGTAGTGTGAAAAAAGGAGTGGGGGGGAAAGGTTTTTAAGATCTGTTTTGTTTTGTCTCTCATTGTCTTACTCTGATTTGATTGGTAGCTGATTAAATTGCTTTTTTTTCCCCATGATGAGTCTGTTTTGCCCACTATGGGTGAGTGAACCCTCCCTGTCCTTGCCTCAGGCCACAGATCTTCCTTATATGTCCTCCTCCCCACCCCATCGGGGTAGGAGTGACTGAGTGGTTGCCCTTTTGTTCCAGACTGGGCCTAAACCACGATGAGGTGAGGGGTAGCCAAATGTCTCTGGTTCCAGTTTGTTCCTTCTGTATGGATATGACGGGAGCAGCTCAGGATGTGTGTGCTGGTCCATGAGCCAGAGAACAGATAGTATTCATCTGCTGGGAAATGTGTTCTGCCTGAACAGCTGGGCCCAATCCTCCCTGGTGAAACAGCAATGAACCAGCCAGGACCATTCTATGTGTTAGCAGTTGGACCATACGGATCTAGGACAAGGTCTGTGTGTTGCCACTTAGCTGCTTCTAAAAAGAGCCACAAGCCCTGGGGTTACTCACCGAAGGCTTCTGAGAGCCCATACACCTTCTGGCTGTAGACATCTGTCTTATCCCAGATGAAATAATAGGACAGGTCTGGCGCAGCTGCAAACCACTTTCTGAAGAGGCGTCCCTCAACGGCTACCATGAGGTGGACTTTCATAAGGTTGAAAGGGATGGTGGGGTGGGTCATGCTGATCCTCAGGACTGATTTGTAACCAGCTGTGCGGCTGCTCAGGTAACTCACTTTTATTTTACTACCGGAAATGTTAATCTCCTCCTGCAGAGCCTGTGGAAAAGCAAAGCAGAAGGTGTTAAATCAGCAGTGAGCAGACAGGAAAAGGCAGCTAAGCTGTAATTTGTCAAACACGCCTTTATAAAAGCTCTGGTAGACTAAATAAGCACACCTAGTAGGCATCAATTATGAAATCATGTATGTAATTTATAGGGTTAGTTGTGGAAGCCAAGGAATGCCCTCTTTCTCCATCTCTGTTAAACAGGAGAACATGAGACCAAAGTGTCACATTTAAGTCAGTGTTCACAATGGAACTCACTGCTGAAAGGACTCCCAGGACCCACAGTGAAAGGAGCTTGCCATCAGAGATTATTAGATTATTAAATTCTCCCTGGAGAGGGAGGGGAGGTACTGGGACAGGTTGCCCAGAGAAGCTGTGGATGCCCCATCCCTGGAAGTGTTCAAGGCCAGGCTGGATGCGGCTTGGAGCAACCTGGTCTAGTGGAAGGTGTCCATGTCACCTGGAATTAGATGGGGGCTGGAATTAGATGGTCTTTAAGGTCCCTCCCAACCCAACCCATTCTGTGATTCTATGAGTATTCCAGCCCATCAGTTTAGCTTCCATTTTCTGCTTTTTATCTTGGTAGGTTTCTATGGCTGCTAATTTTTGGTTTCCTGGCTTCTTTTTCCCTACTTGGTCTGTATCATTATCAATGTTCTCCAGCCCTGATCATATCCTAACATTCTCTACATGTCTTTAGTGAATCCTGCTTCCACCCACCCCTGACTTACCCATCTTTCCTCCTCTGAAACTGTTCCTCTTCTACCTGAACTCTGAGCCTCTTTGCCTGATCTACCTCTAGCCTTATATTTCTTGTGTCCTGGTCCTTATTTTCTGACCTCGTATTTGTTCCTGCTTACTCTAGTCCTTGCTTAAAATTCCCTCCCCTCTTACCTGTGCGATGAAGCTCTGGTCTGACCTACCACCATCAACCCCTTTCCCTTCCCATGCATTCACCCTTCCCCACCTTTTCCAAAT
This sequence comes from Rhynochetos jubatus, assembly GCA_027574665.1. Classification (NCBI taxonomy): domain Eukaryota; kingdom Metazoa; phylum Chordata; class Aves; order Eurypygiformes; family Rhynochetidae; genus Rhynochetos; species Rhynochetos jubatus. The sequence continues at coordinate 130,737,527 of CM050649.1, read as the reverse complement.
TCCTTTGTATTCTAGGTGAGCTGCTTCATTTTTTCTTCCAGCCATGCAGTGTGGGTATTTCTGATTGGCTGGGACAGTTATCTCACAGATCTCCATTCCAGTACAATATTTCACAAAAGAACAGAAAAACAGCAGGGGAAGTTTTGTCTGCCCCTCTCCTACTTTGAGAATAGAAAAGACTCATTAAAAATGGTATTAAAATCTAATTTACCTGATAAAGTACACCCAGATCTTAAATTTTTATTTTTTTTTAAATGAAGAAATGGAGAGATATTTTCTGGAAGAAGATACAATGTACATCTCCGACACATGCTGATTCTCCTACAAAAAATACTGATATAAAAGGGAATTTCTTTCTTAATTCTTGAGGTGAAAAACTGGTTGTCACTTTGCAGAAGATTTCACTCTTAGGTAAGCACCCAACACAGACATTTTCAGCATAAGCTGGCCACCTTTGGCAAAGTTTGAAAGGTGAAGGTAGAAGCTTAGTAGTGAGCCAGAAAACTTGGTCTGATAATGGGATGTGTCAGAAGGTCATAGCTGGCACTGTTCTCTCTTCTGCCACTTCTGAAATCCTTCGGTGTGCTGGACCCTAAATGAGCTGTGAAAATGCTTCCCCAGCAGTAATCAGCTTTTGTAATATTAAGGGCATGGAGGCTTGAAGGCAGGTGGGTCAAGAGACCCACCCATCAGGAAGGGATCACAGCCATCCTGGTGTCTTCCCAGTTATGTGTCTCCTATACTCAACTCCTGCTATGTCAAATAGAATAGGACTGTTTCAGTTGGAAGAGACATACAATGATCATCTAGTCCAACTGCCTGACCAATTCAGGGCTGACCAAAAGTTCAAGCATCCATCCTACATGCTGGATACGACATTTAGACTTGTTAAATTTCATCCCATTAATCATTGCTCAATGCTCCAACCTATCTAGGTCCCTCTGCAAGGCCTCCTGTCCCTCAAGACAGTGAACAGCACCTCCCAGTTTGGCCAACTTGCCAACGGTGCATTCAACCCCTGCACCCATATCGTTGATAAATACATTGAGCAGGACTGGCCCCAGGATTGAACCCTGAGGGTCACTAGTGACCAGTCACCAGCCAGATGTAGCCCCATTCACCACAACCCGTTGGGCTCTGTCCTTCAGCCTGTTTTTCACCCAGCGCACCGTGAACCCACTCATCCCACAGATGGACAACTTGTCCGGAAGGATGCTGTGAGGGACAGTATCAAAAGCCTTACTAAAATCCAAAAAAACTCTATCCACTGCTTTTCCTTCATCCATGAGGCTGGTGACCTTATCATAGTGTCATGGTTTAGCCCAAGGTCAGCAGTATAATTAAAGACTGAGGCAAAAAGCATATTGAATGCCTCCACTTTATTTTCATCCCTATTAGTGAGATGACCATCTTCAATACTGTCCAATGTTCTCTTTAGACCTCCTCTTGCTATTAACATACTTTTAAAAGCCCTTCTTGTTATCTGTAACAACACTGGCCAGTTTCAGTTCTAATTGAGCTTTGGCCTTTTGTGTCTTTTCCCTGTGTATACGAAACATGGCTTGTAATCTCCCTGTGAAGCCTGACCTCATTTACAGAGATAATACAGTTTATTTTTCCTCCTGAGCTCCATGAGGAGTTCCCTGTTCAGCCAAGCTGGTCTTCTGCCCCACTTGTTTGACATAACACAGTGGATTTGCTGCTCCTGTGCTTCTAAACAGTGGTTCTTAAAGACTGACCAGCACTTCTGGACTCCTAAGCCCTCAAAAGCAGATTCCCAGAGTACTCTGGAAAACAGCTCCCTGAATAGCTTGAAGTTTGCTCTCCTCAAGTCAAGGGTAGCAACTCTGCTGTCCTTTTTTCTTATTTCACTGAAAATTTTAAACTCAACCATTTCATGATCCCTGTGGCCAACAGCCCCCTTCCCTCACGTCCCCCACGAGTCCTTCTCTATTCACCAACAGCAAGTCTAGGAGGACATCTTTCCTAGTTGGCTCACTGCGTACCTGTGACAAGAAGACGTCTCCTACAAACTGCAAGAGTTTCCAAGACCCGCTTGCCACAGCGGTATGGTATTCCCAGCTGATGTCTGGGAATTTGAAATCTTCCAGAAGGACAAGGACTACCAATACTGAACTTGCTCCTAATTGCCACTAGAATAACTCATCAGTGTTTACATCATGGCTGGGTGATTTGTACTGGACACTCACTACAGCATCATTGTGTTTTCCATCCCCTAATCCTCACCCAGTCTCTCATCCACATCACTGCTAACTGTAAGGGCTGTGCAATCAAACCTCTCCCTTATGTATTATCCAACACCTCCACCTCACCTGCCCTGCCTCTCCCTCCTGAACAGCGGGTTGCCCTCCACCACAGCACTCCACTCATTCCACCAATCCCCACTAATCCCAAGGGTATCATAGCTCTGGGGGATGACCAATGCTTCCAGTTCATCCTGTTCGTTTCTCGTACTGCGTCGGTTGGTGGACAAGCATTTCAGATATGCTCCTGAGCCCTCCGTGCTCCCAGGAGCAGTGTCAATGTTCCTGCTAGGGTTGTCACCCTCTGGAGATGCCACAGCAACCCTTGGCTTACCCACTGCAATGCTGTTGGTATCCCTTTCCCTCATCCATCCTAGTTTAAAACCCTCTCAATCATCATTCCCACCAGTTTATGCCCATAGTTGCACTTTTGCCCTTGGGACAGGTGGATCCTGTCAGACCACAGCATATCTTGTCTATCAAAATCTTTTCCATGGTTTAAAAACCCAAAGTTTGGGTGGAGGCACCAGTCCTGGAGCCAGATATTGGTAGCAGCAAACTTTGCTGGCATGACAAGTTGCTCATCTCTTACAGGTTTTCTCGTTAGCGTTATAAATAATAAATCTAATAATCTGACCCCTGAAAAGACCTCTTCTATACTATTATCCAAGGCCCAACACTTTTCCAAGTGATAACTTACAGCCTCTGAGCACTGCAGCACTTGACAAACAGACACATCCAGAAGTAAAAGCGCTGTTCCACTGTGCTCATAAATATTTACTTTCTCTAAAGTAGCCTTTTCAATTTACATATCTCAGTGCTTAGGAGGCTGAAAAATGACAGAACTGGGAAAACGCAGGAATTTTAAAATATATTTTATGAGCTCAGCAACAAGCTGAGCTGGGACCCGGCTCAACCAGAGACCAGCTGAGCCAAGCTGCAGTAAAGGTGGTCCCTTATATCAAATCTGTCTACATATGTAACCCCTCTAGGAAAAAGGCAGGCAGAAATAATTGTTACGGAGGTACTATTTGCGATGTCTGGTTCAAATCCCTGTCAGAAATAATTATTTCTCTCTGTCATCATCTGTCTCTGCTGTCTACCATTCCAGAGGAAGGGTCAGCACAGCGGTACCAAGGCACCGAGCAGCACAAGGGGCTGTGCTGAAAGGCGCCTGCTTGAAGTGCGGGTTCAAATGGTAATTCAGATTATCTGGAATGCATTTGTAGTTTGTAAGCAGTGATGAACTAGCAACAAAGAAGGGCATTGGTGGGGGGAGTATAATTCAGTAAGACACTGGTCGGAGAAGAGGGAAAAAGAAGCTTTAAAATACTCTGAATGCACCAAAAGTAATGACAGCTGAATTGTGCCTTTATTTTTTTTAGATAATTGGTGTTTGGACCAGAAAAATTCATATGCTGTGTGTGGGATCCTTTTGAAAGACTAGGGCTTGTTAGAGTTTATCACAGCCCAACAAAGCTGACCATGAGCCGGTCGTGTGCGCTGGCAGCCCAGAAAGCCAGCCATATCCTGGGCTGTATCAGGAGAAGTGTGGCCAGCAGGGCGAGGGAGGGGATTCTCCCTCTCTGCTCTGCTCTCTTGAGACCCTGGAGTGCTGTGTCCAGCTGTGGAGCCCTCAACATAAGAAGGATATAGATGGGTTGGACCAAGTCCAGAGGAGGCCACGAAGATGCTCCAAGGGCTGGAGCACCTCTGCTATGGGGACAGGCTGAGAGACTTGGGCTTGTTCAGCCTGGAGAAGAGAAGGTTCCGTGGAGACCTTATTGCAGCCTTCCAGTACCTGAAGGGGCTACAAGGAAGCTGGGTGTGTGTGTGTGTGTGTCTTTTTACAAGGGCCTGTAGTGACAGGACAAAGGGTAATGGGTTTAAACTGAAAGAGGGGAGATTTAGATTGGATATCAGGAAGAAATTCTTCAGATAGAAGGTGGTGAGGTACTGGGACAGGTTGCCCAGAGAAGCTGTGGATGCCCCATCCCTGGAAGTGTCCAAGGCCAGTCTGGATGAGGCTTGGAGCAACCTGGTCTAGTGGAAGGTGTCCCTGCCCATGGCAGGGGGTTGGAACTGGATGGTCTTTAAGGTCGCTTCCAACCCAAACCATTCTATGATTCTATGAAATATAATCTGCTCTTTAAAAGTGGCCCAGCCACCAGGCTGGTCAGGCAGAAGAGCTGGTTCTTCAGGCTTACTAGGGATTTTCACAATTTAGCAATTTTCACTGTTCAGTTTCAGTGTTCTCTTTGCTCCTGGGTGCTGATCTATGTTTGTGTTAGCAGAAGTTCTACCACTCCTTGCATGAGACAACGTACAAAATCTTGTTTCTGTGTGCTGGTTTACACATTTCCTTTACAGCTAGTTGCTCTTTTTTTTTTTTTTTTAATATGATGCTTGGAAGGAATTTTGAGAAAGAAAGGCATTTAGGGCCTGATTCAGGGGCCTTAACATAGATATCGAGTGCTTTTGAGATGTCCTGTGGTATCCAAAACCTCTGCAAGGGCATGGCAGATCTGACATGGACCTTCTTGAGATCTCTTCTTTTCTGAAGCTACAGCTGGAGGCCTGAAGGGACACTTCAGGGCATCTTAAATGGCACCAAATCTGTCTTTAGGTTCCTGAATCAAACACCTAAAATGTATTAGTTGGTCTTTTGAATGCATCCAGGTAGAGGACACCGCATTTATTCATTGGAGCTTGCAAGGTTCCTATCTGCCCATTTGTCAGAATCTCTGTGCCAGCCCTACCATCCACTTGTCACCTCCCCCCAGCTCTGTTCTCACACCTTTTATGTTTAACATTTCTCAGCTGAAAACTGTGCAATATAAAATGCAGCTGCAGAAAACTGACAGCTAGATTATTTTTTATTGTACGTGTATCTGGTGCAGGAATGAAAAGTAGCTCATTTATGAACTGAAGTACAGCCAGGCCTCTGACAAAAATCAGATTATCTTCTCCTCTTCCTGAACCACAAACCCTCTTAACCCTCAGCTGTCAATATCTGAGGAGGAATACAGCTTTATAGGTTTTAGCTCAGTCATTTGGCACTTGGGAAAAGTGCTACTCATCGCATACAGGATTCATCTAAGTCTAGGAACCTAAAAGCTAGGAATCTCCTCTGAACTACTCTTGTATGTCTCTTCATGGCCAATGGTCAGAGATAGGCTCTTTAGAAGCTTATTCTTGCCATGTAGACTTAAGAGTGGGATTCAGTTCCAGTTTAAGGCACCTAAATCCAGATGTCGACATTTAAGTGTGAGCATGTGAGGTAGGCATGTAAGCATCAATTACAATCAGTGCAGATCTAACCAATACTGTCAGTGGGAACCAGATACCTTCAAGATGGTCAGCTTAATTGATCTGAAGGCTCTGCTGACAATATTGATTAGACTTTTGTCAGCTTTAATGGGAGCTTGGACATCCAGCACACATCCAGATGACTGTCTGTGAACACCTTATTAGGTGCCATAACCTCAAAATGAATCCCACTTAGGTCTTAATTAGATTCCAGAACTGCAGGTGTCTAGTGTGATTTGGGATGTTCAAGTTATGTGTGACATTCACATGAGGTTGGCAGGACACTGATAGGGGGATCACTCTGGATTGGCAGTGGGAGGCCAAGCAGGGTATCTGCACGACATTTCAAATGGCACTAAGTGTCTACAATGAGAGTGGTAAGACCTTGGCACGAGTTGTCCAGAGAGATTGTGGATGCCTCATCCCTGGAAGTGTTCAAGGCCAGGTTGGATGGGGCTCTGAGTAGCCTGGTCTAGTGAAAGGTGTCTCTGCCCATGGCAGGGGATCTGACTAGACGACCTTTAAAGGTCCCTTCCAACCCAAACCATCCTGTGATTCTATGATCTATGGTCAAGAAAAAAATCAAACCATTGCTTATGGTCTACATCCCTGACTGCTTTTGCAGTCAATAGACAGAAACACACGTGTATTGAAGAGGAGTTTTAGAATGTTTTCATTCAATAGATCTAATTAACACAATCTAATGAGTATCCTACCAAACAATGAGTGAGGTTATGATTATAGTTTCAGTGTATCAGATGTGCTTCTTTCCCAGGCAGCGCTGAACATTACCTTTTATGGTGTTTGTTGGATTAGGAAAAAAGAGATGTGAAAACTGAACCCAGAATTTGCCATCTGATGGACTTTACAAGATATGGGACTTAATTAGTAATTATGCTGGGACAAACCTGGTGACGGCAATTGGAAGTTATTGTGAGAAAGGATCACAGGATTTGGTCCAGAGGGAAAGGTAAAGAGACCACTAGTTTTATTTGTTGCTGGATTCAGTACCTGGTGTATTACAATTAAAAGATATAAAGTGACTTCTTTCCTCATTAACGCTACCTCAACCCCAATGGAGTGAAGCAGGAAGCACACAATTTACCCCTACACTTATTATTATTTCTACCTTGGCAGACTGTTATTTGTCACTAAAAGCAATGCCCAGGACATGCCAAATGTTGGCATCTAAACCCCAGGGAATAACACGCCCAGGAAAGGAAAGCTTGAATCCTGTTACATCCATGTATTTCAACACTATTATTGAGGAAAATGAGTAATTCAGTTATGTGGACTATTCAGTTTAACACCCAACTTTCCATTTGGCAATACTTTGAATTCCCAGCAGGTTGTTAAACTGCTTTATCTGCCTTAAACTTCCTTAAACCCTAGGAAAACAGGGATGAGAAATGAAAAGTAACCCTCTTGCTTGACTCATCTATCCCAAATGTCATTAAATGCAGGTTCTCCACAGGCTGGCCATTTGCCAACTGCCTGCTGGCTGCCTGCACATCTCAGCAGCTCTGCAGAGTGAGGGGAGTGCCTTCAAACTCTGAGAAAGTTCACAACCGATACTCCGGTACCGAGGTCCGTGATGTCCAGTGGGGTGAAATCTGCTCCTGAACAGAAGAAAGGCACCAGAGCTAAGCAGTCTATCAACCTCTCAATGGGTATGTTGAATGCCAAAGGGCTGCCTGAAGGCTTGTGGTGGGTCACATGGGGGTCCCAGCCCACCTCCTGCAGATGAGAGGTGAAAGCAGGGCAGAGCCAACATTGGTTTTTGCTGTCGGCTGCAAATGCTGTGTCTTCGTCTCTCAGGGGTAAGGGAAAGAAACCTTGTGGCTGAGTGTGTGCCTGCGAGCCAGCGCTCCTGGCAGATGTCTGGAAACTGGAAAACGGTGCAACTAATGCGGAACGCTTCTTTTTAGCAAATCATGGGGTATAGAGAAAGACACAGAATAGTTGCGCTCATGTTCCTCAAAGCAGGCAAAAGAAGTAGAGAAAGGAGCTGGATTGTTTTCTCCTCTATTCATACCTGGATTTCAGGAACGATAGGACCTTTCTCCGAGCAGGAACTTGCAAAAGCTGTCAGAGGAGATGGGGAGACGACAGGGTTGGGCCGGGCAAAGTTACTGAGGTCACAGCTTGGGATCTCATTCTCTTCGTGCCTCATGACTATGGTTTCCATCACAAAGAAGCGATCCCATGGCAGCCACAGTGTGTGCTCCTGGGTGATGAAGGGAGCCCGCTCAAAGTGCAGGATAATGGAGATGCCACCAATGGTAACGAGATCAAAGCTGTTTGAAGAGATGGAATGCAAAGTTAGTGCAAGCACCACTCCATGTCTTTGTAACAATTCCCTACTGCAGAAAAACAATCACAAGAATTATCATCACCTACATTTTACAAGCATAAAACCATCAGCCCAAAGAGGTTTTGGTTGGGTAAGAGCAAGTGGCAGAGGCAGGAGTACAGTTGCTTGTTTGGACTATTCAGTTTAAAACCCAACTTTCCATACGACAAAATACTTTGAATTCATAGAAGGTTGTTAAACTACTTTATCTGACTTACACTTCCTTAAAAAACCAGGAAAACAGGGACATGTTTCTTTGCATGGTGTCACCATGTATATTAAAAACATACCCATCCCTTTTTTTGAGACAAATGTTTTAGTGTTTTTCTAGTGTTATTTGATCATAGATTCTCATTTAGTTTTTAAGTATTTATCATCCAAACAGAGTCACAGATCAGATCATTTCATATGATGAAATGAACTGTTTGGGAAGTGGTTTCTCTGACACACCACCATATAAATTGTCCTGCCATCACTGCCAACCTAATACCTAACGCGGCCCAGGGAACATGTGCAGCCCAGTCATGGACCTCCTGTACTAGGCTGGGGGAAGAAATGAACACCATGCAGGCAGTCTCTGTACCACAGCACTCAGCACATAGTCCTTTTCGACTCTTCATCATTTAGAGCAGGGCAGATAACAACTTACTGCACATGGTCTGCAACTTTGCCCTACGCTACCTCCGGCCAAGTGGCTTTTCCGCCTGCGTTAGTGTTGGATGCTATGTCGGGCTAGCAGACAACCCTCCAGAGCTGCAAGAGAGGATGTTACCTCAGTAAGGAAAATATTCCTCTTTCTAATGTAAAGATATTGGGATAGGGTTTAGAGTTTTAGTTAGTTTTGTATTTAAACTTCATATCATGTCAGAGACGGATGGTTTAGGAAGTACCAGAGGATGTTTCTACTCTGTACGGACATATAAAAGAGGTGTTAACTGAAAAAGGAGGGGATTTCAGCACAATTTGAGGACCTCTCATTTTTGCTTCTTTTTTTTTTTTTTTTTTTTTTCCTTGATATCTGTTCAGTTGCAATGCCAAACGTGAGTTTCAGGTAAACAAAGTTTTCTCCCTGCTTCTCTCTTTCAATGCTTGGCGCTGGCATATGGCAGCCTTACACAGATTTTAAGCAGGTGATTATGCTTGCAGGCTTCAGCGGAGCTGCTTGTGTGCTTAAGAGCCATGTGCTTAGGCACTTCTTTATGCATAAGAACCAGGACCTGAAACCATTCTGACAGCCTTTGTAATTTCAAGGTAAAAGAGACGCTTAAAAAAGTATTTAGAATTATTTTAAAATTAATTATGAGGCTTTCAGATCAGATGCAAAAGACCCAGAGGAGCAACAATGGCTATGAACTACTTCTAAAATAAGTCTTGGGCAGGCAATCATCTGGGAGAACATTGGTTTTTTTTTTTTTCAATGGCTGATGGACTGAGGTGCCATTTAGTAAATACAATTACGAAAAGAAAGTTATTCATGAAAGAATTTTAAATTGACGTTATGGGAGGGAGTGGAAAGCATTTTAGAAAGCTAAAGATGTGTTTATTTTACCACTCAAGTAGGGGCATCAGCTTCCCAGACCCATGGAGTTTGGCTTGCAACAGCCTGACGAGTAACTTGCTGGTCCTTGCCAGCAAAGCTGCGCAGCATTTGTACTTCGATAAGAACATTTTTAACAGTCAATTAGCATTTGGCAAGCCCTTTAGCTAGGAGGGAGCAGCTTGCTCTGCATGAATCCGGGCACTGAAAGGGGCAACTGGAGAAAAGAAACAAACATTACAAATGATGCTCAGCAAGTTTTTAGGCAAGTGGGAAGAGTTTTTATTTGGAAACACCTCTGTTTCACTCCTTCTGAGCAGCTCTTGGTTTCATTGAGCCTGGATCAGGATGGTAGCCTGCTGGGGGGAAACATCTTTGCCTCTCCTGCATCCCCGAGGCAGGATGCAGAAGGGAAAGCATCACCTCCACGCCAGGCTCCAGCAGCTGTGAAAACAGAGACAGGCAGTATTTTTTAGCAGGCGCTGCTGCTCATGAGCTGTTTTTTCCCAAAGTCACAGGGTGCAGCTTTGAAGTTACCTTGATGAACTGAACACACGCTAAAACCAAAACCAAACAGAAAAACCCAAACTGAAAACACCTTCCTCGCAGCTTCCCTTAGTGAAATTAAATATACCAAGAGCAAATCCATCTTGGGATTGAAGGAACGAGTTTTTGGTTTTGCTCCTGATCTCTGATGTCTTTTTTATCACTCTGAAAAAATCACCTCTGTTGTACAGTCATATTGTTCTGTTTTTCTTAAAAGACTCTGGAGGGACAGGGTAATGAATGAAATTCTCCTAATTTATCTACAAAGCAGGCTCAAAAAAACCTCAAACCCACAGCAAAGTGTAACCCTTTCTCATCTCTTTGCCCTGAAAGAGCTGTGCCAGTTGCCAAATGTGATGGCAGGTACACAATACTGAAGAAAACTACTCGTTTAATGAAATTTAGAGCTTTATTTTAAAATGTGCTTTATAGTTGAGTACCAATGCTTCGATCCATCTCTTAACTTTGCTTTCTAGAGAAATCATGCATGCAACAGAGTGGTTTCTAATCTGTCATTTTATCTCCATGCCTTGTTATCTGAAAAAAAGTCTGTGTCTTAATAATTAGGCTAAAAACACATGGAAGCCTTGAAGTTATCAAGGAGTTTTGCTTGAAGTAACGCATCTTACATAGGACCAGGATTTCACTAGTAGAGGAGGTATCTCAGTACTGTAATAGGACTGAAACCTACTTGCAGAGACCTGGAATACAGTCAACCCACTTACAGTGGTGAAAAATTCAGTTCACTGTAATTTGAAAACTGAAATTTGACTTATGATACTCATTTTGAAACTTGGTCATGCCAAAAAACCCCTCCAACAAACCAAACCCAAAGCAACAAAATCAGCTTAGGAACCAATCTAGCTAAACTGATGCAATTCTGTCTTTAAACTCCCTTACTTTAAAAACACAGTTATTGCCCTGCTATCAGTAAACTGATTTGCTAAATCAGTTTCAGGCAACTCAGTGCACGTTTTCCAAAAATATATATTCCTGTGGTGAATATGCCAAATAATGAAGGCAGTGAGTTTTATGCAGTTATCTCGTAACCCCTGGAACAAGGTAACTGTTTGCATGAGTGGTCCCATTTTTCTTCCCAACCAGAATGACATCACAGATGGTCCAGATGACCCCATATGATTGTGTACTGCTACGGACTGGGAATGCATGCAGTCTGTTACTTCAGGAGAAGCTACTTCTTGCTTAAAAGCATCAACATCTTAAACCAAAGTGACTCAATCTCATGGAAACTGCACTGTAAAAAAAGATGATAAGACAGCCATGCTCTATTCAGAAAATTACTGAAAACTATCAAAACACAGAATAGAAACTGTAATAGCAATAATTCTTTACGTGATTTTCTAAGTGCTTTACAAATAGTATTTAACAAATGCTATCCCAATCCATAAGGACATTAAGTAAATGTTATCTGCTTTTCGCAGGCTGGCTGGCTGGCCTAGGAAGGTTAAGAGATGCATCTAATGCTACCCGCTAAATCAGCAGCGAGGCTAGGATTAGAAATAAGGGATGTCTGACATCATTTTCTGCCCTGACAATTTTAGTCTGAATGTTCTTAAATCCTTCAAGGCAATCTTTAGAAGATCTCACCACTGAGGAAGTCTCTGGATTCTGGTGTTCTTTAAACGAAGGGCTTTCGCTTGCCCGTTTATTACCTTCAGAGTACACAGATGCACTGCTGTGCCCATTCACTGGAGAAAATATCTGCATGTATGCCTAGGCAATTTTGGAAGGTATTTTTGTGATTCAAGAGACTCAGCACTGCAACTGGACAATTTACTGAATGTCAGTCGTGCACCAGACCTGCCCAAGGTTTCTGCAGAAGCAGATTGATTTGAGAGGAAGGTGAAGAGGGTGAAGGCAGAAGGGCTGACACCACACAGGCTGGGGTTAGCCTGACTGCCAGCAGCTGCCGACAGAAATCCCAGTTTCAGGATGAATCCCACTTGGTCACAGATTCCCTTGTCTGAGACAGCTGATCTCTGTCATTTTCATCACTTGAGGCTGAGTATCTGCCAGGGACTGAGTCAGCAAACTGCAGCACTGAGCTCCTTGAAACTCATTTAACTTCTGGAGGCTGCCAGCTGGCCCCGAGGAGCCAGCAACCCACTGGAGATTGGTGGAGCACACTGATGCTCCAGCTGCATCACTTTCTGCCCTGGGTCCCCTGCTCAGCTGGAGGTTGGGAAGGACAAGGTGTGAAAGGAACATCCCTGGCTTGGTCTGCCAGCAGAAGAAGGTTTATAGCAAGGGGGGAGTTGTCTCTCACCGCCTGGGAGTTGGAAAGAAATAATTACTCAAATATCGCAAAGGCCCAGGGCTGGGATAGCAGCGCTTACCTCCGTGTTCTGGTCCCACTTAGCTTACTGGTATGTTTGCTGCCTAGAGGTGAAGTGTAAGATAAGGCCCTCTGTGCTGGGTACAGCACAATTGCAAAGCAGGGATGGTCCCTTCCTCAAAGTACTTGTAATTTAAACAAAAGATTACAAATAGTAGTTGGGTATTGCACATAGGATAAGTAAACAGATGAAAAAAAGGTTATGGCAGGCATTATTGTGCAGGAATTTTGCAGGTATATTTATTTTTTCTAACACAGATTTTGTGCTGGTTTATACACAGCAATCTGATCTTGAGAGTGCAGTTTGGATCTCACTTTCACATAAAGTAGGTTCAGTAACACTGACAGAAATACTCATAGCATAAATGTGCAAGACTTTCTCCTTTTTGCAGGAACGCCCAAGCTACGGGCAATACAAAGGCACTGGCTCCAGAATCATCCTTTTCCAAAGGAGACCATTAGTTTTCCTGGGATGCCTCTTTATTATCCAGATTTTATTGTCATGTCACTGAAGAGGTGCGGGATCACTGGGAAAGCCTTCTAGTCACCATCAGTAGGTGCAAGCCCTCCTGAGCATGAACAAGGCAGCATTCAGCACATGTTGCTAGCACATGTTCCCCTCTTTCATCATAATTTTATCAGCTTTTTTGGTCAAGTCAAACCTCTAATGAAAGTCATGGATTGGAGAGGTGCTAAAGCCTATATAAATCCTCTCCCGAGTGTTAGTGGTTAGTAGTCAACACACAGAGCATGTGCAGCTGGAACCCCTTATGTTTCGTTTTTGTTCTTAAAAGAAAGGGAGCCAATTAGCACTGATGGACAAAGGATAAGATGAAAGACTTTCTTAATTTGCAAGGCTTTTGTTTTAGTTGAGCGTGATTGCTCAGATTTTAAGCACATACGCCTAACACAACTGTAATCTTAATGACTTCTTCCCAATCATTTCAACATGAATTAGCAAGAATAGAGCTGTTGGAAGCAGAAGACATCTTCTCTTTACTTGCATGGGCACTGCACTGCCCAATTGTTGGCTAAAGATTCTAAATGATATCACAAAGTTAATAAAAATAATAATAGAATAGAATAGAATAGAACAGAACAGAATAAGACTGTTTTAGTTGGAAGGGACATACAAGGATCATCTAGTCCAACTGCCTGACCAATTCAGGGATGACCCAAAGTTAAACCATGTTATTAAGGGTGTTGTCCAAATGCCTCTTAAACACTGGCAGGCTTGGAGCATCGACCACCTCTCTAGGAAGCCTGTTCCAGTGTTTGACCACCCTCTTGATAAAGAAATGCTTCCTAATATCTAGTCTAAACCTCCCCTGACACAGCTTTGAACCATTCCCACCTGTCCTGTCACTGGATCCCAGGGAGAAGAGCTCAGCACCTCCCTCTCCACTTCTCCTCTGGGAACTGTAGGAGCAATGAGGTCGCCCTCAGCCTCCTTTTCTCCAAACTAGATAAGCCCAGAGTCCCCAGCCACTCCTCACAGGACGTGCCTTCCAGCCCTTCCATCAGCTTTGTTGCCCTCCTCTGGACTCATTCAAGAACCTGAACATCCTTCTTCAACTGTGGGGCCCAGAACTACACACAGCACTCAAAGTGAAGCCACACTAACAGTAATATGGTGGGACCATCACCTCTTTTGATTGTGCTGTGTTTGATGCAACCCAGGATGCAGTTTGGCCTCTTAGTTGCCGGGGCACACTGCTGACTCCTGTTGAGCCTGATGTCAAGCAGCACCCCAGATCCCTTTCTACAGGGCTGCTCTCCAGCCACCTCTCTCCTAATCTGTACTTGTGCCTGGCTTTACTCTGTCCTATGTGTAGGATACAGCATCTGGACTTGTTATATTTCATCCCATTCATCATTGCTCAATGCTCCAACGTATCTAGGTCCCTCTGCAAGGCCTCCTTTCCCTCAAGAGATTCAACAGCACCCCCCCATTTGGTATCATCAGCAAACTTGCCAACGGTGCATTCAACTCCTGCACCCAGGTTTATTTCAATAAATAAATTGAACAGGACTGGCCCCAGGATTGAACCCTGAGGAACAGCACTGGTGACCGGTCACCAGCCAGATGTAGCCCCATGGAAACTAACAATAATACATCAACATCTTCAAAATGCATCCATAATGAACATGCTCTTGGAAGGAGTTTCGCTTTAGTGTTGACGGTAATACTGCTGTAACTGCTGCTTGAACACTGTAAATCTTATAAAGACATCCTACCTGCCATCTTGTCTGCTGATTGTGTATCCAAAAAGAGGATTGTTAACAAAGCTGATGTTCACTCCAACTAGAGGGGTCCCATCTGCCGTCATCACCTGGCCTCGAATCACACATGCGTGTCTGCAAGCAGAAAAATTATGAGAAATAGTAAGTCTTTTGGAAAATTCATTTTTTTCCTCTACTTCTGTGGCTGGGAATCCAATTAGAAGGCCAAGGCCCTTATGTCCTGGAAAGCTGGGAGCCATGTGTGGGTCTTGATGGTGGGATTGCTGCTCTTGAAGACTTTCTCAGGAGCTGTATAAGAACATTCAATACCTAAAATGAGGTTTGCCTTTAGTCTACTCTTGAAAAGCAACTGCTGCAGCATATACTTCAACAGCACTGGACTTGTGTAGGGTTCGCGACATCATGTTGGAATTTGCTATGATCAAGTTTCACAGTGTCTTAAAAATATTGCCTTAATTAAGGGCAATATTGAATTTTAGAATCAAAGAGAACAGAAACTTACCAACCACTGCATGGACATATTTAAGGCACAAAAGCCACAGAAGCATCCTGACCAAGGCTTGACGGTTCATTTCTTCCACACTTTTAGGAAAACCATGGCAGATAATTTGCTAAGTTCAGATAGCTTCCCTACAAATTGCTTGGGAAAATTAACACACTAACAGGATGGACTTTTTCTTCCCGTCCTTCTTTCCAAGTTTGGTAGATTGCACTATTTTATAGGCTACATCTATTCCAATTACTCTGTGCTCTTTAATGTGCTCTTATATCTCAGGATTTCAAGGATCTTTACAAACATTAATACTGCAAGATAGGTATTTTACAGAGAGAGGAAATAAAGCACGGAGTGATTTTCAGTTGTCCAAGGTCAGTCACAAAATCTGCAGTAAAGCCAAAGACAGATTTTCTTGGTTCTTATTCCAAAGTCTGTTTCCAGACCTCTAAGTCATTACTACACCTCTACCTTAGAAGTTTACTATAAAGACAAAGCATCACATGTCTGTGAGAGTGTCTGAACCCAATTTTTGGCTGAAGGTAACTATTTTTCTGAGCAGCAACAGCAAATTGTGGTGTCAGTGTGCTAACGTGACCCAGTGAGTGATTTTCCTAACTGCTGTCCTGCTGGAGAGCAGAGATTGAAAGCCAATGTTTCTACAGGTGCAGGACCAGATCTCAGCTAGAGTAAATCATCCCAGCTGCTCTTGCTGTCTACCCACTTCAACTGAGAAATGTTGCTTTACTGGTTCACCGAGGCAAAGGATGGTATCTGCAATGTTTTCTAAAGATGATTTCATAAACATGGATCATCAGGGAAAGATCAAGTTATTTTGTCACATTCCATCTAAAAATCTGATATTGTATATTGCAAGGATATAAAGTATAATTTCTATTTAATAAGGGTTGCACTAGTTGTACATTTCACAGTACAGAAAACAGACCATTTATCAGGAAGTCTTCAACAAAATCCTACTGATCTAAATAGAGAGCTCCAATATTAACAAAAATTCTCCAAGCATTACCAGCATGTGTTGGCAATCTAAAATGTGACTGGATTCATACACAATTTTGGAACAGGCCACAGGAAAATGAGATAATGGAAATAATTTTTCTGTCACAGAGTTTTCTCCAATATATCATCACCAGTTGTTAGGAGTCACATTGGAAAAGACTTGGAGCTAATAATATTCTTCATATTTCTATTGCTTCTCCCACTGAAGGCTCTAACTCGGCTTCCCATATACTACAGAGTCAAAATAATATTCCAATACAGTAATATGTGTGTCACTCTCTAACAGGCAAGCAAAGTTTAACTCAAAGGATCATGATGCTATGGAATATGCTGGGAAAAATGTCAGTGCTTTGAATAACACCACTGAAATCAGTAGGTTAGTGCAATTTTGCACGAAGTGAGTATGTCTAATCACGTCTGAGCTAAGAGCAGAAGCGAGGCCTCCTCTTCCCAGATTTTTCTATGATCCTTTACACCCTGCCTCATCTCCTTCTCCATCCTTTAGCGAGACCTGAGGAAGGATTTGAAACTGTCTTCTTTCAGCTCATCAAATGGCTGCATATTCTGGGAAAGGCAAGGAATCACCAGAGACTGTTGCTTGAAGACTAAGAGCACGAGGGACTTGGAATTCTGAATTACTGATAACATATTCAAGCCAACACCATGACTACGAATGTTTTAAAATACCTGAGAGACAAGACCATATATTTTTGTGAACCCAAAAAGAACACTTCCACCTGTTGTTTCTTCTTCCAAGACTTAAAAGCAAGCAAAGGAAAAAAATCCAACATATTGCCGGTGACCTGTTGTCCTACACATGTTCAAGCAGTTGCAAACTTCTAAGTAATATTTTAAGCACATTGGCCTTGATCCTCAGCTCATGCTAATGGGGGGATGTGCTTTCTATCACCAAGCATCTGGTCCATTACATCTCACTGACAACTATTTCTTCAATAACGTGCACCAGCACAACATGGACAAACAGCGAGCTTCCTCTCGCCTTGGCAGCTGTAGCAAATGCATTTGAACTCCCACCTTCCAGGAAGACACTCGGTTCCCATTCTAGACAATGCTTTGCAGCACTCCAACTCCATTCGCACATCTACGTGCTGAATAACTCGGACGATGCTGGCATCTCATCTCAGGGAAGCAGCTGGTCAGCAAGCCCAGCTGCATCCACCATCCTCCTGAGGATGATAACAATAGCTTTATTTACATGTTATAAGGAAAGATGTTCCCACAGAGGGGACTTTGTTCCCAAAGCATAGTGATAAAAAGAAGCTGGAGCAACATGCACGAACCTGAATTCAGTTAAAAGCAGAAGAGGTAGAAACTGGAGGAAAACCAAAGCTCAGACTCTGCCTGATTAGACTCTCAAATCTCCTTCCCAGGGTGACAAAATTTGCCCCACTTGGGAAAAACGGTTAATACAGTGTGTTGGAAGCAGCTGGCTCCTCTAGTGTCA
The DNA here is from genome assembly GCA_027574665.1 of Rhynochetos jubatus. NCBI lineage: Eukaryota > Metazoa > Chordata > Aves > Eurypygiformes > Rhynochetidae > Rhynochetos > Rhynochetos jubatus. The sequence goes on along the minus strand of CM050649.1, from coordinate 130,719,943 downwards.
ACATGTCCTTTCTGGAGGCAAGATCGACTACCCACCACGCACCAAGCCCCCCAGGAACTGGGTTAATGCTAATTTAGTCAGCCATTTCCTTCAGAAGACCTTGGTCTAAATGCAATTACACTACAAACAAGTTAAGTGGTCCTGCTAAGACGCTCAGCTCTGCTAGAAGGTCTCCCAATATATTTACATAAAATTATCTCTCATGTTAATAGAAGAGATTTATTCCATCAGCCTAGGCCTGCCAGTTCAGAGTGCTTTCTGCAGTTGAACAAAATTTAATTTCTTGTAGCTGAAGCCTTGTCTTCCCATTGAATAATTAACAGATTCCACTTATTGCCTCTGTTTTCTGGCTGTTTTGTTTTGTTTTGTTTTGCTTCCTTCACTACTCTTAGATGATGCCGTATGGATTCTTGCATTTCAGTAAAAAGCATTCTGCTTCTTTTTTTCTTCTTTAATTAGACGTTTCCTTTCTTTGTTTTTTAATTTGTCCATAAAATCTTCCCTGAAAGACCAAATCATTGTTGCAATGCTATCTAGAATGCCAGATGGTGTATCAGACAATTTTACACCATTGCTTTGTGAAGTCATTCTTTATTCCCTAGAAAATTAAATTAAGCCTTCCTGGTAAGATCTGGGCCACAGTGGCAAAACAGACAGGGGTGCACTGATGCCTTTACGTTCCCATTGCTCAGATATAAAGAAAGTTTGACAAGCTGTCAACAGAATTCAAGCAGACAAAACCAGCTTTAGAACAGAAGCCAGAAAAGTAAATTCCCCAAAAGCCATTTCACATTATGGGAGCACATTAAAGACTTGCCTTTAATACCGACTCTGATCCAATGTCTCATAACTCAGACATTGGCCGTTCCAATGGTTCTTTTTCATAGATGTTTTCTGCTGACACTGCTCTTGGCACTGGGAAATAGACAAAAATACTGCTTCTGCTAAACATTTTTCACTGGGAAAAGAAAATGCCATGCATCCTAAACCCCCTTTTGCTTCAAGAAACCTATATTCTTTCCTTGACTGAGGATAGGCACCATGGGAAATCTCATCCCAATGGATTTCTGCAGCTCTTCAAAGTATTTCCACCATAACTCATTGTGCCTTCTCCTTCAAAGGTTTCAGATGTGTGGAGATGGTTATCATGACTGCTTAGCCATCCTCAGACAAGTTATTCATAATAAATATTTTAATTTGCCACTTTAAGTCTCTTCATCTCTTTGAACTTGCTTATCACTTCCATGTTTTATAGGTATATGGGATTTATCCTTCTGGTCTGATTGAAACTTCAACTGAGCATCATAGAGTGAAAATCTAGAAGGTTATTACTCATTGAGAAGAGTGTTATTAATGAGCTTAGGTGATGTCAGTTATCTTTTTTCCTCTGCTACAGACTTTCTGTGTGACACTGGTCATGTCAGCTAGTCTGTACGTGTCTTTGTCCTCCACCTGCAAAATAACAATCAAGGCACATTCTCTCTTTGCAGAGACATTAAAAGAATAATTGTAGTAATCTGCTAATCCTTGCATAGGGTTTTTTACATTCTCGTGGCACTTCATCTGTGATACGCTCAGACACCTTGCTGATAAGTGCCTATAAATACAGTCATTTATTGCAAACACAATCTCATGGCTTTAGCTGTTGTGACCTTTTTGCTTGATAATAACATAGGATGAAGCAAAATGTACCTTGTCCATTTTGAGTTGAATGCACCTGTCTCATGTTAAACAACCCCAGGGCAGTCTAGTACAAGGATAGATAGAAAAATTGGTAGAATGCCAGGTACAAGCTAAGGGCATCGTGATCAAACACATGGACACAGAGAAAATGCCTGAGCTGACAGATGAAGGACAAAAGAAGAAGAGGAAACAGCAGAACCTACAGACCTTCAAGTACATTGCTTGTGGCAGTATTTTCCTCAAAGGCTGGCAGTAAAAAAAAAAAAAAGCCCTGCCCACTTGCCTCTTAACTGCACAGAAAAAAATTCTAATAGTCTTTCCTTGAACTCAGTCAATCCCTGTCTGGTTTCTTCAATTCAGTTTAGCTGTAGGAAAAGCTTAAATCGAATATCCACCTACTGATCTTAGTTGCCATCTGCATTAAGGAATTAAGGATAGGAAAAAGAATGGAAAAATCCAACTGAAGGGTTCCTTGTTAAACAAGAAAGGCACACATAGGTGAAAACATGAAAATTAAAGAGTAGTCATCCAGAAAGACTCCCACACCATCATGGATAGCGCCAGAGAATTTCTGAAAGGGTCTGGATCATGTTGGGCAGCTGGGAGACAAATCATTAATTAGGCTGAGCCAAGAAGCACGCCAGTAAGGGGAGCACCAAAATGCCAGTGTCGCTCTGACAAAGCACTGAACATGCTGACATTCGACCAAGCCTTACATGGGGACTTGCTAAAGTGGCACTGACAGGCATGGTTTGGAACAGATCCTGCCATTCAACCTTCTGAGCGACTGATGGAGTGAGAGACCCAGGAGAAGAAGAGTGGATGATGATGAGCTGAGTTTATAAGAGCTCTGACCAGGCTCAGTGAAAGAAAATCAGTTCTATACTGTTTGCAGAAACAGTGTCTACTTTGTTTGTTTAATCTACTCAGTGAAGCTGTTTATAAGGTCCTGTCACTTAAGGGTCAGGAGATGATGATGATTCTTTATGTGGGTATGGTCTTTAATGGTTGACCTTTTGCAAGAAAATTTCTATTGTCTTTTAGGTATTCTACCAAACACACAAAAAAGCCAACTGTATGAAATGCTTCAATGAAAAACAATTACTTTTTACAATTGTCTTATGAAGGACAGGGCACAAAGCAACACTTTACAAATGTGGCTAAGAAGTTGGTATTTGAAGTACAGAGGAAAGTGCTTATTATCAAGATTTACAGTAATACCTCTAGGTGCAGGTTTGTATTCTTGTTGCTTTAGGGTCTAACCTCACAATATCAATACAGTGGGTCTTCTTCATCTGACATCTTTCATATTCATAGAATCATCATGGAAGGGTTTGGGTTGGAAGGGACCTTAAAGACCATCCAGTTCCAACCCCCCTGCCATGGGCAGGGACACCTTCCACTAGACCAGGTTGCTCCAAGCCTCATCCAGCCTGGCCTTGGACACTTCCAGGGATGGGGCATCCACAGCTTCTCTGGGCAACCTGTCCCAGTGCCTCACCACCCTCTCCGTGAAGAATTTCTTCCTGATATCTAATCTAAATCTCCCTGCTTTCAATTTAAAACCATCACCCCTTGTCCTGTCACTACAGGCCCTTGCAAAAAGACTCCCCCCAGCTTTCTTGTAGGCCCTTTCAGGCACTGGAAGGCTGCAATAAGGTCTCCACGGAACCTTCTCTTCTCCAGGCTGAACAAGCACAACTCTCTCAGCCTTTCTTCATAGCGAAGGGGCTCAAGCCCTCTGAGCATCTTCGTGGCCTGCTCTGGACTCACTCCAACCAGTCTATATTCTTCTTACGCTGAGGGCTCCACAGCTGGACACAGCACTCCAGGTGGGGTCTTAACAGAGAGTAGAGGGGGAGAATCCCCTCCCTCGCCCTGCTGGCCACACTTCTCCTGATACAGCCCAGGATATGGTTGGCTTTCTGGGCTGCCAGTGCACACTGCTGGATCATGTTCGTATTCAGGAGGGGCATTGATTTTAAGACCAGCTGTTGTCCAATTTCTCTAGCTCTGCATGCATCTGCCTGCATTCTGCTCTGTGAAGACCTACAAACTATAGAGTTCTCAAGAATCTCCTTTGACATCACCTTTGTTAGCAATATTAGTGACTGCTAGTTTTAGCTCCTCCAAAAGGAAGAGAAGGTATCTTTATTGCATGACAGTTCGGTAACAACATGTAGTATCTTTTGGGACCACCCACTACTTCTAGAAAACACATAATTGAAGGATCATTTGCTCTCAAAACAGTTCCATGCTTGTTCTATCACTGAAAGACTCAGGACCTTATTACTCTGAAAACTTCTCCCAAGATCTGAACCTTATTCACCTACTTGATGTGTGTCCTTTTTCTCTGTATGAAAGCACAATCTTCCTCTCTGATCGGCCAAGCAACCTGGGCACTGTTGGAAAGACATGCCACTTCTGCCATCCAGAACATCTTGGGTCTCTATGCCTCATTGACTCACTATTTTGCATCCCAAGATTTCTCAGTTGAGCTATAATGGGAAGGTGGGAGGGTAGGGATACAGGAAGGCTGCTCAGCAAATAGGAAATAAAGAGGAAAAGATACTGCTGCTGGTCTCTGAAATTATAAAACTGGCTCCAACTATAATACTTATGTGAAACTATTTTAGAATAGAGTTTTATATGAAATGCAATGCATAATAAAGCTGGGCTGTGCTTTACTGCAAAGATTCAGTGAAGGATCCTTTTATTCACAACGCAGTTGACTAAGTAATGCTTTAAAAGTTGATGATTGCCTCCTTTACTCCAGTACAATCAAAGAAACACTCTCTTACTTTACATGAGATCTCAAAGAAACAGAATCACACTCGTATTTTTCAGGTGTGTAAAATCCAAGTCAAGCATTCAGTAGCTCATAAGGTGCAAGATAGTTTTTCCACCTAATACCGAATTATGTTCATTTCATAATTTTTTGGAAGTGATCCTATAGCCATTATTTCTGTGAGAGGTAAAGGCTTTATGGTGCAATAACTTTCAGAGATGAATAATGTATTCATGTCAAGTCTTCACAGAAAATGTCTGCAGAACTTACCAGTTCTGTATTATTACAGTATTTTACGTCTGGTATTTATGCTGTAAGCTGTGGCCATATATTCAGTTCTGCAGAAGACACAAAATAAAAGCAATTCCTTCCATTGAATCTGAGGCACCACAAAAGCAAAACTGAGCAGGACAGTAGAACAAATACATTATTCCCAGGTTAATTATATAATGAGCTCTCTTTTGATGATTGTAAGGGAAGTTCTTTAACTTCATGTAAGCTGTCTGATAGCTTTGTAATGATCCAAAGGAGTTAGGAAAAAAAAATGGTTCAATAAAATATATAACATTTTACGTTTAGGATTTTAAAACTGCTTTTTTTATGTAGGAGGTTTTAACCAATTTAGCAAGTAAGTGTCACATTCAAAGGACAGACTCATCCTGATATATTGAAATGGTTGAAAACTGTACTTGGACTCAGCTGTTAGTGTGCAACAGCTAGAGGCAACTGCCCCAAAGCTGATGTGGCCATGGAGAACTTTACCCCATCAGTGCAAAGCGAACAGGATCAGCTCACTGTTTTCCCCTGCAGTTTAAAGTGGGAAGGAGATTTTGCACTGAGCTGGCGGAGGGGTACTTGAGTACTCCAGTCTGGTCTGGGCTCAGCAAACCTCCGCAGAAGCTAAGCACCAAAGAGATGAGGGCTGATCTGCTGGAGGACAGTTCTGGGGAAAAAGACCTTGGACTCCTGGTGAACAACAGGATGACCATGAGCCAACAGTGTGCGCTCACGGCCAAGAAGGCCAATGGCATCCTGGGGTGCATTAAGAAGAGCGTGGCCAGCAGGGCGAGGGAAGTCATCCTCCCCCTCTACTCTGCACTGATGGGGCCTCACCTGGAGTGCTGTGTCCAGTTCTGGGCTCCTCAGCTCAAGAAGGACAAGAAGCTACTGGAGAGGGCCCAGCGCAGGGCCACTGAGATGATGAAGGGCCTGGAGCACCTTCCATGTGAGGAAAGGCTGGGAGAGCTGGGGCTGTTCAGCTTGGAGAAGAGGAGGCTGAGGGGGGATCTTACCAATGCTGATCAATATCTAAAGGGTGGGTGTCAGGAGGATGGGGCCAGGCTCTGCTCAGGGGTGCCCAGTGACAGGACTAGGGGCAAGGGCCATCAACGGGCAAACAGAAGGTTCAAACTGAACATGAGGAAACCCTTCTTCCCTGTGAGGGTGACAGAGCCCTGGGACAGGCTGCCCAGAGAGGGGGGGAGTCTCCTTCCCTGGAGACTTTCCAAAGCTGCCTGGACTTGTTCCTGTGTGATGTACTCTAGGTGACCCTGCTCTGGCAGGGGGGTTGGACTAGGTGATCTCTAGAGGTCCCTTCCAATGCCTAACACTCTGTGAAATCTCTGAAATCTGTGAAAACTCCAACTTTTTTCAAACAAAGTGTTAGGGTCTCACGTGAGAATCGTTACAACAGTGAGCGGGTATTTAATTTGAAGAGGCCTTAGGCAGTAAATGAAATAATCAAATCTCTCCATTGGACAGGATATGCAACTTCTAGTGATGTTGTTATACTGAATGGAGCTACTGACTCAGCTCATAGTTATCATGCCAGACATGTCCATCAATGAGCAACGTAAAACAATGGGCATGTGGGCTGCTCTTTTTTCAGAGGAATGTACCTTGAATATTGAATAAAGATTAGCCAAATATCTATGTGTCAGATCCAAGAGAATACATCAGCCTCTATACCAGAGTTTAGCCTCCTAAACCCAAATGGGCACGTCAGCACCCGTGTAATCCGGGAGGTACTTAACTCATCAGGAGTTCTGTTTTCCTGCTTCGGAGTTTTGAAGGCTCAAGTTTTGCTTTCTGCACACTCCAAGAGCTCCAAGGTACACAGGTATCACCTGAGACCTTTCAATCCAAGGTACAGGATGGTGCAAGAGTTATATTGCTGCCTTGCCTGATCCTGGAACCGTGCCGAAATCTTCACACTAGGAAGATCCTACTCATGAGTTCATGCTTGGTAATAAATATCCATTTTTTTTTAATATTTGTTAAAGACTGCACCCCTGTTTTTCTAGTGATTGTACACAGGACTTCCTTCTACAGTGAAACGGAATATAATTGCACTAGGATTACACTATATGTGTTATGGAAAGAAAGACAAGTGGATAGGAACTTTGCCTTCATGGAGTCCTGTGGGTACAAATTCCATGAAGTGGAAGCAATCTGCATATATTGCATTAGTTAATTATATGGAAATAATGCTGTGTTCAACTCAAAATCACTTTATGCTGAAATAATGCCATACTCTACAATTTAAAATCAAAAGAAAAAGGCAAACATTGAAAAGGCATATATATAGATCTATATGCCCTGTACACCAGAAAGGTAAGTTTTAGGAATATGCTTTCTTGTGCTTAAAAGGAATAATTAACAAAAGAAAAAACATTAATTCTATGAAAATTCCTCGTTATTCTCCTTTCAAAAACCTGTGATTTGTAGCTAATATGTAGTTTGTTTAAACGGAGAGTAACAAAAGCAGAATGATGCCTCTGAGAGACAGCAATGCTGGGAGGGAGAGGGTTTGAAGAGGTGTTGTGTTAGTTTAGTTTAAAATATGGAAAAATATGACCCCATTCCCACTGATGTAGGTACCATGCTGTGTTATGAGCACTCACTTTCAGGGATGCTGGATGGTGTCTAATATCTATGACACAGTCTTAAACAGATGCAGCTTTTATCTTTCAAAGTTGTCCAAACCCATAGAGCTCCATGAGCTCCTGTATCCAGGGTTCCTGCAGTTGTGGGAGCATGCGACCCACGGCATTTCACTGCCCCCCCAGCAGAGCTGCATCCTGCTGGAGCCGGGCCAGAGCCATGGGCTGGACCAGCTGTCTCGGGTGAAATCAGGAGCAGAAAGCCACACCTGATGAGTTTGGGTTTTGTGACTTCTAACTTTGTCTTCAGTTAGAAAAGAAGCGTTTCTAACGTCACGGTATTGAAATCACACTTAGCTTGAGGGAAAAGTGCAGAAAAGAGCACTTTGGTTTCCCTGGGAAGGAGCCTCAGGAAGATCTGCTGGGGCAAATCTGAAACTCTCCAGGTGTGGGAATAAAGGGGTGAAAGGAAACGACAAAGTGCTTTGAACGCCTTCCTTCAAGGACACTAAGACATCATCACAATATTCTTTGAAATCACTCAGAACTGAGACAAATGGACTACCAAAAGGTTTTGAAAACCATTTTGGTCCTCACTCATTCTCTTAGTTGTTCTTTGGCCATGATCAATACAATTTTGGTTTTGATGAGGGTTGGGATCGATGCAGTTTAACTCTGACAGTAAAAAACGTCCATTTATTTATTTATAGTAAAATAGTGCACATAGGCATTTATAGCATACCTGTCCATCTGAGCATCTACCAGTGCTTGTAAACCTGCCCAGCTGGATGAGTAAGGTATGTTGCACATCCTGGCACACAGAGTGGGCACAGTGGAGCGACGTGTTTACCTTATCACTCAGTAGTGGAAAAAGAAAATGTGCAAATTTAATACTGATCAGAATTTTAAACCACATAAAATAACTAATTTTGTGCTTAGACAACTGATCTGAGGGCAATAAGGGACTGCTCTTGCAGCTGATACCAGATCCTGCTCTCTGATCTTACAACTCAGCCGGTTATTTCTAGCTGTCCATATAATTGGGGTGGGTTAAAACTGCTGGCAGCAAGTAGATATATATAAACTGCCCCAGAAATGAAGGGGTGTAAAACACATCTACTTAAAAATCACCTGATTTATTTTTAAATATTCTTAACAAAGGATGACAATTCTTCACATGGTTTTCTGAGGTACTGTAATCCTACGCCAACATTTAACATAAAAGACTCTGTGGATCAGGACTTTAGCCTGTTCTTACAATTTTCTGACACTGTCCCTCAAGAGAGAACAAATATATCAGGTGTCCTACTTGAAAGTCAACAACTTGACACCCCTGCCTCTTGCACTGCTCCTTATGGTGATGGACAACTAAGAATGGCTTAAAAATACAAAGCAAACAGCAAGAGTAAGTGGTTTCAAAATCAATACAAGAACGATCAAGTAGCAGAAGAGTACTTGTTATCTGTTCATCAAAATGATGTGAAAAGACATTCTTTGCATTCAGAATTTAATTTAGCTACTTGCTTTATCATCATAAACACTGATTTCAATATGGGCAATGATTATTTTTTCTTCCCAAACATGAATAATATATAATTGCTGGTATTCTGGAGGAGACAAGGTCTTTACCTTTATCCATCAGGGTAATTTATCATTGTCTTTCTTTTTCTTCTGCAGTGGTAAGAGAGCTTGTCAGCTCAGCTTGTTCTTAAAAAGCTGGAGTGTAATTCAATAATAAATTCACTCAAAGGCTAGCTGTCACGAGGCATTCATTTATTTGTATCCATTAGGTGATCTGCACTGCTGTTCTCTCTAAAGGGTAGCTAAGCTGCCTTTCTGAAGCCCAGGAAATACATGGCACAGATATTTAGTCATCTCCTTCACACTGCTGCCACTTCTGCACAGGCCATACAGGAACACAAACATGTTGTGGTTCCCCCGGGGGGGACAGTCAGCCAGCCGTGACGTGGTAGAGCCCTGAGGAGCAGGCGGTGGTTCCTGACCTGAATGATGAGCGTGCCAGTGCCACAGGTGTCTCTGCAGGACACAGGACACGGAGGTCCATGTCCCCTCTGTGTTGCCTGCTTATGGGGGAGTGCTCACAGCAAGTGGGATGGATCCAGCTCCAATCCATCCCTGTGAGGATGATGGCACTGGGACAGAAAGATGTAGGATGTCCCATTCCCAGAAATCTACAGTCCTGATCTACACCAAGGAGATGACTTCATACATCATAGTGGCAGCAAAAGAGAGGAAAGGGTGGTCCTAGTAGGATGCTGGAGCCCTCCACCAGAACAAAAAGATTTCCTGCCCCCCTCCCGTTGGACAAGCTATTGAGCCAGCAGCTGGAAGGAGAGATGAAAATGGTTCATCTTGCCCCCATCTGCTGCTGTGATCTTCATGGAGACACATCCCATGGATAAGAAGGATATTATCACCTGTGTGTTGTAAAAGCAACCGGGGGAGATTCAACAGTGAGAATGCTACTGAAGAAAGGCGTATCGACACATGCAAATACAGTCAGCCTCATTTGCGTATACTAATTGGGTCCCAGATGGTCCCAGCCCATGCTCCTCCATGGACCAGTCACTGCCCGACCACTGCCGAAGCACTGCCATTCCCAGGGTGACAAGAGCAGCTGTTTGAAGGTTCAGCTTTCTAGGTAGGGAAAACAGACAATTGAACCTACAAGTCAAGAAGCCAAGTAAGCAGGAAACACTTGCAATGGTTGATTTTATCCAGATCTATAGGATCTTTAAGAACTAACAGGAACACATGATGTCTTTTAAGATCCCAAAAAAGTAATGGCATTTTTAGCAGCCCATCAGACCACGTGCTATGGTGCTGTCTCAGGGGAAAACACAACTTCTGAGGTCCTTCACGGTGACTTGCAACTGCTCTTGTGATGAGTCAAGATATTTAACTTAAGAGATGCAATACAATCACAGCTTGAGGAGACTATCTGTACACCATATTTAGTGATACACACCCTATGCTGATATTTTAAGAATGGCAACTTCATAAATCATCACTTTCTCTATAATTCTTTGTGCTAACTTAAATGGAACAAGGACTTCCATTTATTAGTTCCACTGCAGCTAATGAAAAGCAATTATTAAACTCCTTCCTATTGATCTGAATCTCTGCATTCTCTCATTCCAGTAATCTATATGCCAGACAAACATTTCTGCTTGCAGGTACTCCTTTTGAATCCCGAATCCTTCTTTAGCAGGATGTCTACAGACGGTTAGTAATTCCTTCCTACAGAGAGTTCTATCATCCGATCTATGAAACGCATGCAACTCCCGTAGGAGTTATATGATCCTGGATGACAGAGTCTTTCTGCTTGTACTCTGCTGGCACTCCCAGAAACAAATGCACTGTACAAATGAGAAATTCCCATTATTTTCCCCCAACTCTATGTGCCGCTGAACGCAAGCAGCCTTCAAAGAGAAGTTGCCATTTTTTGAAATCACACATATATGAAGACTCCTACAGTTCTTCAGTTGTATGGAGAAATTTATGAAACACGGACATGTGACTACCAAAACCCTCTACCTATCAGAATGGATACACATTGATGTAATACCAGAGTTCTCTGTGGAAAGGCTTCCGACCGAGGAATTGCAAGCTTAAATATATCAGAAAAATGAAAATGTGAGTATAATCTATTGAATATTCTGCAGACTCATCTTAGAGCAACAAATCACAACAACTGACAGCAGAGAATTCACTGTGTTAACATTTAGTCCAGAGTCTGGACTGTTCAGTATCCAGGACCTACAATCTTCAGAATGCTGATGAAATACAACAGTGTGCGACATAATGCGTGTTTGGCCTTAATCTGAATCACTGTTTTCAGCTTTCTTGGACTCCGAAGGACTTGGCAGCAAGACAAATCAGGGAAACTATCACAGCAAGCTAACTCCCTGACACTGGTGTGCTTCTAAGTGGTTCATGTCTGAGGTCAGCCTGTAGACCACCGGAGATGGCGATTCATGGGAAGTGGTACCCAAGGGATGTTGGCAATGGAATGGCTTCATGGAAGAGCATTAGGTCAGACACGGAATGGTCTGAGACCCCTCTGAGATGCAAGTGCTGAAATAAATACTCGCACAAACACAAGGCTTGTATATTTTCAGTGCCAAACTATTCACTGCTGTGTGTGGGAAAGCTGAAAGTAAGCAGTTAATGACTGGGTGGAATTCAATGGAGTCCAAACCTGAGTGTTGAGAACCACCTCCTGGTGCAGGGTCACCACTTCTGAAAGGCAACATTCAGGGCAGACACCGAATGATCTAAGAATCTGACACCCCAGGGTATGTATTATGGTGTCATGCTATAAGCACACAGTTTTAAAGGGATGACCTCCCCTGACAGCCAGGAGTGTACTTAAACAAATGGCTGAGACGCAGTCATGCAAGTCAACTGTGCCAGATGTCTTTGCCAGTTCCTGTTTCTCAATGATGGTTGCAGTGATAAAGTATTAAAACCAATCTATATTCCAGTTGATTCTTTATATTGGAAGTCACTCCAATTGCCCTCCCTAGACTGCAAGATTTTCTTCAGTTTTTTGAGGTCTCTAACAGTCATACCATAGATTGTAAACACCATTCTAGTTTCTCTCTTTTTTGGTTGTGTCTGTGGAAGAAGTTCTGCCATTGCTGTTTACAAGATACTTACGGAAAACGTCAGTCACTTGAACCAGAAGAGTTCTGCTGGATGTATGGCTTTCACTCCTTGCAATAAGAGAAGTCAGGAAAGGTGTAACTGCCCATACCATAAAATCACAGAACAGTTTGGGTTGGAAGGGACCTTAAAGACCATCTAGTTCCAACCCCCCTGCCATGGGCAGGGACACCTTCCACTAGACCAGGTTGCTCCAAGCCTCATCCAGTCTGGCCTTGAACACTTCCAGGGATGGGGCATCCACAGCTGCTCTGGGCAACCTGTCCCAGTGCCTCACCACCCTTTCCGTGAAGAATTTACGTATATGCTTTGGGAGAGAAGCATCTTTTACTGTCTGGCAGGACATTGCAGATGAGGAGAGAGTCAGGTCATGTGGCTTACACTTTACTCCTTACTGAATCAAAACCAAAATTCACTTACCCTCCTTCAAAAGGATTGTCTCCTGGGATGACGTGAGTGCTGTCCTTGCCGATCAGGAACTTGATCCGATCATAGAATGAATGCAAACTCTGCTGGGAGACAGGGGCTTGTGTCTCCTGGATGATATCCAGGGGGTCCGGGGACCCCAGGCACAGCGCGTTGATGTGGCACAGTGGCTGCAAGCAGCAGTCTGGGTCCATGCAATCCACCAGGCCATCTGCAGAAGGGTAAGGAAGATTTTAGAGCGACGGTAACATGGAGTGTCGTAGACTTCAGGGTGCAAGAACTTCCTTTCGGTGCACACAACCGAGAAATGTGGATTTACACCTACATGGAGTAAGGCATGTTCCCTTAAAGCCCCAATAAATAACCTCAAATATGCATTAATATGTAATATTTGAAAACAGACACATACACATGAGATTAGACCCTAAAAAACCCATCTTTGTGGTTAATTCTGGATTATGACATTTCACTTGTCAGTCACTCAGATAACTTCAGAGACCCAAAAAGTGTTTGTTTGTTTGTTTGTTTTTTTTCCTGTCAATATTCAAATGACTTTTGTACACTGGTTCTGTTCCCTGTGCAAATCACAGGCACACTGCATCATACCAAACCTATCAGGGTCGCTTTCAGCTGAACTAAATAGGTAATCAAGCCATGGTATCTACCATGGGTACAGCGAGATCTATACATGCAACCCACGAAAGATCCTGGCTAGATAGATGAGAAAGTAAGGGAGATTTTGCTGGGAAGGTTCAGTCTCTTTTGGCCTTTGTCACATTTACTCCATGCAGACACAGTAACAGATGACCTCAAACTCTCAGGATATAAATCTTGTTCTTTCAGCACCACTAAATTAATAATAACAACAATAATAGCAGTGGACACACATGAGGAAAGCTTGCCAAGCGTACTCTAGTAAAATGAGGGTTTGCATATCTATCAAGTCATCAGACACACAGACGGCACCACTTCCCCTCCCACCGCCATAGCAGCATTCCCCGGTTCATCCTGAGATGCCACTGTTCATTGCAAACAGCTTAGTAAAAAGCGGTGGCAGGAAAGGAAACACGAAAAAAAGTTCAGAAGAGGTTTGATGAAGCATCACATTTAGAAATAAAAGTTGTTAGCATCTAGTAGAGATGGATCTTTAAATCAGATAAGAGAACTGGATGTTTTTGTTCTGGGGTAATGGGATATGGAGCCCTTCACTTCCAACTCATCAGTTCAAGCAAGACAGTTTGATAGGGAATGAAAATTGTTACCATGTGATGGCTGTTCAAAGACCTATGTGAAATGAGTGGTTGGTCTCAGTGTAGTTTCTGGGAGCTCTATATATCAGAGAAACCACCTTTACAGCTAGCATCCTGCTGACGATTTCAGCACAGAGCCAAGAAATCAATGTGCTTGGAGAGCAACACTGTCCTGGGAGGTAGGTCACTCCTCAAGTGGGATGAGATTTGGAGTTGTCAGGATAATTTTTTATTTCAAGAAACAATAAATTAAAACAAGACAGTTTGTCGTTATTACAGATTGTGAGCTTCAGTTTCACCTGTTATACCAGTGTGAATAAAAAGTCCTAATGTTACTGGCATTACTTTGAATTCACTGTAACATAAATAGGATGAGAATCTGATCTGTTATTCCTCTAGTACTTACGAGGGCTTACACGTCGTGAACTTGGATTCAGTTGAATTATACCTGTTCCATTCTTGGAAGATTTTAGTGCCATAAAACATCACTGGCAGCATCATTTCATGCAGTTACCCATACACAGAAAACTGTGCAAAAAGCCCATTCAGCATTCCCAGAGCTTCCAGTCTACATGTGGGTCAAAGCGCAGTGAATATCTGCTGCGTGTAGACATGCACACACACACAGAGTCATTTTCACAAGTGCTCTGGACCTGCTATTGATGATAATGGGAGCAGTGTTAGATTAGCAAAAGTGCTTTTGAAAATCCCATCCATTATCCTTACCTCTGCCTGTTCTGATATCTCTAAATCTTTCTACTCCTTGCAAAATTGCCACAAAAATTTATCAGCTCAGGCACAAAACCTACCCATCTGCCTTTTTTCTTGATGACTAGCGATAATGAAAAAGAACTAATTATGTTTTATTTGCCCATTTAAAAAAAAATGACCTGCTGCAGATGATTAGGCCAGTAGGATTCTGGAAGGTCAAATCTCAGATGGATTTTGAGAGACTGTTCAGAATAAAGACCTGCATAGATGTAATGTGCTTATCATCTATAGCTACCTACCAAAAAAAAAGAAACAACAAACCAGCCCTGTTACTATATCGACTACGGTTTCAAGCAAGATAAAATGTTGTCATTTTCTCCCACACATTAATAATGTTTTCTGAGGCTACAGACACTCTGCTGAGAGGACGGCAAACCAGCTGTACCATACCTCTTCATTACCCTGTCATTCTTCCAGGCATCAGAAGTGTGTTTGGGGACCTGAAACTGCAAGACAGCAAGGAAATGTTGTCTTTGCAGGAAACAGTAGATAAATGTTTGAAGAACAGATGCACAGGACAATGTCTTGTACAGGGGGGAGTGCTGAGGCCTCGTCTGCAGAGAAGCCTTTCAACTACTGTGTTTCAGGCCTGTACGGAATAAGTTGGGGGTAATTACAACAGAGAGGTTTGTCACTGCCATCTGAAAGTCATTAAGGTCCTCAACAGCTGAAATGGGGTTTAGCTACTCCCTCGGATATCAACAGCAGTTTCAGGGCAAATCGTCTCTTTCACTTAGAAAATGTAAAGGACATTTTTGTCTGAGCCATGGAGAACAGCAGGAGTTAAGCTACACACCAGATCATAAATAGTGATGTCTCCATCCAAATATTGCTTTCTTTTGGTTTTTTTTTTATTGTACAGTCCACAAGTGATCCGCATAGTGCTCTGCGGTGCACTGCGAGGAGATATAATGAAATTGTACGCAGCTATGACTTCTCACGCCCTGAGATCTCTCACTGGATCCATCAGAAGGGTAATGATAAAGTGACATTTGCAAGAAGCTCCCTACCCATGAAGAGCAAGGCATTCAGGAACTTGCGTGGATTAACAGAAAATCAAATCAGACCAAAATAAAGCTCACGCTTTAATGGTCCAAATAAACAGACAAAAGCAAATGTGGGAAGCCAGCATCAGCAGCAAAGGAAAATATAGCACGGTATGATCTCACAAAACAATATGAAGTAATAATACAAACCACCTTTGAAATTTATAAAGCATAAAGGTGAATTTTTTTAGAACTCACTGTAAAATTTTCTAAGAGAAGTAACAGGAGGAGGGGAACATGGGATCAATGGCTTCTGCACCCCAAGTTTTGCAGCAGCAAAGCCACAAAGACCCATGATCCCTGGGTGGACTCCTAACTCCGGTAGCTCCCAGAGCACAGATACACAGCACAGTTAAGGTCCAGCTGTGGCTGTGTTTATATAGTTCTTGGGTTTAAGAAGTCGCAGCTCTCTCATGCTGCATATAGCCATAGTATGGCCATGGCACTTCAGAGCAGACAACAAGGTGTTGCTGAATTATCTCCATGCACGGTTGAAAATGCTGCGTAGAGGGATTACAGTAATTTATATGCTTCAAGGTCAAAGAGGCTGCTATGATCAGGTTGTCTGACCTCTTATATACACAGGCTGTTCTTTTTTGTTCTTTTTTTCCCCCAGAACTGGATTAAAGCTTGTCTTTTTGAAAGATATCTCGTATATCAAAGACAGCTGATTACAGTGAGTCCACCACATCCTCCGGTAGGCTATTCAAATGCTTAATTACTGATAGGAAACTGCATCTTGTTTCAAGGTTGAATTTGTCTAACTCCAATAACCCATCACTGGAACTTGTTTTGCCTGTGTTTGCAAGGTTACCAATATTTCTGTCTGCCCTGCATGCTCAGATGACTTTTCCATTTGCAAGTCCCTCCACACAAAGCAACAATCCATTCCAAACCTTTTCTCTGAATGGCTGAGGGAGATTAAACTTCTCATTGTAAGTTTTGTTTTCCAGTCACTGGATTTTGTGTGTGTGTGTGATCCTTTGATCTCTCTCCAGGAATTTCACGTCTTCTTATGTGTGGACACAAACACAGGGCACACAACTGTGGCAGCAATATTGGGTACAGAAGACAGACTACTTCCCAACTTTGGGGGTTTTATATTTCTAAGGTTCAGAGCAGCCTTTTAGCAACAGCCCTGCACTGAGAACTCATGTTGAGACAATTATCTCCAGTGACCTCTAAATCCTGTTCTGAGTCATCGCTTCTCAAGAGTCTCCCAACCCTTAAGTATAACACTCTCGCTTTGTTCCCAGGAGTATTATCTTACATTTTGCGGCATTAAGACACATTTTGTTTGATTGTGACCTTGCAGCAATATGACTCAGATAACTCTGTATCAAAATGATCTGGGTACCATATTGACCACCATGCCAAGCTGCAGGTGACCTGAAGATTTTACCAGGAGAGTTTTAAACTACATTGTAAGACAGTGATGAAAAGGCTGTATAGGGTTGGATCCAACAACCAATCCCAAGGGACTCCTCTGAAAAAGCTTCGATTGTGGATGCCTTTCTACTAACAAATTAATTTGGAGTTATGTCACTGAGTCAGATTTAAAGCCTTCTCTTGTGTTCCTCAGTATTTCTATGTAATACAAGTTTTTACATCTCTGAGACATTTTAAGCATCCTATATAGACACAGGTGCCCTTAACACCTAGGCTGGCAGTCCTGCCAAAAATAAAACCCTTTTGCCAGACCTCCTTTGTGTAAAGCCATCAAATTTAGATTCAGATTGGATATCAGGAAGAAATTCTTCATGGAGAGGGTGGGGAGGCACTGGGACAGGTTGCCCAGAGAAGCCGTGGATGTCCCATCCCTGGAAGTGTTCAAGGCCAGGCTGGATGAGGCTTGGAGCAACCTGGTCTAGTGGAAGGTGTCCCTGCCTGTGGCAGGGGGATTGGAAGTAGATGGTCTTTAAGGTGCCTTCCAACCCAAGCCATTCTGTGATTCTACGATTCTATAAATACCTTTTGCGAGCTCAGAGTTACCATGGGGTGAATCAAACCACTGCCTCTGTGAAACGGAAGCTATTGGCAATACATAACCAAACCTGGTAAGTAATGTGATCGGTGGATTTCATCTTTAACTAAGAATCATGTAATCATAGAATAAGTAAGACTGGAAGGGACCATGGGAAGTCATCTCGTACATCCTGTCTCATTCCCTTCAGAGAGAGACAGACGTGAAAGAGAATCATCAGGACTCAGCAAAAACCATTCCTTTTCTGCCATTGACGGTGAAGCAGCTCCAATATATTCAGCTAAGATTATTTTTTAGGGAACCAAGTCCACTTTGATTAGATAATCTGCACTCTGTACATCACCAGACAGCGAGTTTTACCCTGGGATTACTGAATCCAGCTCATTTCTTGTAGGTGGAGTTGGAATACCGTTTTCAGCAATATGGTCTATCTCATTTTAAAGACTGCAAATCCACCAATCCCATGAGTGAGCTCTTTGAAACACCACCTTAGACTGTAAACTCTTTGGAAGCAGAGACTGGCTTTTTATTTTCTGTACTCAAAACATCTGAAATGCCAGCACAACCCAATGAAATAGCCACAATTCCAATTAAAGATTTGTATCTACAACATATTTTCAGCCTGGTCTGCATGCAAGCATTGCTTCAGGAAAGGGACTAAACTCTAAAGCTATTTGTGCCTTCTTGGAGCAAGACCTTGGCCTAAAAGGCATGACACTTGCCTAACACCAGCTGGAAAACACTGGTATTAACTGACCTTAGACACTCTCACTGTAGCAACTGGGACAGCTGCATTAGATAATGGCAATAGATCTGAATGCTGACCTTATTCAGGAGCTTCATGAGACACTCAATATCATAACTGTCTTCCACAAATAGTCACCTGGATGCCAAATTTAAGATGACTTAAAATTGATTGGCTTTCAAACACTGCCGTGACCCACCACTTTCTGAGAATAATGCCCTTTATGATGTTTAAATAGCATGCAAAAAAATACAGCCACCCAATCCAACCAGAAATTTCGAAAATCTGGAGGTACTGGGGTCATTGTGAAGAACTCAGGGCTGTGTCTCGCTTACTCTGCCCGCCGGAGCATCAGGTGGGCTGGAGGAGTACTACCTCAAGCTCTCTGGTATTTACCACACAAGGAGTTGCAGGATCCAAGCCAAAAGTAATTTTCTTCTCAAGAAAATAACAAATAAACTGAACCTGTTCCAGGTGTGTTATGACAGAAACAAGGTTGGTATGGCAAGCAACACATCTGTCAGGTGGTTGGCTCAAGGGGACATAATCCTTCCCTCCCAAGCACGCAGGACGGGGCACGTGCTGAGTACTAAAGGGGTTTTGTGATTGTTTTCCTTGCCTGTAAGCCTTCCCATCCAGACTCTCCATCTTCCCTGAAAGCCTTCTTTGCTAGGAATGAATTGAGATCCTAAGGCATACAACCAGCCACTAACTGATAGGAAAAAATGCGTGCCTACTGACCACCTCTTATGAGGAGAGGCAGATCTTTTGGCTTATCTCTAAACTGCGATGAGATAACGTGACATACTCCCTCACCAGAACAAAAGCGAATTGACACATTCCTAGCCACTCCTACCCTGCAAAATAATGACTCTTCGGCAGCAATGGGGCTAGTGTCACTGCATTCCTTGGGCTGCTGTTGCACTGGCTGGCTGCAAAGCGCTCACAAGCCCCACAGCAGTCTCATTCCTCTTTCAAGTGCTATGCAGTCTAGTTTCCAAGTCCCTCACCCACCACCACGCAGTGCCAACAAGGTGTCGAGGATTAGAGTTTTGTACAGAAGAAAAAGGCTGGTTTTGAGAGACTGCCTCTGCAGTAAACAAGATCAGCCGAGAGCTAATAAAATTTCAAATTAGCTGTGACTTTTCATGGCCCCACAATTGTGTTGGCTGATTTAATGGGCAGCGTCTTAGCTCACTGAGATTGAATAATTGAGCATTTCTGCAGAGTTATGGATGCAGCAACAAAAATCCGTCATGCTAACATCAACAACAGAATGCAAATAACCTTCAGCCAGAGGTGGTGTTATGTGTTTAAGCAGGCTCTGACAGGGGCTGCATGTCAAGTGTCGGGCTGGAACAGGCCACAGGTAGGCATGGACCAGTTTGGAGTCAGAGAGCATCCTGTGGACTGACATGCACCAGGAGCCTCGGACACAGAGGCAGTCAGGAGGAGGTGAGCCTACAGAGCCTTACTAGGGTAAATCTGGGAGAGCATACTTGACGTACTCAAGGACTGCTCCTGCTGAAGATCATGAGACTTTTTGCCACTGACTTCAGTGGGAAGAGCCTCTGTGAGCAACTGTACTAGGCAAAGCAAAACTAGAAATAAAAATAACAATAAAAAACCACTGTCTTGCAGGAGTATTTTCACTGCCAATGAAAGCATAAACATGCACTGATTATAGAACTAATTGCATGTCTCACCTCACCCAGTTCTAATCTTTCACTTTCCATTCTGGTCCAGTCACCAGGAAACTTTAGCACTTTTTTTGGGGATACTGTCAGTCTGGAATTACTGCAAAAGTTTGGATGAGGAGGGTTTAAAACGCAGATGTTAAAAGGCAAAATGAACTAAGTGTTAGTCTTTCTTACCCTTAAGCAAATCACATTTTACCCTTCCAGCTCTAGTCTAAACTCTGGCAAAATAAAGACTAAAGGAAGGACACTACTTCTGCACAAAACACAAGCTGCTGTTCATGTGAGTGCTTGTGCTGATGAAGGTTTACAGAAGTAATGATGTTCTGCCCTGAGTTGAGGACCAACACTCAGTTTACTTCCATTGGATTTGAGTGATAAATAGGTTTTAACCCAGCACGTTGCAGAGAAAAAAATTACCCATTCAACAAAAGAGTCGTAGCTTTTGGCTCCACTGTAAGGAATCAAAGGGAAAAAAACCACAAGTGTAAGGGACAACAGCAACACGACTATCAATGCCCTGCGGTCATGTTAGCTACGAATGGTCTCTTTGCTCTATCCCACCTGCTCTGTTTTGATTTTCCCTGAATAAGTTTCTCACCAGTTGTATCACAGCTAAATGAGGCTGTTGGCTGCCTGCGAAAGGAATTGCCCTCACATCTTTCCTTAAGTGCTCAGCATATGTTTGCAAGCTCAAAATAATATCGACATATGTAATAGTAATCATGTATTTGAATTACAGGACTCGTTGGGCTCCAGTGCAGAAGCAGAGCTCTGCAGTGCTAGTCACAACAGAAATACTCAGCAAAAAGTTCATCCTAATCCAGAGCTACATTTTTGTTAAAAAAAAAAAAAAAATCTGAAACGAAAAAGAAGGGAAGTGGAAGGAGGAAATGACAGAAAACACACGATAATCACCACTCTCTGGGCATAAACCAGAGCCATAATAATGTGTTTAGAGTCTACAAGTTCACAGCATCCCCCAAATTGTCATTGCTCTGGAGAATACAGTTGATGCAGCTGGTTTCATGGGTTTCTTCCTTTCTCCAGGCAGGCTTTTAACAAGGGGACTCATGCATTGCACAGCCAGCAAAGCAGCACAGAAACCAAGCAATCTATGTTTGGAGCAAAATCTGTGAAGCTGAGCAAGTCACGTGCAGGCCCTTCCCAGCAGAGACTGGCATTCAGACAGGGCAGTAAGTATAGGTCGCTTAACCATGCCATACCAAACTTGAAACAGGGACTCAGAAAAAGGGACTCAGAGCTTAGAAATGCTTTTTGGGAGCAGCGGGTTCACACCCTCAGCAGCTGAGATACCCTTGTCACCAAGGTCTCTCGCTTTCATGGCAAGTGCTGCAAGTGTTAAGCTACTGCTGAAAAGTTCACCCTAACATATTCTATTGACAGAATCCAAGGCAATTCAAGCCATCATCTGAGTACAGCTTGGAAAGTGGTCTCAAATAACTCAGATATAGGCATGTTTCTCAAATCCTGGTCAAGAGGAAAGTGACCGTGCACTCTATACAAGCTGAGCACTCTAAGGGACAAAAGTTTGGGTTTCTAAGTGGAATTTCTGTGTGAACGGGGAGGCCAGAGTTTGCCTCAGATGGTAAAGCAGGTCTGTCAGAGATTTCCTGAATCTGTCCTTTTAGCACTGGTTCCCAAACTTTGTTTAAGCATCTTTTCAGGCACAGAAATGCTTTGTGAATTGCGTGTCCAAGCCTGTCTTTTCTGAAGATGGTTCACAGAACCATAAAACCACAGAATGGTTTGGGTTGGAAGGGACCTTAAAGCCCATCTAGTTCCAACCCCCCTGCCATGGGCAGGGACACCCTCCACTAGACCAGGTTGCTCCAAGCCTCATCCAGCCTGGCCTTGAACACTTCCAGGGATGGAGCATCCACAGCTTCTCTGGGCAACCTGTCTCACTGCCTCACCACCCTCTCTGTGAAGAATTTCTTCCTGATGTCCCATCTCAATCTCCCCATTTTCAATTTAAACCCATTACCCCTTGTCCTGTCACTACAGGCCCTTGTAAAAAGTCCCCTCCAGCTTTCTTGTTGACCCCTTAAGGCACTGGAAGGTGCTGTAAGATCTCCCTGGAGCCTTCTCTTCTCCAGGCTGAACAAGCTCAACTCTCCTAGCCTGTCCCCATAGCAGAGGTGCTCCAGCCTTCTGAGCATCTTCGTGTCCTCCTGTGGACTTGCTCCAACTGGTCATGTCACCTTTCAATACATCTTATATACCAGCAGTTCCTCCTTCCCGTCAGTAACTTCCCTCATTTCAGCAGACAATGGTACATTTCTTCTGAGACAGACACTTTCATGGTGTCTTTCTGAATCTACTAATCAAAGGCATTTCATTAAGGACCAGTCAAATGTACCGGGGACTCTCCCAATCTGTCAAGACTACCCACGGCCACTGCTAGACCCTCAGTTCACAACACGTCATCCTCAGCAATGGCACAACCACCGCCTCACACCGCCCTCCTGACAGCCCCAGTGCTAACAACCAGCAGCGGGTCATACCCAATGCAGAATCAGATCAGAGCTGAAACCCAAAAATGTGAAGCGATCATTTTGCTCTCTTACTCGAGGAAAGGTTGATTAACAGCCATCATAAAACAAAGGAAGAGAAGCTGGGTGATTTATAACAAATTATACCAGTTACCCAATCTTTTCAGGTACATCAGACTTCCTCATCTTTTTAGCAGTGCTTTGTGGTTCCTCCAGGATGACCCTGTTGTTTGACTGTATCTATCTGTGACGGTAAATGCTAATTTATGATGGCTGTTTTCCCAGGTGTGTTCAGATCTCAACACTTCCCTTCATAAATGTAGCTAGCACATTAATGCATCATTTTTTATGGTTTCGAGGAAGCAGACAGCTCCCACACCATGCCCACGGGACAATCTTCTAGTGCTATAAAAGCCTTGCAGGCATGAAGTAAAGGTTCATAAGAGTGTGCAAAAAAGAAAAAAAATCTATCTGAAAGCACCCCATCACCTTGTCTGCAGCTCCAGAGTTTGCAAAGACAAAGGTTTGGGTTCTGGGGTTCTCCTGGGTTCTTTACAAATCCTTTTGCAACTCTGAAGCTACCTTCAGGTGTAACCCTACATACTGGCAAAGAGCAATGCAGACTCCTGCCAGCTCTCTAACGCGTTATTTGGCGTGTGGTGGGCAGATGGTGGACATGTGGGTGTTAAGAATGCCACTGTGCAGTGCCAAAATTCCTCTTGCTGAAGAATGTGAAAAATCTCCCCACTTTCAATTTAAACCCATTACCCCTTGTCCTGTCACCATCTGCCCTTGTAAAAAGTCACCCCCAGCTTTCTTGTCAGTCCCTTCAGGTACTGGAAGGCTGAAAAATTAAGTTGCTAAAACTTCTATGCAGTGGTGTGAAATATACATTAGGATAGGACAGCATTATTGGACTGGGAAGATTTTCCATCCATCCATCCATCTATCTATCTATCTATCTATCTATCTATCTATCTATCTATCTATCTATCTATCTATCTATCTATCTATCTACATTATCCTGCAGTAATCCTCCCTAACACAAGCCTTTGGTAGTGTTTAAATTGGGAAGAGGCAGCAGGAACCAGCAGACAACTCAACATCAACCTCTAATGAATAACAAGGGATAGATAACATTAGGAACATTTATATTTTACTTTTCATCCAAGAAAGACTCTTGCCTTTCACAAGTAAAGTAGATTCACTTTGTCTGAGCAGGGTTCATCAGCTGTTTCCAACTGGAATTGTTCAAAGCAGGAAATGAAGGATGCAGACAGTTTCACTTCCTAGAGAACACGCAAGCTTTACCCTATCTGGAAGACTTGGCTACATCTGGAAAAGCCCAAAACAGTAACAAAGGCCCTCAAGTGAAGTTACTGTGTTGATCAGACAGAACTTCTAGACCAGAAGAGTAATTTGGTTTAATATCTGCAATTCGCTCATGTTTCAGGACAATGAGGTGTTTCCAGATAATGATGTGGTGAATCAGCCATACAGTTAGAGGATTTCTCCAGAGCAAAGATGGTTAACGCATGTTTGCTGCCCAACAGTGCATCTGTGAGACTGAGAAGAATATCCTCTCCTCTTCCCCTCTCTTCTCCCTGTACACCCTGTCCTCATGGAGAAGTCTACAAATGCAATGGAGCCCATATTTAGCCTATGGAATACCAGCCTCTACTCAAGGCTTTGTCAAATGCCATTAACTCCACTTCTAGGACTTGTCACAGAAGGTAATTTCCTTGGTCTTTCAAACCTTCAAACTTCTTATTCTTCAAGCACATGACAGAGCACTCAGCGTGGGGTGAGACAGGACTACTCTCAGATAGTGAGTGTTTGCAGCCATGAATTAGAGAGGTTATTTTCTGCCAAAGAGCGACAAGAACCACTTTCCTCAGCTCATTTTAAGAGAAAAAAACTCCTATTTGTTGTAATACAGGTGGCCTCTTAAGTGAAATGTGCAAAATCCTAGCCTTTTACCCAGATTGTTAAAGCTCTGTCACTGCACTGTTTTCCCTTGACTGATACTGGATGATCGCCTGCTCTCAGTTTCTTGCTGCAACTCCTTTCAAGTTGATGGGCTTTGTGTTTAAAAGTGTAAATAAAGTGGACCTGGGTGTGAAACCTAAGTGCTAGCTTTGACAAATGACACTTGTGGGTGGAGAGGGGACTGTTCTCTGAGACACCTTTTTTCTAACCTGAACGGAGATCACATTTCACCGAGTCTCTCTCTGAGTGACTTCTGCTTAGCTTGTTGTTGTTTATCTGAACAGCCTCCAGGTTTAAGAGGCAAACACACCCTGTAATTTGGTACCCGTCTCCCTCAGGGTATGATTAGGCTGGGATCTGATGAAAAAGATTCTGACTTCATCTCCCATTATCCTGAGGAATTTCCGGCTGCAGGGATCTTGATTAGCAGACACTCGATACCACATCGTGGGGACCAGTTTCTGATGAGCTCAGGCCGAGTGAACCCCCCCGTAGTGTGAATGGCCCCAGTGTCTCAGCTTCAAGAGATGCTGCTCTGAGCAGAAAGTGACTCCAAGGGCAGCAGTTACCAACCAAAACTAGGAAACTATGAGGTGATACCTGGAATAGCTCAGAGAGATGATGCCCTAAATCTGTTTCTTTCTGCTGACAGACCCACAGTGACTAGCTCAGACCTTTGACTTCTAAATCTTCATGAAAGGACTACTGTCTACATTGCCTGCATTCATGTGCAGATGGAGACAAATTCAGCAAGAGCACTGAAATCCTTTACAATAAGTGGTTAAATAAACCACTTTTCTCCAGCCCCAAGCATGTATCACTCCAGAGACTGTGACAGGACCCCAAAAGAGGGAGAATCCATAGTGTCCATACACATACCACACGCTCTTTCAAGAAGCTGCTCAGGCCTATGTCTCTTTAGTGAAGCACAAGAGTTTCCCAAGGTATAATGTTTGTGCTAACAAAGTGTCTACATCGAATATGGGTTTGATTCTGCTTCCTAAACACAGGTGTCTAGTGTCATCTGAGTTGCCTCTGGATAGCTGAGACATCCAAAGGCACACATATATGGTCTACTAGAGATCCAAGCTATTGTGACGGGAAGACAGAAGGTAGTTGGAGTACTCTAGGATGGTGCTGGACAAAAGGCAACACACATTAAGTTGAAACATAGAAAATTACAATTAGATATTAGGAGAAAAACATTTACTAGAAGGATGGTCATATACTGGAGCTGGTTGCCCAAAGAGGTGGAATCTCCATCCTTGGAGGTGTTCAAGAGTTGACTGGACACAGTCCTGAGCAACCTGATGTAATTAGACGTGCTTGGAGCCGGGAGTTGAACCAGACCACTGCTGGAGGTCCCTTCCAACCTTAATTACTCCATAGATGTTCTTCAAATGTCTCCAGCTGTCTTGACATAGGGATTAGCATAACAGCTAGGAAACAGGTCCAGAATCAGCCTTTCTTCAGCAGTCCATGTAACCATATTCAAATCCCTGTGCTAGACAAGGAACTTGGGCTTCAAAGCAGAAGTGCATGACCATTGCTGATGGTCCCTCCATCTCAAAGATTGAAATTCTGGATTTGTGCTCACAAATACAACACAAATGATCCACTAAAATATATGAAAATCAAGTTGAGAAGGCAAATGTATCCCAGTTCCAATTTCCACCTGAGGAGAGTCCTTAGCAGTAATATAGCAAAATCAAAGGAATAGGATAGACTACGAGATGGATTATCTGTAAACTGTAATGCACACCATTACATGTATTTTTTCCAGTGTCCCAAGAGTAAAGTCAACACTCATTTGTGAGCCCCGACACACGAATAAGCTGTCACAAGGCAATATGTTACAACCCACCCATTGCTCCGCTCTAGCTGTGTACCTCACTGCTCCCCACAAGTTCACCAAATGCAAGTTAGCAGCTGATGTGCACTAACTTGTAAACATGTTGGTGCCTTTTGCCTCTCCCATCTACATCTGCTGACCTGCAGGCTAGCAAGGGGACCAACGGCTCGTTTCAAGGGGAGGGTAACCCAGTTACAAGGTTAGCACCTTGAACCAGGAGATACGAGGAGATGGTGTTCCACCAACCTGCTCTGAGTCCAGTCACGCGCTTTTCGACGTTATACAGATGTGGTCTACATATGTTAGGCTGGATTACTCCTTCCCTCTCTCTCCTAAATATTTCACAGGGGTTTTGTTGGTTTTATTTTTCCATGGAAACTGGGATTATCCTTGGCTCTATTTACCATATTTTTACACATCTGATGTGATGAACTTTATTGCTGCCCTGTGTCAGCTGTAAATAGGAAAGGCGAGTACAGTGATATTCAGTTTCATGTGAGGCAAAAAGCAACCTTTGTTTTACAGTGTGTACTCTTTGTACGGTTCTCTAATTTTTTCCATCTTTTCTAAAGGGATAATTTGGTCCATTTGCCATGCCAGATGTGCAGAAGTATTTTAAATATTCAATCAGAATCCTAGTTGCTGTGAAGCAGATAATCACAGTCTTGGCTTGGCTATTTTTATTTTTTTAACTGTACTGTTCTTGTGAATATGATAAAACAGAGGCTTGCAAAATGCAGTCTCCACTTCATAGTCTGGGTCCTGGCCCAGACTTGTGGTTTACAAAGCCTTTCGCTGAGTGACAACAAAACAAATTATGCAGTCTCCCTTATGCCTTAAATTTAATATCTCATCTCCTGCCCTCTAATTCAAACCTTCACACTGCACCAGGGTTTCCTTTGTAATGAGATAACTCTGAATATTAAGTTTGCATTACGCAGGGCTATTATTCACATGCCTGACATCATTACATATGGAACTGTAATCAATAAAACATGGTTCAAGAGGGATTGGATGGCTTGTGGGCATGGGGATCAGTCACCAAAGCCTCTAAGTTTCTGCAAAACATCCATCCCAAGTCAGTAGTGACCTACCAGAGCGCCTTGATGAAAACCTCAGGCGGTGAGGCCAAAGTTCGAACAGTCAGGGCCATTTGCTGTCTGAGGTGGTCCCATCGTGTCACTGCTGAGCCACTCGGCTGGGGTAGAGGCATAGGATGAGTGCATAGACTCTGCCTGCTGTCTGGTATATGGACTTAATCTGAGGATAAACAAACCTCCCTCTCAGCCCTGGCACCCCAAGTCCAAATCCATTTCATTTGAATTCAGATCCAGGCTGGCTGAGTCAGCCTGGCAGGCTTTTCTGTCTGTTCTCCACCAGCTGTCAAAAAACAATCTGCCCTGCAGAATCAAGCCCAGATGACTGTTCACTGTGCAAGGTTTATAGGCTCTGTGAAGCCTGACATATCACATGTGCTCATGTCCTACCTCCGTCGTTGTCTTTCCCGTCGCCGCATGCTGTCTCCATGGAAGTATCGCAGCCCGCTCCTCTCCAGCCCAGCTGGCAGACGCAGTGCCAGCCATTCATGTCCAGAGTGCATCTGCCGTTGCCGTTACACAAGCCAGGGCATCCCTCTGCAAGGCAAACAGCCACACATTCAAATGCACTGGAAAGACAAAGCTGGAAATGGGCTAATTAAAGAGCTTTTTCCCTTTGTCTGCACTTTATTTCTCCAGTCCCACTTGCTGTCTTCCCACCTGGAGTGAACTGCCCCAGTTCAGTATCAGAATGGTGGTGACCACTCCATGGGTTGCTGTTTCTGGCTCTCCCAGGAGGTCCTCACAGCATTGCCTCACTAATTGGATCGAGGGAATGCTGAGCTTCAGGGAGGCAATGAGATTTTCCTGCTTCATTGATCGTAACACCCACCCTGCCCTCTGAGTCTCTCAAAGCCTTTGCTTTGTAAGACCAACATTTTGGGTTACCTAAATTGCATGTGAGGTTAAAGTTCCCCACACTCAGAGGGATAATGCAGTTGGATTTCGACAATACTGGTAAGCAGTCAAAGCTGGCTGGAAAAAGAAGGCAGAAAATATTTGGAGAACACCCAATTTATCTATTGTAGTAATTTTGGGTGGGATTCATCTCATCTGGCTATAATTAATCTATAATGGAGATATCTTCAACTCTCTGTAGTCAGCAGAGAAACAGACATAAGTCTCCTTGTACGTGTTAGATGCCCACACTGATGAGCTGAATGATGCTCTGGAAACACCCATTTCTCCCCAGTGACTAGAGAGAGAGCCCAGTGCCAGGACAGGTGTTTCTTTTATAGGCGATAAAACTTACGGCATATAAAAACCAAACTCCCAGTCTCCTCACTAGGGTTTGATCTTCTCATCCAATGACCTCTCATCAAGATTTCCATTTTTTTTCCCCCCACAAGAAAATAGCAGAGTAATTTCCACAGTAAGCGGCAGTGGGAGGGAGGCTGCTTTGCTTATACAGTTCTGGGGGGTTTCTACCTGCAGAGCTCAAAAATCTTTACCGTGAAGCAGTCAGAAATGTAAACCAAATTTTACAGCTTAGGAGACTAAACTACAAGGGACTGAAGTGACTGTCAAGGTCACTCAGCAGGACTGATTATACCAGGAGCACAATTCTGTCTTCCTGAGCCCTGTTTTAAGGCAATCTCTGTATGTGTGTTGTGCAATCCTGCCACATAGTTTGAGTTTCTTCAGGCCTCCAGCTTCGCAGGGTAGGTTTGTTTGTGAAACTGCAAACAGCCCAGACTTATCCTGTCCTAAAGGGTTACAACATGACGGCGAAGGGTGCTGAAAGGCGGGAGGTGTTGCAACACCTGGATGACTGCATGATGCACCAGAGATTGCCCAGGGAAGGGTGGGACAGCCTGTAGAGCACACCACGTCGTCGTGTGTCCAGCGCTGTGGATGTGTCACTCAGAAATGCCTTTTTACTAAAGAAATGTTTCATGGTGAACTTTTAACTTTTCTAGGGTTGTTTTTCTAACAAGTGACAGATTTACAGGGACTGGCGGGAATAAGGAGCAAAGGTGGTAAGGCAAGGTCATTTGAAAGAATCTTAAATAAATGCTTCATTTACAAACATATTTCTCGTATTTCAGTCTTTTAAAATGTGTATTTGGGGTGGGACATATAAAATGTGTGTGTGCATTTTGGTATTTATACACTATATCAGTATTTATATACTACAGTGGAGCTACTTATGGGCAAGACTACATGAATTTCTTCATTTTCACATCCCACCTTCAGTTACTTACAACAGTGCCAAGCTTTTAACCATTTAATCTGATTTTTTTCCACACTAGAGCTAATTAATGCGTTTGTTCCCTTTCCTTTCAGTACAAAACAGAAGCATTCATTGGTGTTGGTGAATGAGCAAGGAAGAAGTGTACTGTTACAATAACCTGCTAAAATTTCTTGGCTAGGTAGGTAATCCCACTTTGGAGTAGATAAATTCAGTTTGGATGGGACCATCCTGACAGTAGAGATATGACTGTTTTCCCCTCTTTATAAATCTGCCTAAATTTGTCTAGATGAAAAACCTTTAAAGAAATCTGACTTTAGGTGTGTTCTGCATGGCTCCATTAGTGCTTGGCTGGTGGATCATCGTTGAGCACACTTCATGATTTTACTGCTTGGACTCTTCCTAACCCATCCTAAAAAAGCTCTTTTCTATCCTACAGTTTCAGAAGCTGAGCAGGAAACTCCTTGCAAAGGTGCTGTGGTGTTGACCCAGACAGGAGTGCAGTGAGAGCCAGAAAGAGTTGAGCGATGACAAGTTAAGACACCCCTGTCAAAGGGAGAGGGTTTGGATACCACTAGGGTTTTAACCCAATAAGAGGTGTTTAATTCCTGGAGCGGGCTCTTATTTTCTGCAATGGGAAGAAGATAGGTTTCAGAAGTTTCTGTTGGGAGCTAAAGCCAAAAGGTCTCCTGGGTTTGGTTCCAGGCCATACAGGAACAGGTCCTAATCCTGGAAAAGGTTTAGGTTAGGCCTATGAGGTTTGACATGATGAAAATTCAGAGGGAAAAGAATTTATTGGTTTTGTTTCAACTATATTTTGCATTTCATAATATCAAAATCAGAGATTATTAGATAGAAAAGATACTGTAGTGATTGATCACTTGCTCTGAGACCGACAAAAGCAAATGATCTTCAAATGTCTCACATGAGGAGTGTCCAGCAAGTATAAGAAAAAACTAATATAACTATAAAAATTAGGAGCTTATATGGAGCTGTGTGTGCTCTACTCTCCCAGACATAGGAACAGGGCAATTTGGAGTGGCAGAAAATGGCTGATATAATTAGGATGGGAGCACCTTCCGTATCTGAGGAAATGAGAAGAGCTTGATTTGTCTACTCTAGCACAGCAAAGGCTGAAAAGTCTATGGTTGTTTTCCACAAATGCACGGAACAGATAAACAGTGAGAAGGGAAAACAGCTATTTAAGGTAAAGAGAATAATGCTGGCATAAGAACAAATGGACATAAACCAAGCATGAATGAATTCTGGCTGGAAATCAGAAAGGAAAAAAAAAATATTTGCCAGGATCAAAGGAATAAAATTTTGGAGTAGCCTCCCAGTAGGAGTATTAAGGAGAAGAGGCCTCACTGATCTACTCATAGAGCTTGGTGAATTTATATACTTTCACCCAGTGTGGTTGCCCTTGACAGCAGAAGACTGGACTCTAACTGAGGAGACCCCTTTCAGTCCTGTCTTTGAATTTTGTGTGAAATTCATTGTCTATATGAAATGTGTTCGAGACTATCTGAATGAATTTTCATTATTTCCTTCAAATCTTTTTGATCTGGAACCACAGAAACAAAGTCAAACACCTCAGAAGGTGGACAGAGGAAAAGCATCTGCTGGGAGACAAGAAACAGAAGCAAGCGAGAGAATCTCATGGGATGATGCCTTCCCGAAGTGTCCATTCCTCTTCCTTGACTATTAAGGGAACCCAGCATGACTAGCTGAGATGTAAGCATCCATGCTGTGGATATCTAAACCAGGATAACTCCAACCTGTAATGTCAAACTCCATTGTTTTGGCATCTTCAAAGTGTAGAAAGCAAATTTACCCCTTCCCAGCAAGGACAGAGTCATCCCTGGTTCCTAATGAGATAAATCTCTTCCAGGAAGTCAGACAACACTGTTTCCTAACGAGATACATTCTTCTTCACAGATCCATGAACATGAAAGTTTTCAGATGTTAACCATAACATTACAATGTGTAGCGTAGTGTCAGGGCTATGAGGATTAAATTGTACCTCTCCTATGTGTGCTGGGTTCAGTCAGGAAAGGGTTAACTACCTTTATTGCGGTTACTAAGAAGTTGCTAAGAAAAACATTGATAAGGCCTCAGCTGGTGCTGGGGATGGCCTGTACCAAACCCAAGGTCTTTTGTCTGCTTTGGATACTGTAGCTGACCCAGACTAACCAAGGAAGTATTTCATCCCATAGTACGTCATGTTCTGGGTCTCTTGGGTAGGGAAGGGGGTCCGGTAGCCATTACTCTTCCCATTACTCTTCCCTTCTC
This sequence comes from Rhynochetos jubatus, assembly GCA_027574665.1. Taxonomy (NCBI): domain Eukaryota; kingdom Metazoa; phylum Chordata; class Aves; order Eurypygiformes; family Rhynochetidae; genus Rhynochetos; species Rhynochetos jubatus. The sequence goes on along the minus strand of CM050649.1, from coordinate 130,688,045 downwards.
TCTCTCTCCCTTACTCCCTTGCTCGTCTACTCTCCGGGCACTTGCTAACCCTCCTGCGTTAGCTGCTTTGCCAACTCCTGTGCTGGCTCGTTTGTGTGGGAGTTGGTGGGTTGTTTAGAGTTCCTGGCTGTGTTATTGCTGATCAGTTCATTTGGAATCTGCTGCGTTAGCTCCCGGGCTGCGGCTCTCGGGCTCTCTGGGTCTGATTTTCACCACTCAACATCTGGGTGTGCATTGGTCAGTGGATGGTGGGAAACTGTATCATATTGTATACATTGTATCATATGTTTTATTTTCTACTATTTTAATTATTTATTATTAGTAGTATCTGTACATATTGATTTAGATTTAATTAGTAAATAGTTCTTATCTTAATTTTATGAGCTTCCTTATTTCTTTTTCCTCCAGTTCTTCCCCTCCACTGAGGAGGGGAGGGGGATTTGTGAGAGTGGCTTCGTGGTATTTTGCTAGCCGGAGTTAAACCACGACACTATGCCATGGGTTTGGTAGTAGAGCAAACAGTTTTCCCAAGTAATGAGAAAGGAAACCATTAATAGAAAACAACACCATTAAATAGGAGCTGTCAGAAGACTTGTAGCTTCACAAAATTAGAAGTTAACTTGGATGGGCAGACCAATGTATCTAGAATAATGGACCTGTAAATACCACTATTTCTAAACTGGTTCACTGCATAAAGACTTGGCCATCAGTAACACTGCAGAGACAGGAACATACACTATTCCCCATTCCACAAACGAAGCACTTCAAAGCACTTGACAAAAAGATGATACAAATAAACTTTATCTTTTCCTTTCCCCCATGCTGGGGAATAAAGCAAAAAGATCGTCTTGTCTCCAAAGTGCTTCTGAATATCAGCACAGCAGGATGGCTTAATCCTTACAGATTTACACCACCATAATCTTACAGCTCTGATTTCTCATAGCTAGAGTCACTAATGATTCATTATTCCTGTTTGTGGTTGTTAACTGTATGTGGGTGACCATGAAATATATGAATATTGGTGGGGGGCCAGGGGGAATGCTTTATGTGAGTTTCCAACTGAAGTACATGAATGTGCTGCTGAAAGGTGGTGATACTGCGGGACATTTGCAAAGATGTCAGGTCTGCCATGCAAGAGACAACACAGGCCAGGGAAGCAATAGAAAAAGTGGACTAAATTTGATTTAGACAAGAAAAGAGTATAAGAGGCAAAGGAGACTGTCACCAGGGTAAGAAATTACCCTGTCATTTTAAGACTGTTGGTAAAATAATCTGCTCTTAATGATCTGTACAGTTAAGGCCTTCTCTAATTAGTCCAATTATAAACAATGCTCAATGGGAATTTTCTTCAAGCCAAGCCTCATTGACATTTGAAATTGGACTTAAAAGATAAGGCTATTATCTTTCCTCCATTGTCAGTAGGAATGCACTGACGGATGCCCTAGCAAGTCCCAACAGACAGTGGTTGAGCTCTGAAATAAGCAGAGGATTGCTGAACGCAACACATGAGGATGCAAACACCTGGAGCTTGAGAGAACAACAATCAGTAAGTGGTCTTCAGAAGTTCTGTAGGGCTGAAGGGGGGACTCAAAGCACCAGCTGATCCCTGCAAATTATGAGAAAATCTGTAAAGTGTCCTGAAAAACACTCAACTCTTAAACTACTACCATGGTATTTTGACAGTGAGAATCCAGAAACCCTTATTCAGACACAACCTGTAAAATGAAGATCTAAAATTACTTGCCAGAGCTCCTATTGCTTATAACTACAAATGAGGGAGCTGGCTGTAGCCAGACCTTGGGTTCACACTGCTTCTCAGACTTCAGCAGCAGCCCAAAGAAGTCCCCTTGTAGCCATCCCTGAATTCAACTGTTGTTCAGCACCTTTACATTTCAGACTAGCTGTCTGTATGCTCCGATACAGTGTTAATGCGGTCATATTTTAAGAGTGAGCATTGATAACTAACAATAGAAGTTAATTAGGTTGATGTACCATCAGCTCCAATGGCATTCTGGATGGAGAAGCTCTCTTTAAAATCAGCACCTATTTAATAGTAGGCATCTCTTTTCATTTCAAGTATTACCAGTGTTAATTAGGCCTTAGTTTAGAAGACTCCAATTCCAGTTAGAGCTTCTTGGTTTAATCATGCTGATGTTTGCTCTTGAAACTTGCCCTCCAATTTAGAAACAATTCCGCATCTTCTCTGACTTACTGGTTTATTGTAAAGCTGTAGGAAAGACCCAGCAGTAAATCAGGCTCACCCTTGACAACATGGGATTACTGGGAAGGGATTTCAACCAGAAAGATGTTAATAATTAAGAAAGCCAAAAGGGCATGAGTAATTTAGTTTTGAAAAATGCACACCATGCTGTGAGCCAAGTAAAAAACATGTACTTTTAACGTTTCAGCTATTGCTAATCTTTCCAAAAGCAGCCATGCATGGTAAGAGACAATCTTTTATGCTTAGCATGTTGCTTAACCTGTTACCCACTGAAATACTCACTAAATATAATGTGTCTTTATTCTTGGGCATAAAGGTGAGTCAAAAGGCTATCCAGAGGAAAAACGACAGCTACAGAAGACTTAATAAAAAAAATAGGGTCACTGAATGGACAATTCAGGACCGAAGGTCCCTGGACGCAGGCTCTGCAAGCTGATTTCTAATCCTTTCTATCCCCTTGGTGCTTATCTGCTATCTTCTGATCCGACCTTCTCCAATACAAGTTGAGATGAAAAGGAGACCTGGGGTTTTGAAACATGAAACACTGAGGTGTTGAACATTAACAAGAGGCTCTGACTGAACTCCCTAGTGATGGCCCATATCTTCCTCTGAGGATGCCACCACCATTACTCCATAAGGGCACAAGAAGTGACCCTCCTTCCTTGATCTATGAAGGAGAATATACATTTTTTTCCTAATTTAAATAAACTCGGGTATTTTTTACTGAGGCTAAGCAATGAGAGAAAACTAACTGCCACTGAACAATCCACTGATCCATAAACAGGGGTCCAAGGATAGCTACCACTTGCTGCACTACACTGAAGACAGAAGTCTCCTTATTTAAACTGTGAACATTTCCCTATCATTAATATTTGTTTGTGTATTCAAGGTTTTCCTCTATTTGTGATTGTATCTGAACCTGTCTTTAAGCCTCAGTGGAAACAAGAGAGAAACATTAGACTGTAAATTCATCAGAGAAGTGAAGTCAGTAGGGTGACGGTGTTTCTTGTCACACCACAAGAGCCGTTTGGCAGAGACTTCATTTTAACTGTTCACCGGACAAATATTTTGGCATATCTGTCCTTCTTCATCAGCCTCTCCCAGCTGCTATTTCTGATTGCTCACAACCTGAACAGGAAGGTAATGCTATAGAAGAAACTGATTTGTTCAACCTGATTTTTTGGTTTGTTTAACCAGCAAACATATGACGCTGTGTGGTGTCAGCACCGTGTTGCTGTTAATGCCAAATCAGCCATGTAGAAAGATATTTGTGTCCAACTCAATCATATTTATTGTCAGATTGTTGTATTTAACTACATGTGTGCTATTTCAATAGTTTTAGAAAGCTAAGTGCATTGTGGAACTGTCTATTTCTATTTAAAACCCTAAATGAACGTAGCTCATTACACTGATTAATAAACAACTTAGATTATTTTTAAGACAGCAGATCACCTCTATTCCATATTAGCTTAATTCCATTTCTTCTCAGTTGAAGAAAGACCTAGGTCCTAGACTTGCTTTACATTTACAAATAGGAACATTCTTTGTAATGTAAATTAATGTAATGTTACTGATTTAAATAGAATTTATGGATTTATACAACCAAAGGCTTTGAAGTCATAACACTTTTACATTAAAAAAAAAAAATATATATATCATTACTCAAGGTTCCCATGTAAGACTTTGCAGTCACGGATCAAAAACATGAAGACTCCACACAGAAAGGGCACTCACCTGCTGGTTACAAATGGATCATAGACATTAATTAAAACACACCACTGTACAGGGCTTCTGCTGTATTCACAGACACTTTTGTTTCCTCCTGACTTTCCTTACCTGCGTAGGAGGGGTGAGGATGAGAGATGATTTGGAGGGGAGGGCAGGGACATGGGGATGGGTAGGAACACTGATACGATGTTAACACAGGGTCACGGCACTTAGGGAGGTACTTCCTACCTAAATGACTGGAAAGTTCACGCTTCCAGACATTAGGGAGCACTTTGGTGACAATGAGGAAGAGATGTAACCTCAACACAGCATGTTCACGGTGCATTTTTTAAAAAGAAACACAAAGACAATAGGAAAAATAGGAAGGAAGAGCATACCTTTCACTACCTTATCCAGATAGTGAGCTTGGGAGATAAAAGACAGGACATTTAAGGTAGGATTGAATAAGTGCATTGCGGCTTACTACGAGACTGTGCAGGTGCTAGAAAGGCAAAGGAGAGTTTGCTGTGATATGAAAAGAAAAACCTTGATTATGAGGAGAGAAAAAAGGGAGAAGGGTGGAGCACAGCCCTCCTCAGTCAAAGGGCTCAAGAAGGCTGTGTTTAGGCATCCAGTCGTCTTTGCTCACTGAGATCAGGAAGAGAAACAGGAAAGTTTTATATATATATTTATGTGTTTATATATATAGTTATATATGTATAAATACATATATGGCAGAATATTGTAATGCTCTGCTCATTTGCAACAGTCTACCTCTGTTTTACTGACTGCTTTTCTTTTCACGAGGAAAACCAGTGTCATTTGAAAGAGCTCCACCTCACCGGATTGTCTTTTTACCGCAGAAAGATGCACAGTCCTCCTGTGACCTTACCAGACTGGGAAAGGCTTTTCCCTGGATCTTCTTAAAGGCAAAACATTGAATTTATACAGCATCCTCTAGCCCCAGATCAAATTACTGTACGAATATTAAATTAACCTCATGGCAGCTCTACCAGATAGGTAAGTATTAACATACTCATTCCAAGGAGGGCTAAAGGAAAAAAAAGAAAGTTATAGATGTCGTGGGAGCAGTCATGTGCCCAATTCCCATGTATCATTAATTTGGAACCCACCTTCTGATTGATTTTCTGGGGTCAAACATAAAGTTGATGGCAAAGACACAAGCAGAAGCTAGGAGTCTTGCCTCGGAGAGCCCTTGCACATGCCAGCAGGCGGCACTCCTTGTCCTAACAGCAGCTGGTCTCTATTAATAAATAAGAGGCTCTGAGTCTTGCATTTCTCTCATTCATCACCTGCTTAAGCGTTATTTCTTTTGTTCTCCTGTCCACTCCCTGCAATTTCTCAGTTGTGTGCTGGTACCCTTTTGAAGAGGATTTTGTTTCAGGTTCACTCATGGACACCCCCCACCTGGGAGGTCACAGCCCTTGCAGGAATCATTTTTCCATCCTGAGAGTCTAACACTTCCGTTGAAGCACTATTGTAAGTAAGCGGAGAGGGCTGGGAGGATGTGAGCTAACCTAGTGTGGGGCAGTTATGAGGCTGGGGGTTGAGATTAACTAACCACCCCGGTGTAGTGGCAGCGATGCAGGAAGCATGGCATCACCATCTACTTGGACTGTGGCTGAAGCCCAGGAATGTGTCTTTTGGATTTTGACATCCAGAGCAGCCCAACCTGCAAACTCAGGACCCAGTCATTGTGCAGTGATGGCGGTGGAGGCAGCTTCCAATGACAACCATGTGTCAGTTACGTGCCAATGCCTTACAGAATCACAGAATGGTTTAGGTTGGAAGGGACCTTAAAGACCATCTAGTTCCAACCCCCCTGCCATGGGCAGGGACACCCTCCACTAGACCAGGTTGCTCCAAGCCTCATCCAGCCTGGCCTTGGACACTTCCAGGGATGGGGCATCCACAGATTCTCTGGGCACCCTGCTGCCTTGTAATCTGAAAAATACTGGGACCCTTCTATGGGAATATTCCATAGGAGCATGACTCTTTCTTCTCTAAACCTGTACAGTCTTATACCCACACTATATTTCTGGCAATAAATTATCATTTTATTATCTAGAGATACTCCTTTGGAAACCCTGCAGGCGTGTGAGACATGCTGGGGAACTGAGTAGGGGCTCAAAAGAAAAGCTACTTTCCTAAGGTGTCCTCTGTCCCCAAAGGCACTGCACGCAGCTCCATGGCACCACCCCCCCACTAGAAGCCACTGTCCTTTCAGAACTGTTATGAGGGGAGCTCATGTGGGCATTTTTCAGTCTGAAAGCCCTTTAATTTCAACAGCCTGAGCTATCTTGGTTTGTTTTGTCTGAAACATTGGGAAGGATAACACGAGCATTTCTCTTGGCTCCTACAGAGGGTGGGAGGGAAGTGAGAAGTGAGTGATGCTAGGGACAGGTCTTTGGGTAGGACTTCTTCCCCAGCACATCCTCTTTTTTCATTTTTCCATTTATCTTCTCCATAGGGTAAAGTGGACTAATTTGAAGGGGAGGAAAACGTAGCCCTTCAGTGCTGAACCAGTGACGGCACAAGAAGTCAATGTCACAGGGGCAGGGAAAAGGCCTGTTTTTGAAGTTCATCTGTGCTTGATATTTACTGTCAAATATGCTGTCAAACTACTTAAAGCCAGATTACTTTCAGCTTAATGCAAAATCATGTCAGAACAAAGCAGCAAGCATATATTTTCCACTGACTGCTACAACCATGGCCTTCTCTTGCCCTGAGGTTGCCATCTCAGCCAGGCCAGGTGGGGTGCCAGAGGGTCAAACACAGCTCAGGTACTTCTGCTGAGAGCTGACTATCTGCTCTGTTGGGCTGGGGGTAGCAAGAACCTTCACCTGACACTGGTCGACTTATTTTAGGATAGAATTATAGAGTACCAGGTTGGAAGGGACCTCAAAGATCATCTGGTCCAACCTCTCTCGGCAAAATCATGGTCTAGGCAAGACGGCTCAGCATTCTGTCCAGCTGCATCTTAAACGTGTCTGATGTTGTGGAATCCACCACTTCTCCGGTGAGATTATTCCAATGGCTGACTGTTCTCATTGTGAAAAATTTTCTTGTGTCCAAATGGAAACTTCCCAGGAGTAACTTGTACCCATTACTCCTTGTCTTTTCCATGTGAACCCCATGTAAAAAGTGAGTAATCGTTTTCTTTGTAGCCACCCTTCAAATGCTGAAATATGCTGATAAGGTCTCCCCTAAGAATTCTTTTCTCAAGGCTGAACAAGCCCAGTTCTCTCAGCCTTTCCTCACATGGCAGGCTTCCCAGTCCTTGGATCATTTTTGTGGCCCTTCTCTGGACCCTCTCCAGCCTGTTCACATCTTTTTTGTGTAGCAGGGACCAAAACTGAACCCAGTATTCCAGGTGTGGCCTGACAACCCCTGAGCAGAGTGGGATGATGACTTCTTTATCTTCGCCGGTGATGCCCTCTGATGCAGCCCAGCATCCTCTTGGCTCTCCTTGCAGCAGCAGTACACTGGTCACTCCTATTGAGCCTGTTATCCACCAGGACCCCTAAATCCCTTTCCACAGAGCTGCTCCTCAACCAGGTACATCCCACACTGTGCTGCATTCCTGGATTATGTCTTCCCAGGTACAAGACCTTACACATGTCCTTGTTGTTCTTGTTAGCCCACTCTTCCAGCCTATCCAGGTCTTCCTGCAGGGTGGATCTCCCTTCCAAAGTGTCCCCTTCCCCACTCAGTTTGATATCATCAGCAAACTCCATCAGGGTACACTTGATCCCATCACCCAGGTCACTTATGAAGGTATAAACTGCATTGGACCCCATACTGATCCCTGGGTAGCCCTCTTGTGACAGGTTCCCGTGGTGTCCAAGCTGACAGTTCCCAACCACGTGCTTCATTTGACTTGTGATAGTCACCAGGAGGATTCGTTCCATAACTTTCCCAGGGACTGAAGCAAGACTGGTGGGTCTATAAATTCCTGGATCCTCCTTTAAGCCCTTCTTGTAGATGGGGCTGACAACAGCCTTCTTCCAGTCTTCTGAGACATCCCGTGATCTCCAAGACTTCTCCAATATTATGGAGAGCAGCCTTACAATGGTGTCAGCCATTCCTCTTGGCACCTCTGGGTGGATATTGTCGGGGCTCCTCGATTTGTAGGGATCAAGCTCCTCTAACAGTTCACATACCAGCTCTTCACTGATGGAGGGTCTGTGTTTACATCAACCGGGATGCTTATTCCCAGGGCCTGGGGCCCAGTAATGCTGGTAAAGACAGAGGTGAAGAGAGCGTCGAAAACCTCTGACTTTTCAGCGCTGTTGGTGATTCACCTCTCCTGCTTAATGGTGGGTCGATATTTTCCTTCTGTTTCTGCTTGTTGTTTATGTAGCTGAAGAACCTTTTCTTGTAGTTTTTGACATCTCTGGCCAATTTTAATTGAAGCTGAGCTTTTGCTTTTCTAAATATATCTCTGCACACCCCAGGCTCCACAAGGACCGAGCTGCATTATGGATTTAAATGGCACCAGTGATGTGTTAGAAAGTTCGGGAAAAGAGATCAGGATCCACCTGTAATATGCCTTGTCTGGATTCCAGCTGCTCCAGCAGAAAGCGAGAGGTACTGATTACAACCCCGGCTATTCAGAACATGTGTGGTTATTTATGCAAGAAGGCTGATGAAAGGCAAATTTAAGGGGGCAGATTTCTCAAAAATCTGAGTTTTGCTAAGTAAAACAAAAACCAGCCTGATGGCGCCCGTGCGGGACGGTCTGTCTGCCTGTCTGCCTAGGCACTTGTTATTGCACACATCAACAGTGTGTGCTAGGACCCGATTTTCAAAAGGCATTAAGCACGCAGCTTTTGGTCAATGGGAATTAGGCACTGAGGTGCTCTGAAAATCCTGCTTGGTAGACTCTTGCATGTTTGGAGAGGTAACTGTTGGTCCCTCAGCACCCCAGAGAGTCCACAGTGTTCAGGTGCAGCAACTGAACTTCAAACGATGGCTTCGGTCCTGTGTCCAGACTGCTTAAGGATGATGAACATCCCAACTCCACCATACAGGGAACACCTCTTTGCCATTATTTTTCTAAGCAACTCTAATATGAATCAAGGGATCAAGGGAATAAGGGATTAAAGCCTGGTGCTGGTATAATATCCTACAGAGAGACTCACATATCAGGTACAATCTCAGTGCGAGGCCTATGGAGGCAGAGGGAAGTGTCCCTTTGTGTCCCTGAGGAGGGAAGCACAGCACCTTGGGCACTGTCCAGGCCATACACAGAATCACAGAATGGTTTGGGTTGGAAGGGACCTTAAAGATCACCCAGTTCCAACCCCCCTGCCATGGGCAGGGACACCTTCCACTAGACCAGGTTGCTCCAAGCCTCATCCAGCCTGGCCTTGGACACTTCCAGGGATGGGGCATCCACAGCTTCTCTGGGCAACCTGTGCCAGTGCTTCCCCACCCTCTCAGGGAAGAATTTCTTCCTGATACCCAATCTAAATCTCCCTGCTTTCAGTCTAAACCCATTACCCCTTGCCCTGTCACTACAGGCCCTTGTAAAAAGTCCTTCCCCCAGCTTCCCTGTAGGCCTTGTAGGCCCCGATACATACCATCAGCTGTATCAAATTTGAGGCCAGGCTGCTACAGCCATGGGAAATTTCGTGATTTGTTTATTAAACCTAGGAAATGTTATGTGTTGCTACCTTTGAGCAATCCCACAGAGTAGCCTACTACAGAGCTGAGTTCTGATTTGGCCTTTCAGATCCCACAGCGGGTGGGCGGACTTCACCGTTAAACTCAACGCTTCTAAACCCACCATGCTCCCTGGATGCAGTTTGGGCCAGAATAGAAGAAAGTTGAATTCTTGCAAAGTTTCTAACTGGAGGCAACTTTGGAATATGCTGGAGAGCTCACCACAGGAGTGTTGCACTGGGGCTGTTGTCACAGTTGTTTTTTTTCCTTTTAAGAAATAAATCGATTGAAGCATTCTGCCAGGTTTCAGGATTCCTGCAGTTATATAATCAACTTTTTGTTCTACTCTTTTTCCTGGATGCTCTAAATTTGCTGAATTAGGATGATGAACGCAAGCTTCTGCATCAATTTCCTGGTTGGGAATTAACTGGAGTTCCTCTAATGAAATCTCTGAATGTGAGCAATCAAGCTAGTATATCTGGTAACATGACCCTTTGTATGAGCAAACAAAATTAATCCACTGGGATCAGAGTTCCCTTGAACACCGTAAGAAAGAGCCTCCTATGACCTACAAAACAAAAGGATTTCTTACTCTCAGACATGCTCAACAGGAAATGGAAGAAGTGTCCTTTACTGGTATCATCCATTTCTACCATGTTACCTGCGCACATGGCAATGTTGTTAAAGCATCACTTCATCGATGGGGTTTTATGCTTGTCAGTGCTAAAGCAAACCGGGCCATGACACAGACATATAAGGAATTACTGTCAACAGAACAAGTTGCCATGCAGGGAAATTACACAAGGACAAGGGGAATGCTTTCCACATACTTAATGTAATTCCAAGTCAATGTCCTTTCATCTGTGCCAATGTAACTAGCTTATTACTTCTTCTAAAGCTATTCAATTTTCTTGGATATTTATGACTTTGCCAAATCTCCTTTACATTCTACACATTTATCAATGAAATATTCTGTAGGAAATATGGTTTACAGCTTCAGAGCCATGAGACTATGTACAAATTTGTTGCTAAATCACCATGCAAGAAGATGAGAAAAGGGGGGACGGGGGGAAGTGGAAAGAAACAGAATTGCTCCAGCACTCAAAATATTAAAAAATGAGTCCTAAACCAAGGCAGTACTGCAATAGGAAGGTAGTACCACGCAAAATGATAGCGTGCACCACTAAAATCTCAATGCTGACTGCATTGCAGTGCTAGCCTTTCCCACGATAACATGGATTCTTTATACTTAGAGTGAGGAATACTACAAACAATGGGGTAAATTTAATTACCATAAAAGAGAAAAGCTTGTTGTTCAAAAACAGTCCGGGCATATCAGCTGTGTGGAGAAATATCATATACCAAACTAGTGGTATTTTGGTTTTGCAGCAGAACTAATGAAATAGCAGTGAGGGTATGAATCAGGGTTTTTTGTGCATAAATGACTTTCATATAAAATTGTCCCCGGGATTTGGGGTCTTTTGCTAAACATTTTCTTTTCTTTTAAAACTCTTTCATGAATGTGTGTTGCTTTCCAAATCAAAAAGTGCTTGAACACAAGGCTATAAAATAATATGACAGAAACACAGGATTCCAATTAACACAGGACTGCTCATTTTAAAGTCATTTAAGAGAGGGGTTTTTTTAATCCCTTCCTCATGAAAAGAAATGAAAGCTGCCAGGGACATAGAAAAGAAAGCAGAATGTGATGTCTAATGAGACAGAGGAAGCTTTAAGAGCTAGATATTTTTCATTAGGGGATGCATGTGGAGACCATAATGTGGTAGGGTGACATTAGCATAAATAAATGATAAGTAGAATTGAGCCACAGATACGGTTTGTACCATTACCCTAATGCTGGAATGAAAATATTGTGATCAGGGTTCATTTCCTGTCTGCCTGCCTGTGTGCCAACTTACCTGGTGTTCAAGAGAAGAAAGTGATGTCTACATATACCCGAGCTGATAATCCACACGGGTAACTGCGCTGCATTTTCCCAGGTATTACTAGTGGTTAATTTTGATGTAGTGTGATATGTATCTATCACTGCATAATGAAAGCAACATAGAGGTAAATTTTCTTATCTTTAAAAGAAGTTGATTAAAACAAAGAGACTAGAGGAGAATTCTCACTCTGGAATAACTCTTCTAAAGTCAACTGTGTTTTTTCAGGTCCACACAGGAATCACTGAGAACAGAACTGGATTCACTAATTTAGTTTTCCATTAATGTATAATAAATGGCATCTGGGGAGTTTTAATGCTGCTGATTTTATAGCATGACTACGGAACGGGGACTGAAGTGGTTGAACACATGACGGTTAGAATAAAAGGAAGAAGGGAAAATGCATCAAGAAGTTAAGTGAGATGAAGGAGGAAGGTAAAGCCAAGCCAGCTCATTAATGATGCTGCAAATTGCTTAATGTGGAAACTGCACCTCTCTGCATGATTTCAGCATATTGGTGGCATCTTATTAATAATAATAATAGACATGACACTGAGAGCTCAAGATAAGTGCTAGGTGTGTGAGGAAGGCAAAACCAAAGAGAGGAAAATGAAATGGTTAGAAAGGAAGCAGAGCAGACAAGTGATAAGCAAGGCAGTGTTAACTACCAGCCAGAAGTCATACAACTCTCGTTTCCTCTTTTATAGTGGCAAGCAAAGTGGCAGTGCAAATAATGGAGCAAACAAAAGGAAAGAAAACTTTCAATGAGATGCATGTTTTTGCAAATGCTGTTGGCATAGTAAAGAGAAGTTGTGGAGGCTGCAGAAAGACCTTTTGAGAGAGGCAAAGTAGGATGTTTTTAAAAGCATCTGGGTGCCATTTGATGGCTTGTCTCTATAAGATCCAACACCACATAGGTGTACTTCACGTCTGGTAATAAAAAATATGTACAGTCATGTCATCAACAAATGAAAGGACATTTTGTCTTGTTCCCACATGAAAATGTATGATGTCAGAACTTGAAATCCAAGAACAAAGGTGCTCATGCTACACTGTGTCACACATATTCAATTAAGCATGCGCCTTTCCTCCTCCCTGATCATCAATTATTCTTTTAAAAGTAGTTGGTTTTTCTTTCTCCCTACCAATAGTGCAGTGCTCTCCGTTCCAGCCCGGGCTGCATTCACACTTGCCGTCCCGGCATGTCCCGTGCTCATTGCAGCGTGGGTGACACGCTCGCTGATCACAGGCTGTGCCCATCCATCCCTCCTCGCAGCGGCAGGTGCCTCCAACACAAATGCCATGTCCTCCGCAGTCGGCTGCACAAATCTCTGTGGGAGAGGAGAGAAGAGAGAGGAGGGGATAGGGGTGGAGAGAAGGGAAAGGGGGGAAAATCCAGAGTGTTATTGTTGAGAAAAGCAGCCACACTTCACTACCTCGCCTTACAGGGCAATGAAAGGAATTCCTGGAGCTCATAACACTAATCCTTCCTGACAATAAGAATCTAATAAGTATATTACAAAAAAGAGACGGACATGGATTGCAGAGGTCTGCTGTGATTGATCCTCCTATTCGCTTTCTAATTCTCTTCCACTCTGTGAGCTTTTGTGATCACCACATCTGAAGGGGAAGGCTCTTCCAACAAACAGAACAAAAGTCACATTTAATTAAAGTCTGGTTAAGTGTGGAAACAATGTGCTGACTAACTACTGATGCTAAGTTAAGTGCTGCCTGTTTATGGCTTGTTAACCCATGTTTCTGGGGAGGGGATTCATTAAAACACTTCTTCTCTCTTTAAAATTAATACAGAATATTTCTATTTCTACTGAGTCTGTGCATGTGCTACGTCTCTGTTCTCCTACCACCCCATTAAAAATCGCCTCTTGGGCATTCGGAGGTACCACCATGCTCTTTTTGTGAGCTACATGCGCTGGAGTTTATAGGATGATGCTTGTTCCCAAGTCTTACTGGAGTTAATGGAAGCATGGAGTCACAGCTGGATATTTCGGTACTTACCTCCGAAAAAGAGAAGAACTAAAGGACATTGGCTCTTCAGGGTGCTGGCCTTCCCACCCTCTGTGAGCACCCATGGGCATAAGGACACAGAAATGCATATATTGGTCCAGCACTAGACTTTTGCTAAAACCTGGCATGCCTTTGGCATGAATCTGGGAGACTGCGTGTTTTCATCTGTGCTGTATTTGTCCCGAAAAACTGACACTTGGCAGAGAACACGTTCCCACGAGTCAGCTGCTAAAGTGCCTGTTACCACCACTACTATACAGGATTGATTTCAAGGAAAAAAATAAACCCAAATACCAATTATACTGCAGATGAAATGAAATGAATCTATTTTTTCTTCTCCAGACTCATCACCTGACTGCTCACTTTTGATTTCTCATAAACCATGACTGCACTCTCCTCAGTCGAAGGAGATGCAATTCAGGCTATATTTCAGACTACCAGGTCTTGTCCCTTCTCTACGACTTCTGCATGGTTCTTCTAAATTGGGTCGAACTTTCCCAAACGTTTTGGACTCAAGCATTCTGCTTGACGGAGCCATTTTATAGATTTTACAGGATAAGGACACAGTTCCCTTTGGGGAAAGTGGAGAGAATTTGTGATCAGAAGAAATGCTGAGCAGGACTGGGCTGGAAACTCAGAAAGGGCTAGCAGTGTGCTCTGCAGAGCACATTTTCTCTCTGTTCCCCCAGCCATGTACGCCCAGAATGAGTATCTCAGACACCAGCCCATCTCCACTGCCTCTTTTTGTGTCTCTGAGCATATGAAATACAGGATTCAGGCCTCAGCGCCTGTGGTGGAGGGGTAAATGGTATTATACAAGACGTTTACTTCGGGTCACTGGCTGCACATAAAATATTCAAAACTACTCAGCCTGCATTAACATCATACCTTAGTGAAATTCAGACTTACTTAAGCTGGTTTTAGTCTTGGGCTAATTAGCACTACCAGTAGCAGGAGGCTTAGGCTGTTTGGGGACTTCTGACATGCTTCTGATGAGGGGCTGGAACATCCACTTCAACTCCAGGAGCAAAGTTTTGCACCATAGGAGAGAGCTGGAAGGTCTCCATCCCCTTACACTGAAATGCGCTCTTGTCTCCAAGGATCAGAGAGAGTTGTTCAGGCAGTGGTAACTATGACAGTAAAAATTTGCACGCTTTGCATGTCTAGAAAACACCTCATTTTCCAAATGCAACATGAACGCAATATCTAGACCCTGCTTACTATACAGCTCAGGGTGGTGGAACAGTTTCCACTTGAACTCTTTTTGCCTCAGTATCTCAGAGGTCTCCAAACCCTCTTGAACATTTAGTCCTATAGATTTAAATCTCTTATGAAAGTATTTTGGAGTGCAAATGTGCTTAAGACACTCAGGAACTTGTCTATCTTGTTTAGAGTCAAACTTGCACAAGTATTTGGGCACCTGGGCCCTGGGTGATTAAAGTGAGGATTTCTGCATACCACTTGTTGCTGAAATGTAGCAGAATCTAACATAAGCTTTATTGGAAGCCAGTAGAAATTACACTATCGAACACTGATATGGCTGAGACAGGACTCTTGAGTTGCTGTCAGAAGTTTTTACTTGGTGCCTGACATCGAGACGCAGATTTTCACAGCTCCTACATGCGAGGGAGGTAATATCATACTACAGTGCCCGTTATGAATATAAGGGATGGACAATTATCCACTTGTTAAAGGGCTGGAGCCCAGTCGTGTGTGTTTTCTACCCCTCTCCCCAGCTGGCAGACAGCACTGCAATGGAGCGTGGGCCAGGTGGGATGGGATGTGAACACACAGGACCTGCAAGTTAGCTAACGTAGCAATAAAGATGCTCTCCTTGGCAGACCTGATGAACCAAATCTGGGGGAAGATAAAGAAAACAGCAGAAAAAAGCTAAAAAGCTAGATTTATGGTACTAAGATTTCAGCAAGCTGAGAAGAAATGCATTGAGAACACACAAAATCTGAGACTGCTGGTATTTAACTAGAAAAGTATTGTTGTAGCCTCTGGTGCTTCCCAGCAGTATTTCACCACAGGGCCACTCTAGTTGTGGACTGAAACAACTCCTCAGGTTATTGGTTTACATTCTTTGCTCATATGTGTTGAACTTTATACTCCAGAACATTAAATAATGTAATTTTTCTTGTTCCCAGGTCACCAAGCAATCCAGAGAACGCCAGCTCAGTTATTTCACATCTTCGTTATGTCCCGCTCCCCAGCTTTGACCTTCAGGGTCCCGTCTCTACACTGGGGATAGCACTGGTAGCCACAAGCCCAGTGACGTGCACTGTGAATAGCCTCCACTGCTGACTGAAGCTCTGAAATTCCAAAGAGACAAATGTCTCCAGCGATGGACAGCAAAATTGACATCTTGGAGGACTTGGCCCCCAAGACTTAACTATGACTTACTTATTATTTTATCTCTGGATTGAGAATATTAATGAGTCTGGCTGAGCACTAGGAGTTATTTTTTGATGTTAAGATGCTATTTCTATTTTCACAGATAAAGTCAGCATGGAATAAAGAAGTAAAATGATGGGTCCCCAGTTATACGTGAACTCTGTGACAGGCACAGGACCTCCTAGATGTCCTGATATCCAGCCTTGTGTCCTATTGACAAGTCGGGGAAATGACATTAGGTCAGATATCTACAGGTTGGTGGTGCAGGAAAAAACCAGCAGGGACAAAAGGAAGCTATTTTGAGTGATAGGCAGAAGCCGCCTTGGAGTTATTTAAAGGTATGAAACTAGGATAATGGAGTGACATTCAAAAATGGTGAAGAAAGGGGAAAAAAAAGCACTTTCTGAAAGGCAGAATCTCTGTGGAGTCATTCCTATGAAAAGGGATGGAAAACCCACCGGGACACTTACATCTCGGCTGAAATATTTCCCAGAAAACATGCTGCCAAGGAACAGTTTTGCACATGCAGGCCAGGGACACGCACGGCAGGATCTAAACCAAACAGATTTTAGGCTAACCGAGCCCGGGAACGCTGGGAACATTTGGGGTTTCACCTCCCACCCAACTGAGATCCCAGCCATACCACCATCCATGCACGCAGAGTGCAGGCTCCAGGTTATGGATGTATAATTCATATATAATGGATATATAAGGTGGTTTGGATTCCCAGGCCCCAAGAGCCGTAATAAAGACCCTCAGCTGTGAAAAAAGCCACTTGTGAAGCGAACTGCTTACGACAGTCTCCCTAAAACGTAGTTTAATTATTTCTGACAGGGAAGCAGGAGCCAGGAACTCTCAAATCTAAATCTTCCATTTAGCTGCCAGTTTAAAGATAGATGGGAAGCATGCAATTCAAATAGCCTTACGACACACATCCTGCTGTACACCCTGGCCTGTTGTAACGTGGCGCTCTTAAATGCTCACAGGTTTCTAATGGGTGATTAAATAGTCAGGGTAGCTTTTACTTTTCTGGTGGCACTCGAAGAAGTGATCAAAATGGATTTCAGATTAAGTTTCCATTTAAATACAGGTCTTTTTGGGCAGCTCAAGATGACTAAGGCTGATTTACAGAAAAGGGCAGGTGAATCATTTCCTCGTCATTCAGTCCCAGAGACAGAATTTGCTACCTCTGTTCTTATTACAAGCTGCGGAGTTTTTGGGGTTTTTTTTGGTACATTTCCCAATTCTGTTGTTAAAATTAGAGGACATGATTAGCTACCATCTGAGCTGCGTGAGCAAATGAGAAGGAAAGCTTTTAATTCTCCTATTACAGTATTCATAGACTGGCCAGCTGCCCTATATTGCTCCTGCCTATTTAAGGTTAGTTAGAACGCTGTGCTTGTGCATAATAGACCTGCCCATTAAATATTTTCACACCAGCTGTTCCCAAAAGGTGGCTAAATATTTCCTTTCATCTTTAATCTCTTCCACTGTTTGTATGAAGAGCTTAGCCATTCCTCATCCTCTCCTAGAGGTGCACTGGGTTTTACTTCACCTTGCCGTGCAGCTCTTAAAGCCGCCTGTAGTTCCTTGAAGGAAGGGTTAAAATCTGAGCAAATCCGGTGCCTGGTTCTAAGAGCGCACATGAGGCTCACAGTCCTCAAAAGGTAAAATCAGCCCACACTCCTCTGTGGGAAATACCTGGACATTGAGTAATACCCTGTATTCTGCTCCCTGAAACTTGCATTTTCCAGAGGGCACTGATGGGTGTTGATAAATCTACAGATAGAGGGGTTTATCTGAGGAACCGAGTTCATTTCCCTTTTACCATCTGGGTTTTTGCCATGTTACAGCCTCGGGTTGGTGTCTTCCACTGTCTGGATTTCACCCCACCCTCTCAGAGTTAGGGAGGAAAGACGGGTGACACCAGAGGATGATTCACCTTAAACCACTTGTATGGAAAACTAGAGCCAAGAAATTACTCATCTTCAGTTTCAGGACCTATTACTGCCCACCCATGAGGCCAGCCTCAACTGCTTGCTAGCTAGTTTTTAAACAAATAGTGGTTTTTTTCTCACTATCCCCTCATGGCTGGGGGAGAGACTTCCCTCTGGTCAGTAAAGGCTGCCTCAGAATTCCTCAAGGCTCTCTTAAAAATCCTAATCCACCTTGAAACCTACCCAAAATTTTGATAGTTACAGATGATGTGCCTTAACTTCTCCTAGAATCATAGAATGGTTTGGGTTGGAAGGGACCTGAAAGATCATCTAGTTCCAACCCCTCCATCTTGCACTGATGCAAACGGTATTGTGATTTTATTCTACCTCCATCAGCACACCCCTGTCTGTTGTTGTTCACTTAATGCTGAAGCATCCCAGCCATCTGAGGCCAAGATTAACCTTTTTGTTCTGAGTTTACACTGTGCCAGGTGAAATGAGCTCACAGTCCATTAACAGTGCTTCAGAAGTAAGAATACTAAAGCAATTACTCATACAAACAAAACCCTTGTACCTGATTCTTTTTTTTCTTTCTTTTTAATATCTTGCTAAAAACAGACCCAAATCTGTTGCCTTAAGAATAACAAGTCTGCTGTGCTGCCTTTGATACTTCAGAAGAAAAGTGGGAAAAGAAACCTATATCAGACACTAGCCACCAGCACAATGCTTTGTTCATGGCCCTTTCTAATTGGTACAACAGACACCGTAGCTTCCAACAGAGGAGTGGCATAATCCAGAATTTCACATTATTTTCACATTACATTAAAGAATTGGGTTGAGAAAGGCATAATGATGTCAATTTGTGCTTCATTTATGGTAAATCCATTTTTACATGTTTACCCCTATCCCCCCAAAATCCTAAAATTGGCTTGACAACAGTTTAAATCTTTCCAGATTAGAGAAGAGCAAAGCAGATGAAAATTATTCTTTGACATTCATGTGATGCAGAATGAGAGATTTAGCTGCTTCTGACCTGCCTGCTAAATCCTTTAATAAATATGGATTTAGTGCTAAAATATAAGATCAGGTGAAATTGCACAGAGCTTCCTGAAAACTAGGGCAGTTCCACTGACCTTCAACATATTCATAGAAAATTTAATAATTAAAAATCTGCCTTAAATGGGATTTTCCCATTTCAAGTTGGCTCATCTGAGGCAATTTCCAGCCTCAGACAAATTTTTTTCCGAAAAGAAGCATGGAAGAGAGGCACTGATTAAAGGTAAAAGGCTGAGTTTGATGAGGAGCTAAGCCTTGTTTTCACAAACTGCGTTTTCTTTAGATGCAAGTTATGGGAAATACCTGGGAAAAGCATCTAATATAAAGATATGGATGGAAAAAACAGAAGGCTGATGATCGGCATGATTTAGACAGCAGTGAAGTGCTAAATACATTCTTCATAATGAAGCGCATTTTGCAGCGTTATGAAACCCTCATTTATGTGATTTGATAACTCTGTAGTGACACATGAACTCCTCTGCTGGAACTGAAGATGACATAAAGCTCATTAGCTTTTAAAATCATCCTTTTTACAAATGTTATAAGGAAAGGTTCAAACTATGGAGCAAGACAAAACCTGGAAGGAGAAGTCTGAATTTTGTGTCCTTGCCAGTAACAAACGTGTAGTATGAAATCATCTGAAGACCATCCCATTCCAGTAGCAACTGGGAAACAGTTGTGCAACTGGTGTCAACGTCACTAAGCAAAGGTTGCGTGTTTTTTTCCTTCACAGATCATGTTCTAAAAGCAAGGTCTGCATAATTTAATGACTTTATACAAATAATATGTTTACCTATTTTTAATACATGCATCAATTATGTAAATATGACTAATGTAGAAAAAATAATTATTATTTATGTCAATAAATACAAAGCCTGTTTGCTTTTAGTAGTGTAATTAAACTACTGGTACCGAGAAAACTGTCCACTCCACTCCAGGATCTCAATGCATTTTACACAGCTCAGCAAGCCGAGTATGTCTGAACAGTGCAGTTATTTCTGTTCTTCCCATGGATGAGGAACTTGGGATCAAAGGATGCTCTCCAGAGATTGAAAATGAACCCATCAGCTTTGCTATCATCCCTCATCAGGAAGAACACTGACCTCCAGCGATGGTTTAGAAATGTGGCTCAGGACACCTGAGTTTGCAGCTACTGAACCTGAAGCCCTGAGGAGCATCCTGGAGTGCCTGCACTGGGGAATGCACATCCTGAACCCAAACAAGATACCTGAGTTGGCCCAAATGCTGATTCTTGCCTGGCTTTGCAGAAGGAGGACCGAGTATAGGTCTTCAATATATGTGCAGGTGGAACAACTCTGCACTGGGTGTGCAGAGAGGAGATATCAAACGCGCATGACAGAAGAGGAGAGAGTTTTTACTCTAAACAATTGAGCTGGCTTAGCTTCTACCACTAGGAGAAGGGTTGGTGGAAGTCCCTAGTAAAAGGAAGCCACCATCTCTTTCCCTCAGCTAGACACAAAAGATTCACCCCACTTCGGCCCTTTCCCCCATTTTCCTGCCGGTATTTAGTTTTTTGTTTGCATAAGCAGCTTTGCAAAAGGCTTCTGCAAATCCTCTTCTAGGTCTCATCTCTCAGTGGAGACTCAAATCAGGAATCTAGGCAGTTCTCAGCTGCCTACTTTGGAGATGAAGAGTTCACAGGTGCTGAGCAGATCCAGAAGACGTGTCCCATAACTGCCCTGGAACCCACTCTCCATCTCTAAAATGACTAATAAATGAGTTTGGTACAGTAATATGCTCCAGCTGATGTACGTCTGTCCTCTAAGACTGAGTCTCTTATGCTGTGAACACACAGCACCTAGCACAAGGGGACTCTTGGGGCTTCTTGCTAGAAATACTAACAGTAGGACCAGGAGCAGTCATTAGCTCCATGGCAATGGATCGCAGCTCTTACCCAACCTGTGCAGCTGCACAAAGTACAGCGGTACAGTTGGGATGCCTGTTACAAAAATCTCACTTCCAGGTGCAATTTCAGCTTGCTTTATATTTGCATAAATGTTTTCCAGCTCCTGTCAGAAGAGCTATAACTCTGTGAGATAAAATTCCATTAAACTGGTCTACTGCCTTTTATCAGCCTCTATTTTCTACAGTATTTAAACCCTATTTTCATCCTTGCCTTAAATGCTAGGGACTGACCATCACATTGTGTCTAAAGCATCTCCTATAGCCATGATTTGCTTTTGTACTTGTGTCAATCTTCCCTTTATTTATTATTCTGAACTTTATTTTAAACTGTCTCTTGTTGTTGAATAGCAGGGCATGAAATGCCAGGTATTGACAGACTTCAGTCTTGGAGCTGAGATTTGATGAAGAAAAAAAAAATATCCCAAAGTGCAGGATTATGCTTTCCCCTTTGATGCTTAATTGGATCTCCATGCTTTCTGGGATATGAGTTAAAGCTTCCCAGAGAAGAAACAATTCCTAATGTATTAAATAGAGTTCCAAATAAGGATTCTTCTCTGGACTGGTTTTAATTTCCTCTCTGCGTCTATAGGAGGAGATAATTTGCCAGTAGAAAAGCCTTTTACTCATGCTTACAGTCACTAAAAAGAACTAATTTCTTTTCCAATTCTGTTCTGTTTGGTTTTGTCTAAAATAAATTAAAGAGTGAATTTACCAGCATGTGTGCTGAAGGAATCACAACCAAGATTTGCTTGGGAACATGTTATTTAGAGCTCGGCACCACTGTACAGACAGTCCCAACATGGTTTTCCTTTTTCTTCAGACAACATTTAATCAAGGAACTTTTAGAAATGTTATTAATCATAGAATCATAGAATGGTTTGGGTTGGAAGGGACCTTAAAGATCATCTAGTTCCAACACACCTGCCATGGGCAGGGACACCTTCCACTAGACCAGGTTGCTCCAAGCCTCATCCAGCCTGGCCTTGAACACTTCCAGGGATGGGGCATCCACAGCTTCTCTGGGCAACCTGTCCCAGTGCCTCCCCACCCTCTCTGTGAAGAATTTCTTCCTGATATCTAATCTAAATCTCCCTGCTTTCAATTTAAACCCATTACCCCTTGTCCTGTCACTACAGGCCCTTGTAAAAAGTGCCCCTCAGCTTTCTTTTTCGAAAAGAGACATAAAACATGTATGAAACATGATGAGCTGACATATCTGGAAGGTAGATGTCTGTCTATTCACTCAAACAGGATAAAGCAGCAGTTGTTCCAAAAACCTTGTGTCTGCTGTCTCTCCATGCACCTCAACACTGATCTGGAAGGATCACCTTTATGGAAAAGAAGCAAAGCTCTCTCCAAAGCCCTTTCAAACTTTCAAGATCATTAGAAAGGTGCTCATTAATGCAAACTGTGATGATGATAGTTTTTAGTGTATAAACAACTTTCACCTGGGAAGGGGGCAGAAAGGCTATAGTAAACCCAGTGCACCCACTTCAATCCTTGATTCTGGCCTTCGACAGACACTGAGCCACTCTGTCACATCCACCTGCCTTACATTGTTTTTGCTTGCTCATTTTTTACGTTACTCTGTTTTACTGACTCCTAGATTATTTTCCTTGTTATTTTATCTCAGACCTTCTAAATTGGAATGAAACATGACTTGGTGAAGCTGAAAATATCCAGTAAATTTTTGCAGAAACTCTGATCATGATGAGGTCCACTGATCGTAAGGTCACAGTCGCAGGACCTGTCCACCAAACACAGCGTGGAATTGATTGGATGTAAGTGGAGAAGCCATGATGTGGAACCTACAATCACCCTTGCTGAGCCAAAGGAGTGAGGTATGAGAGGACAGTCTTGATCCAGCCTAACCAAGGTAGATCACAGGCAGAGCCTGACTACACACAAGGATCCACCCAGCTGATAGTCCAGCAGTATTGTGGTTAAAAGAGGGAATATTCAGAAGCAGAGGTCTAGACCCTAAAAAACTAAGACAATGTCTACCCATTGTGTGAGTTGGTTACAAACTGATTGGCCAGGCTTGTTGAACATCATGTCTCTTCAGTTCAAAAGCTGCACAGCTGCCATACAGCATTTCTAATCCTGCAGAAATACACACTGATTCTGACGGTTCTACGAGCATGACCTATTCCATGCAGTGGCTGTAACATTTCAGACTCTCATCTGCCTGGATCAACTGGTTTTACCTCCAAGAGAACTTGAAGATCCGGTTCACATCACTCTTGCAGGACAGTAGTTTTGTCCTCAGTGACAGCTAGATTACACTTACTGTGTCAAAGAAGCGACTTAATATTGTTTAAAAAAGCTGCGACTTCATGAGAGATGTTCTATTATAGATAAGGGGTTAAATTATAACCAGCCCCCATGCTGGCATGATACAAGTCCAGAATCTGTAAGGCTCCTCCTTTCAAAAGCAAAGTCAGAGGATAAGGGAAAATTTGGTCGTTTGAGACTCATCAGTTTTCAGTGATACAAGAAAACATGCTAATTGCTTAGTCTTCCTCAAAACATGCTATTTTAACAGTAGCCTGTTTTAACCATAGAATTTAACAGCTTGTTGCGGTGCTGTGAAACATCTATTCTTCAAATTAGCCAAGTTAACATGAACCCCACAGAGTCCAGTACATCACTGCTGTTTTCAGTCAGAAAAGTCCACAACACAAAGCATAATTGATCCAAACAAAAAGAACTTTTGAGCTCATGGTGTGACTGCTGAGGTCACACTTAGAGATAGGGAAGAATGCTGAACTAAAATTGGCAGGCTGGTTATTAGCCCTAATTGTTGTAGAAAACAAATAGGGGATGGAATAGTCTACCCACTGCGCTTTGAGGGGGTCCATAAATCTGTGTTGCTGCTGGTACAGCTGATAGGAGAGAAGGAAGCTTTACTCATCACAGTATGCCTAAGGTCAGTGAAGACCAGAGATTGCTTGTTACACCCCTGTAAATACACTATTCTCAGTCTGAGACATGACCTAATCAGACCAAATGTTTTGTGACCTAATGGTCAGAGCCAGACTGATGATATCAGCATTTCCACTGGTTTTGGCCAAGTTTGAAATGACAGCTAGAACACAAGTTCTCATATTCTTCAATCCCTCCCTTGGTCATTGTATCTGACCAAGACTGCATGGACTGCTGCAAACAGAGAAGTGGCTAAATGTAAGATCCTAAACACATCCCGAAGCTGACAGAAGTCTGATGGATCTCTGGTTGGCCAGAGAAATGTGCTAAGACAGTGTCTCAACCATCAGATTTTAAGTAGGAATCCATATTTGAAACATAAGTAAGTCCTGTGTTCTATCTTATTGGGAGTTTTCTCCCTCCCTTTAGTACGTCCTTTTCATCTGCTGACCACAAAGATATTTGGACTTTTGAAGAATTGGAATCCCCATAAAAATAACTACATCTCAACTATAACCTTTTTTCCCCTCACACCAGGGTCTCTTTATGCATATTTTCATTAAACAAAGGGAAGGGGAGTACAAAGGTATTCAAATGAAAGCCTTCCTGAATACTTTTATTTCAAATGTTTTGGCTGTTTTAGGTATTTTATTGCATTTTTAATAAAAAACTTACAATACTTTAAAAGCTAAGTTCATCTTGGCAAAGGGTAGGCTAAAATCTGAACTCACAATCCCAACTACATCAAAAACTATGCTGTGTATAATGACAGTTCTTGTTAACACTATTGATTCTCTGGATTCACTTATTCCTTCACAATTCACAAAGCAGATATCTGCCAGGCAGAGCCTGTGACAGCATTGTGTAACAGTGCTGGGCTGCAAATACTTTATTCCCTCCGAGAGAAAACTTACTTCTCCCCACGCAAATAAAATGGGGAAGATCACAAGTTCACAAATGGTTCCGCAAGGCTGAGGATGAAATCCCTGCTGGTACAAAACATTTCCTGGCCTTTGACAACTCTTAGAAGACCAAGTTAAGGGCTTCAGAAGTGCGTTTGCAACTGTGGTATTGAGACAAACCAGGTTTTGATGTATCTTCCGAAATTCAGAAGTCTGTGCATCTAGGAGAGCCTGTGCTCCCGTTATTTCCATTGCCCCAGACTAATGCTTCTCACTACACTGCAGGAGTAGTGAGACAAGCAAAGCTGAAGGAAGATCATTCAAAGCAGCATTTGAATACACAGCTGTGCCTGACAGCTTTTTCTTAAGTCATTAAGATCTGAAATACATGGATGTTCATCAATTTCAGGTGTTGTATCCTGAGGTTTAGTTCTCTTGTTCTTCCCCCTGTGTTTTAAAGCTAAGAAAAAGACTAATCAGCGATTTCTTCAGCATTAAAAGGGGCCCTAGTCTGTAGTAAGGTACAAGCCTGGATCATGTGACAGTTGATGTAACATCCATCTTTTACAGAGATGTTTTTACCCCTTAATGAATCATAGAATGGTTTAGGTTGGAAGGGACTGTAAAGGCAGAGACACCTTCCACTAGAAGAAAATGATGGTTTAAAGAAGGAATTATATGAACATTTTCCAAGGATGGATTTTTACCTTGGTGGCCTTGGGCATGACATGAATTTAACACAATTTTTTGTTTTGTAAGGTTGACACCGATAAGCCCTGGGAAATAAATTTTTATCACACATGTTGTGTTAAGCCTGGTGCTGTTTGAACAGTGTGATATCACAGATCTTACCAGACAACGTCATAACTGTGCTCCTGTGTGTCTGTATGTGTGTGTTTGTGATAAACACCTGCACAATTCCTGATGAAAAAAGACACTGGAAGGTAAAGGCACATTTGCTCTAGCTTTCCTCTTCACAAGTTCATTCCTCTTGGTCTCCTTATCTACTAATTGGAATGTAGACAATATATCTGTTTCAATGAACTGTACAACTTTGTGGTGGGAACTCTGATGGGTGCTGTCTCAAAGACTTGCTCCATTGTTAATTTATATAAGTAAATTGGTAGTAAAAAAAAATCAGTCATTACCATTAGCTGATACAGAATCTTAAATCTGATCGTTGTTTGTGAATGGACTTGGGTTTACCCATACTCCTGCCAAAAACCAGGAGCTTTTCCATTGACTTCAATGTGCAGTAACGTACAAGAATATGGCTTCCCTGCAGTCAGAGACATGGATACACACACCGTGCTAGTTTTATTTTAAATCCAGCTTCTCAGCCTACTGAAAGCAGTAAAGCCATGGACGACTGTTTTACAACTGATGGATAAATACCTTGTCTTCTGCTAGCCCGATGGACACCCACGCTATTCTCCCACTATCACTGGGTAAGTATTGTGAATGTTGTGTGGCAGTCTGAAGCCCCTCCTAAGCTGTTCTTAACCGATCACAGGCAAAGAGAGGGTTTCCTATTTTTTTAATGTTGAATGCCACAGTTCTGTAATTACCTCTCTCCTGAGGAATCTGTGATCACGATGCCTGATGAACCGTCTACAGTTATTTGGCAGAACTGAGGACCTCTCCAAAGCTGAAATCCAGACTGCTCTAAAGTAATGTGAAGTACCCAAATAAGAAGGCAGCTGAATCGATGAGGAATCGATTAAGCTCTCTTTCAAGGATTTCCACTTAACTAAAGTCTGAACAGCCCTCTGCAGTGGTTTCTCTTCTCTAGGACAACCACCCCAGTAAATTGGTAATGTCATGGAACATTGAAAGCCTAAAAACAGGAGGGGATGGCATGGAACCAGGCATGAATCCAAAACAATTTTTTGCCTGTCCACTGAAGATATTTGTAACATTTCTGGCCTAAGTGTGGCCCGGATGAGTGCTGCAGTGCTGGAAGTCCTGAGGAGATGGATGGTCTGAAACTCTGCTCCTGTCCCAAATGACAGGCACTCTGTGCTTCAGAATGATGCCCAGCTGACATTAAGGTTCAGGGAGTGAAACTCTTGCCCTCAGCTTTGCCATCCCTTTGGATCGGCCTGTCCAGCTCCTTCTTTCCTTTGAGATGCCTGCTTGTAGCATCTACATTGACCTGATAGTTGGGATACTCTCCCAAGAAGGAAGACAGCACGCCCAATGCTTTCTCAGACTGAGAAGACACTGGTTATACGTGCCACAGAAGAAATTTGGGAACTTCTTAAGGTAGCTTTTAATAGACAGCCTTAGACAGTAGGATGTCTCAGAAGTTGAGAAGTTCTCCATAACGCTGCAGTAAAGTTAGATAATCTGTATTTGCTTAAGGTAAATCGTAAATACCTAAATATCTTTGTGATCATAGCCCTTAGTAACAAAGTTTGGCAACAAGACACTGGGAAGCAGTATTTCCTCCCTGTCATGGAAGGGGAGTGTGTGTGTGTGTGTAAATGAGAGCCATAAAATCAAATGACATATCCTCAGATAACACTCTCAGCAGAAGTGATGAGAGAAGATGCAAATGGGATGAAACTATTGGATTTCCTGAGATACGGTCATGCAAGCTCAGCCTCAGTCTCTGGCCTGGCATGCTCTCTTGGCCTTTTTAAAATGTGAAGTAAAACATCATAACTTCTCACTTCTTTACTGAGTCCCAGCTTCTAGTTCGCAGCTCTTATCATTAAACGTACAGTCCATGATTTTATATCTCCACTGCCAATTTAGGAGCACCATATACAAAGAACTATTCCTATTACTGCTCTTCTCCAGTGTACTTTTAAGGGTCTGAAGTACTGCACTGGATGTCAACCGTGCATAAAGTGAGTCATTACGGATGAGGGATTGAGAAGGAATCTTTATCTGTATGCAGGTCAATGTACAACCACTGCCAACTGCCCAGAGAAAGTCAGTACACTTATTACACAGAGAACACAATTTCTATTGCTGCTTTGTATAATCAAGTTTCCAATGATTCTAGTGAATATCAGGCATATCAGGATGTCAGCTACAGCGTGAAAATCCCTGATTTACAACTGAGGAGAGTGAAGGACACCACCAGATAACTTAATTCCTTTAAGAATGATTTTGCATGCAAGCACCACACTGTTTTGACGGGCCCGGGACTGTACTGATGCATCAGTGATATCCCTCTGGGAAACAGTGCATCCCCCAGATGCAGATAACCTGATTTACCTCTTCATTTCACTGCACTCAGCAAATATTATGCTATTTGGTTTGTTGCCTCTTGATCAGCTAGAAATACTTGGTCCAGTTTGAATAGGTCAAGAGTGAGACTGTACCACATATAAAGTCCTGTTTCATGTTGCAGCACAGGCCATTTCCTTCTTCCCACTACACTCAGACAATAAGAGGTTAAGAGAGTTGCCCTATAATGGCTTCATTAGACGTCAGAACTTGGAGAATGAAGTCCTTTGCTAGGGCTCATTAAGAGGTGAAGAGATATAGCACACCAAAAGCCTGGGATACAGAGGATCTGTGATGGCAGACCCTGGAGAAGAGGGCTTAAGATGCGTGGTTCCTTAATTATCTTTCTTGTACTAACCATTGCCTTGGACTTGTAACTGAACTGGGTTATAAAGAACCATTTTGATTCGCTTGTGCAACAGTACTAAGAAGCAAAGGGGAAGGGATTTAATTCTCCATGGAGAATCGAAATGCCACTTTTGCTGCTCAGTAGCGCTATCACTGGATTTATCTCAGCACCTTCCTCTAAAAGGTACTTTTTAATATTTGGGAATCTACCAAAAAAGAAGTGCATACTGAGGTAAAGGGAATCCTAAAAAACTGTCCCTTGCATCAAAGGGCGAAGAGTGTTTAAGAAGCATTTTTTCAAAGTGAAAAATCTGAGGTAATATGGCAGGACCCCTGCCCCAAGATATACTGGCAGTGGGCACACACATAAAGCAAAAGAGACCACTCATATCTTTACTTCTTCCTACGATGCAGTGCAAGGTAGAATTCAGAAGAAATCTAATTGCACAGCTTGTCTATGAGGACACAGGCTAATGGAATGACAAAAAGATAATATAAACAGGAAACAGAAACCTCTGCGATATTATCTTGTGAAAGCTGGTTTTAGCCAGCAATCTGTGTTCCTCTGACTCCCACTAAAGGCAGATGGAAGCTACCTACATAGCTGAAGGACTGAGCCTAAGGTTTAAAGATAGTCTAGTTTTACTTCCTGCACATAACAACCCACAGACTTGCACCTAGCTGCTTCTGTACTGACAGATATCTTGTAGATGAATACAACAAACAGCATTTCAGAGAGATATTAGTCTTGAGTTCAAGGTGTTAAGAGCTGGAAAACCCTCTGTGTCACGTCATATGTTATTCTGGGTTTCCAGATGATTATGCTGTTGTTGGGGTTCTCTTCTCAATGTGGTTGATGAAAGGGGCTGTCCTTGTCACTAGCCCATGTAGGCACAGTCCTATAGATTACACTGGGACTGAACACAATCCAAGCTCCTTTGATGAGCTGAGATTGATTTATGCAAGTACCTAATTCTTTCACTTAATAATTCTTCTGTTGTGTTTGATCCGGTTTTACAGGACAACAAAAATCTGTCCCCTTTAGCCCCTTCTACAGAACCTCCACCCCACTGGGTTGGGCAGTGTGTTGTTCCGTGTATTAACATGCTTGCTCACTATTTTAATCATGCAAGAAGAGTACCATGCATCCTGTGAGTAAATCTGTCTTTCAAATCAAGCCATCAATTTAGTGGAAAGGTCTGGGTTTGAAATGGAAGTTTACAAATCACCTTAGCTGTGATTTTAGCTGTAAGGCACAATAACCTGAATGTTACAAGCAGCTCGGTGAGGAAAAAGGTCTTGGAATGATGCTCAAGTTTGTCTCAAATAACCTCACACTGCCAAAGAAAGTTGGCACTAGATGGATTTATAAAAGCAATACAAGGAAAGCTTATAAATCATCTGTACATGACCCTGCAGGTTAACAAAGGGAAAGGGAATTCTGTTTGTGTGTAGAAATGAACATTTTCCCAAATCCACCCCTGCAATCCCCAAACCTACATATAAACTCAGAATAATGACTCAACTATGAACTATGCTACAAAAGGCTAGAAATACACTACTACCTTTCCCCTTACGGTGGTTTTATAAATGAACTCACAGAGTATGGAGTTGGAGATGTTAATATGAGGAAAGAAAAAGCCTGACACCAAATTTACCCTCTCATCAGTGCAGGATAGCTTCCCTCCCTACATCTGCAGAAGTTTTGATCAACCCAGCCTTATCCCCAGGCAAGCAGCCTCCTCTTTTGCTAATTCTTCAGCTCAGTCAATTTTACTTTATGACAAGCTTTCTAACATCTCACCTAAGTGATGTCTGCTGAAAAGGTTTTATTTTTATATCCTTTGTACCAGTTTATTGTTTTGTCCATCCTTGGAAGTTACTCTTAAAATACTTGCAAGCAGTAAACCTGATTTTCTTTACACACTATAGTAATTCCACAGTGAAAATGTTGTTTACGTAATTTTTCTACTATATCCACTCTCCTAATAGGTTTTTTTTTGTCGTTTAGCTACAAATCCATTTCATTTCCTTACCTACACTGAGCTGCCCTGGATATTTGGCCTAGTTCCACGCCAGCTGTGTAAGGTAAAGAAGCTGTTATTGCTGTGGTGTCTTGTTTGTGAGCACAATATGCAGCACAAAAGCCAAAAGACTAACGTTGCATAGTGTTCTCAGTATTTAATGTACGATAGAACTTCTATGTGGCCCCTAAAACCTAATTGCATCTTGAATAAAAGGCTCCTGAATAGTTTCTCTTTAGCCTTCATTTCAGATACCTGACGCAGATTTTGATGCCCATTCAGCTGGGGAATGAAGGAAAGTCACAGTTCCAAACCTCTACACAAAACTGCCCATAAAAATCTGTCTTCTTGGTAGGTGCTTATACTATTAAACACTTCCACTTAGTAAACTTATTTTTCACTTGAGAGAGGACAGTGCTTAAAGTCTTTTAATATGAACCTCCTGTGGCACTCATCCTCCCTTAGCTGAGCCTGGAAAAGACCTGAAGGATTGCCACCTCTTCCTTCTTGTTTACAACCACTTAAAGAATATTTAGTCATCTCCTAAAAATCAAACCAGACCCTTTGGTGGCTACTGGGATTCATCACGAACTAACACCAGAACAAGCAGCTCTGTGTAGACCATCAATTACACTCATAGCACTATAATGAACAATAGCGAGCCTAGGTGGCTTTAATGGGGTTATTTATTATATTGCTCTATACTCAGCAATGGAAGCAGAATTATTTATGTAGTTGAGCTATGGCATTTCTGCTTCCAGTCATGCCCTACATCTGCTTTACTGGAATACATTTGTAGCACTCTTTTTGCAGATCTCTCTGAATATTTTACAAGGTTTAAATAAAATAAAAAACAACACTAAGTCACCGCTGACGTTACCGATTGAGCAATCGTGTCCAGTCCAGTTGGGATCGCAGCTGCAGAGTCCAGTATCTGGGAGGAAGGTCCCGTGACCAGAGCATTGGTCCAGACAAGTGGCTCTTGGAGTCTCACAATTTGTTCCTCCCCAGCCAACGGAACAGTGACATTCTCCTCGCACGCATACGCCTCGTCCCGAGCAGGTAGGATCCATGCAGTCCACTACGTGCGAGAAGGAAGAGGAAACAGACAGGGAAAGCAAATGGGATTTCAGGAAAAAAGGCTCTCAGACTGCCACTTACACAAACTTATTTATATAGGATAAACTTATTTGTAGTATCTCAACTCTCCAGCCAGAAAGCAAAGCCCCACTGTGCACAAAACAGATGCTTCATGCTGGAAGACAGTGTCCCAAAAAGGCAGTGAGACATAAAACACTTACATGAAAAACAGAGAAAAAATTAATGATTAAATTTATTATTTTACCCAGGCCTACACTAATAAATGATCTTTCTAGAAAGAACAGGCTAATACCAATTAAGAATAGAATAAGAATGATATTCTCTTGCACACATATTGGGTTTCCATTTATACTATTAGAATAACCTAAATTACTTTTGCTAATGAATTCAAAGCTGAGATCTAGTTTTCTGAAAGAAAATGTTACCTAGAGATTCAGCAGAAGCTGACGTCCTTTTTCAGCAAAATATATGCTGAAGTTGAAGAATGTGCTGAAATCTATACAGGTTTCACAGGCATGTACAGAAATTTCACGTTAAACCTATCCTTAGTTTTCTGGAGCAAAGATTAAAACAAAATAATATACTTCGGGATATCGGTGATGTTCTGTTTTGGGTTTTTTTTGTGGGTTTTTTGGTTTGTTTAATTAATACTATTTTTGAAACAGTTTCTTTCCTCTCCAAAAAAAAGAGGCACTTTTGTAACGAGATTGGAGACCATTCAGTTCAGCGCACGATATAGCCAACGTGTACCAAAAGACCGAACGTGCTGCTGCCTGATTTCCCGAGTTGCGTGTTTTGTAGGCAACTGTCATCTCCTCTGCCCTCGGGGGAGTTTCACCCAGCAATCAAAATACACAAAACCCACCAGACACCCTCCCAGAAAAAGACCTGGAGGAGCTGATCATCTCTTTATATATAAAAGCATATAGGAGAGCCTGGAGAAATTCCTCCCATCCCTTGAAAGTGTGTGTGGCAGTGCCCACGGGATCAGGGACAAGTGTCCGTCTGGCTCCGCAGCAAGAGGAAAGGTGTCCAGCTCCTGGCTCGAACACAGAGGAGCAGAACACGGCCACCACACACAGAGCACACTCGCAATTTGTTTTTCTCCCCCCCTGTAAAAGCTAGTAAGAATCCCAATGACCTGTTTAAGATCCAGAAACCTAAAAAGGAAACACAACAGCTGCTCTGATTAATTCCCTGGATTCTCAAAACCTTCTCGGTCTGACAAGTAATGGCTCAGCAATTACTATCCCAAGGCATGTGAGACATTTTCTGTTGTGTTTGATTCCTGGAGCCCTGCTCATAGCTGGAACAATCTTTGAAAATTATAAGAGGCTGGGAAGGATGAGTCTATAAATCTCCTTCGCTGTTAGCGAGCTGGGAGCTAGGGTGCCAATTTTAGCATGAGACCCTTGGAGCCCTGGCCCCGTTCTTTCTCGGCAGTAATAAGTAGGAAAAGGACTAAGAAAGGGGCAAGCAGCCTCGTACGTTCTCAGCAGATGGTTTGAAGGTAGAGAACAAAGATCACAGGCTAACTGACAAGAGGCTACCTCCAGGCAATTAATCATCCCCTCTGAAGGTCAGTTGGGAAAAAGGTGAGTTTTACAGGGGGCTCCATCACAGGAGGCAGACAATCTGCTATCTCAGCTCTAACACAGACGATTATAGGAGGGGAATGTGCATGTCAGAACCCCCCATTTATCATAATCCCAAGGCCATTTTTCATGTTGAAATGAGCCCTTTCAGAAAATGTCACACACAATGGCTACTTTAATCTCAGCCTCACTAGCTGTATCTCTTTAGGCTTTCTGCACCATCGGAAGGGCCCTGGGACAGGATTATGGGCTTCTGCTTTCTTCTTAATCAATTGCTTAGTGGATTTGGAGTACAATGGTATATTTTTAGGGAGTTCTGCTTGACAAATTTAGCTGCTCAGCTCTGGGAGAAGCGGCGATGGGGAGCAGGGCAGGAGGGCAGAGCTGACAAAATCTAGTATACTTTGAAAAAAGAAAAAAAAAAAGAATGTATCTGTGTTGGTGCTTGGAAAATGTCCCAAATGGTCTAATTCTTGGTTGGAAAATGCCCCATTTATAGTTCAGCCTTGTGCAGAACCTTTGCCAGGGATGTAAATCATGCAGCAAGCGAGGCTAGTGCCTCTTCTACAGTTTTCCCCAATATGCTTCATGCTTCATTGGTCACACAAGTTATTAGGCTTATTCGGTACCCAAAGAGTAACTTCTCATTTTTCACTGCTTAAATTTGCTCCCCTCCCTTTAATGTCTCGCTGGCTTAGCCCATGTGTTATAAAATATGGACCTATAAACTAAGGGAGAAGAAAAACTCATGTAAGATTGTTGGCTGATGCTTTATAAACATTGCTGAACTTCTATGGGAGAAAAAGAAAAGACAGAAGAAACCCTGGAATGAAAACCCATTATAAACACGGACTAAGCAGTGAACCTAAGAGAACTGAGAAATAATAAAAAAGTAATCAATACCAGATTGTCCTTCTTCTTAGAAGAGAAATTTAAAAGTAAAAACAATTTAAAAAATGGTATAAATCAACTTTTTTACTAGCTCTAAATATATCTCTCTCTCTATATATATATATGTATGTACGTACGTATGTCCTGAAGATTTCCCACACGGCATGTTTCTGAGTTACTCCCCCCACCCCAGCATAATATAAATTATGCCTTAAATAGGAAAAACAAATGCATACTTGAAAAAATATTAAACAGTTCATAAGGAAAATCATGTTCTCTTTGTTTTTCATTCTTTTTCAAGTTATTACCTAGTGGGACTGACACTGTCCCCCGCTACAG
Organism: Rhynochetos jubatus; assembly: GCA_027574665.1. Lineage (NCBI taxonomy): Eukaryota > Metazoa > Chordata > Aves > Eurypygiformes > Rhynochetidae > Rhynochetos > Rhynochetos jubatus. Next base: position 130,653,780 of record CM050649.1, on the reverse strand, counting down.
TGACAACTTCAAATAACTGAGTAGTGTCTGGCTTTTCTGCTTTAAATGTGACCAGGGAAAAAAGATTCCTGTTAGAAAAAGGGCAAGTCTTACTCTGATTTACACACATTAAACACGTCTAGCTGGAGGCAAAATCAGGATCTTTTCATTCCTGTTTATCCAGCAAAGATATGATCCAGTAAATATGAGGCCTACGGAGATGTTTTAAAGATACTTCAGTAGTCACCGCCTCTGCGTTTTGCATGCCCCACGGCTTCATTGAACGGTGCTTCCTTAAGCCAAAACGAAGCTTTCTCAAGAGATGCCGTATTGTTGTAAGAGCTGATACTGTCTTCAGCTCTAACATTTACCGACACTGAAGCCACGTTACATCAGAGATGTCCCACTCCAATACACTTAACGCATCAAAAGAATTGCTAGATTAGCTGCCATTTGAACGTCTGAATCCAACACAGCCTATTTCCATTGTCTGCAAAATACAGCCATTTCAGATAAACCTTCATCCCGCACACATGAAGACAATCATAGATTAATTCATTGTGATTCTTATACACGTATCAAATCATAGAATGGGTTGCGTTGGAAGGGACCTTAAAGATCACCTAGTTCCAGTCCCCCTGCCATGGGCAGGGACACTCTCTACTAGACCAGGTTGCTCCAAGCCTCATCCAGCCTGGCCTTGGACACTTCCAGGGATGGGGCATCCACAGCTTCTCTGGGCAACCTGTCCCAGTGCCTCCCCATCCTCTCCCCGAAGAACTTCTTCCTGACAACTAATCTAAATCTCTCCCTGCTTTCAGTTCAAACCTACTACCCCTTGTCCTGTCACAACAGGCCCATGTAAAAAGTACCCCCCCCAAGCTGCCTTGTAGGCCCCTTTAGGTACTGGAAGGTGCTATAAGATCTCTGTGGAGCCTCCTCTTCTCCAGGCTGAACAAATCGAACTCTCTCAGCCTTTCTTCACAGGAGAGGTGCTCCAGCCCTCTGAGTATCTTTGTGGCCTCCTCTGGACTCGTTCCCAGGGGTCGATATCCTTCTTATGCTGAGGGCTCCACAGCTGGACACAGCACTCCAGGTGGGGTCTCACAAGAGCAGAGTAGAGGGTCTTAGACCAATCAGGTGTTGCAGAGGCCTTAAACATGCATTTTTGGAAGCAGAGTTTAAACATAATAATTTTTCAGGCCATCTGCATAGGATTTTGAGAATAATTTTCAGAAGTGCTGAACATTATTCTGTAAATCAGGCACTTTCAGATGCATTTTTATAACTGCTGAAATGATTTGTACACTTTCAAAACTGTCCATTTTTTTCATTTAGCAATGAGAGGCAGTCCCAGACTCGGGAAGATAAATGTTTATGGTGGTAGGTGACTTCCTACACAAAAAGATTAAAGATAAGTGCTAAAAGGCACTGTATTTCTGAGCCACAAATCTAAATGTAAATGAAAAATGTTTGGGGGCTAATGTGAGAAAAAAGCTATGTAGGAACCATTAAAATAATATCTGATTTTGAGGCACAATTTAATGCAAGTCCTGTGTGTTTCTAAGCTTTTTAAAGCTGACAAGAATCCGGGACTTTCTCTCACATGTCACTATTTTGTGTGTGTAAGCAACTGAAATCCCTTGGCATAGCAGACCAGAGAAGAAAGCACTGTAAAAGTAATTATACGTTTAGATGTGTAAATAGAAACGACGCTTTAATAAGAACATTTGAGCATATGATTAGATGTTCTGGTCTTTCAACTACATTTGTCCATCTGAAGCATTTGATGGCTTTTTATCCAATTATTGAACAAATATGATAGCTAACGACAAGTTATTACAACATATCATTTTTATGTTGTATCCACCTATTGTATCTCTAAGGTGCCTATTACTGTTCTGTTTAAGTGCCAGTCCCATGTGGAATTGCCTCCGTCCTTGTAATTATGTAATGGCAATCAAAGCAAAAGACTAATTGAATGTCTCTTGCAAATACCTTCTTCACAGCTCTCGCCTTTGTATCCTGGGTTGCAGATACAGGTCCCCATGATGCACGTGCCGTGGTTACTGCAGGAGACATCAATGCACTGGTTTGTTGGGACATCACACTCCGCTCCCTTCCAGCCGCTATGGCACAAGCACCTCCCCTTCATGTACTGCCCATTTCCACTGCACAGCACTGGGCAGGACGCTGGGGAAAAAAGAACAGAAATCACATTAAAGCACAACTGTACACAGCTCCCACTTCAAAAAAGAGCACGAGAGTCCAGCATGGGATTTATATTCTTCATACAGAGCCTTTGTGGGGTATGTTGTTCTTTTCTTTGCCAAAACCAATTCTTTTACATGGATGACACCCAGCTGTTAGCTGTATTCTCCTATGGATGTTTAAAACAAACAAACTGTACTCCTGAGTTAGAATACCTCCTTGCTTTGTGTCTCTAATACTTTTTCCCACTTTTTTTTTTTTCACATGTTCTTGTATTCTGACTTTTCAATTATATGTCTTATTTCAGCAGCACAACTGACCTTAGATTGCTTATCACTATCCCTGACCCGCTGCCAGACTTCATACTTTCCTCGACACTGCCTCTGCTGTGGACCTCAGCTGTACACAAATCACTCCTCTGTTTTTCTGTCTTAATTCCCGGCTTCACGGGTTTCAGTTGCTTTGCTCAGAGTCCAAAATGCCACGTAGAGACTATTCCCCTGACGGAGCTCATGTCATGCCATCAACTGAATCTCCAACCCTTTTGTTGGTTATCGCCTCTTCTGGACTCCATTTGTCATCAGAGACAAGGCAAAACTGGCCACTGGTCTTTCCAAGCTCCTGGTAAAAAAAAGTCATCCCAATCTATCCTCTGATCTTTATATTAATCTAAAGAAATTTCCAATTGGCCTTGTTTCCAGCAAATTCGTCTGATTCTCAAGGCCAAGCAGCTACAGGATTTTTTCTCTGTGATAAAGGGGAGATGAGGAAGATGACAAGTTCAAGCTCTAGCATGATGGATCCCAGGATTAGGCATTTGCTGAGCTAAATTTGGGAAATGTCAGGCAGAGTGGGATGGCATGAACTGAAGGATACAGAGCAGGTTCCCCAAGGAAGGAGAGGGCATCAAGGACCAGACCCCAGCCTCCATGACCGAAGCTTTGGTAATCGCTGCTCTCTGAGCTTCCTTCAGCTCCTCTCTGATGATGCCTTGTCCCTTTCCCATTCTCCACATCCGCCACCGTATGCTCCTTTTGCACTCTGTTCTGATTTTTCCTAGGAAGCTGCTGATTTCTGCCCCTCAGCAGCCTTCCCCTCATATTCACTATATCACTTCACTATCCGTTGATATTTGTTCTTGCTTAATCCCTGTTCTCTTCCAGTTCATCCTGCTGAAACTCAGCTTCAAGGACACATATCTCCTTCTCTTCCTACCTTTCTAGATAGTAATTACACGATGTACATCCTGCGTTGTTTCCATGTGTCCTTCTTGGCAAGTTGGCTTGAGTGTTACAGAAAAACAGCAACCTCAAGCCAATCCAAAGCATTGCCAGCTCTGACTGTTAAGCCAGTTTGATATGCAGTGAACTATGTTTGCCTGAGCAAGATAAAAGAGGTTTAGAAAAGAAAGGAATTTGGCAACTGTTATTGCTAAGGAGCCCTCTGATCACCTTAAAGGAAGCACATTGCAGTGGTGCATTTCAAGCGTTCGTTTGCAAGGATATACCTGCCTATACAACACGAGATATAAATTAAGATATGCTGTGTTGTATAGATGGTTCACAGCAAACTCACTCTGTAATTTCCCTTTTCAGCTAGGCGATGGAATTTTTCCACCCCCCTGTCTCAAATTTCAAATGCTGGGTAACCGTGCCTGTTCTTTCAAGGCACTGGAAGATCGTCTGCAGCTCTTTTCAACAAGAAGAAAGAATAATTGCCTTTAACCAGCAAGAGGTTGCTGAGAAAGACTTACATGTTTTCTGACAAGACAGCTGATCACTCAGTACAAGATCAGATAAATTACTGGCCAGCTGCAATAAGATCAGTACTCTGCAGAGCCCTCTCTGGAGAACACCTTCAGCGTAACCTGGAATGTGACGCTGCAAATGTCAAGGCAATGGCAAGAACAAGACCTCCTTTGTAGCACACCATAATGAATAAAGACAAAAGAGGTTTCTGGATTTTTTTCCACTGCTACTTGCACAACTCTTTTCCATCTAATGATATATAACTATTGTTTGAGCATTAAGATTCCAACAAACAATATCTAAGATGCCAAAATTACAGTAATTCTCTAGTGTGTTTATGGTAGCAACAACCCAAATGCACACCAGTTTTCTTGTGAAGTTTAGCATCATAGAGTAAGATCATTCATTTGCTTGTTTGCTTTACTCAGAACTTTAAAACACCACCTCTCATGTTCAAGGAGGCCTTCAAAAGGTGAATACACTCCTGGTGATTTGTTCTCATTTACCTGGTTTGCAATAATTGGTTATTAATAAATTAATAATTTAGCATTATTAAAAATAGAAGGGCTTTCTGCTCCACATTTTCCCACCCACTTGGATGGCAAATTACAAGGCTGAATTGAAACAAAAGAAAACCCAGGAAATCTGTGACCTAGAAATCTTTACATGGCAGAGCCTTGCTTATTCAAGGATTACTGCTCAGTACAGGGACCGACACACGGCTGCAGACAGATACTGTGGCAGCCTTACACAGGCCGCAGTTGCTGCCCTCTGAGGGATTTGTAGGTCAAAAGCAGCATCTTAGATTCCCCCAAAAAACAACAGGAATCCAATGCTGGGGCCCATGTGCCTGGCAAGAGGATCCATTTAACAAGCCCATTGGATGGAAATGCACACACAAATAGCATGATGACACTCCATTGGTCCTCCTAAAGGCAGAGAGCAATCTCTGTTCTGAACCCAGGTGATTCTGAACCAAAAGATAGATTGGAATAAAAAGTGTTTGTATCAGCCAGAGTAGGCACTTCTGTGAAATGGGAGATAGAAGGCTCAACTGAAGTGCCTGAGTAAACTCCCGTCTCCACTGACTGCAGAGAGCGCTGGGGGGAACAAACTTCTGCCCCTACCAAAAGTTAGGAGGTGTGAATAGGAATATGCTGTGGAAGATGGAAAAACCCTCCTTTTGTGTGCAGCTCTAGGGATTTGAAAAGGAGCTTGGAAATGCAAACCAAGTGTAAGGAAATGCAAACCAAGTGTAACCTGAGTCAGCAAGAAGTTTGACATCACAGCTCTCAGGGATGCAGACTGCCACATCTATCTTACTGGGCTGTGAACTCTGAAGCACCTCTGGGGTTTTATCCTGGACCACACTGCCTCAGCAGAGCTCCCCGCCTGCAGGGTGTGCAGCCCCCTTATCTCTTGGCTGGGCTACAGGGATGTGACCCAAGCCCAGCTGGAGGGGAAGAGGACACGGGGTTGGACAGAGTTTAGCTCTCTCTCTTGGGAAGGAGCCAGCCTGCTTTGCAAAGAAGCAACGGGCTGGGGTGAAGGCCTGACCTGTTGCCTTAGCAAAGCTCCTTGTGTGGGCACTAACTTTTTACACTACCCCCTTCCTCCCACATTTATAAATCTGCACTTAGTTTGTTGGTCTGTTTCAGCCAAAAAAGGCCTTGAAAAGGTTGATGCACGGCATTCTGGCATTTCCCTCATGCAACGTTTTGATTTCTCCATCTGAAACGTGTTCTTACTAAAAGTAATTCAGTTTGGTTTTTAAATGTTTAAATAACCTAAAAATTTCAGGTCAGATGAAAATCCTTCCAAACCCATTTATTAAAAATACTTTTCACTTGAGCAGAAAAATGTATTATACTGTTTGCTGGGGTAAGCCTCCTTCCCAGTCGTCCCAATTTTTTTTCACTTTTGGCCAGAGCATCCAGTTCTTCTGCCATTACTCCACTCCTAGCCTTACTCTAAGCCTGCCTCACTCCCCACAGCCAGGCTGTCAGCCATCACTCATTGCTCCAGCGGACTTGCAAGGCCTGCAGCGATGAAAAAGGTACTTAATTTTTGTATAATCACTGTCTTAAAAGGAAGTATCATTATAGGGTTGCACCACACAATGACAGAGCGGTCTGCTAATATGATAATGCCACATTTATAAGTCGTGTTTTCTAAAGTCGCTTCCAGAGAGAAAATTCCCAATGTGGCAGTTTTGCCTGTCCATACACAGGCGGGGGGTTGTGCTGTTGCTAAGGTCACAGCAATCATGTCTGGTAGAAAACAAATCCACTGATCTGACCTGTTCCCCTTCTACTGCAGCATCCCCAAGCTGGGTGAGGTGTATTTGGCAAAAGTCACAGGCATGAATATAATTTCCACAAGAAAAATGTTATCTGAAAGAAGGGGTAAGAGTTAATTGAGTATAAATTCCTACCTCTGCCGCAGTCAGGGCCCAGAAAGCCTAGAAAGCAATGGCAAGTCCCAGACACGCAGTCTCCGTTCCCATAGCAATTACTGGGACAATTATCCACCGACTCTGGAAAATAAAAGAGAATTCAGACACTTCTTTAGGCAAAGAAACACCTCTGGGTTTGGGAGGGCTCTGGATGGAAGGACAGCTGGAACCTCAAAGCAGTCACTGCACCTGGGGCTGAAAGCATTAGTCTGAGCTGATCCATGTACACCCATGGATGGCTCAACCGCAACACGTTAGTGCGGAGCGACTGCCAAGCCTCGGATTAAATCGCAGCTGTTCAGCACCCACCAGGCTTTGGCCCCACTCAGGACCTGAATTCCAAATGCCTTTTCTTCCTGCTTATTTATCCGACCACCTTGAATTTATTGGAGGGAAGCAATACACACCACCCTCATGGCAGGACATGCACCTTTGGTCCAATTTTGTTGACTCGGGTCAGGGAATTTGGGGCATTTATTTATGCCAAACAGAGTTGAGCTGTGATAGAAATGTTCCCCTGTGAAGTTCACTGAACATAGACCCCGGGTTCATCCTCTCTGCCTGTTGAAGGATTATTTCTAACTGTACGCCTTCTGGTTTGTCCTGGAGTAACACAAAAACAGCCCAAAGTGCCGGGGCTAATATTGTATCTTGGTGGAACAGGAGTGGGACTATTCTACACTTTCTTCTGTTTCTAGTTATCATCTTAAATTCTCCTGACTTTGGCAAAAACATTGGCTATTCGGGGGAAGCTAACAGCTAAGCAACATGTTATCTAGCACTTTTTATTTTGAGGACAGTTCAGAATATTGGGGGTAAAAACTACGTTTCATAAAAGAAGGGCACAAGCTGGTGAACATTACATATCAAAGAGAGAATGAAAATAATGTTATTTTCTAGAGTAAACTGCGTGAAGGCTGAGTAAATATGAGTGGGGCTGGGGAAGAAGATAGAATACCATGGTTCATTCCACACTATCATCTCACATTTTCTGCGAGGGAGATGTTTATCAGATCAAAACTGGATTCAGTTATGCAGGAGGGGCACCAGTGGCACATCTGTCATGGAGCGGGGTGGAAATCTCAGCCACGTGAATAATGACTGCGCTTTCACAGATGTACGTCACGAGGCCTTGCAGTAGCAAAGATATTTGTAAACTTCCTATCGGTGCAAGTGAAGAGAAACAGCTGCAGCAGAGGTGTGCAGATTAGTTTCTAACCACAAAGGGATGGAAGCCTGTTCCTGGATGGGTGTTCTCCAAACAGCGGAGTTTTCTGAAGGACATCTTAAAGGACGCGGTGCAATTTAATCATTCGCAAAAGGTAACAGCAGTTTTAAATAAGAAAAACAGTTTCAAGCATTTATGTTTTAAGTCTCAGCATCAGACATCTCACTATCAGCTCCATGCAGCAAGGAAGGTACGAGGAAGTGCTGCCAGCTTGCTAACACTTAAGCTCTACAGTCACGCAGATATTCATTTCACAGTGCATGGAAATACAATCACAGCATGTAGTCAACACTTTGAGCTTGATCTGCCATCTTTATTCCAATCAAATAGCAGCCACGCTTCCTAGATTAAAGAAATAGTAACTCAGGGCTTGTGCGTTTAATCTGATATTTAAGTATACTCACTCTCACTTAATAGCAGGTATAAACACAAACCTATCCTGTAAACAAAAGGTTAATATTATCGAATATTAGCATATTAGATTATACGTATATAATCCTCAAAACTTTTTGCTGTTTCGATTTCACTGCTGAAAACAAAGAGAAAATAATCGTGCTTTATGTATTTCCCTCTATGCCATTTTTACAGTGTTTATATCCTTCTTGTCATCAAGAAATATATACAGAAACTTAGAAAGAAGAACATTACTTATAGATGCACACACACATACTTACATATATGAAGAACACACTGAGTGTGAGTCCTATGAAACAAAATAATGAGACAGGCAAAGAGATTTAACAGCTCCTGTTGCTGAAAGGGTCAGTCCTCCTCCTCCAATCCTCTCATTTTAGGTACAAGGCAAAGCTCCCTCGTCTTGTGCTGGTTCTGGCACTTGTCAGACCTTTCAAGGAGCTGGTTAAGCCCAAAAGGTGGGCAAAAAATTAATGTAGCAGAGAAAAAACCAAAAACAAGTGAATTGTTTTCTACTGCCTGAAAACTGGGAACAGAAGGAGGAGGGCCATGCCGCTCAGCATCAGCGCAGTACGTAGACGTGTCACGAAAGCTCACACTATCATGCTGGGTCGGGGTCTGCAAGCTGTAGCAGTGCCGTGTAGACGTTACGCACGCGGGACCTTTGAAGTCAATGGGAATATATGTGTCATGGCTTGATGCAGGACAGACTCCCACTGTTATGACAACACCTCTGGTATATTAAAAACTATTTTTAAAAGCTTTTTTGAAGCTTTTGCTTTAAAGGACTAAATTGAGCCCTTCAAAAGGAGTAAAATGTCCATACAACTTTCTGGGTACGTAGAATAATATTAATGTAATATATTAAGGTAATATAATAAATCATATTTATGAAAAATAATAAAATATCAAAGCAACATCTAAAAAGCAACATAGCACCGGGCTTGGCAGCTGTTCCAAAGTGTAACAACGCACTGCATCAGCTCAACAGGAATCGCTGTTACTGGAAACAACGTTTTGCATTTATAGCGTGGTTCAGCTGAGGTACTGGCGAGGCCCAGGACAGGGCGAGCAGGACCCAGGATCCCAGTTAGATGTCTACTGTAGGTTAAAATGAATGGCTCTCATCCACTATACTGACTATCTACAATGGGACCTAGATGTTCAGAGCGACCACAGAATTGAAGCATACCTGTGCTTTCCTGAATCTTAGGGTGAATCCATTTAATGAACTTAACTCCAGTGGCATGTCCTTTCCTCCTCTGACTAGTTCAGGTGTAGTTTTAGTCACCAAAGACAACTATAATTGGTCGGATCCCATTGACAGTGACTGATACTAACACAAGTCAAAAAAGTTTTCACGTGTATTTTGCAGTTTGTCTACAGATCCGGCTTTTTACTTTGCAAAAGTACAGCGCACAGGTATCACTTCATCAATAACTCCTCCATCCTTCATATCCCAGACTCTTCCTTGCAAGTGTGCCGAACCGCATCATACCATGTTGTGGGCCCACACAAAAGGGATAAAAAGGCAGGTGAATGAAACCCATCGTGCCTTCTTCCCTGAAGCATCTCAGTAACTCCTAACTGTGGCCTGACCACTCTCTACTATTAGTGAGTAGGCCCTTAAAAAAATCCCTTCATCCTACTTCATTGCTTTCTCTCAGGCTCCTTGTTTTTCTAATACAGCTAAAAGTAACATTTCTAACATGCTCTCACTCTACTCTAGCTCACTTTGCCCTGGAATAACCTGCCTGATAGAGACGGGATGAAGTGAAAAGAAACTCTTCCCGCAAAGTGGCTGCTGCCACTTACCATTTTTTAGCAGTTAAGGATAGTAAATTGCTTGGTGTGACTTGGGGCAATTAAGGTCTCTGCACACTCCCAAAAGTTCTTCACTACTGAGAACCAACTCTGAAAAGCCATGAAGATTGATGCAGTACATCTTTGTCTCACAGCTGCTCCAAAACAGCTCAAAAAATATTTCCGTAAAGGAAGCGTTAAAGGAACCTGCTTATTTCTCAGCGAACTCCAGAGCTAATGAGAATAAACAAGGTTTGCGAGCCACAAGTCTGAGAGTTGTGTGTGCCACACCGAGTGTGCTCCTATTTATATTCTCAGGTACAATCACAAACTGGAATTTGTTTTTACTCTGAAGACTGCAGGCATTAGAAAGTCATCTGCACCGAAGACTTCCCATAAAAATCTGTCTGCATCCCAGGACTGAATTGAGTTTCAACGGGCCAGTTGAAACTGCCAGTTGGAGAGCTGATGACTTTCTGACCCTTCTGACACGTACACAGAGTGAGCGTACACACGTCCATGCTCACTGCTCTAGCACCTGACTTTCAAATTAAACGAGAGCTCCTGGGTGACTTGGCATAAGAAATTAGAGACCTATCACAGGGGAACCCTAGAAAGAATGAAGAATCAAATGGACAACTTTGCACATCTGTTGCTGGAGCTAGGACTTAGCCAACTATTACCTAATGGGACTTAGATGATAGAAGAGATCAAACCCTTAGTTTTTAGGGAGACCTTAAGTTAGTGGCACAAAGAAATTATCTGTCTTTTAAGTATATCCATGGCAAACTTTGCCAGAGAGGTGACAAACTGCCAGTCAGTAAATAAAAACAGGTCACTGCAGTTATGGTTGGTTCTAGTCTCCATTTACAACTTATTCTGTAAGCTGTTACATGTAATTATAAGGATATTTTCCAATATATACAAGATTCCATATGGTGTTTTATGAATAATGTCATGGGAACTGCTTTAGAGAATCATGACAATGTTTTGTTTTGTTTTATTTAATTGTTAAAGTTCACTGGGAGACCATGGATAATTCTTTTTTAGAAAGAGATCTATGTTCTTTGTTTTTGGTCCAACTCCCACAGCTTTCTCTTGGCTTTCAAATCTCTGATCTGATTGACACCGGCTGGTAAGGGCAAAGATCATTAAGGGGAGAGTCAGCCGATGGATGATGCATGATGCTTTCATATGGTTTTGCTCTCATGTCCAAAGAGAGCATTGAAAATGCAGCTCCCATGCCACCTTCCAGCAACCAACAGCAGCAAAGCTCCTGAGAACAAACTCACACTGGGGACAGAACAGAAAAATTAAGGTGATGTGGATTCAAGCGTGGATTGAAGAAGCTTGACTATGAAAGTGATTGTCCTGTCAGCTTCAAAATCTAATTAGCAACCGAAAAAACAAGTAATTTCCTGAATAAATACTATAAACATCCAGATCTCCTCTGAGAGGAGGAATAAATGACATAATGAGACACACTGCCTTCAGATCCACACTGTCACATTTGGAGCACGGTACAGAAATGCCTTCTCTGAGGCAGCTCTACCCTCATCCCACCTACCTCACCCAAAAACTGGAGGATGTACAAAAGTGCTTCTAGATTCATAAAAATGAGTGATGGAAAACATGCATTGAGTGTGAAAGCCTAAACTGCACAAGCAAAACTCTTCTTCTGCAATACTCTTCAAGCTCCTTCCCACTCAAAAGCTTTAATTATCAAAGCAGAAAAACAAACAGATCATGGACTGGGGCAAACCAGCTTTACTTCAGGCACCACGGTGACTTACAGCAGCTGAGGACACCTTGGGAATTTTTGCCATTTGTCTCAGGGGACTTTTTTCAGTACAAGTAATCTCACTGCTGGTAGATTTTGAGGGAAACGACTGAAACCTTTATCTTATTGCTTGTTTTCCCACTGCAATCACTCCTTACCATGAGAGAAGCTAAAAATGGGCATGATCCTGCCCCGACCCATCGCAAGACTTATCACTGCACTATCTTTCATTTAAGGATATCACCGAGTTCAATAAGAAAATGCAAATTGTTACCATCCCATTTTTTTTAGGCTGGTAATCCGAGGCATAGACACACCGTTTGCTTCACATCATAAACTGGCTCATGTGACAGCGACGAAGCTCCCAGGCTAATGCTCTGCTCAGGGGACCACTGTGCTGCTGACAAAAAGCCCCACGAAAGCCAACTCTAGGGTGGTGAGCTCTATAAAGGTCCGTCAGCCTGACTTGCAACTACCTACCTAAATTACCTTTATCCAGATGAAATGCAATGAACATATTAAGGAGGCAGACGAATTGTTAGACTCTTGATGGACTTAATTTTTATCTACTCACCATGTTTGTTGGTCAGGAGTACAGCTACTTTAACAGCGTTTACACTTTATTTATTTACTATGCAACATTCAACTTAATAGCTTGTTTCTCTATCTTTGGGCCAGAGGCCAAGGCAGATGTTTGCCTGACACCAAATTGTATTAGAGGCTGCAGTAACACAATTGTGTGTTAAAGATAAATATTTTATAGCCTACACTTGCCACCAAGCATCATCATTCCCTAAGCATTTAAAGGCAACTATCTATTGGCAAGGAAAAAATAGTTATCTAGCTGGCAATTGAAGGCGGTGGCTTTCCTGGGAGTTAATAAGCACCACGACTGCTTCCTAAGAACTGATTAAATGCCATTCGGAGCAGTGTGGTTGTATGAATTCAAATGTAACGATTTCATTCGAGAACCTCAAAGAGTTGTTCTGGAACCGGCAGTGTTTGGTGTCAGAAACATGGAGGAACAGTGCTACAGTAGAATTATGCTTTAATGAATCAACGTTAACCTCAGTTTCAGGAATGAAGGTTCAAAGAAAATGAAGCTTCTTTTACCAATGAGAATATTCAACGTTAGAAGTTGGATGCAAAGAAAAAGCAGTTTTTTTTAGATTTCCTCACTGTTTGGCCTCTTCAGCCAGTAGTCTACCCCAACTCTATGCAAGAAACAACCCCAAAATCTTTTGCTCTGTGCTGGTGAGAAGACAAATGAAGTTGCTGAGCCTGAAGTAAATTGCCACATCTACCAACCCATGGACGTACAGCGTTTGTACTGAGTAGTGTAATAAAACATTCTACCCTTTCCCTATAAAGGTCAGTCCACTGTATACACAGATGCATTAATTTAATGAAAGTTAAGTAAAACAAAGTTCTGGAAGTAAAACAAATACTCGGAGGTGACTTGTTTACTGTATCAAATACATACATATACTTCTTGTCACACAAAAAGAAAGAATTCCTGACTGTCCACTGGCCTATTTTCTGCCCAGTCATGTTCCCCCAGCTCAAGAAGATGTTTGGCTGTGAGGGAGGGAGTGCACATGGAGCAGGGCAGCAGGTAGGTAAATTCCATGGTTCATATCTAACTTTGAAATCCTCTCTGTGAGCCACATCAATGCAAAAAGGGCAGGAGGAGTGGGCAGCGTTCCTCTCACCCTATGATGAGTTACACCCTGTGGGAGAGTGAAGGGACACCACGTCATTTCACCTTCTTTGCTGCGGCACCAGGGCAATCTTAGCAAGCCACATATTCTTTTTCCTGGACCTGCTTCTCCGTGATAAAGCTGTCACCTACAAGCCCACTACAATAACATCTCTCTTCACAAAAATGCTCCCTGTCACTGTCCCAACTACGTTAGCAATAATTTTAATAGGAAGTCAGGCAGTATAACATGAAAGGCAAAGAAGATTCTGAAGCTCTGTGAACACATTTAATTTACTTCTCAGTTGCAGAGCTTGCAGTCTTGTTTATTTTTCAAAGAAATGATGCTACTTGATTGAATTTCACTGCAGGATAGGTTGGATTCTAAGCCTAGAGAACTGTCACCTGCCCTTGTAATTGTGATAACAATGCTAAGGGAGTCACGGAGGTGAGAAGGGATAAAACAGGTTTCACATATCTCAAACACCAGATTTGACATTATGAGCCAAGAAAGGGGAAATAAAAAATGCCCTGGAAAGAAAGGAAATGTGGAAAAGCTGGGTCTGGTATTCTCTTGCTTCTCCTCCTTGCCCAGCTGAAGTTTGAAAGGACTGATTCCTCCTTATGGTACATCCTCACCTGCTGAGATTTCGATTTTGCTGCTTCATTTGTGTTTTATAAAGCTTTTACATTTCTAGCTCAAGTAATCCACACCTGGCAGCCAGAGATGTGAAAGTCTTGACAGCATCATGGAAACTCAGTCATTATTTCTGAGTGCTCTTTCACAGTTTCCTCTTCTGCAGGGCACCCAGTGTGATGCTGATACTGCTAATGCCACTTGATGTTGTGCCAGATTCTGATTTTTTTTTTTTTTTGAAGGCTAGGAGGTCTGTTTTAATTAAAGATCCATGTATATAACCCTGTTTTGCTCTCATATCCCAGTGGAATTCTAACCTTCACATGCAGGCATAAGGATGCTAAATTAGGAAAAGGGCAACAGGCAGGCAGTCCTTTAAACAACTCCTTAAATCACTCCTGATACTGGAAAGTCAGAGTGAAGTACTGTAATCACAGTATCCGATTGCATGTCATTCTCCCCCAACTCTTTTTCTGTCAGAACCTTAAAAAAAAAAAGCCATTTGCAATGGCAGATACTCCACATGTCCACCAGGGCACTGACAGCAAACACCTGCTCCAGCCAGCAGTGACTCTGGAGGCTGGATCATTTGATAAGGTGATGGCAAAGCACAAGAGGTTTGGCATTCAGGATCACTTTGGGTTGCTTATTGAAACCATCAAGAGCTGCTGAGTTTGCCAGATTTGACAGTACATCATGTGAGTGCATTTTCCCTTGAGATGTCTGTACTTTGGCTTGAGATACCTATCCAGGTACTCGAATGGCTCTCCCAAAGTAACATCTGTCTTTCTCACACTGTTTCAAGCACATTTGACACTAGGCCCAGCTGAAAATAAGATAGAAACAGAGGTTTGGTGCACTATTTTTGAACTTCTGTTCTACAGAAACAGGGACCAAGTGGGAATAGTTTGGGGAGTAAATCAAGAACAAACCAAACCATTTCAGGAGCCGATGCCACATTTGGTCTGAATTTGGTTTGCCCTTTGAGAGCAAGCTTTATCTTACTGATTCATTCCTTTCTCTTACTGCTTCCTTTTTAAGAAGAAATCTTTCCAGTGCAGAATGCTTTATAATCTAAAGCTATCAGATGGTTGAAAGCATAATGTATAATGGGATTTCAAAAGCACTTGGGCACTGGTCTATGTATACGACCATTTAAGTTAATGGTGAAATCTCCTTTGACTTCACTGGGACCAGAACGAAGGCAACTCTGAGAAAATCCTGCTAATGTATTTCTGCTGTTCACAGGGATTTACAGGGGACACTGTTTTCTTCCCTGAGAATGTGAGCAATGCTAAAAGCATGAAAGGGTCTATGGAATATTGTTCTTAAGGAATCATATATTGACTGTCTGGAAAAAAAAAGTCTGTTCTAAATCACTTGAAATGTGATCACAGGTTAGAAGTTATCTGGGAAAAAGAATTCAGTGAATGATTTTAAACACAGAGTGGCTGTTGGGCTGAAATCTTCTTCTTTCCTCAATGCAGCTTTTAAGTACAGCAACACTTTAATCCCATACTAGCAGCATACATATGACAAGGCTGTGGAAATCTAGAAAGACACCTTGCAAACCCTTATTTTCTTCCTAATTTTCCTTTTTTTGCAGCTGGAATATTTAAAAACCTGAATTTCATTGCAGTAAATGAAACTCTCATACCCCCAATTTGCCCAAGGTATTCCAAAGAATGAGTTTTTTGTTGTTCCTTCCTACTCTCATAAATTGTTACAAACTAATACAGGAAACAACAATTATTCAGCCTCCAGGGTTCAACTTCTGGAGCTGCACTAGCAAGCGGGAAGTTACATCACGTTCAGTACATTACAATTTCTGCTCTTGTAGCTCAGGGCAAGGCTAAAGCTGGCCTTGAGTTTCATTTTAAATGATGTTGTAAGGTGGTGTATTCTAGGGGAAAATAAGCAAAGCATTCTTGCATACACACACAGAGAGGACCACAAATGTGATCTCGCTGGGTCAAACAAATGCCACAAAACCTTGGCAATGTTATAATTTTGGCTGCATTAAAGATAAAGTTTCATTTTACATGAAGTCTTGAACAAATATATCCAGCCTGGCAAACAGGGATGTACCAGATGGAATGGCTGATGGCTGAGGTTCAGTTCAGTAGGTGCGTGGTGCTAGGGACACACTCTCAAGTGTGACGCCTGGTCTCCAGCCACTGCTACAGAAAGGCCTGAGTCTCCCCTAGGTTTTATGTCAGATCTGCATCCCTGTAGAGGTGTCCTCCGTTCCCTGAGCATTTCAGGTACCACTAGATACCCGTGTACGGGCAACTGCATTGAGCTGTTAGTGCTCTTTGGTCAGGGCCAGAGACAACGCAGAACTGATGGCTGGCTCAAACTCCTTCATATCGTGCTTCTCCTCCCAGCCTCCAGCAAGCCCTCTAGAAATCAGTGTAACATAACTGATACAGTTCGAACTGATAGTTTACGTAATTCTCTTTCTGAGACTGTTGCAGCACTTAGATAAAGCAGTCACACATCTAATACACAGACCAGTTATCCTTTATAAAGTCAACATATGGCAGGAGTTACTGTAGAGACTATGTCCTTCTCATCCCACCTGGTCCCACGCGAGAGTGGAGATGGATCCAGTAACTCCTGAGCTGCTGATGTTGGTTTCTGTTCTCTTTCGTGGTCAATTAAATTCATGAAAGTACATACACTTTAATACAGCCTTTGGAAAATTAAGTCTTTCAAAAGTCTGTTGTTCTAGCCTAGAAAATGTTCTTTTGTTTGCCAAAGTGGACGAGTAACTCCCACAACCTCATTTCTGTGCTTTAGCAGGGGAGCGTTCACGGAAAGAAAAGCTGCACAGAGCTGTTGTAGTAGCTCGGTAATACGACACAGGAATAAAACAAGCTGTGCTTACATTAGCCTGCAGTCTGGGGTGCATGGAAAGAGCTATATACAAAAGTGTAAAAACGAAAACCATATGCACTGTTTTACACGTTTCTCCAGAAACCCTCCGATAGCACTACATGCCGTGTTATTAAGGCAGAATTCTGCTGTTCTGAAAAAAAGTGAACTGAAAAAAAAAAGGCACAGAAATAACAGAAAGAAAGAAAAAGGCTTTAACTTCACTATTAAATAAACCTTTTCTTGACCCTAAAACTAAAGTAATTACCCCAATCAATAAACCCTTTGTACAAGCTCTGTCAGATCAAGAGAACTTGCCTGCCTGCAAACAGCACAGCGACAAGCAAGTTCAAGGCTACCAGCCCATGTAAGTACAGAGGTAGGCAGAGCTTTCAAAAAGAGAAACCTACCTTCATTTTTCTAGCACTGTAAAGCATGATCAAACCCAGACAAAAATCAGGATCATTAAAGACATTCAGAAATCTAACATCTGCTGAGATGAATACTTATTGGCATCCAAACATTCTTTACAAACATGGCTTAATTTCATAGAATCCCAGAATAGTTTGGGTTGGAAGGAACCTTAAAGACCATCCAGTTCCAATCCCCTGCCATGGGCAGGGACACCCTCCACTAGACCAGGTTGCTCCAAGCCTCATCCAGCCTGGCCTCGGACACTTCCAGGGATGGGGCATCCACAGCTTCTCTGGGCAACCTGTCCCAGGGCCTCACCACCCTCTCTGGGTAGAATTTCTTCCTGATATCTAATCTAAATCTCCCTGCTTTCAGTTTAAACCCATTACCCTTTGTCCTGTCACTACAAGCCCTTGTAAAAAGTCCCCCCAGCTTCCTTGTAGGCCCCCTTCAGGTACTGGAATTCCTTTTGTACCACAATATACATGAAAATTTGTGACTCCTTATCTATTCCCCCCCAAATCATTATTTGTAATGATAAGATCTATTGAAAGAGGAGTGTACATATATAAAACAAAATTTAAAAAAATCCAGAAAAAGCTCAAGTGTAACATTAAATACATTATTCCATCTCTGCTTTAAAGGTAAGCTAACTTTACACGTTGTAATTTTCTGCTGCTAGCCTTTACTCACAGACTGTCAATGAAGAGATACGCTCTGTATAGAGAGAGCAGCTGTGGAAGATTTCACAGCCTAGTATCTGACTTTTACACCCTTCTCATTATTTAGTTATCTTTGAGATGTGTCTCTAATTTCTCCTTTATTAGAGATGCCTTAAGTCTTCAACAGAAAACATCCTGAAATAATAATTTTGCCTGCCATTATGGCCTGGGAAACAGGATCATTATGTAAGAATTGTTTTGGACACTTTCAGAGAGAAAAAAAGGTCATCACAAGTAACATCTAGATTTGAAACGATTGGCCTGACCTCAGGTTTCTTGGAAGTGCTGCTGCTCCAGCAGAAGCGGGCAGAAAGCTGCAGGTAACATTTAGGGAACAGTGTGCCATAGGATCATGCACAAACATTACTGACTGAAGCTGAGGGGGATTTAAAAAGCAGGAGCAATGCTTGATCAATTAGGAGACATCTGAAAAGGCAGATAGGGAGATAAACTCCAACACTGGAACATGCTCATCCTCTTCACTCACTTCCCTGGGAATGGGAATGTTTATTCATTTTGGGGAAAAAGGTGAAAAGATTAAGGAGGCACTGATAAAGCTGTTGTTGACCTCCAGGGGTTAAAGTTTTAAGGGCTGTATCACTATCCATCTAAAAACATCATCACTGTTTTATCGAGAATAGCAAACAAAAAACCTCCTGGGCACGGGGAATGCAAACTAAAATGAAACGTTTCACCTCCACACAGCCCTCCTTCCATTTCCAGATCCAGGATCAGGCTGTGTTTTCTTTTTATTAAGCCCTATAAAGCAAACAGATTAGATTTACATCTCGGGTGGATGAAAAAGTGAAATCTCACCAAGCACACTCTTGGTTTGAGAAGGGAATTCTTGCAGCTCATAGAAAGCTCAGGGGGAGGGAGTTCACCCCAAATTTCAGGCTCTCCAGAGCAACCTGTCAGGCTGGGCTGGATTTGGCGAGGATGGAGTGGCAGTCTCCTGCCTTCTTGCCATCCTTCCGCACAGATTAATTCAATTCTCACCGAAGGACCTTAAGTCTTGTGGCCAGCCAGGTGCCTAGTGGAAGACATCTTGCAGTGCTGCAGCATAACCTGAACCTACTCTGCGGATAAGCACGTGTTCAATCAATGTGTCAACCTAGTGTCATTCACGAGACCGAATTCACCAAGTAAAAAACCTAACACAGTCCGGCAGGGACTCATAAATATCCTTTTTGCCTCCTCTCTGAACTGAGTGACTGTATCTTTTCTACCTACCACCTGAGACCTACAAGTTTTACCACACTCAGAGAAGCTAGATGAGAGCTGAAAGCAGGAAATAAAGCATCAAAAAAGGGGTGGTGGCAACAAGAGGGTAATCAAAAAAAGGTACTGACCATCTGATAGAGTGTCTGTCAAGCAAAGGCTTATAATGTGACAAACAGAGCTGAAGGCAAAATACTATTTGCAGAGCATGCAAAGCTCTGCTGTCATTTTGCAGGACAGAGATCAATCACATAAAAAATGAAGTTGTGATTTTCCTACCTGCCACAGTTCTCAGATGCCGTTATATTTATTCTTCTGTGCCGAGCAACAAAAGAGTTGTGAGCCTCAGAAGGAACAGGCTAGTAATTAATTCCTGTGGAGGGTTACTCCAAGGTGGAAGTGCTCAGAAGCCCCTCTAAGAAGGGCTAAGATGACCACACTCATGCAGTAGGGAAGAACATCACCTGTCGTAACTAAGCACTTCATGGAGCAGCTGGAGACTCATTAACAGTTAAAGGGTCCTGATTCAGCAAAGTACTTTCAGTCTCTTTTGCTTGATACAGCCTAAGGAGAAGTTTAGAAAAGGGTTGCTGGGACATTAAACCCACTTTTCCTCATTCAGAGTCCTGAAGATCGAATTGTACATGGGGGAGTTTTGTGTCAAGTAACTGAGGCATTAAGGAGCTAAAAGAAAGTGTAAGCCGGCACAGATCACACCCCATGTTAGCCTGCACAGTATCCTGACTCCTCAGTAATTACAGAGAACCAATTTAGACTTTTCCAGACATTAGCAAAGCAAGCGTAAATAACATGAATGGCTTTGAGACTGTAAGTGGATCACACTTACGCATCCCCTCTGAATTGTAAGTTGACAGAGTTTAAGTGATCCTACACTTAGAAAGCAAAAGTAAGCAATGCAAATCTGAGCTACTCTGGCTCTTCCTTTTCCCTGTGCTAAGAACCAGATAAACACAGGCATTTTCACTCCCATCTGAGGAAGAGTCACTCTTGTCACCTCTCACCCAAGGTGAGTTCTCAGCCCCATGCTTGCCTTCATGCCCGGTAATCTCTTCTCCCCTCTCTAAACTCAGTCCTGCCGTGAAGGGCTCCCCTGTTACTATCCTTCTTGCATGTGACCCACAGTCTGAGGGATTGTATGGGGACAGGTTGTACTTTACAGCAGGAAGGGAGTTGCCATAATGCAAAGTGCTGTATGTGCTGGCAGCCCCTTACAAATAACATGGCCAGCTTGCTTTGCACTTTGATGAAGGAGAAAGTACAACTACCGAATGATAGAATCATAGAGCTGTTTAGGTTGGAAAAGACCTTTACAGTCAAGTCCAAATGATAATCTAACACTGCTAATCCCACCACTAAACCATGTTCTCAAGCACCACATCTACACATCTTTTAAATCCCTCCTGGGATGGGGACTCCACCACCACCCTGGGCAGCCCATTCCAATACCTGGCAGCCCTTTCTGGGAAGACATTGTCCCTAATATCCAACCTGAACCTCCCCCTCGCACAACTTGAGGCTGTTTCCTCTTGTCCCATCGCTTATCCCTTGGGAGGAGAGACCAACCCTCCCCTCTCTGCACCCTCCTTTCAGGGAGCTGTAGGGAACGATCAGGTCTCCCCTGAGCCTCCTCTTTTCCGGGCTCAACACTCCCAGCTCCCTCAGCTGCTCCTCACGGGAATTGTGCTCCAGACCCTTCCCCAGCTCCGCTCCCTTCGCTGGACACGCTCCAGCCCCTCAGTGTCTTTCTTGCAGTGAGGGGCCCAAAACTGACCCCAGGATTCGAGGTGCGGCCTCAGCAGTGCCCAGTGCAGGGGGACAACCCCTGCCCAGGTCCTGCTGGCCACACTAAGTACTTACAGTAGCTTACTTTATGGACAGTGGAGGGGCCAGGAGGAAAAATGGTCCTTTTCTTAAACTTAAACACTGTCTCTAGCAGAAGAAAAAAGTGAGATAATACCTGGCATCCTATCACAGGTGTTCTAGATGTTTCCTGTTGCCTGTTGGGTGACATGCTGGTAAACAGAGATGCTCTCCTCTCACAGACAGCAGATTTTGCTATTCCTTTTGATTTCTCAGTGGCTCTGCACAGACAAATGTGTCTGAACTGAGCAGTAACAGCTGCTGGAAGACACTTTCTCTCTGACTCCATAGATGCTCTCAGATGTTTCTTGCTTCTATAGAGCAGATTTTTGGCCAACATCTCACTCAGATGAGCTGATTCCAGCTGATTTCTTAGCCTACTATTTTGCTCCACTTACGCAAGATTGCTCTGAATAAATCACCACTATCAGGCAGAGGTGAATCCACAAGGCACTTTTCAGAGAAGTGTTTCTATTAGAAATTTCAGAAGGTGCCGCCAATGTCATTTACATTAATTTATTATTGACAGACCTTGATTGTCCATTCCTTTATAATGTCTTGCATTGTAATTCAGAGGAATGGGATATAAAAATGCTATTAAAAGCTGAAAACTTTCCTAGAATAATCTTTTTTTCCCCTCCATGTGAACTGCCTGTGTTACGCAGATGTACAAGCCCTGACAGGCATTACGATGCTGTATTCTCTCCAGGTTTATGTGCAATAGCATGGACCCAGCACACATGTTGACACCACCCAGCTCCTTAGTGATGATGGTTCCACATTCTTTTAGAAAACAGGCTGAACTGCCCTCTCCTGCCCTCAAAATCAGTGCTAAAGTTCCTGAGTGGATTTACACAGAGCTGTATCAGATTCCAAAACTGTTTGATGGACAGCCTCACAACGTATGAAATTAACTGACACATTATCAAACTGGGAATACGGATGCTTTTTTCCATTTTTCTCCAAAATAATGGTCAAATCATTCCAGACAAGCACTGCACAGTAACTGCAGTTGGTATTGTCACAGAGAGCCTGCAGTGATTTAACTGGCTCTAAAAAGTTGGGTCTGTTGGAAGATATCAGATACATTTGGAAAATCAGCACCCTTTCCGTTCAAGGTGCTGAAGTAAAAGCTGTGGTCCTTTACTCAGGTGAGTCCTTACTCACAGGGAAGGTTTGCCTCAGCAATGACTGCACAGTTTGTCCTTATGAACTCATCATTGCGATCACCGTTATCAATTTTGTGCTTTCTACTATTACCCATGATCACTAATTAATGCTTAATGCATCTTCCCAGCAGTTCTATATAACCCTTGTAGCATCTCTGAGGAAACATCACTTCCCTCAGTTCTACATGGTGAGCAGCTGAAGCAGGAGTCTGGGCTGGGTCAGAATTAGCACATCAATCAGAATTCAGGAGTTCCAGGCTACCGGTCCTCTTCTCAGATCACCGGATCCCACTTCTTTCAGCATCACAGCTATACTTTTCAAACACACTCTCACTCTAAGTAAGTCCTTTGCCTGTGCCATACTAAAGGGAGATTTTTCTACGTGCTTCTGCCACAGAAATCAAATTAAATGGCAGCTTGCCTCTGACAGTCAGCACAACTCCTCTGCAGGTTCCGCACCCCACACAGGAAGATCTAAGGCTCCCATCACGTGTGACTTGATTTATTTGTTTGGCATTGCATTCGTACACCCTCGTTCATAAACACTGTGTCAGGTTGCTGTATCCTCTTTACTCTGGCACCGACAGAAATTGTAACACTACAGTACTATAGTATTTATAGACTTAAGATCTATCAGCCATGTCTTGCCAAACCTCATGAATACCCCTGAAAGGTTCTAAAGCATTACAGTACGTTTACACAAAACACCTGTCTTCATTTTTTTAGAAAACACGCTGTGAAATCTAGACTAAGATGAAAGGTACCAACCTTTTTGGCTACTACTTTTTTTTATGGTACTTATAAAAAATGCTGCACTTCTCCGGAAAATTCTAGCCAAGAAGCCACATCTTCCTATCTAAAGTTTTTCCTTGTCTCAAGTTGAGTTTCAAAGTGCATAGCTTGTACATAACAAGTTCGTCCTATACACTGTACCTTTGTTTCTATACAGCTGCCAGTGGGCAAAGTGATCCCACATATGGGAAAAGCTCTTCCTTGTATAGCAAAAGAAAAACTCCCTGTCCTGGAAGACAGAATGATTCCAGATCAATGGGGAACATATCATGGACCGTTCTGCTTATCAGGTGGTCATGAAGGTACAGCAGAGTTAAGCAAAAAAATAGGATTGCCTTAGAGTCTGACGTGCTGCTCACCCACACCATCCCCCTACTCTTCGAAGGAGTACTAAGAATGTTTTGTCTTTTTCTCACCACCCCATGTTAGTGCAATGAGGCCAAGAGAAAAGTCTGGCTAGAACCTCACTTAGCATCACTTTGAAAACAAGAACAACTCGTGACTGTGCTTGAAAAGTGTTTTCTGCTGTGACAGTGCTACTGACTTCCCTGTGAGGGCAAATTTTAAACTGGAGACATACTTAGACAAGGGTAAATAAGGCACTTTAAGAATACCTGGAGGTTCTTTTCGGCAGAATGCGGTCAGTTTAAGTAAAAACTCAAGTTGCTAAAGCAAACTAAATGAAAGTAAATCTGCATTCTACAGAGCAAGGCTTCAATTTCACAAGCTAACATTCAACTGTTTCTGGTGTTGCTTAACTGCGAACAGGATTGAACATGTGCGTTTCCAGGTTTTAAATTTAACACAGAGTATTACAGCAGTGTTTCCACTTCTGCATTAGATAAACTTTAGCGCTAAAATGGAATATTGGGATCTTAATGCCCTTGCTTTAATAAGAGCTCAACTTTTAATTAACCTGCCAAGACAAATTACAGCCCATAGCTCTTAGGTAACTATTGCAGACAGCTGAGACTCAACACCAATGCCTCTTCTGGGAGAGGGATTAATGGCAGCTTTGGAATGAGTCTGCTTTTTTCAGCAAAGCAAAAAAGTCCATTAAACAATCACTGTGGCTAGAAGAAAGCTGAGTGCTAGTTTTATGGAACAATCTTTAAATTACAACCAAATGAATTTGGGTATATGAACAGTTTCAGCAGGTCAGTCAAATTCAAAATTAAACATGATGATTGAATCAGAAACAGATTCCGATATTTACAGGGTGGAGAAAGAATACCCAGTGTGCTGGGCTGTCAGGCAGACACAGGCAGCATCCTTCCCTCCTTGGACAGCTACAAATCACTGCCTTTGCACTGAACTGGCAGGGCACTTCACTGCCAAAGAAACCAAGAGTCCTGGTTAGTTAATTTGTTCTTTTTAAGAAATCTCAGCTTCTTTCTGTTAGCAATGAGAAACAAAAAGATTCCCATTATTGTGGATCCTACTACCAAGGTTTTCAGTGCTCTCTATTGGAGTTTTAACCCCAGTACTCTATTTCACAGTGCAGTGTTCAAAGTCAGTGCTGTCTGTCACACAAAACTGTTGCACAGTGCTGCTGTGTGCTCTTCAATCATTCCTGTACCTCTGCTCCAGGAAGAGAAATAAAAAAACCAACCAACCAACCAACCAACAGAACTAAATGAAAAGATCAAAGGAAGAAAATGAAGCTGGGAATTTCAAGCTTGTAATCCATCTTTGGCACTGGGTAGATTGTTACGAATATAATTACTAAAAAGGTCTACAAAATACAAGTTATTTAGGGCCTAACAGTGTTCAGGCTGCTGCTAAATACATTCCCTACAAGCATTCTCTCCCAAACCACACAAAGCTACCATGCAATTTGAGTATGTGCGTTAATACCTGGCCTCAAGGCATATTTAGAAGTTTAGGAATAATACAGGAAATCCTTACCAATAGCAGTAGTAAGAAAAGAAACCACTTCCGACTCCTTCCCGTCATTGTAGAAGGCTAAATGCCATATTCCTGAATCTAAATACTGGATAAACCCCGTCTCATGGCTGGACAAGGGCACAAAAGCTCTGTGTTGCCGCTGAGGTCCTTCCAAGCTCCTCGCCTCCTGTGTCAGTAGACGTCTTCCATCAAGAAGCTCGACAAAGTCAAACTGAAAGATAAAAAAGAGTGAAGTTTGTGTGTATTTTAGGCTTTCTCAGGCTTGGTCTCTTGTTCTGGGTGTGTCTTATGAGGGAGACAGACATATTTCATATCAAGTATTAGAAATATACATCTACAGAAGCATCATAAACAGGATTTTCTCTGGTAACTCAAGTATGTTCCTGGACTTCCTGCAAGTAACTATTTTTGAAATCTCTGGGATATAAATGTATTTTCCCATAATTACACCAAATGCAGAATCACCTTTATTTAGAATGTGACCTGGGATATACTGACGCTACTGATGTGTTCTCATTCTGTAGGAAGATTGGCAGGGAAACATGAGGTCCAGAGACCATGCCTAAATAGCACTGTAACTATGATGATAAGAAGCTTATGAGTTATCTTCTTTGTGTATTGGCTAATGAGGGAAATACAAAAATGTATCTTGCCTAACTGGGATGTTTGCCAGAACTGCTATGGGTCACCAAGAAAAAGATAAGAGGTACTTGTAAGTAAATTCTGGTAGAGATTTTGCAGGATTTTCCTTAGCCATCAAGGGCTGTATCTTACAGGAACAGCAAAAGTGATCAAAAGATTGTAGAAGATGAAGATGGAAAAGAGATAACGTAATATAGAAAAGTCCCATTTAGGAGGTGGCTTTTGGAAGTTTTCCTCAAAAGAATGTATTTATTTTTTGCCAGGGTCACTTCAGCTAAAGACCTGGTTTGATTTTGCTACTGCTATTGCAACTACCTTTAGTTCCCTGTTTAAATAACCTTCCACTGACTTTCTGCAGTAACTGTATTTTGTCTGGTAATATATTAATGGGATGAGCCAGATACAAGCTTAGCAGACATCACGAAGGTTAAGTGAACCTTATCTAATCTGACTTTTATCGTGTGCTTAGGTGAACGGGACATCTTGGGAGCAGAATCCAGCAGTTGGGGTACAGCTTAGATCTTCTATTCCCTGACATGACTTGGTTTTGCCTCTGTCATCCAGTTGGTCAAATAAGCTTGCAGTGTTTGGGAAACAGTAGTAGGTTTCTTATCCCGTTTGACTTTGTCTGGTAGGGTCTTCAAAGTCCACCAAGATAAGGACTTGATGACATGTTCTTTTCTCTGCGTTCATTGCTGAGTAAAAAGAAGTTAAAAGTGTTTGTTTCCAACAAACGTTTGAGAAAAAAACTATATATGACCTAGCTTGCACATGAAATGACAGAATTTTCCCCTAAAGTATTTTAATTACTGTATTTTTAATTATTTATTTACATGAAAGAAGTTTTGAGCTTTGCTTTCATTCTCCTGGCATATTTCAGTACACAGATCACTCAAATTTGGTGCTGAAGTGTCTTTTGAGAATGTAAAAGCTGGCACACCTGCAAAGGGCATTCCTTTTAGGTGTCTATCCAAGTTAGCTTTGTCAGGCACAGAGTTTCTGTTTTGGAAAAATATAATGTCAGTACAAATTATAAAAATATGCAACACAAAAACTAAACATGTAATGTAAACATAAAATCTAAAAATATATATTTAAAAAACTAAATTTGTCTTGAAAAAATGTAATGCTTTAGTGATTTTAAGTTTAAGACGATACTAGTGAGAGGTTGGTTTGAATGACACTGTGTCAGCCCGAGGATGAGCTGTTGCCTCGTCGTCTCTCAGCGTGGATATGACTGACAGAGCTGAGAAGGGCAGCGACAGAGGACATCACAGTGCTGTTTGGTTGCTGGGGCTGTCTCATCGGGGTTAAGTCTGACAGGAACACATTGGCAAGGTGTACTAAAGGAGTTAAAACCAGTAGGAGAACAACCTACATATTTCCATTTGCATTTTGGAGTATGATGATTGACTCGATTTTTAAAATGTACAGGTAAATGCAGACACCACAGGTAAAGTCCATCTCACCAAATGTTGACAGCTCCGTGGCAGCTTGAATTAATTTTCTAGAACCACTGGATTCTGTCAAAGAAAGAGATATTTCTAGAACACAACCTGCCTCACCCTAAAGTTGACATCTCAGAAATGTCCCATGGATTGTGCCCTACGAGCATCCGCTTCTTGCTACATGTTAGATTTAGATGCTTAAAGCTTAGTGAGATTAAAACAATTTCAAGGCACCCAGCTATGATGAGCTGCTCTTGTTGCAGTCCAATTCAGGTTATGCTTACTTGGGGCTTCCTGACAAGTAAAAGTTTATTTTTATAAATATTTGCAGGATGCTGCTGTGGATGTTGATGACTTTGCAAAGTTACTAGTTACTAGTTGTAAATATTTATTAAACCACAAATGGATTGCGCTTTATTGCATTTTAATACATTCAGAGAATTTTAATATGCAATTAAAGTTCCTGCAAGCAAGGAAATCATAGATAAAATACCATGTTAATCAATTCAAATTGTACAAATGGAAAAATGCCTCCCACAAGCTGTGGTGGGCAATCCCTAAAATTTATGATTTAACAAAATTTGGCCCACGTTGAAAAGAGTTTAAAAAATGATATGATCTTGGAAGACTAAATCTAATAGACCATAATAAAATTGTATAACTTTTATTATGATTTGTTGGGAATAATTAGAAGAAATGTCTTTAGTTAACAGTAAAGTATTTTAGGCTTCTGCAGACTCTATTTCTAAGACTACAGAAATTTGGAGCTTGCCTTTTCTTCCTACTCATTAGTGCCCATGGTGTTGGCAACCTCAACTAGAAGAGAGATCACCAAAGGCAGAGAAAGTTTTCCAAAGAGAATCTGGAATAGTTCATTGTTTTAGCATGGGTAAATATGATTTTTAGCATTTTAGTGAATTCAGGAGTGTATGTTAAGCAGTTACAGCCTTGGGTTCAGTTCAAAGATCCTGAAAGAGAAATGTTAAGGCTTACACTACAGAAGATGGATTATGTAAACAGGACAAAAGCCTAACTATCTAACACAGAAGAATCTATCTGACTATCAGCTAAAATTCTACTACTGTCACCAACTATATAATCTGAGAAACATAATTGACCCTTTATTAAATTTCCTAGGGGAGACTGTATATTTCTCTAAGCATACATTTTGCCAGTCTTGTTTATGAAATTCCTTATAAAATTTGGAAATTTAAAACTCATTGGGTAGATTTCTGGTATGCAACGGATACCCTGGATTATGCAAAAGAAAAGATGTTTGTGAAATAGGTATTAACTATGAGAGACAAGTTTACAACTTCAACTCAGAAAACACGTTACCTGTTTAATGACTCCTAAAACTAATAAACTATGGTGAGATTAAATGCTAAGGATTAAACATCGTATAAAAATATACAGAAGGAGAACAATGTTTTAATTGACAGCAGTTTTATAGAATAATAAATCTAGGAAAGGGCATAATTTCAAAAGTAAATTAAATATTAACAAGTAATATATCAATATTGTTTCAAGAGCTGCAGTTTCATTAAGTTATTGCTTCAGAACAGGGTAGGGTTTGGGATCTGTTTATATTAGTGTACCTTGATTTTTATTGTTTGAATAACAATGTCCCTCTGGTCATTTTTGGTGATGTGTTGGTGGAGATGACAGTTATTTTGATATACTTGGCAGCTCTTAATTAGTGGCTACACGAAAAGCAGCACTTCCAAGGATTCTGAACGAATGCATTGCCTCCTCCAGCATGTAATATTGACAAACATGTGCCACTTCCCACATTCAATGTCTCATTCTCAGCTGAGGCTTCAACTGATACACAACCACGCTGGTTTAAATGGGAAAGGTCCTGACACTGACAAATCACTCAGAACATCCCAACAAAAATGAGGCTGAAGAAAAACCAGCAGCAATGGCGAAGTCAGCGTGGGCTTCTTAATCACTTAAAACATTACTATGGTTGGGTGCAGTGCCCTGCTACACATAAAGATTTTCCTTTAAAATTCAACAGACTTAAGGTTTAGGTGTTAAATTTCACATTTGTTATTTAAACAATTGAAACGATTCATGTAATAACTCCTGTTCCCTAACAGAAATTAATAATGACAATAAGCAAGTAAAGCCAGAGTTAATACAGACTACTGATCTACAGTTAGTAATATGTGACCATGACTTGCGTTTTTTTATTTAAATAACACAGGAGTTTTAAATGTTTGAATCTCTCCATGAAAAGAGATTGATTAAAAGTGAGCAATAACAGCACTACTGTGTCACTGAATTTATGACCTGCTGATCCTATTG
Source organism: Rhynochetos jubatus (assembly GCA_027574665.1). NCBI lineage: Eukaryota > Metazoa > Chordata > Aves > Eurypygiformes > Rhynochetidae > Rhynochetos > Rhynochetos jubatus. The sequence continues at coordinate 130,624,439 of CM050649.1, read as the reverse complement.
AAACGTTCCAATTCTGCAGGAAAGTAGGCAGAGAAAGTGTACATTTATGACACCTCTTTGACATAAATAAGTTGCAGGTGTGTTAATACGTAGAAAATACCATATTACCCAGAAAATTGTAATAAACATATTTGTCTGTTCAAGAAGTAAATAAAGGCAGGATATTTCTACAAATCTCAAATAGTTGTGATGCTTCCTAGGCTTTGCAGTGAATAATGGAGGGCAAGGGTAAGTCACAACATTAATGTAAACTGAGTTTGATAGGTTGCTGATGCAAACGGGAGTAAGATGCTTTGTATTGCCAGTGAGAGTTATGCCCTAATGTATTCACCAATCTGGTTAAAAGCAGCTTAGAGACTGAAATGGAAAGTAGAGAAAATAATGTACAAAATCCTTATTTAAGGTGATGGTTCTTTGGAGCTTTTCCCAGAAAGTGATTTCTTGACATGGCTTTTACCAAGTGTGTCAAGAAAAGCACCCACTTTCCTTTTAGTCCAGCTGAATAATAACTGTATCTTGATTTCAGCCAGTGGCTTTCTGTAAAAACTTGATTTTCTTTGGTCAAACAACAGTTGCTGGGCCCTGCCCAATCTCAGTCTAATCTGACAGTCAACACACACGGTGGGAAGAGCTGGCTCAAGGCATTTCAGCCCTGAAGACAAAAGTCAATCATCTTGCTCCCATGAGGGTGACAGGCTGGGGTCTTGCTGCTCTTACCATGAACACGGAAAGGCAGACACTGAAAATGGGACAAGGACCAGAAATACAGGAGACTGCTTAAGTGGTGTTTCTTTCTGATACAGTTTGAGTGTGGCTGCTGCTGCAAGGGGCACTGGCTGAAGAAGGTGGGATCTCCTGCTAGAAGCAACCAGCTGATACCCTCAGTGACCACCCGCCCACAAAACCCTTTTCCTCCTCTGGCAGCCTGCTGCCTTAGGCAACTGCCTGCTTTGCCTGTGCCCACAGCCCACCAGGGTCATGTGTGTAAATATCTTGCAATTGCCACTTGATTATCTTTCTCTGCATAGATGATCTTTAACATCTTGCAAGCATGCAACGAATTCTTGAAAGAAGGAGCTGAAATAATAAAAGCAATAAGCCATAAGAACACACAATTTAAGACAACCGTTATTTAATTGACAGGAGGTCCCATTACCTGAGTGTGTGATGGTGGGAGGCCTTTTCTGCCATAGATGCCAACCAGAGCGGCCTTTCCTAAAGACACATTGAATTTCAGATGCACTGGGTGGTCGATGAACACCTGAGATCTCCAAAAGATACCGGGAGGGATCTTCTGTGTGGCTCGTCTGCCAACATCAATTTCTCCAGAGTCTATAAAACTGTCATCTGGAAAGAAACTACTGGGCTTTCCTGCCAAAACACAGGAACAAAAATCTTGGATTAGCCTTGGACCCTACAAGTAATCCAGTCATACTGGTATCTCTGACAGTGATCTTGAGAAAGTCTATTAGTGTCCTGAGGTCTGCAGAGTGCTTTGTCTAGCCAATCCATACCATTATAGGAGGAAGACTGGTGCAGTTATTCCTGGCTTCAGTAGCTGTTTTGTTTGAAAACATGAACATGGAAAGAGCAACCTGAAGAAAAATGGCCTTTTGTTTAAATTGTATCATCAGAGAGTGTGTAATTACATTCTGAACTTAAGAATAAATCTTGTGACATTATATCCTAAATGAATGTAAGTTCACAGACAGAAAAATCATCATTAAATTAGCAAAGAGACGTGCAGTAATAGTGAGGTAGACACGTGTCACAGGATGGAATGGTAGCGTGGAGAGCAGCAACATGAACGATACCTAAGCAGGGAAAAGAAAATGTTTCTCTATTAAATTAATTCTTGATGGTGGTAACAGTATGTGAAATTTGTTCAACAGTCCAGAAAAAGCTAAAGCAAAAAAAGGACTGAGAAAAAGTCAGGAAATCATAGCCTGCACTTGAGTAATATCTACTAAGAAGCATGAGAGGTTTTAATTGGGTTTCAATGCAATCTGTCAAGTGTGTTATGATTATCCGTCTTCTGAAAGAAGACAAGTAAATGGAGGCATCTCTTTTTGAAAGTGACCATCAGGTTGGAGATCCTGGATATCCAGATGGCAATCGGTCCATGCCATCATGCTCAAGGGAGTCAGCAGGCATCTCGGCTGAGAAATTCCAGGTTAGAAATTCATACTCCCACAGTTCTCAAAACTGGTGGCCGCTTTGAAAAATCTGGACCCAAGGGAAGCCCAGGGAGTGAGGGGAAGAATGACAGATCAAATCCTGGAATGCTGCCTTTTCAGCTGTTGTTGTAAGCAACGGCCACATTTCACCTGCAGTGCATAAAGATGATGAAGAAGGTAACTGCTTAGCAAACAGCCCTTATTTAAGGACACTTCTAGCTGAAAAGTATGCAGTGGTGTCACCTGAAAGATTTTGACCTTAGTATGGAGAGCATCACATCACCAACCAGGACTAATTATTAATTTTAGAAACACAGATAAATATTCTCATCTCTGTGCCATTACAGCATACTACTCCGTGTTTCACAGATCAAGCAGTTCTAAGAAAATGAAAAGGAAACTTTCAGGAACATACCATCTTTTGTAGGAAAATCACATTCTTCCAGAACCTACATTTGGGAAATGGGAAACAAAAATATCTTTTCCCACACAGCATGAGTTCAAGCCAAATAGTCTTAGAATTTACTTGTCCTGTTGAAAAGGTGATTAGTAGATCAACCTCTCATTTTATTGTTTCAAATTACAATATTTCCTTAAAATTCTCCCCATATAACCTCAACATAAACTCTCCAGTAGAAACAGATGTAAATTATTAGCTCTCTGTAAAATCCATGTAGAAATTATATGCATATCAACCATTAACTATTACCAACTGTATTACTTATTACAAGAAGTCTCTGAAGATGTTTCTCTGTTGGATGGAGAATTTGTTTCCCTCTCTTTTTTTAAAGAAAAAGTATGTAAAACTTTTTAGCAGAACCTTTGGTCTAAATAAGATCAACCTCTGATTTAAGGTTAGGAACTGCTTAAGTACACCGTTGGAGTGGGACTTGATGGCATATTTCATTTCTGTGGCAACTTGTGGCAGAAGTCTGATGCATACAGTACAGTCTAGAATGCAAAGGGTATATACATGTTCATATAAAAAAAGCTACTGGTAATTTTATAAGATCCTCATTTATCTTCATTCATTGTATTCAAGTAAATACAGGGGGAAATCTGCTGACTTTCTATTCTTTTGTTAGTGAAAATGTATATTCATAATCAGAAGCAGATTAGGTAAATGGACATCCTTGCTGAATTATTTTGTGCTGAGAGAGTACAATCGTACAATGGAAATCAACTAATTTGATTCCAAAGGGGATTGCTTTATCAACTGGATTGTTAATATTTATTTGGCATACTAAAAATTACTTTTCACACTGTCAGGATTAAAGGAAGCAGTTCCCATGCCTTCATTCCAAGTTCCTAATTCCATTATTGTAAGATGAATAGATTGAGGTTTCTATTAAAAAACAGCTACAGACATCACAAATTTTCGTTCAAATGAAGGATATATTTTTCTGATTACTACTGACGTGGTTTATAGATTCTTAGAAATTCAGATGAAAACCTAAAGTATTTGATACGTGCCCTGATTGTTCATTAATAAACCGTGCATCGGAGTGACTCAGGGAAGGTGAGAATTTAACGATAGATGTTGCTATGCAAGAGATGGCCTGGAGAAAACGAGCACAGGCTGTATTCTGCCTGTGCAGAGAGCAGCGCTTGCTCACAGAAGCCAAACTGATTCGGCGACTGCAAGAGATGATTTCACAGAAATAATTGTTTGTACACACAATTACAAAGTTTATGTCTCCTGGTGGTGGGCAGCTGTATGTCTGAGAAGCTGGTATCCTCAGAGCTGTTGTATCACGTCGCCAACGGCTGACATTTATCCAGATACAGAAGCCCAGAGAAAGAGTTTCTCCAGGCTGAATTCAGGCCCTGAAATCCATCCCTGTTTCATCAGTTCTTAACCTACCATAGGGCAGTATGGACTGGGCACTTCATAAAGAAAGTACAATAAGAAAACTATTTCAGCTTCTAATCAGAAATTAGGTTTTAATCAGAATATCTGACTCCTTAAAATTAACTTCAGGTCTGAATTCTTAATTGGGCTGTCAATTACTTTGCTGTTTCCACACATTACCTTGAACACTTTAGTTGCCACAGCAACGATTCCTAATTTATTTGGTTATCAAAATGAACTATTTCATTTCAGCCCTTGCTGAATCTGCTTGTATTTTTGATATCAAGGTACCCTGACTCATCAGAACACTTAGGAACACACTTAATATTTCTCTGACTTCAATCACAGTTAATTACATGCTTAAATGTAAGCATGTGATTAAGTGCTTTGCTAAACAGGGATGGGCTTAACCACAGGTAAATGCTGTGCTGGAGCACAGTCAGAGATGAGAAGGAATGTGTATTGCTGAGAACCGGCATGATTCATTCAGATCAGCCGTAAGGATAGTCTAACAGATCCCAAACTATTTCATTGTGATCAGAAAGACTTTCAAATATATTTCAACCCCTTTCTTAATACACTCCCATCACATTCTGGTTTAGAATATCAGCCATGCAACGCTGCTAGTCCAGAATTAGTTGCATCTGTCTTGATAGGGACAGAGATGCATTTTAAAGCTGGAAAGTGTTACTCCTGCAATAAAGATGTTTTCCTGATGTGTTTTTTTAGTCAAGACAAGATATTCTCCTCTATAGCCTACTCTAAGTTCTATACAAAGCACTAAACTTGAGGGGTCTTCTAACGACATAACTAAGTTATTTCTCTTTTAACAGAGCTCTGGGCAGCAATCACATCTTCTACTGATGTCACTGTAAGCATGACTGAGAAAGAAATCCAGTGGAGATCTTTGACTTGGACAGCAGTTTTAGGAACATCCATTTATTTTCATTTTGACTTTTAAAAGGAAACAGACATATCAAAATTAGATGTTTCAAAAATGAAAACATATGGCAAGTTAGAGCGGAAAAAAAGGGATCTGTCATGAAGTATTTTTGAATACAACAGCGGGGATATGTGGAGCTTGCTGTACTGTCTAGTAAGGTTTGCTGAGAATAGCCTGCTTAGCTGATTTTTCCTTGTAGCAACTTGCTTTCAGCCACCAGTTGATAGTAAACATACTGTTTTAGGAAACACACATAATTATGGCCTTTATTTGGACTAATAAAGACAGATAAGCTCTTAAACAAAAAAATACTACAATTAATTTAAAGTAAACATGTAAACATAGGCTCTCAGCCAAAGCCTAGAGAACCCTTTGGAAACTTTTGAATTCAGTGAGTTGCCAGAACAGTAGCAGACTTCTTATCTCTTACCCACAAACATTCTCCCCCTGAAAAATAGCTACCAAAAATAGCCAATGACTTCAAATTTACTAGAATCTGTTGACCTCGTATCAAGAAGCTTGAAACAAACAAAAGAGCTTACTGAAAACCTGAATTTCTCATTTCTCCAGCTAAGTCTTGGAAGGGATAAAACACCCCTCCTTTGCAGAGCTTACAGGTACTTTTGGCAGTGCTGCCGCTATAAAAGCACAAGTAAGACGTAAAGCTCCTGGATAATACACTGCTGAATTGGCAAACCATCAGTCGCTTCTAATTTCAGGTAAAATTGCAAACTATCAACACCACGATACTTTGTGGAGTTTAGGCCTTTTATCTGGCTACTTTTGCAAAGAGATGTCCAACCCTGGAGTGCCAAAATTCACAGTCTAATAGCTCTTAGTAAATATTTTGGTTCTCAAAGCATTTGGTATTTGCAACAAGTAGGCAAACCCAAACATTTTTGTACTGTTGCAGAGAAAGCTTGATCCAATGCTCCAGGAATCATTTAATTTTCAAGACACAGGTTTTTTCCCATGAAAACAGCCACTCGAGGCCAGGTTTTCATGATGGCTTTCTGCAGCCTGTGAGATATGGTACACATGGTTCCACCTTGAGAATGCCTTAGAAGTGTGGTGAGGTTGCACACAGTTTTATCACATCAGTGTATGTCAGAAGGGTATGAAGTTTAGAGACATGGAAACAAGACTGACGACTACAGGTTCTAAATGTGAAAGACTGGAAAAAGCACCTGATGATGGCAGCATTGAGGGTAATGGAACATGAGACTGGACGGCTGGAGTTCAGAGGCAGACAGAAGACTCACAACATTGACACACACCAACCATACCTTCACTGGCTCCTTTGCCTTTCCTGTCAGGTAACTCTAACCCTGTGCCCCCCGAAGGGTATAAGGAGACGTCCGTTGGCACTGGCCAACTGCTGGCTGTGTCTTCCGTGATTTCATACATCTGCCCTTCCATCGGCTGCAGGTGCCAGTTTAGGCCAAACAGGTGCATGGCTGTGGTGAGCAATGAGAAAAGTCATCTTTTTCTGTTTGGGAGAGTTTCAGAACTACAGGAGTGCTTTCTAAAACCTCGCTTCCCTGCCTTATTAGTGGTTGTTGCTTTAGGACAAGAATGGGATTCGTGTAATTAGACAGCCCCTGCTGCTTCTACCATACCAGCAACCTAGGTCTTTCCACCCACTTAAACTTGTTTTGGATGACCTGTACCAATCCACTCTGCTTCTTCCAGCAGAACCACTCCTGACTCGTGGTCTGTCTGAGAGAATAACCAGGCACAGCGTTTCAGAAAGCTCCCAAGGCTGGGGTGGCAATGCAGTGAACACAGAAATACAAGGAGTATTACTTATCCAAATATCAATGAATCCCAATCAATGAATCCATATCAATGAATCAATGACACTGCATTCTGCTGTATTCACGGTGTATTACACAGGTTTTTGTATTTTTTTTTTACCTACCAATTACGTACAGAAGTTCTTACAGATATCTCTGACAGTTTTTCCTGAATAAGACCAAGTAAAAAATAAAGCAATCTAAGATCTATCTTGCACACATGCCTTTGTCCTCAGCACCAGGAACGCATGCGACTATGACTGAGCACTCCTTCGTACAACTCAGCTTCTCCTATCCAGATCAAAGACACATCCTCAAGGTTTGAAATCAAACAGCACCACTTAGATTTGTGTGATATCAGGGCGTAGCTGTCAATGGGTTTCTGGGCCATGCAAAGTCATCCAGTGTTCACATGAATCTATTTCAAGGCATTACCTCAAGACAAGTGAAGTTAAGGTATAAGACAGAATACTTAAAAAGCAAACACATGTATGAGGAATATGGAAAATCATATGCTTATATAACTAATACTTGCCCCTTGAAAATATAAAGCAAAAGAATGCGGCTTCCCATATCAGTTCTTCCGTCCCCAACATAAACATTTCATACTCAATCAGTATCCGGTTTAGCTTCAGGCTCTACACAGCTAAATGATCCAATATTTGCCACACTTGGACTGACATTTCTTTTTTAAGGCAACGCCTTGATATTTTACACCGTAATTTCTCCAAGAAACAGTACAATGGCACTAGAATCACAGTCATTTAACATAAACAAAACCAGTAAAGGAAAAGACCATTTCCATTGCTATAGCTCTCATTTTATTCACAAAGATACATCTGAGCTTGGCAAACACTGTCAGGGACAAGTGGTTAGTTTATTTAAACCTCTGCCTCAGGAACAATCTTTTTACGAGGATTGAAAAGTAATCTGAGTAGTTCTCCGAAACCAGCATGTTTAAGCAATTTAGCAAAATCAGTGATTTTTTTCCAGTTCAGTCTCATTTTGGTCATCTACCATTTACTAACATGAATAAGCCTGTCTTTGCACTACTACAACATCATAAAACATGAGAGCAAAACTCTCCTTTTACCATGTAAATGGAAACTGGGTTTGTTAACAACGTCTTAACAGTAAAGAAAGAACATACTCTCCTGAAACTCACAAACAGCAAGGAAGAACAGCCATGAAGGTCTCCCAAGGACCTGTTCAAAACTTGAGCATTTTTATACGGATTCGTGTACCAAGAAGGAATGCTAACAACACCGAGTAATTCAACCAGGATGCTTTAGGCAGAGCGGCCAGTATTTTCAACTGAAAGAAGTATATTTACTTGGCAGGGAAACTGTGCAAGGGAAGAGAGGAAATCAGACTGGGAGCAAGGAATTTGCATCGAGCATTTGGCATCATGATGTTTGCATAATATCTTTGTGTTTATATGGCCTTCATCATCAGAGTGCCTGAGCACTTCATAGCTATTAACCTCATAAAACCTCATCAGGTAGGAATCTGTTATTTCTATTTCACAGAAAGGAAAAAGTGAATTACAGCAGATTAAAGGACAGACTCTGCACTTGCATGGGCATTAAAATGTGATTGTGTGTTAATTCACTTAACTTTATGCTCACAGGTTCACAAGCCTTAACAGGCATTTCACGCATCCCTCTGCCAGCAGTTTTTGTGCTAAGCCCAGTACTGGAGGCTGCCTGAGGATGCCATCCAGGCACAGACCAGTGATACCCAGGCGCTACTGAGCTATTACAGAGCTCAGGGGCTTAGGTGACAGGGGCATGTGCGAGTTCCCACGTTCAGCCACACAGATGCTTGTAGTTCATTCAAAGCAGACTGACGACTGTTCACTCCTCCGAACTCAGGCAATCCTAGACAACAATCAGTCTGTATGACTCTGCTGGCCCTAAGTGCGTCATCCCAACCCCATCTACCACATGTCTTCCTATTACAATGAGTTGCATGAGCTTTTTTTACTGGGCATCACTGATTCAGGCAGGAACTGTTTCTCCTCCCCTCCTTTATAGGAATTTGTGGCTTGTAGGTCATTATTTAAGCAAGAAAATAAAAGTGAAGAAGTCAGCATTGTTTTGGGTGTAGTGGGTAGGTTATGAATATTTCTTCTGGGCATGCAAAAGGCATTTAAAAACACCTGAGAGAAAATGTCTAATGGAGGGAAAATCTTGCTTCAGCCTAAGGACAGAACTGGTAGCCTGGAACAGCTACAGCTTTTCTGCACACTATCTGTTCCCTTGAGCAAGTGAATCAACCATTCCATGTCACCATTCATTCCTAAACATTATCAAAGTGTCTTATAATGTCCCAACAGAAAAAATATCACAGAATTATCTGTAACATAGATACTGTCTGTTATCACACAGAGATAAAAGGCCTGCATTAATTTGTTAACTTTTGTCTTTGGTTAATATATTTCATCTAAAGTAAAAAGCTTCTTGTGTATGTTGATCCCATCATCACACAGATCATAGAATCAAAGAATCTTAAAATTATTTGGGTTAGAAGGGACCTTAAAGACCATCTAGTTCCAACTCCCTGCCATGGGCAGGAACACCTTCCACCAGACCAGGTTGCTTCAAGTCTCATCCAGCCTGGCCTTGAACACTTCCAGGGATGGGGCATCCACAGCTTCTCTGGGCAACCTGTCCCAGTGCCTCCCCACCCTCTCTGGGAATAATTTCTTCCTGATGATATCTAATCTAAATCTCCCTGCTTTCAATTTAAACCCATTGCCCCTTGTACTGTTACTACAGGCCCTTGTAAAAAGTCGCTCTCCTTCTTTCTCATAAGCCTCCTTTAAGTACTGAAAGGCTTTAAGAAGGTCTCCAATAATGACCCATGAGAATGAGATGCAAGTGCACCACACATACAAAAGCACAAAAACCTGAGAAACATAGATATGTATTTGCAAAGCATTTTGTTTACTAAGAGGCTTAAAAAGAATTCAGAAAACAGAGTGCAAAATCTCGGAGCTAGTGCTCTATTCAAGGTTTCTGATTTGATGTTTCTAAGCACAAAATAAAAGCTTATAAATATTCCCACCCATAAGGCAAACGGACATCATGCAATTTTTGCTGCAGGTAGGTAATAACCACAAAAGCCTCCCTGAAACCAGAACAAAGAGTCTGATTTACTTTGGAAATACATTCTGCTAGTAGGTATGCTATTAGGAAATCACCTGATTGTTTATCATTACTATTTTCCAAATACCAACAGTGTCTGATTGGCAAGCTGGTAGAAGACAGTCTTCAGCTTGCTCCCCCTGACTGCCATACTCATGCTAAAAAGTCAAGTAGTAACAACAGTAGATGTTTTGGGCCTCTCAGTCTCAGTGGGATGTGTAAAACTGTTGATGCACAAAGTTGTTTAAAGGTTTTAGGAGAGGCATAAATCAGCCTTATTCTGTGCTAAATTGATGCAAAGTTCTTGTGGGGGGGGAAAAAAAGACCACAATCAGGGAAAAAAACTGGAACCATGGATAAGAAGCACAATCACATACTTTGAAGTGTTAATGTTCCTAAAAGCAAAATGAAGCTGTAAAAATAGTTAGAGATTCCTGATGTTCTGTCTCCAGGTCAATTGAACCCACTGTTGACATTTTCTCTGGTTTGGTTTTTTCCCTCTGCTCAGCTAGATGCAAGAGGTGGCTCACAAAGAGCAAATGCCCTCCTAAAAGCCCCCATGTCCTTCTCCCTCTCCCTCCCCAACATGATGCTCAGTAGATATTCAGATATTGAAGGCTCTCCATGTATTAAAAGAGCACACTGCAGTTAACAATCATTAAAGTGTAGCCTTTTACAAAATACCAAGTAGCTTTCACTGCCTGGGAAGCCTCATGACATGCTCTTTGCAGAAGCTTTGGTTGTATTTCCCATGGCTAATAAAACTCTTCTGTCTGCCTTCTGTTTGAATGGAAACAATACTTAGGGGAAACCCTGTATGTGCCCTCTCTGGGGTGTTTCAGAACCAACAACTTTGATGATATAAAGGCATCTGGGACCTCTGGCCCATTGTGCTCATGTTTTGACATCAAATCTTCGACTTGCACAACCTTTTATCTGTAACTGTGCTAGCAAAAAGTGCCCTAAAACCTGCTGAGTGGGTAACAGAAGTTTCTGTGGCAGAATAAACCACCTTATGCTTAGTCCTAAATCATCTCTGGCCTGCTTGGTGGGGATAAGAAGGAAGCCAAACTCCAGCCCTTGCAGGGTTGGATTACTTTGCCGAGTTCAGCATTTCAATCACAGTAGTGTGATGTGGCTATCCATTTGCTGGACTCAGATTCACTTTAGCAAAGCAAATTTACAAACAGTTTAGCATCAACTGATGTATTTAACCATCCAAATAAACCAAAGTTCATATTGATGGAACCAAGTTTTCAGGATCATGATATTTTTAGGGTTTAACACATTATGTCATTCTGTATTGCATTATTCCTACTCCATAGCTGTTTGTGGAGGCCATAAGACACTTTAGCTGATGTTATTAAGCCAAACAAAGAGAAATATTGTTTCCAAGTTTGTTTTGAAGAGACCCAGGCTTTTGAGTATCTCTGCATTATTTCCACTAGCTTATGACACAGCAAAACACTAAAGTCGAAACAACTAACTCAGCAGAGTAGAGAACAAAGAAACTGGTACAGCATTTAGAATGAAAAAGGACAAACAAAGATAATTCACACAGTCAACAAAATGGACATCTCTTGGGACAGGCTGATGGAGCGAAGGAGTTAGCCAAGAGAGGCAGATGATTGTGATAGATCACAGGGAGAAGAAAAGACAAGCCGTGCTTACTGAAGCGTATGAGACCCCCAGAAACCACACCAGTCAGCAAAAAAATGAAAACCACACTGCTGGCCCTGTATTGGCTTGTTGCATTCGCCCAAAACAGCGAGCTAAGTGTAATAAATAACCAATCCATTCAATTAGGATGTTTGAAATTAAGGCTATGGCTGAAGCCACCAGCTGCTTCAACAGTGTTTGTTAAATGCATTTGCATGGTGGCTCCCGGGGTCTGCTGCCGCCTTCTCACCTGCCCTCTCAGAGCTAAGACCTACAGGAACCGCTGCTGGCCTGCTGGTCCCTCACCCGGGTGAAACTCCTAGAGAAGTTCAGGAATGAATTCAATAACTGTTTCACAGTTAACAACTGATCTTGCCCTGAAGAATGAAAACAAGAGTTTCTCAGAACAGAAGCTCAACAAACCCAAGAAGTTAATCATCAGACAGCGAGCATTGTGCAGAGCCCGGATTTGCAGCAAGGGCAAAGAGTAAATGGCATGCAGGCAAGACGAAGTCTCTGGGGCTTCTCATTTGAAACACCTACCCAGGCTCTTCACACTAAGAATGCTCCATATTTTGAATCCATATTTATCTAAGGATGTCAGCATATTTTTGCATAAATAACACAGGGGAGCACACAAGCTTTGGAAAAGCCAGGCTTCTCTGCACTGCCACTCCTCCCTCCTCAGCTCAGCTGTACTAACACTGGGCTTGATCTGGAGAAGAGTTTGGATCCACTACTCCACTGGTTTGTACAAGCACCTCACTGCACTGGTGACAGCAAAGCTAAAGCCAACACAAGGCACAGGACCACTCCTGGTAGGGAGAATGGTTTTCCCCCAGTGCAGCATGGGGCAAAGGAGAATATGGGAAAAGGGTGTGTAAGAAGGAATAGCTGAGAGGCACTGACATCGTAACAAACAAGAATAAAAATGAGAAAGAAAGAGAGGAAGGTGAGAAAAATACAGAATGAGAGAAACTGAGAAAAAGAAGCAATCAAGTAAAGCTAAGAAAAAAAGTAAAAGGGACTTGGAATAGGAAAAGCAGCTGGAGCTCAAGCAGCAGTTGAGGAGACATTCATATAGCTCACTTTGCTCTCCCCTGTTTTTGCAGGGAGCATCAAGGCATATCAAGCATGAGGTATGTGGTGGTTACACGTTCCTCTTTAACCTTCAGGTTCAACAATCAGACATAATAACACACTCTCTAAAATGAGACCTGAGGTTTGCTTTTTCTCCTAATTGAAAAAAAGCTGAATTCCACCACTGAATTACTCAGGGCTAATTTTGACTCAAGTAAATGTATTGCTTTCACTCCTGTCTCCGGAATAAACTTGACTGTAATTATCTGGATAACTGTCTCTCTCTACACTGAAATTATATGATTTCTGTAGAAGTGGGAGAATTGACTGTTGCAGAATTAATCATATTTTTGTGACATCCAGTGTTATGAAAAGGAGCCTTTCAGCATGAAATAATCACTGGTTTGTCAATCTTCAATAAATCAAGGAAGAGGCATGAAAGATTAAGGAGAACAGAAACAGTAAAACAAACATTAAAGAAAGAAATCGACCAGTTTGTTTTTCTCTTACACCTCTGTTCCATTTCAAAGTTGGACAAGGCTTTTGTGGCCCTACCGGTGCCAGAAAAGGGTGAAGCAGCAAGCCGGGACGCAGTATGTTGTACTCACTCTCCTTGTTTTTAACATCAAGTTCTGGATCAGACAGAGCCAACCTGATCTTCATGTAAAGCCATGGAATACTTTGGCTATTGGAGTAATTTAATACCCAAGTACCTAACAGGTTTTCAGGTCTGGAACTGAAATCTAGGATCCTGACTAAAGATCCCAACGGTCCGTAATATCATGAATTCACACCATTTACACATACGCACCCAGGTCACTGAGCCAGAGGCTGAGGGGCAAGGAGAGAGAGATTCTTGCAAGGCCATTTCATGCATGGACTTTGGCAGGTACCTTGTGACTGAAAGTTCTGCACTGTGCTCTGTGTTTCTAGCATCTAAAATTATTTTCTATTAGTAAATATTCTCCTTCCATGACATAAAGCTCTTACTCGACTAATGAAAAACCTGACTTCTGAAATCATCCTCTGCTTGAGTGAATGTGAGTTTGGGACAGGACTGCAGCCTGGGAACAGAGGGAACGTGTGGGAACAGAGAATCCTGCAGACAGTGCTCTCCACAACTCAGCTGGATTGGGGCTGCAGTGCAGTTTGAAATGTAAAATTAATAGGTCACTGTTCTGGTTTTAGTCAGAAAAGAGTTAATATTCTTCACAGTGGCTGGTATGGGGCAATGTTTTTGGATTTGCCCTGAGAATAGCACTGATAAGGTGGGTTTTTAGCTGGTGCTGGGGAGTGCTTACACCAAATTAAAGGTCTTTCCCAACTTCTGATACTGCAGATGCGTTCCCAACTTTCTCACTACAGGCAATGTGTGGGGACACACAGTTCAGACAGCCAACCCAAACTGACCGAAGGAGTATTATTTCACTCCACAGTATGTCATGCTCAGTACATAAGGGGGGAGTGGGTCAGGGGCCACAACTCTTTTGCTAACTCTCCTTAACTCTTTTTCTAACTCCTGTGATGGTTCCTTAGCTTCGTTGTTAGCTGCTTTGTTAACTCCTTTGCTGGTCTGTTTGTGAGTTGGTATGTCAGCTGGCTTTCATGGTCGTGCTATCGCTGATAGGGTTCGCTCAGAATCTGCTATGACAGCTCTCAGGCTCCGTCCCTTGGGCTGCGATCGCTCTCGGGGTGCAGCTCTCAGGCTCTGACTTTCACTACTCAGGACCTGGCTGTGCATCAACCAGCAGGTAGTGATCGATTGTATCTTATGTTCTATTTTCTATTATTTTAATTACTTATTATTAGCAGTATTGTTAATATTATTAGTATTATTATAATACTAATTTATATTCAATTATTAAATATTTCTTATCTCAGTTTTATGACCTTCCTTGTCTTTCCCTCCAATTCTCCTCCTGCACTGGAGAAAGGGGGGGAGGTGAGCGAGTCGCTGCATGGTAGTTTATTGCTAGCCAAAGTTAGACTATGACAGTCACAAAGGAACAGAGCCCAAAAGGCAGCTTTGTTACATGTTGTTGAAGTGAAGACTCAGCTTGTGGCTGGGAGGTGCCATGGCTCTGCTTCCTGGCCTGTTGATTAATATGACACAAGACAATAGTTCAGAAATATAAAAAAAGGCACAAGGAGGAACCTTTAGGGTAATGCTATTGTAAATTCCCCATCTGGTGCCCTTCCTGACCACTCGGAGATCCACCTTCCGTGAGAAAAAAAGGGTTTACAACCCTTGTTCACAGACTGGGGATAAAGACAGGGCTGGGTTCTTCATGCTGAGAACTGCAGAATCCGGGTATCCCTGGGTGAAGGCTTTAGGATGAAGCATTTACATGATAAAACAGACAGACAGGTGTGTTGTGTTTGTTCACGGGTTTTTTTAGGACCTCAGATTTACTAAAGTAAGAGGTAGGTGCTTTCACAGCCAGCTCAGTATAAACACATGCTATGGGATACTTCTAATAATACCTGAGACCCTGTCGGCTGCCTGATCATTCCTCCATGTCCAGAGCTCAACCTATGCAACTACCAGAAGTGGTTCTTTCAGAGATAATTCAGGTTTCCTCCTTCCCTCGGTCAGAATCACCATGTGCAAAGGAGGACTTCAAATGATGGAGAACTTCCTACCTCTTTAACTTTTTCCCATCAGAATGGGAACTGCCTCTCAGGAAAACAAAGCGTTGTGGTAACCACCTAAAATCCTGGCTGCAAATGCATTTACTCGCTTGGATTTGACAAAAACCAGGTAATCTCTGACCCCTCCTGACTGAAGAGCTGTGTCAAAGGTTTCCGAGATAGAAGTAGATGGTCTACCAAACAGTATTAATTCCTTCTTAGGAGAACACTTCATATTTTAATTTCGTTACCAATTGCTCTTAATAGGGAAGAAAAAATGCTTCCAGCTGAAGCATCACATTTCTTTGGAACCTTCATGGAAGTGACTAGAATGACATGTTATAAAATAAAGCAGTTAAACTCAATGTTTGTTCAATGCAAAGAGTCAGCACTTCCTATTCAATGTCTTCCTAATTACCCCTGGGGATCAAAGACTTTCAAGTGATTGCCTGTCCATTCAAACCACTAACAGACGATTACTGGCCCCTCCAGTGTTATAGTGGCTTGCTGAATGCTTGTAATTTCCTGCAGGAAAGGGAAAATGCAGTTTTAAATTAATATATTTAAATATTTTAATTGGTATTTTTAGGAGTATTTTTTAAGTGTTAACCTCTAGTAAAAATAAACTTAAAGGTGGCGTGGCTTATCCAAATTGCCGTCTGCTTCAATACAATCTGTAATTCCCTTCAACATCTACACCATTGTGAAAATAGAATAGGAAGTTGAAAGATGGATCTCAACAACACTTTGCTGCTATTATGCAGCTTACCGCACCAAAGAAACTTATTTCAGCCCCACAGCTCTAATAAATTTGGTGTTATACATGCTCAGGCCTTTCTCAGTAAAATAATATTTTCCCTTCTAGATACTTTTTCTGGCAGAGACCATATTACTATAAATATTACTGAGATATTTCTTCAAGATCAAAGTCAATTATAAGATGGTCCCACTGTACCTCTAAATGGAGTTTTAATTTGTGTATATAATATTAGAAATAATGGTTTTCCCATTGGGGTACTCACTTCAATTAGAGAAATGAGGACAGGCAGCCCTACCAGAGGGCCTCCTACCCTGCTTTGCAATTAGTAAAATTCTGGGCTAGCCTGTTGTGGACAGGATCATTTTACAAATGCCATTTCATTACACGCATATAAACTGTGAGACCCTAATTAAAAAGGCTGTAATTTACATAGGTAAATCAACAATCTCTCGCATGATTCCTTCCTTATTATCTCTACCAGATATTGTCAGAACACATGCTTTCCTGAATTAACGTAATAGGTTCTTAAAGGCTAAAAAATACAGTTTGCTGTTTGAAAGTCACAAACAATACCTGACTTATTCTATCACCCCAGCACAAAAGAGATGGATCAGAGTTTAAATCTAATATCCTGGTTTAAGGGTTAAGATTTAAATACTGCTGTAGAATTTGATGCGTAAGTTGATCTCAGATGGCTGTCTGCTCATCTATCCTTCTGAACATGAACGGGATTTTATTATAAAGACACGTAAATTATTTGAGAGTGCTGCTCGCGATTTAATCCTAAAATCAGCTGAAAACTGCATTAGTGTTATTAGTCACCGTGCACGTTCTAACTGCACCAGAGCCCCAGTTGGGCTATGCTAGTTGATACAAGAAAGATGGACAAAATTACAATCTCTGAATCGCCTGATGCCCAAAGCACAGGTTTAACTTGAGCTTTACTGAGCCTGAGTATATCTTGGGACTGCAAGAGCAGGATGGAGGTGCTTCAAACTCAGTATGAAATTACACACTTTGCGGATCAGAGCCACAGCGCTCAGCATCATCAAAACTGAGCTCTAAAAAGCAGAATCCTGTCGGCTTGGTGACTATTTGAAGAGATATGAAAAATATTTAACCTGTGGATGTGTCGTGGTTTAACTCCGGCTAGCAAAATACCACGAAGCCGCTCTCACAAATCCCCCTCCCCTCCTCCAGTGGAGGGGAAGAATCGAAGGAAAAAGAAATAAGGAAGCTCGCAAAATTGAGATAAGAACTATTTAATAATTAAATCTAAATCAATATATACGGGCACTACTAATACTAAATAATTAAAATAGTAGAAAATGAAACATATAGTACAATATATACAATATGATACAATATGATACAATTCCCCACCATCCACTGACCAATGCACACCCAGATGTTGAGGGATGAAAATCAGACCCCGAGAGCCCGAGACCCACAGCCCGAGAGCGATCGCAGCCCGAGAGCCGCGGCCTGAAGGCCGGAGCCCGGGAGCCTACGCAGCAGATTCCGAGCAAACCTTATCACTGATAACACGGCCAGAAAAGTCAAAACAATGCACCAGCTCCCACACGAAGGAGCCAGCACAGGAGTTGGCAAAGCAGCTAACGCAGGAGGGTTAGCAAGTGCTCGGAGAGACGAGCAAGGGAGTAAGGGAGAGAGAGAGAAGGGAAGAGTAATGGCTACCGGACCCTCTTCCCCACCCCAAGAGACCGGAACATGACGTACTATGGAATGAAATACTTCCTTGGTTAGTCTGGGTCAGCTACAGTATCCGAAGCGGACAAAAGACCTTGAGTTCAGTACAAGCCATCCCCAGCACCAGCTGGGGCCTTATCAATGTTTTCACTTACTGTCCAGCAACAGAGTTCCCTGGCAACCAGAGTAAAGGGAGTTAGCCCTTTCCTGACTGAACCCAGCACAGGATGTATTGCTTTAACCACTTTGGGCAGTTAAACATGGATATGTTTAATGCAGGCTAAGAATCCTTTAATTTCTTTTCTAATTTTTCTTCACAAAAACTTGAAAAACAAGCACATTGTTCCAACAGTTCATTTGGAGAGGAAAAAATTCCTTTTTTTTTCCCCCTGTACAAAAACTCAGCAAATGGATACAAATGTACAGTCTGGGAAAGCTAATAAAGTGGGTGACACAGCACAATTAATGACACCAGAAATTTTTTTTTGTCCGGAGACCATGGGCAAAACCCAGCGCAGTACTTTCAGGTACTATAAATCTAAGTGAATGGTTCAGATCAGTGTGAAAAGCTCTCTCAATAACAAAACTTAACACAAGCTGATGATTTGTTCCCTTGGACTTAGAACTAAATCCAGCACATAGATTAAGGCAAGTGCTGGTAAGTGCAACCCACAGTGTTCTTTTAAAAGACCCACAGTCATCTTTATATTTAATTACAGGCAAAAAAAAAATCTAAAGAAACTCAAAGTTCGCCAAGTCAAGCACTCAAAAGTGAGCAAAGAACAGAATTAAGATTGCTTGTGTGATTTTACATCAGCCTCTGTATGCATATGTACTCTGTAATAGCCTTTAATTCCCTCATCACAGGCTATTTTTTTTCCACTGGCCCAATGCTGAGCAGAACAATTGCGCAGAAATTGCCACTCAACCCTGGCAACTCCAGCATTGTAGCATGTTCAATCGCTTTCTAGGGATGCCATATGTGCAGCCTGGTTGGTAGCAGTAGGAGGGGGTTGGAAAGGGAAGGAATACACTCAGTGTAGACAATTTTGCTACTGCACTCTAAATAGGTCCCTACTGAGCATGTGTGAACTCAGCTTTTCTAGTTCTGCGGCAGCCAACTCTGGGCGGATCAGGGATGTGATAAATCACACACTGTTGTTTGTTCTTGCTAATAGAGAAGAGGTGTCAAGATTCTCCCTTAGAATCATAGAATGGTTTGGGTTGGAAGGCACCTTAAAGATCATCTAGTTCCAACCCCCCTGCCATGAGGGGCTCTGACTTACCTCCATGTTACTGCAATATAAATATAAAAAACCAGTAGAACCAACAGAAAAGTTTTGCATAGGTGAATAACGGCATTATGTTAACTTTTAATTTCTTAGGCCATGATGATTTTGTTTCATTGTTAAATATGAACGCATCA
This sequence comes from Rhynochetos jubatus, assembly GCA_027574665.1. Taxonomy (NCBI): domain Eukaryota; kingdom Metazoa; phylum Chordata; class Aves; order Eurypygiformes; family Rhynochetidae; genus Rhynochetos; species Rhynochetos jubatus. Next base: position 130,605,256 of record CM050649.1, on the reverse strand, counting down.
AAGTGCTTGTCTGGGGACACAATAGACTGCCTTGTCCCTTCATTCTCAACACATAGCTTGGGTATGACCATCCATAAGAGTTTGGCAGTACAGAAATGCATCCTTTCTGGACTAACTGGATGCCCAGAGTGGTTCATAGAACCATAGAATGATTTAGGTTGGAAAGGACCTTAAAGACCATCCAGTTCCAACCCCCCTGCCATGGACAGGGACACCTTTCACTGCAGACCAGGCCGCTCCAAGCCTCATCCAGCCTGGCCTTGAACACTTCCAGGGATGGGGCATCCACAGCTTCTCTGGGCAACCTGTGCCAGGGCCTCCCCACCCTCTCCAGGAAGAATTTCTTCCTGATATCTAATCTAAATCTCCCTCTTCCAGTTTAAACCTGTTACCCCCTGTCCTGTCACTACAGGTCCTTGTAAAAAGTGCCCCTCCCCGCCCCCCCCGTCCCCCCCCCCCCCCCCCCCGGTTTCTGGTCGGTCCCTTCAGGTATCGGAAGGTGCTATGTCTCCTCAGCACCTTCTCTTCTCCAGGCTGAACACCCCAACTCTCCCAGCCCATCCCCATAGCAGAGGAGTTCCAGCTCTCAGAGCATCTTCGTGGCCTCCTCTGGACTCACTCCAACCTGCCAATATTCTTCTTATGTTGGGGACCCCAGAGCTGGATGCAGTACTCCAGGTGGGGTCCATGCATATGTTTCAGAACCTGAAGCAGCCCATGATCCACCTTGATTGGAGAAGGTACGCTAATATAAATAAACTATTACTGACCGCTTGGATACTGTTTGGAATATCATCATACTTAGACTGTGGGATTTTTTTTCACCAACAGTCTCAGGAAGCCCTTTTGATGGTTGATTTCATTTTCATTTCTGCCATAATTAAACAAAATTCTGCTCCACTGATAGCCCAATTTGAATTTCTTTTGAAATACTTAGTGTAAGCATAGCCATCATCTCTGCTAACTGCCTTGTTCTGCTTGACTTTTTAGAGTGTCTTTGCATAATGAAGTGATGCCACAGTTGTACTAGGCAAGCAAGGTGCGATGTTGCTGCTGTGTTATGTGCTACCGTATTTGCAAACAGCTAACATATGCTGTTCTCGCCGTCTTACTAGGCAAAGTCTTCTGACTGAAATAAGGACAGGCTTGGAAGTTAAGGCACGATAAAATCAAATAAAGTGGAAGATAGGAAAAGCTGGTGATGGTGGCAGAATTTATTAGTTTTTCACTTAAACACAGAGATTCAAGAACCTCTAAATATCTATTTATTAAGCATCAGATTCTGGTGTCTCACAGTGAAGTGCCTAAGTGCTGCTTTTGGAGCTTGTAAGTTTCAGCATAAACACTATTGTTGAAATCTTGACACAGAGGGAAAGAGTGGCTTGGACTTCTTGTTCTTTATTTTACAGGTCAGCTAGTATGTTATCTAGGTAGTATACTTAACAACAACACTTTGCTTAACACTATAAAGATGTGTATCTACCACATAGCTCAATTTCATGTACAGGTAAAAGACCTTACAGAATGCATCGCTGCACATAGCCCACAGAAATGTATGACCTGGCAGCAAATCAGGCTTTGAAGCCATCTTCTAATTTATGTTAAAAAAGGATGTGAGAGAAACACTACACTGTAACTGAGGGATATTTTTCACTGGCAGTGACACCCCTAACTGAGCTGACTCTTATGACTAGTTATGCACAAAAAAGTATGATATTTAAAAACACTGAAAGAAAGCACATTACAGGAAACATTTCTTTCTGTCTCCACTTAACTGCAATTAAATTACGTACTTTCACACTAATTAGTATGAAATAAAAACACGGACTCGAGCAGAACTCCTTCCAGCAGATATTAAGATCTGTAAAACTGATTCCTTTGCAGCGCCTGTGTGCAAAGGTCAATCTAAACCGTGAAATGAAGATTATAGCAGCACATCTGTGCCACTGTCGTAAAGGCAAGGCTGGCACTTTCAGCGTCAGCACGCTGTTATTTTCTTTTCTGGGGGCTTAGAGCAACTATAAAAACTCACTAAAAGCAACTGATAAAAGCTAATAAAAGCTGAGAGCCCGTATCTAACCATTTAATAAAAACAGATGGAATTAAACTCATCCCTCCTTCTACTAAAGATTCTTAAATTTAAGAAAGGATCAGGCACGTAAAGGGGTACGTGTGATGCTACGTTACTGATGGGTGGTTTCGTGCCGCACTGATGCAAACTCCAAGATCAGATGGAGCCCTCTGGATATACAGCCTCAACCTGCTTTCAACCAGCAAAAGAATCAGTCATACTGGTGGTCTACTTCCAAATGGAAGTCATTCTTCCAGTGATCCCACAATGATGAAAGAGGATCAGACTTTGACAAAAGGACCTCTTCATTCAGTGTCAAAAGAAAACAATAAGCAGGAATAAAAAAGGTAATATATAAAACCCCAGAACAATAGGGAAACAGAGAGTAACCTATATAAATCTAAGGCCATGCAGAGAGTTGAATAAAGGAAGCTGAGGACATGAAGAAAAAACTACATGGCTAGGAAAAAACAAAGAACAATAGAACATTTTTTAAGTGTACTGAAACCTAGCAAACTGAGCAACAATATAGCCATTTACTGGATGGAGATGGGGAAATTGTTAATGATGTTGTAGTAGAGTCTAAAGTGTTCAGTAAGAATTTTTGTTCTGGTTTTTGAAAATAACTAGGATAATGCAATTACTTCACAGGAAATAAGTTTTTTTCCAGTCCATTAATAACCAAGAATTATATTAAACCACGTCTAGTCAAGGACAAACATTTTTAAATCTGGAGGCTCATTTAACTTGTACCCAGTAAATGAAACAAGATAGCAGAAGAGGAATCTGACTCACTGATTAATACTGAACCAGCTACCAAGAGATTAGAACAGGGTTAATGCTGTGCAAATATTTAAGAAGGGAAGAGAAGAGGATGCAAGTTACTTATATCAGATAGCCTGACATCTATTACAGACAAAATAATGGAAAACGTAACACAGAATTCAACTGTCGAAGAATAAAGAAAGTGGCTCAGGCCAACCATACTGCTTTTGTGAAAAATAGATCTTAAGAAACTAACAGTTACTCTTTTTTGACAGCGTTACAGTTTAGTAAGACATATGATTTAATTTGGTGTGACTCTCGGCTAAAGAAAGACGCACTTTCCAGCGGTAAAAAGCAATGTATGCATGTGCTTAAAAACTAGCTGAAAGACCTTAAACTCACCATCGCTGGTGAATAACTGTCAAATGTTAAAGTTTCTTGTCAGATTCAACAATTGATAGCCGCCTGAAATTGTTTGTCTATGTAACATTTACATCGATGTTACGTAAGTAAATATAAAATCATGGGTGAGTAAACACATGGATGACTCGGAGACTATTCAAGCGACAAATACAATGATGGGGACAGAATAGATGAACAGAAGAGCTGGACAGCTACTAAATTTGAATGATTCAAACAAAATGTGCTTAAGGTTCAAATAAACCGTGTCAAAGGCCAGCCTATATACTTAGGATAAGGGATCGGAAGCTGTGTCCATGAGGTGGGACACTGGCTGCTATAAAGCAAAGAGTGAAAATGGCTTGAGGAGGAACCACAGGAAGATGGTGTACAACAAAATCCTAATGTAATTTTTATAGCCAAGTAGAATTTACGGAAATATTCCTACTTCTTCTTGCTTCCAATAAGCACTGAGTTAGCTCCTAAAGGATGCTGTCCTTGAACAGGCTCTTTCTCAGTGTACTGAAGATGTGTGAAGCAGAAATTTTGTCACTGAATTTCAGAATATGTTGCCATCAAATGGAATACCTAAATTTTAACCCTTCGCAGTTGTCCACACTGGGCAACTCTAACAAAATTAGTGGGTTTTTATTATCTTCTACTATCCTTTCCCAGTAACATTTTCTGGCAGTGTCTCTCAATAGCATATACATCACTGTACTTCTCCTATCCTAACACTTTTAATGTCACGTTACAGATCTTATTTAGGTTGAAACAGTGAACGCTCTTTAATGGAGATTCTATGGTGAGTTTTTTAACACCCACCTGAACGAATTGATCTTCACAAGAACAGCTTTAAAGTAGGATCTTGTACCTTTATCACCTTTATTTTAAAGCTGCAGTTAAATCACTTGTACTCTTTCCTTTAAACTACAAAGCTAACAGTAGCTGCTATCCAAGCATGCAATGCAGAATCTAAACCAAACCGAGAGATGCACACAATCCTCTAATATTACAAACAGCTCTTCCTGACTTTACAGGGGATGGAAAACAAGATCTGCATTATAATTCCTACCACCATGCACCTAAAGCTGCAATGAAAGATGATAAAACAGGGGAAATGTAAGGCCAAATATAGCCCATCTTGGTTTTAAATTTGTGTCTTTCTCACTTCTCTGCCATCACAATCTTGTGTACAGGTACCATGCTAACAACCAAATGCCTTTACTTGGTCATGTTGGCCAAAACGTATACATAACATTCCTGAATGCAGCTGTCCTGAGCCGTACTTTGGGGATGGATCTGTGTTTTACACAACACCATGTGTGCACGCACGTGGAGAGGAAGAAGGGGGAACGTCAGTAAAGTGACAAGGGCTGCAAGATTTCAGTCGTTCACTAATTCTGTGTGGAACTGACCAGGGAAAGCTTCTGTTGCCAGCTTCCCGCAGGCAGCTTTCCTGAACTTGGTGCTACTCAACCAGTCCCTTGTAAACTTTACACACAGCAGCTGCTCTCACTTATTCCTTAGCAAGAATGAAGTATGACTGAGGCTAACACAAAGGCCTGTGGTCTTCCCATGCTTCTGCTATGGAACAAACGATGCACAATGATTTCTGCAACTCATCTGAAATTATGCCCTTTTGAATCATCAGATGGAAGCTCACATCAATGGCATCCATGGGACTGAGACTATTGTCATGTCTCAGCTTTCCTGAGTTAATTTATAGGGGTAAAATTTGGAGCTCAGCAACAAAAAAAGACAAGATCATTCAAAACTGGATTAAAGGGTAAACATCTGTCTTGATGTATTTTCTGTCTTTAGTCAGGCCATTTTCCAAATCAGGAATGTATAAAAATATATTCAGACTTTTCCAGGGTTGGTCCAGCTCCTGTGGCAGACGCTGGGATCAATGCCATGAGCTCTGTATTTGAATGAGTGCTAAAGTAAATGGAGCAGCTCCGATTTAAGAGAAGCATGTGCAAGAGAAGCATAAGGCCCTTATTTTCCAAATGTCACTGGGTATGAAAAGAAGAACTAGATGTCATTTAAACTGTATGACTTAGTGAGGGAGTGGCATTAACCATGCTTGTATGAATTTTGTAGGAAAAAAACCCCCGCATACTCAAATTCTACTATAAAAGATAAAAATGGTAGTCCTGGCTTGTGATGATGGTCCCTCTCAACCAATATCCTGAAATGTTATGTTCCACAAACATGTCTAGAACATAAAACACATTACTGATAATACTACAGCACCTTTCAGATGGGATCTCACAGTTTTATAGATTAAGGGTAAAATGAAGTGAGACCCAAAGTTACTGAGTGAACCGTGTGCAGGAATTTTGTGGAGATGTGAAAGAATCATGCAAGGACCTTGAAGGTCTTCAGGTAACAGGCTGACTTCATAACGCAAAGGCTTTGCTAGAACAGATTGTTTAGCTACTATTTCTGCATTTAATCTAAGATGGAAATAGAAAACATTGCAACATCCCTGTAAATCAAAGGAACAAATGGCAACAGTAGCAAAATAGAACTTAATCTGGGATCAGAAAAGAAATATTAAAGCAGAAAATGAAATAAATTTGTTGGCAATGTAATAAATTGGTTTATATTTTAACTTGAATGAAACCCTTAATATAAGGGAATAAATATAGGATTAATAGGTATAGCTCAAGTTTAATAATTAAGCATTAGCAAGTTTTCCTATTGATCTCAAGCGGCATGTAAACACCATGGTAATTGGTATGCTATACATCCATAGCTAACTAGTTGGATAGCAAACACCTTTGGAGAGCTGCTCCAATTTGGGTTTATTACATCGCATCAAATACACATGGACAAAGTGAGCTAAAGTTAGCTTTCGGGGTGACTGTTAGACAATAAAAAGAAAGACACTTTATAAACACATCACAGTGCTAGCATAGTTTTATCATCAAAGCATTTTGCCTGTAGCAAGCAACACTGTTCTTTAAGTGAAGCTGCATCTGTATGGAGTTCAAACGAACACAGAGCTGAAAAGGAGAGCTCTGACTCCAATCAAATGAATGACTGTTTTGGCTTCGTAATATGTTTTCCAGCCCTAAGTTTAATCTAAATCAAATGCCCATCTTTCTTGCTGTTCATGCAATGCAACCGCAGCACATGCTTAAGTATAGGAAAATTGCAAGTGCCTAACTACATCAAATTGTACTTCCATCTAGTCTGGAATCTACATCAGGCAGAGGATAATACCTTCTGTTTCAGAAGAAAGAAACCATTCTCCATCACTAATTCATTTAGAAACTGTTCCGCAGATCTAGCCAAACAGCTGCTGGGCATGGAGATCTGGACAATCAAACAGGTCTTTTCTGTTTCAAAACTCAGAAATCTTCCTCCCAAGCAGCACAGCAATGTCAGAGATTCTTTGCAGTGCTGCGCTAGCAGGCCTGGCATCTACCAGGTACAGAAACTCTGCCGGCAAAGTATATGGATAGCAACATATCTCGTGGTATTATCTCCGCCATAAGAATCTCTCCATAAATTAGGCCTCCAAGCCATACAGACCCCACCACATCCCAGAATAAGGCATGAAGATTTTCCTTGTCTAGCTGTCAACTGAATGGACAATCCTAAACTGGGAAATTTAATTTTAAAGTGGTGTCTCTTCACGATCTCTTGGAACAGCAAATTTGCAGGTCAGTTCCAAGCTGCTTAAAGAGCCCTTTCACTTCAGTGGCTCCAGCGGTGCCGTTCCTGCCACATTAATGTTACAGCCCTGATCTGCCACTGCTTTTCTTTGGTGTTCTCACCCCACGAGACAAGCTTCTGCAGAGCTCACCAGATTTGCATAAGCTGTGTGCGTGCAAAACTTTGATGTGCATTGTTGCCACTGCTTGAGTGTGTGTCTCTGAATATTTGAAAAGGTGGCAATAAGTCAATCAAAAGCTGGTTAATTCAAATGAAAACCAGCTTCTGGTGCTTAATACACCCTGTTCTATTTTGTTTGTCATTATCTCTCCAGACCAGTGACTCAGCCCTGTAAAACCTTCAGCTTGATCACAGTGTTGACACATGATACCAGCCGTTCGGCTTCCATGGACTTCTGTTTATCCCTCGTCTCCTCTTCTTTGAAAAAGCCCAGCAAGATAAATGAACAGACTATTAAATACCACAAAGACTTCCATGAAATAATAGAAACTCAGACTTTTGGCATTAAACAATTGATTTATCAAGTGCTTCAGATGAATTTCAAAAATCAACTGGCTTCAACAAAGAACTTCAGGAATTAATCAATGCTTCCCTGTTTCCATGCAGCTCTGCCTGCCTCGGGTGTTCGCCCTTAACAGTTGTGTCTGAGCCCTCGTGGATCTCCCAATGTCTCTAGCTCCACATGCTCGTACAGGTAGGTAGGGCCTGTGATGGGTAGGTTTTCATATTTAAACAGAGGATGGTGACGTGCCTGATGCTGTGAAGAGTGTTCTGAAGCCCTAGACATTACACTGAAGTATTTCCATTAGCCAGTCACCCCACTGACATGGGACCTGATCCAAAGCCCATTCATTTAAATGGGAGTCTTTCCAATGACCTCAGTTTGCTTTGGAGGATGAAAATGGTCCTTAAAAAGATAATTTCTATAGTTGTTTTAACTAACAAGGGTGGATGGCAAGTAGCCAAGTTCCCAACACTCATGAACTGTTATATAGATTAAACCTTACTCATGATTAAGTTATACCTGACCACTCAAATAGTCCCCATGGCATCGAAAAGAGCAAATTACTGCTTAAATGAGGAAAGGTATCCGTGAGAAAATGTAACTGTACAAATACAGGAAGAAAATTAAAAAACTGGAGGAAAACCAGGAATTTGTTTTGCAAACAGCCAAGTTTATTTAAAAGAATGAACAAGTTCCTGTTATGAACTGTGTAATTTTTATCAGGGTGCAAAATGTCTCAGCTTAACTTAGTGACACTGCAAACATTTTGACTCCTGATTCTTTTTTTTTTTTTCTTTTGGGTTAGGTGATACAATTCTCCTCTGCAACTTGACAGGATGTAGAAAATAATTACAAATGAAAAGGTTATTCATAATTTTTAAATGAGTTAATTAGTAAACCCCGCCAGAGTCACTCATTACAGTAATTAATAATTGATTATACTTGAAATTAAACACAATTTTTCATCAAAATCTAATTAAATATCTGCCTTTTTGCTTGTTGATTAGAACACTGGGTCTGGTCGAGACAATCTTTGCTAAATATGTTTATGCTGAACTGAACCATCAAATTTGATTTTTAATAATTGATAGTTCCTTTAGAAATTAGTAATTATGACCCATAATTACAGCAGTTCAACCTGATCAGCATTTCTGGCACCTGGCCAGCCATCCCTGGAGCCTGGCAAATGCCACAGAATTCATCTGAAGGGGGAAAAAAGGATGGGAGAACACTCAATGGACCTACCTTTTAACCACATAAAACTCTGATTTTAAATGGGAGCCTGAACTTTTCAGAACTCTGAAGAAGGGGTTTGAGTTGGAGAATACCGAGTGGCAAACCAAACTCTTCTCAATCTATCAAACGGCACACACCTCCGCCGTCAGAATTAACAGGCACCGCTATTCTAAGGATACTCCTGACACACTGAGATAATGTCCAAAGGAACCATGTTCGGGGCATACGGAGAATACCAGACAAATGAGAAAGGTGAGCCCAGATGTACGTAGCAAATGATGAAAATTGACTGCGTATTTCATCAAACTGCTGCTGATTTAATGTTGGTTAATTAATCATTCCTGCTCCTCTTACAAGAGGCATAAAAGTGACCAGAGTATGATGCAAGGCAGAGGTGGAAAAGTATCAGTCATTAAAGAAGTGTACATAAAAGGAACACAGTAAAAGCAATCCTTTGTGGTAGTGCTAATTATACTCATGTGAAATGAAAGCAAAAATCTTTCGATCCAGGCTAAGATTTGTAATTCTAACCACAACCTTTTATAGATCATTAGTGTACAGGAAGTCACAGTAAAATCAAAGAGACTCATTTGTGCCATGAGAAATGGGCTTTTTTACCTATGATCACATCTGAAAGTGTCTGACAACTAGAGTTTGCACCACTGACAGTTTAAAATAGGAGTCTAGGAATGGACCTTTGTAAGACATTTGTAACACAAATGTCAAATCAAACTGAAGAAAAAGTAATGGCAACACCCCAACTTTACAGGCTGAAAAAGACAATTTTCACTTTTAACAATTCAATTACTTTTGCAATAAACACTCAGAACGCTGCTTTGCAATGAACACTGACAACCCTTATAAACCAAAGAAATTCAGATCATGCACAGCTCGAGAGAAAGCTGCTGCTGCTCCACTCAAGTAGCACATTTCCCCAACTCCCCTGCTCAAAGAAGGCCCTGTTGGATGACAATCCAAACTCATTCATTCCCCATCCTCCAGGTCACCCTGTGAACTTCAATATCATTGGTTAAATGGCTAGGATGTGTCACCAAAAGATAGAATAAACCCACATTTTGTGTGTCAGGATCTTGTTTCTGTCCCTGCTCCCATCAAAGTCAATAAAAGAGAATTCCCACGGGTCTGGATGTGACTGTGACTGGGACACAGACGTCACTGCCTGTTTTAATGGACTGCTTTGAGAAAACCTGGTGGGTTTGTCTCACTCCAGGTACACCTTCCTCTGCAGAAAGTAAACAGTCTGTGCCGTTAAAGGGAGCACAACGTATGACTTATGTTCTATTAAGCCATTCTGGCTCTCAGACATGCGTTAGGCTCCCTACCATACCACTTAAATCTCAATTAACAGAGGCTTTATTTCCCTGTTAGTTTGTACCACGATCGTGACCCCCTGGCTCCCAACATTAGCATCATGGGTGAGTTTGCAGATAAATGGAAGAAAAGAAGAAGAAAACGCAGAAATAAGCTTACCTATGAAATACGCCAGCAGGATCACCAGCGTGACTGAGATGACAATGGCACTCAGGGCAGCGCATTTCCAGTTACAGTACTTATAGGGCTTCTTCAGGTTAAAGGCAGGCCTAGAGAAGGTACTTCTGGGAAGGGGCCTAGGGGGAGGCGAGTACACAGTGCTGGACGTCAAGGGATATCCCGGCGACGTTGTACAAAAAAGGGGAGAAGTGCCTCCAGGTTTGAACAGGAAGTGCCTGAGGGAAGAAAGACCAACAGCAAGTGATTCCTCACATAAGTCGAAGACGAGGGCGTTGTGGGGTGGGACGATGGCGACTGCTGCCAGGACGAGGAAAGCAGCTCCGCACAATGCTGGCTACGGACATGGATGGCATGCACGGAAGAGAAGAATAAAAATCAAAGGCAAGTCACACAGAGTAAAGGAAGACAGAACAAAAATCACAGTGCCAACAATGCCACAGAGAACTCTTCAAGGGCAGGAGTCCCCTCTGTGGAAGAGCTGGCGTTAGAGTGAGATGAATACCCCAAGCACAGCTACGACAGACTGGTGGCACGGGCAACACTGGGGACCTGCTCATGCTCCCACAGAAATGCCCTACGGAGACTGAAGAGGAGTGTAGGTCAGATTAAAGAAGGGAAGGCGTTTACCAATTCATTGATCACTGCATGAGAGCTTTTTTTGTATGGCATCGGTGAATGGAGATGGGGAAAGAAGAGCTTAAGCCATTCCATAGCACCCAAATTGTCACAGAGGGGAATATTCACACTGTCCCCACCAGGCAAATTTAAGCGTCGGACAATGACATGGCTAAAAACATCAAGTCCAGAATTCAAGGCCTGGGTATCGCCAGTGGGGAGAGGAACCTGCTTCCAGAAAGCAGTCCAGAGCACTTCAGTTTGATGCCTACCTTTAAAAAGTGTGAATTACTGTCAAAGGCAACAGCGTTTCCTATCCAGTGACACATTGGGAGGCACCACATTTTGACCGTTACTACAAACGCAGCCTGAGAGACAGCCTATGAGGATCTTGTGTGAGACTCATGGACTCAGCGCAAAAAGAACCCACTGCAGTCCATGAGTTCTGGATATAAATGTCCCAATGGGATCTCTCTCCATGGGAATCCTAAATGAAAAGCTAATTTCAGTGGGACATCATGAAGTACAAAGCATTCAAATTCTGGGAATGAAACTTGAGAAACAGATCTGACTCATCTATCACCATGGTGATGTAAAGCAAAAATGCAGCTTGCGAGGACTGAGACACAGCCCCAGCGCAGTTTGCACCTTCTGCCATGGTTTATGGGGCCAGATTTGCAGCCAGTGTAAATGCAATCAGCATGGGTCCATGGGAGTCAGTCAAGCCAGTGCATTATACCAGATGAAGACGTAACTCTATTTTCCCCTTGAAGTCACTTGTGCAGTCACAGGGGGAAATGTCACATGCAGAAACATCACCATGCAGAAAAGCCACTGATTCATGCAGTATAAAGTAACACATAATTCTAAAAATAGGTGTTTGTCCTATTACAGCCATGGTTTTATTGGTACTCTAAGCATGACTGCTGAGCATTAGAGAAGGATTCATTATTTCTACTAATGCTCTACATCAAAACATTCATTTTTACAAAGAGTCAGTTAATATGCTGTGTTTTGGAAAGTATTCAGACACAGATGCATCTGTTCTGAGCAAAGAGGTACCTGCAGTGTTCAAGTATGCCAATTAGTTCTTCAGTTAATGGTGACTACTAAATTAGAAACTGCCAACACAAGTTTTGGCACTGTGTCAAGTTAAAAGATGCTTATAACTTAAAAGTTGTGATCAAAAGTTAGGTAAAGATGTCAGATTGGGTGGTTAAGTCAAAATCAAAGGCTTGGCTTACACACACCACTAGTAGACACTTGTAAGATAAGCTATGTGGAAAATATTAGTTTTACAATGAAGCGTGAGAGTGCCAGCACAACAATGGTTTTAAGATTTTTAATGAAAATTAGATTAATCTTAGTTATATGGGACTCAAAATTGCTGTAGGTACTTCTTATTAATGAAATGACTTTCAAAACAACATGGGGAAAAAAGCAAAGGGCACGCTGTGGCTCGCTAGCATATTAATGAGTCTGCCATTAATATGTACAGGACACAGTGTTCCAAGCTCCAGAACCTCATTTTTTTAAACCCATCTTGGAAGAGGCCAGCAATGGTGTCACCCTTAAACATCATTAATATGACCAAATGCTTTCATGCAAGGATCATAATGACTGTACAGTAAACAGGAAGACCATGTAAGTGTCACATACCCATCATTGTAAGCACCGTCATGTCGGGAGGAGGTGAGAATGTCCATCTCAATGAGGTTGTCCTGCAATGTCTCTAGGAATGTCTGCTTTGCTATGTTTCTACATACATATGGAAACATGAATGAAGCCAGTGAGTCATGCATATATGAAGTGTGATCTTATAAACCACAATGGTTATAGTGCAGTTGTGCATGGAATTAGAATGATGGACCATATATTTATATGTATAAGGTGCTACACATATACATATATAGCTTTTAAGAATGTTCACTTCTCTATATATACACTATATATATGCATATACACACATGTAAGCACGCACACCCATGTGCATGTATAAAAAAAGGTTGATGTCTTTGTTCATTTCACATTTATTGCCAGTGACACATGAAAATCTGAAGTGCTGGACTCAAAAGGCTAGATTTCAACCCAGCATAGTGCTAACCTTCTTACATTCCTGCATCCATGTTACTATTACTCTGAAAAGGCACAGCACAGTATCTATAACCCGCTGTGGCCAATACCCTGGTAGTACAGTTCCATCTAACATCCTCATGGATTTCCAGACAAAAATCTGCCACTTCTTTGCATCTCAGTTTTGCATCTGAGAACTTTTAAATTACCCATTTTAATTAATATTTCTTTGTGGAACAATAACTTGTTATTTAGAAGTTTCAAAGTCCAAGTTTTGCACAATATGAGTATTCCAAACAAAAGTCTCTCCGTGATAAGCAGATAGAAGCTGGGAAATGGTTATGCTGTAACCCAGACTCCAATACCAGTATATTGGCTGTAATCCGGATAATACAGGTAACAGGCAAGACACTTAGGGCCTGCACATGAAAAAGTCTGGTTTTGACTTTTGCACACAATAGTGGCATTTTGCAATATCTGGCCTCCTGGCATGTACTTTGATGAGTCACATTTTGACCTATATATGCTAAACTGTTTGTACTTTTTGAGGAGAATAGCAGGAACATAAAGAATTAAGTCAGAGGCGCAGCTGGGAACAGACTGTGTCTTTCTCACCTTCAGGCTTGTTTCTTGAGACCTGGCAAAAAAACATTCTTCCCATCAATTGCAAAACAAAAAAACCTAGTCCTGATTTTGCCTATGTCTGTTTTCTGCATCAAAACTGAATCTAAGGCTGCATGTGAATAAATTCCCTGGCCAAAAGTAGCCCAGGGAACAGAACCGCACTGTGACACTTTATCACTTATGCAGGATTAAGCGCCTACAGGATATAAGTGACATGATGTGAACTCAAACAAGAACTCCCCTGTCATAGAAACTGGATTCAGGTAACATGCTATACCAAGAGAAACCAGCCCTGTCACATTATACAAACCTTGATACCGTCTCTTCTAAAATGTCCTCAACCTTAATTTTAATTTCTACTCCCTCCTCTTCCTGCTGCTAATGCCAGCACTTGTTTAGCTCAACTCACTGCATTCAGAGGCCTCTGGGCTGCTTTGACAGAACAGATCATAGAACCACAGATTGGTTTGGGTTGGAAGGGACCTTAAAGCCCATCCAGTTCCAACCTCCCTGCCATGGGCAGGGACACCTTCCACTAGACCAGGTTGCTCAAATCATTGAGATCTACTCTTTGATCTGAATGAAAGCAAAGTGACTCCTGCTCATAGCTTTGGAGAAAAGTGGATCGACATGCAAGAGCTGTGTGCCATAGCACTTGAGACATCAACCCATCCCCAAGTGTCTGCAGCTTCCTCACATTCCCTGGGAATGCAGGAAAGGTTGGATGTTGAATTCAATGCAAAAAGAAGCAACATATGTGCATGCACTGAGCATTTAATGGGGAAGAGGCAAGGCAACTAGCAACACACCAATCAATAAAAGTTCATCAGTAGTTAAAATCCATGTCAAATTGGTTCCATGAATTTCAGTTGAGGATTGTCAATAACACAGAGGAGGGGAGGGTTATATAATGTTATAATGCATGTATTTGTAACAGAGAGGTCGCTGGGTCACCAAGATGACGAATCCCTGACTGTCCTCACCAATGGCTGGACAGAGTCTGCTCCCCTGGAGATGACGTGTGAATGGCTGTCTACTTACAAACCACTCCCCCTTCTCCTTCTGAGCTGTGGTGGCAGAATCTGACCTTACAGATTACCACGTGAAATTTCCTGGGAATGGAAGTCCCCTGAAAGCTGGTGGTTTGTCAACTCAACGGACATCTAGTTAGCATTTATTTGCTCTGGCAAGGTCAAATGTAAAGGAACAGAAAGGAGGCCACAGAAGAAGGAAGAGTGAGGAATAAACATGGGAGGAACTGACTTACCTGTCAGGAGTGACTGCTGAGCAAAGATATCCTCATCACAACCTTGACAATATATTGCTTTTAAAGCAATGAAAAAGGGAGCAGACAGGAAAAGAAAGAGGAAGGAGAAAGAGAGAAAAGGGAGTAAAGGGAAACTAATAAAAAGGAGGGAGAGAAGGGGAGGGGCTCTTCCTCTTGCAACATGTAAAGTTCTCAGATATGGGATATGCTTATCGTGTCAGTTGTGTACGTGTGCTACACATATCTGCTTGCCTGTGCATTACAGTATGGAAATTTCAGGGCAGTGGCATCCTAAATCCCCGGTTCTGAGTACTGCCTGGAGTCCATGGCAGTCAAAACAAGTCTTTTGAAACTCTGGGGTGCTTCAAGTCTGTGACCGTAGGCACGTTTCACAGCCCGCGACCATCCCTGTTTAAAAGACGTAGCTTTCTCTTCATGTTTTCTCTCTCTGTTGACTAATATGGGATTTAAAAAAAACGGATATTCAACAGAAATACAATTCCATTTTTGACATGAGATTACTATAATCTCCTATTGCTGTACTTCAAAGGCCTTAATTCTTGGATTAATGTCTCTTGGCCAGGATTTATTTTTTTTACATATTGGACATTTTATTCTCTTAGTTGGAGGTCTTTTTTTGGTTCTAAAAATCTTTGCAGTGGGGAAGGTTGACCTCACGGAAGAGGTGGAATTGGGCATCCAAGTTTGCTGCACAGCTCTGAAGCCTGGTCTTTTTTATGTCTACGGAATTCCCACTGATGGAAACGGAAGCGCTCTGCATGTCTGAAGAGCAGACTGGGAGCGCAGAGATTTGTCACAGATTTACTGAACATCAGCACAGTCTCTTTGCATTATGACATCATTATAACACATTTTGTTTTCTTAATGTTGTTTAGTAAAGGAACAAAAGCCTGTCAGTCGTGCTCTGTAAATGTGCTCATTTGCTGTTTGGCAGAAAATTGCACATTCTTTTCCAACACGTTTGTTGTCTGAAGGGACACTGGGCAAAACTATGCCATTCCATCCAGTGTATGACAAACCACATCATCGGTCTCAAAATTACATATTTCCTACCTCATTAATAAAACGGTTAAATTGAGGATCATTTACAAATGTGATTGATTTGGGATGCAAGTGAAATCATCAAATTGTTGCTAGAGGTAGACCTTCAACACTCTGTCCGGTTAAGAGCAATAACGTGGGCAACACAACTTCCAAAAAGAATGGTCTGCTTTAGATCTCGAAAAATTTTCTTCTGCAATGATTTCGTGGGGAAGAAACGAGGATGTACTCATTTACAGTTCGACAGGAACAGCCCAGGGCTAGCCAGATAACCGTTCTGCCTGTGAACTCCTGCATTTATTAAGGTGCAGTAGGATTATCTCTCCACCTCCCTCTCTGATTGCCACCAGAATTGGACAAATGGGGGCAGGATGTTTCCAGCAAAGACCTTTTATTCCTTGACATTTCTCCAGCAGCGAGGACTTTCCTTCTCAAATGGAAGGTGGCGAACTCTCAAGAGACTCCAGTCAGATGTGAGGATGTCTTGGCACTATTAAAACAGTGTATTTACCTGTTCACCAAAGAATTCACAACCCAGCTTAGAGAAAGGCACAGGGCTTCCTCCAGAATTGTAGAGGATTATTCACCAAAGAGCTGCAGGAGTGGTGCCTAAGTATTTTTTAATGGAATTTTGGGTGGTTTTTTTTCCAAAGAAATAGCACATTAAAGTCACTGCTTGGGTATATACGCTTAAGAATTAGTAACACAATATAATTACTGCAACTGTTGCCAAATCACACTTGCAGTACTTGCTTATAATTTTTGTCTTAATCTTTTGGATCCAGCTTCTTAGTCGGGTCTTTTTAATCTAGCAGTCGTAGAAAAATTAATTATCCTTAAATGCCATAAAATGTTAGATTGAGGTCTATTTTGGAAGTTTCAGAGAGCCAGCAGACATAGCTCATTCTCAAAAAGATTGACATGTTCATTTTTTAAAACTATTTTCTTGGGTGAAGCTGGCAAAACTGGGTACATTTTGTCCCAGGATACAGACACAGCTCCCACAGGCAGAGATGTGACAAATTTGGCCTCTGGGCCAGTTTTCAGTCAGTATATATTTTTTTCTGTCTAAAATCTTTCTTGTTGGTTTGAGAAGGTAAGAGAAATGAGGGGAAAAAAGCCAGCTAAGTGCACAGTGTCAGGCCTGGAAGACTCCTCTCCAGACTGAACAAGATACCATGTAGTGGGGCTAACGACTCTAGCATCTCCAGTGGTTTCTCGATAGCAAAGGAAATGGTGAAACAAAACCGCTGGAGAAGGCAAAAACAGAGATTCAAGTGGGACAGCAAGAAATAGGCGCACTCACCATCAGATGGGAGGACTGAGGCTGAGGGAGCATGATAACTTCCTTTCCCAGAACCTAACAGAACCTAAACAAAGCTATGAACTAGAAAAACTGAGTGGAACCTTGTCGCATTTCTTGCATGTTGCATTGGCGGAAAAGAATTTAAATGTTAAGTGGAAAGGTCATTAATTGACTGGTGCCCTGCTATCCAGTGTTTCATGCATGCTGGAGCTGTGTTGTAGGACAGTAAAACACTGCAGCCAACCTTTCCTCATTAGGTAAACCAAGATCAACCCTTCCTGAATGATGTACTACAAAAGTGTCTGCTTGACGAGGCACAGCTAGAAGGCTAAATCTTTTCAATATATTGACTGATTTCAGTTTCTTAAATAGAAAATTGATTTATCCTACCACATAGGAAGAAAAGACATTAAAGGAAAATAAAAGAAAGAAAACGAAGAACATTTTAATCTATGACTCTGATTCCAAATTTCAATGAGCAAAATAATCTTACACACAGATGTTAAAGACAATATTTTTAGTTTATGAAAGAAGAGCAATTTCTTCTTCTCCGAGTCCAAATAAAAAGACACAAGGAATAACAAATATGACTCAAAATACTGAATCCAACCACTAGTTTACAAACTGAAGCGTTAGCTATACAGATGTGTTTATTTTCCATAACATCCTTAGCACACACAGTCAGAACACTGTAAAGCACTACAGAAAATGACCTACCTAGTTTCCAGTGGGATGTTACTGTTAAGTAACCAGTTGTCCTGAGCATGGGCTGGCTCTTGAGTGCTGGCTGGTTGTTCTCCAGAAAGAGAGTGGTCCGTAGGAGCTGGGCTGGGGTTGCTGCGTGGAGTGAAGTTCCCTCTGTTTAGGGAATTGATGGAGGCCGCATGATGTTGATTTGGGGTGTGAGCATGTGATATTGGAGGTGGTGGAGTCCTAAGTCTCGAATGATTTTGAAGATTTGGAGGATGATCTAAAACAGAATTAAAATATTTGTAAGGTTCATTATTTGAGTTGTTCCATACTGCGCTCAATTCTGTGCAGGCACTCCAAAAAAGTTTGAATGCTGGGATGCCACATATCCTAAATCAAACACCAAAGGGTAACATAGCCTTGTTCCATATGCTCTAATGACACATTATTGATCCCCCAGCTGGCTAGAAAAGCAGTTCAGTATCATGCATAAAAGTTCTGAAAGCTTAAAGCACTGCAGAAAGCCTGTCCTGACCGCCAAGTTAACTCCGACGAACAACAGCAGGTTGCAAACTGCAATCTATCCGTGACACTGACTCATGATAAAGCATGGAAAATACAACAAGCCTGGATAGATAACACTTGAGAGCAACTTTATGATGGACATACAGCTCCCAGTGAAGTTTGTTCTGCCTGTTTTGCCAGCGAACTTTCAATAGTTAAGTCAACAAGAAGACTGAGAATACACTTAATCATAGACTGACTTTAGGGAAAGCCATAAAGCTGTGTCAGGGTTATACAGTTTAACAAAATCCAGTAGTTTGTGCTGTTAGAGACATACTCAAACTGAGTAAAAAATGCATGTGGCATAAAAAACTGAGGTGTCAGGAAAATGAAGCAACATAGGGCGAAGAAAGATGTAAAGATCAGTGATATGGCTACTTGGAGTAAAGCTCGAAGTATTTGTTAGCCGAGAGTCTGAGGGAGGTAGACTGAGGAAGGCAAACATTTAGGAAAGACCCACCTAGTACTGAATACATCGGCATTTTTATTATTTTAATTAAATACCAAGGATTTTTTTCACGTTCTCTGGAAACAAAACTAAAATATTTGGTGGAACTGTAGGGAGACGCATTCAGCACACTGATTATGGGATACAGGAAAGGTACTCCTCTCTGATTTTAGTAGGTTTATGTTTGTAAGTCATTAATGCACATGATGATGCCTTAGCTGAAAAAAAATTTGCATGGTATCAATCTAATACTTACCAGACAGACCTCTGAATCGTGAAAAACTAACCCTCATGTACTATCTAATTAGAGAGGTCAGAACTGAATGAACTGTACACAGTCCTAATTTACAATGAATGGTATCAAATATTACCATGACATTTAATGACACTTTTGAAACCTGGATTAGGACTTGGAATCAGGAGAGGAACAGGGAAAATATTTACAATATCTCTGTAGCCTCTTGCATATTTAGACACATAATATTAAATACAAAGATGTATGAGATACATCCCATGCCTTCCCTCCTCACCCTCTATTGACTCACACTGCCTTACCACTGATTACAGCTGATTGTAGTAAAAGTTTAGGGTGATTGAGGTGGTTTAGCAAAAAAATAAAAGGCGCTGATTACAAAGGCACCATTATTCTGTTTGAACGTGTATCTGCCTCTGGCTTTGCTAGGTTAGACATGGGACTGAGGGTATATATGCCATGAGGAGAACCAAGTGCTTTCAGGGTCCCAATCCATTTTACACTATACTCTGAGAAAGGTCAGAGGAACACCTTAAAACTGCTGTTCTATTACACAATAGTACAATAGAGAACAAGAAGATAAAAAAAAAAAAAAAAAAAGAGGTCCATGCTGGTCATCTACATTTGGCCAGATAGATTATTCCCAGAAATCCAATGGAGTATTCAGAAGTCTGACTTAGCAAAGCTCATCCAAAATTAATAATGCTGTACTGGACTCCAATTTAACACTAGTTAGCCCTGAAAAGTTCTGTACATCAGCCAGCAAAAGGGAAGGGCAGAGCAACAACTATGGATTGTACAGACGAGGAATAGGAGAACGAAGTCAGGCCTGACCTCAGCTCTGCAGCATCCTGTGGGTCAAGGTCTCCAACATCCTTGGACTGGATACTATTGGGGACTGTGGCTTAACTGAAGCCCTGACCATGGAGGTAATAAAAACACCAGTGGAAGAATCCTACTGCTGGCTTAGTTCACTTGGTGACCCATTTTCCCACTCAACAGACAGCAGCCGTGGCCCCCTCTGCTGAGGGGCAGAAGGAAGGAGGGGAGATAGGCACAGACACACCGAAAACTGCCATCTCTGGCACATGTCTGCTCGCATTAACACTTCCGAAGGAAGCATTAATTCCGGGCCGAGGGAGATGAATGCAAATAGAGGATTTCCAGTTTTTAGTGCTGTTCCACAGCCCACCGATCACAAGAACTTAATTCATCCCAGAGAAATTGACTTGTCTAATCAGGAGCAACATACCAAAGGTTCCCAAGACCAGTTATTTGAGGTTTTATTACAAACTGATGCCTGAGATAAATACGCTGTGCAAACAAGAAAGAGGGGGCAAATGGGTGAATCCTGGAATATGCAATAGGTGTTTTGTGATGTTCTTCTGCCATTGGTTCATTTTCCCTACTGGAGAGATCATTTCAGACTGAGTTAGAGCCTGTTTCCAAAGATCTGTGATGTAAATTCCAATTTACACCCTATTATTGCAGACACATTGCAGATGCTATTATGGATAATGCTTTCGAATGAAGTAAAAATGTGTCATTTTCCTTCTCTATTTGCATACCCTCTGTGATATCTGTTCTAAGTAAAGACAGCACATCTATCTTACTTGGGTCTATGTGATTTTTCACAGGATTTTATAGCTTGTATTTCTTTTTTTCTGACATTAGGTAGATTTTCTTCTCAGAATATTTTTAATTGCACTCATATACACATTCTGAACATTTACGTCATGTCTGAGCATTACTGAATTTAATATACCTTGACTAGGATTAGCAACTATTTTCCTTGCCTTACGATCTCTTTTTTTCTTCTTCTTCTCAAGTTAAGGAACATTAGAAAAAAGGTGTAGATGAAAGCACAAGCTATGAAATCTTCCTACTGAAAATTACTGCAGCTGTGCACGATATTCTTGATGTGACAAAACTATTGAGGTTCTTACCCTTTGTGGTCACCAAAGTTCCTATGGGATTTGCAAAGGAAAAGGGAAGCCTGCAAAGCAAGTTCTGTCTTGATTTCCTAAAATTGCAACTGTCCCCTTATTTGAACATGCTCTTTTTAACTTGTTCCACAATGTTTAAGTGATATAAAAAGTGAAGTTATATGGTCAGGTACAGCTTTCTATCTCTATCAGCAAGCCTCTAGTGTGACAACAGCACCAGAGGAATGCAGAAGACTTCATAGAGGAGAAGCACATTGTGGCTTCTCCACAAAACATACTAGGTTCCACAAGACCTTTCCTACGCAGCTATAAGGTGGAGAACTGTGACTATTTATATGTTATCTTGGCTTACTAAAAAAGAGATAATTTTCAACATTTTCCTTCTCACAGTTTTCCTCTTTGGTTTCCAAAAACACATGGAGTTTATCATTCTCTCTCCACTTCTTGTTGGAATGAAAAACGCAACATATGCTGTTGAGAAGGACCAGCTCAGCTAACAAAGTACTGAGGAATACTCTGTAAAACACCTGCCCCCACCACTCCAAATTTCTAACAGAGTCAAGCAACACAGTTTATGGGATGATTTTTGCCTTGAAGGGATGCAAAAGAAAGGTGTCAATAGCAAAGGAGCCCTCTTAGTCTTAGACACCAGGCACCAATCAGAGTCCTAGAGATAAAACTCAACATGTCTAGAAGATAATCTGGCACTGCTGAAATCTAAATAGCTCAGAACTTAATGAACAGCCCCGTAAGCCTCATTTGCTCTAATGGGTCTCCAAAGTGTGTCAAACATGAAATATGTCAGTATTCAAACGTAACGAAACATTGGAAATTCGATTGCAAAAAACACCAATAGAAAGTTGCCTTTGTGCTGCCTTTTTTTGTTTGTTTTTTAAACATTAAAATGTTATTGACTAACACTGGCTTGGTAAGCACTGATAAAGCAGAGCGGAAAGATAACTCAGTTAATGAAGCTTGTACTTGGCACATATTAGAGAGTCTTGACAGAATACTGTGAATGAAGAACTGAATAAATGTGAACCGTAAAAAGATTACCAACGAGGAGCTAATATGACAAAATTTAAATAAAAGGTCTGAACCCCATGTTCCTTTTCTTTCCCTTAATCTTTAATGATTAGTACTGTTTTGAAATTAGTCTATGTAACAATTACACTTTCTGATTCATTAGGTTTTGGGACTGTGTTCAGGGCAAATGTGTTAACCTCAGAGTGAAAAATACGTTCTCATCTGGGTTTTTTTCCCAGCTTCTCCGGTTCCTCCACACATTCATCATTTCTATGTCTGCTCACATTCAGACAGCCTGATGCCTGACTCGTGTCTGGGTTAGGTACAGGAAATATTTCTCTTTATTCACTGTATATAGTGCCAGGTGGAATGAATCACTCATTGCTTCCTTGAACTTAAACCCCACAGTAGTTGTGATGACTAACTTGGTAGTGTGACTTTGGGCAATCATGCCTGTACCCACACACAGAGAAACTCCTCCTCCCCTTTTGCAGAGGAAACAATCTTTTTTAATATAATGAACTCCGCATCCAACTGACAGAGCACCTAAGAGCCGTGGTCCAGCTCCAGGACCACGTTTCAACCTGCTGCAGAGGTACACTCGCAGCATTCACACCAGCAGCCAGCTGAGATGACCTTCATGGGCTCCCTGTCCCTTTGGGTACCATCGGTTATGAAACTGGGGTGCCTTCACGCATTAATCTGATGAGCCAGCCAAGATCAGGTGGACTATGAATGACTGAAGTGGGTCTTCCCGGGCACCCTTGCAAGGGGCACAGGGTTTCCTGCTAAAAGTAAGACAGTTAGTCAGAAACCGGTTCCCTATCAAACAGGATCATGGCAAGCCAATGACAAGCAAAATTCTACGATTCTATGAAAATGAAAAGCAAGCAGAACATTTAACCCCCAAGTTATCACAGAATCACAGAACAGTTTGGGTTGGAAGGGACCTTAAAGATCACCCAGTCCCAACCCCCCTGCCATGGGCAGGGACACCTTCCACTAGACCAAGTTGCTCCAAGCCTCATCCAGCCTGGCCTTGAACACTTCCAGGGATGAGGCAACCACAGCTTCTCTGGGCAACCTGTCCCAGTGCCTCCCCACTCTCACCATGAAGAATTTCTTCCTGATATCCAATCTGAATCTTCCCTCTTTCAGTTTAAACCCATTATCCCTTGTCCTGTCACTCCCTGCCCTTGTAAAAAGTCCCCCCCAGCTTTCTTGTAACCACCCCCACCCCCAGCACTGGAAGGAGCTATAAGGTCTCCCTGAAGCCTTCTTTTCTCCAGGCTGAACATCCCCAACTCTCCCAGCCTGTCCCCATGGCAGAGGGGCTCCAGCCAAGCTGCCCTGGAGCAGCCCAGGATACAGTTGCCTTTCTGTGCTGCCAACCCCGTTGGCAGATAATGACAAAATAAGAGTCAGAAAGGGAGACCAAGTGGCTGTCCACTCAGCTGGTACCTTGGTGGTTTCTGGTGACAGCCAGGATCAACAGCAGACCAAGCTTTTCTCCCATTTGCACAGAATCTTTCTGAATGTGCAACATCTGGACTGAGCTGGAGGAATGTGCAGAAGCAGTACCTGTGTCATACCAAGCAGGTCCATCTCAGAGTTGATCCTCTGCAATCTAGAGAATAATTCTCTTTTTCGAGCAATGTCCTACACCAGGCTCCGTCTACATGGGACAGTCAGGTGGTCTATTAAGGAAGCCACCTCACAGGACGGTGATAGAGTGAAACAGGTCACTCAGTATTCAGATGACTCAGCTGCAAAGGTGTCTACTTTCCCTCACTGACACTTAAAAATTGGAATTAGTGGTACAATTTGAGTGACTGAATCTCTCCTGAAGAAATGTATCCACTGCATTTGACTTAAGACTAGTTTCTCCCACCATCAAAAGGAGTGTTTGTACCATGCTGTGAAATACATCTTTTTCTGTAGCAATATCTTGTGCTGCTGGTTTTCAAAATGTTAAGCCACAAAATGACACTGAATCTTAAAAGAACACAGAGAACTGATGTGTAATCTCCATTAAGTGACAAAACAACAATAGGAAAGCTACCTTGGTGTTTCTTCTCTGTTTTATTTTAAGTAACAGCACAACTGGGAGCTGTTGTTCCATCAAGGCCTCTCACCAGAGAAAAGCGTGGTCCTCACCGTGCAGTTAAAATCAGCAGTGTATATGTCCTGGTTCTAGTGAGTATCCTAATTCAAAGAGTCTTCTCGAAGTTGAGCTCTTTGAATCCCAATCTTCACAGCTTTGTATCTCACTGGCACTTTATCATGCTATATGCACAGATGTGCAACCAACTGTGTTATACAGATGATTAAGAAAAACCTGTGGTGTGAATTTGGTGCAGTCTTTTGTCCAGAAAACTCCTACAAGCATTGGAAACTGTTTAATATAAGAAAATGGCTACAAAGATTTAAATATGTTTGAGTGTTTCTCTGTATGTGCAACTTGGACATTGAATTTGCAATAACCAGTGTTACAATAAGTGGATACAAAAAAGTTGCAGAGCATAAAAACTGTAATGAATTTTTATGACAACACTACCTACAGTTTCTCAGTGTGTATCTCCACCCACAGTCCAGGGCTATTTCAGATATTGTTTGTAGAGCTACATATTCCAGGACCAGTGAATAAGGACTGTAACTATCAAAAGCTAAACTTGACCTTCAGCAGCATACAATGTGTAAAAAATACAATCATTCTTCACCTTGCAAACAGGCTGTAACCAGGAGCAAGTACAAATGGAGGACCGAGAAACCAGACAACAGATAAAACGGCACCTTGTTACTGATGAACAAGTCTGTGCTTCGTAAACTATGAGGCCTTCATTCTGAAACATAGGCAAAGTAGCTTCTTTAATTTAGATGAATGACATCAAAGATCAGGCCCAGCTGGATGGTATATGCCCATGTAAAACTAGTTGAAGCTCCTCTCTAGCTACACAGCTCAACACTTCACTGGCTTTACTGTTTATAGGAAAGAACAGGTGAACCAAACCCAGTCCAAACAATCCATCTCCTCTGTATTTTTCTCATCAAATGTGTACATTACATGCAAACTTTCCTCTGAAGTGCCAAAGTGCCTTTGCAAAAGCAAAATATTGACTTCTGGGTTTGAAATCAATTTTTTGTTTGATGCTAGGCTGTCAAGCTTTGGCCGTACATGGTCAACGAGAGCGCTGGGTGGTTGTTTTTTCATCAGAATGCATCTGACTGAATTGAACACCCTACAAGTAACGCTTTTAAAAAGGTCTGGGTCATTGTCAAAGGATGATATGAAGACTTTTAACCCATGGTCTTCACTATTTAACTTAATAAAAGGGAATCACAGACTAATAAAATCAAGGCAGAGGATTACTACTCACACTCTGACAGTTTATGAAGAATCATTGCCTTAAAAACAGAGGAAAGTGGAACAAACCCAGAATATCTGACAGAGTGTAAATGAGTTATTTAAATTTGAACAACATATTTAAGTTCTTAAATATATTACTGTAAACATGACAAAGTAGCCTCTGCAGTGACCAGCTACGGAAATTTTCTTGCAGCCCTGGAGACAGGATTTTCTGCTTGGCCTTCTTGAAAGAACACCTTTAACTACCCTGATACTATGTATTGGAGGCAATGGTAGCCTTTATGGGCTCAAGTTGCTGAACTGATGGCCCTTCTAGTATAGTCATATAAACAAAAATCCAAGATAGATATATTTTTAGAGATATAATATATGTAAGAGTGCATCATTATAACTCCTTCCCTCTCAGAAATACCCCAAACATTAAAACTGATGGTGCACCTCTCCACTCTAGGGAGATTCTGCAGTCAGAACTGCACCCTCAGCCCTCAGGTCTGGGCTCTCATGACGGGAAACCCATGATTTCAACTCTCTTAGTTTTCAGGAGGATGCTCAGGTCATTTTGCTGTGTCAGTGATGGCTTCCATGAGCTCCCTCCCAGCTCAGTGCCTGAGGATAACCCACCTCCACTACATCTTAATGGGGGACAGCACCTTCATGTGAGGCAAGAAAATGCACTGGATTGAGTGAAGTGTGGCACATAGATCCATGCTTGGATTCTGAGCTCCTGCAAATGACAGTCATCAAAGGTTTCTAAACTTGTGTGCTTTAAACTGTAACCTACCTTCTGAAGAAAAGGGAGCCTGCAGCTCTCTCTTTTCTAGGTAAGAGATGTAGGAAGTCAGTGCTTCTGAAAAGGTACACCTTTTTTAAGTGTCAAAAGGTGTATTCAGTTCTCCATGTTTTATATACTGCAGTGTATGCCATATGAACCCTAAAGCTCATCTGCACTCATGCAGGATATCCCAGTGGCTGGGGATTAGGCAATGGCGATGCCCCTTGGGTGATTACCTCTCACAAGTCTCCTTCCAGTAGTGTCCAACTCACACAGGCCCAGCACAAGCAGCTGGGTGTCAGCCCTCATGGAGAAATCTAATGAAATTCAATAAGGGCAAGTGTAAAGTGCTGCACCTGGGGAAGAACAACCCCATGGATCAATACAGGTTGGGGGCTGTTCTCTTGGAGGGCAGCTCTGGGGAAAAGGACCTTGGAGTCCTCATGGACAACTGGATGACCATGAGCCAACAGTGTGTGCTCACGGCCAAGAAGGCCAATGGCATCCTGGGGTGCATTAAGAAGAGCGTGGCCAGCAGGGTGAGGGAAGTCATCCTCCCCCTCTACTCTGCACTGGTGAGGCCTCACCTGGAGTGCTGTGTCCAGTTCTGGGCTCCTCAGCTCAAGAAGGACAAGGAGCTACTGGAGAGGGCCCAGCGCAGGGCCACTGAGATGATGAAGGGCCTGGAGCACCTTCCATGTGAGGAAAGGCTGAGAGAGCTGGGTCTGTTTAGCTTGGAGAAGAGGAGGCTGAGGGGAGATCTTATCAAGGCTTAACAATACCTAAAGGGTGGGTGTCAGGAGGATGGGGCCAGGCTCTTCTCAGTGGTGTTCAGTGACAGGACTAGGGGCAATGCCCATAAACTGAAAAACAGAAGGTTCAAACTGAACGTGAGGAAACCTTTCTTCCCTGTGAGGGTGCCAGGGCACTGGGACAGGCTGCCCAGAGAGGGGGGGAGTCTCCTTCGCCAGAGACTTTCCAAATTCGTCTGGATTTGTTCCTGTGTGACCCTGCTCAGGCACGGGGGTTGGACTAGATGACCTCTAGAGGTCCCTTCCAACCCCTAACACTCTGTGAATCTGTGAATCTGTAAAAACCCTGGAGAAATGGAAACACCTCAAATTTGCTGCCTCCCCACTACACAGTTAAGAAATGCAACTGTTATTACACCTAAGGTTATCCTTCTGGAAAGAAATCTGGCACATCTCTAATATCTGCAGTTTATTGACATGAGGCACCGAGCGACTCTTCTGTACAAAAGGAGTTTAACTGGCTTTCTTCATCCTCTGTCTCCTGGGTCTGTTGTGTGGCTCTTTCATACAGTAACATATGGGGACAAATAGATAAACAGAAAACTTTATAGTTCTGCCTTGTCCAAGCCAGGCATGATGAGCTGGTATAGTTACACTGGCAAAGGTCTGAATTGTTTGTGTAAAGCACTTCCCTAAACTAAAGTGCATCTGCAAAAGGTGCCTTTGGCTGCTGTAATAACAAATAAACTCAGGATTTTGCCAGCACAGCTTTGTCAAATATTGTTGGCTTTTTTTTATATATATGCCTATATTAGAAAAGCTTTGAAATACAGACCTGATCTTTCCTTTTTTCTCCCTAAAAATAAAATGAACAAACAGTCTCTATTTTGCTTATGCCCTTCAAAAATCTTACCGAAACTGCAGCGCTGTTGTGACTTAGCTGTACACAAACAAATCGGACTGACAGATGCCCAGCTCCATCAGCAAAGCTGACTATTTATAGCAGCCGAGGAAATAGTCTGGTTTATATAATTTTTACAATGCTGTTAGCAGTGACGATCCAGAGACCCTCCTTTTGCAAATATGAAGCAATGCAGCATCCACGCAGTTTGACTGCATGACAGGGTCACGTATGCACCCTTTGTGGTCAGGGTGAAATATTCATATGCTGCAAAAACAGTTTAAAAATTTACTGTATTCAATGTTAACTTGCAAGCTTTGGGTCTGCATTCCAGTCTCGGAGGAGCATGTAGTTCCCAGAGCCACTGGGGAGTTGCACAACACAGAAATCTGAGGGTTTTGTCCCTTTCTTTTTCGTTTGTACATGTCCCAGGCTTGTGAATGAATCAGTCTCTGGAAAGGCACAATTCCATTATTTCACAGCAAAGTGCTTATGGAATGTGACATGATGTGGTGTAGCACAATGCCAACAAGCAGTAATGATTTTAATTATTTACTCTAGAGAAAGAAATAGGGAAATTTCATGTTGGCAACAACTGAAATAAACTATTTCAAGTCTTTGCTAGCAAACAGGGACGTTTTTCATGACTTTGGATCAACTTCTGCACATGCTGCTACCCAGGTACCACCAAATAGCCACAGTACAGAGCTACCTCAGCAGTTTTCCTTTTGTTACCCCCTCCTCTTTTTAATTTCTTTTTTCCGCCTTTAAAGTTTTCACAAAGCCATTTCTGTTAAATACCGCCAAAGCCCAACATGAACTGGTGACAATTCTATGTGACAGCTGCGACTGACATGACGCCTGTCACAGTGATTAATACCTACACCCTCCCCCCCCCATCCGATCCACTGCCTATACAAAAGATTTCCTTTGGTGAAAACCATGGGTGCAGTTAAGTGTAAAATCTCCCTGCACAGGTGGAAAACCTTATTCCCTTTGGCACAGGAATCTGATTTGTGAGAGCTGGGCTCCATGACCTTTCCCTTCAGGTTCTATTTGACATTCTCAGAAGCATGATGGCAGAAGGCTGCACTCCAAATAATTCTGAAACAGACATAAAACTTTTATATTTTTATTAACACTTGAAGAGGCCACTGAAAGAAAATCAAAACTATGAATCTGTCAAGGCACCCCTCAGCAACGCTGCACTTTGTTCACAAAAGTACCACAATGCAAGAGCAATGTAGTTTATCTGGTGTGTATGTCTGTCTGTCTATTCGCAACACCTTCATCCCTAAATATCTCAGTACTAATCAATACAGTCTCTCTGGAAACATACTTCGGAGAGGAAATATTCATGATGAGTCTCATTTATGGTTAGTCTTATTTATCACATTCTTTTTTGGGGTTTTTTTTTTTGCTTCTACGTTTTATGATATAAATCTCTAGCATGAAACAAATATCAACAAAACTATAAATACTCATACACCTCCATATTAATACATCATAAAGACATTTATGAATGATCTCACATCAATTTTTTTACCCTTCACCACCTTCAGTGGTAAGGCACTGGGACAGGTTGCCCAGAGAAGCTGTGGATGCCCCATCCCTGGAAGTGTTCAAGGCCAGGCTGGATGAGGCTTGGAGCAACCTGGTCTAGTGGAGGGTGTCCCTGCCCATGGCAGGGGGGTTGGAACTAGATGGGCTTTAAGGTCCCTTCCAGCCCAAACCATTCCATGTTTCTATGATTCTACCCTTTTATTCTGAATATATCTCTCTCCCTTGTAACAGATGCATACGTATGTATATGGTACTAGAGAGACAGAAAAAATACATTATAGTTAAAAGATTTTGATATTTTCTTAATTGCAGCTCTTAAGTTTTTGTTCCCCTACCACGAGGCATTGCCTTTACTGGCACCGTACATTAAAGTGTTGCTCACTGCCCATCAACTTTCATCTTGGAAAATGGGCTAATTTAAAATGAATAAATAGAAAGGTTTTCTGGCAGAACAAAAAGACTGCCCTAACCTTTCTGCAACAACTGGCAAAAAAAGTTGTTTTAGAAATGCTTTATTATCATAGTGCTTATTGTGGTTTTATTCAGTAGCGAAGAAACTGAGAAAACACACTGTACCAGGCTATGCAACCGTTATTGTCAAGTGCACAAGATATAGACAGAAAAAGATTTGAAAGAGGCTTATGTAGCTCAAGGTCCTGCACATGGGTTGGGCAATCCCAAACACAAGGACAGGCTGGGCGGAGAGTGGATCGAGAGCAGCCCTGAGGAGAAGGACCTGGGGGTGCTGGGGGATGAGAAGCTGAACATGAGCCGGCCGTGTGCGCTGGCAGCCCAGAAAGCCAACCGTATCCTGGGCGATATCCAGAGCAGCGTGGCCAGCAGGGTGAGGGAGGGGATTCTCCCCAAACAGATTGCACAAACAAAAGTCAGGTACCACCTCTCACTTACGCCCGTGTCACTGTGCCACTTAGTAACATCTGCAACCTTGAAAAATTCACCATGACAGCTTGAAAACCCAGCCCTGAATTAACGACACCAGTGCAGACCCCTGAAGCCAGGTGCTTAGCTTGTTTAATAATGTACTCTGGAAACACACAGTCCTAGCGCTAACTGAAGTCCAATATTAGCAGAAGATTCCCTTAGCACATGGCTGTTCAAGAGAGTGACAGTGCACTCAGATAACACTTGGGCATGAAGCGTGCGACTTTAAAGCTCAGTCAGATTATCATGAAAGATGAATTTTCTAAGGTTCTTTTCATTACTTTCTGTAAGTGCTCTTGACATTCTCCAAAGCAGTTTAGGAGAGCTTCCTAGGAAAAATGTCAAAATAAAGTAATAATTTTCCTATAATATTGTTCAACAAAATGTGAGCATGGCGTGATTCAGAAATGAAGATCAGCCACATAGGAAGTCGGTGCACGCATGCACACACCTACATATTATCGAGGGCTTCAGTGTGATCAAACAATAAACAAATAATTTCATATGTGCGTTGTCAGAGAACTAGAACAACTGGGCGGTGTAGAAAAGGGGATTTTATATGACCTTCAAGTATCCTGACAATATACACTTCAACTACATATGAAACTTCTGCTTCAAACATTGGTAGTTATTCACCGAGCAAAACAATTTATACTGGCCTCATAGTGGAAGCATTTGCTATGCAATCTATGCTCCTTCTAACTCTTTTTAAACAGAACAAATCCAGTTCAGTATGGTGCCATATTAAAATGCAGGTTTGCTTTTTTAGGGACACTCTTATTAAAACTAGATTGCCCACTGCCGCAGGCACTGGCTGGCACAACTCTGTGAGGGGGACACAATTTTTTGGTTTAATTGAAGAGACGGTCATAAATACGTATTTTATTATCTGTACTTCAAGAACTGTATGTGATAAAGGTGGTGGTTTTTTGTTCCCTTCATAGTCCCAGAGCCTCCCCTACCCCATAGCTGAAAGATGTACTGTCTGGAATGGACCCATCATAAACCACAGGCTGTAAATTAAACAGTGGGATGAATAACTGGCTGAAGGGGTTTAGGAATGCTAACATAACACATGTTAGTCAGCCTACTGTGAGGGAACTCCTTTCAAAAACTACATTTCTGCAGCACAAGTACTTAACATGTTTTAAATGAATAATGACTAAATATTTTAAGCTATGAGGCTTAAATTTCACGGAGTATGTTTATGCATAGAACTTTGGATTACTTACTTTTATCCTAAAGGTTCCTAAAGCACTTCACATATTTACCAAATTGATATCCAAATTACAGGAGGGAATCATTTAACTCGTCACTGGAAGGCAATCATGCCTGCCGAAGAACAAGACAGCTGCTGCATGAAGAATGAAGCCCTGGCTTCATTGAAGACAACTGCAAAACTCTGAAAGGGTTGGAATTTTACCACTCATCTTCTGAAAAAAAAAGTCCTTAATACTCGAGGGGAACTTTAATAGTGGAAACCAGGCAGGACTTTCTTTATTCTTCAGTTCCGGTGATCAAACCATGACAGGGACAGATCTGTGTTTGCCGTTAGGAGTCTAGCAGCCTACCTCCCTGTCGGTGTAAGCATTCGGAAAGAAATGTGCAGAAACTCCCACAGAGATACACTGCCCTTGATCTGCAGCAGAACTCCCGTATTGTCAATATTCGCCTTGATCTGCAAGGTAACTCTTGATGTCAGCGGCAGTTTTCGGCACAGTGTGGGCAATATGTGTCTCCTAAGGAAAATTTTAGAAGCTGGGGATGCGTTGAGACTAATCAGCATTTGATGCCTCACTGAAGAAAAACAAATGAGCAGGGTTTGTGGATACAGTCAGGGAGGAACATTCAACTGCAGCCAGAAAAACCCCCATCAAACTAAAAAATCACAAATGAAGCCTGAGAAGAAGAGCAAGAGGGAGGGGAAAGTTATCCTTGGAGAAAGGATCATTGACAGAAGGACCAGACTGTCTTTTTCTTCTGAACTGTCAATTTTCCTCCAGGCCAGCCCTGATCTTCCCCCACCAGCCAAATCTGAACTCCTCAAGCCCTGACAAACTGTCCTTAAAGCCGTATCTTACAAGCCACATAAACCAAGGGGCTTGGAAGTGGATGCTCAAATTTCTCTGCACCTCTCGCCCACCCAATCCAGTCTGTTATCTTCTGGAAGACTCACAGGCAAAGCATCAGGCTGCTCCCTGAAGTGAACCCACAGACCCAACTTTGATGGGATCTGCTGGGCCAATAGATGGCCTGACCTCATGGAAAATGCAGGGCAGCAGGGAGTTTACACTCTCCATTTCTTTAAATTCATAGTAGTAAAGCTGCCAGTTACAAACTCTCAAAGCTTCTGTGCACAGCACAGTGTCTGGTGGAGGAGTAAAGTGATATATTTCCTATCTGGGACATGATGCTTTTGAAATAATATATCTGGTACACACTGAGAGCCAGAAACATAAATAATATTTTTTATTGCATAGCAACATTCACCCTAGATTCTCCAAGTAATTTACAACATTAATTAGTTAAGAGCATCTGATAACAGGACTTCATATTAAAATTATTATGACCATAATTAAAGGTAATGAAATGATGAAAGGACCTGTGCTCAATTTGTACATTAAAATAGGGAACTCTGAAGTAACAAAACCAAAGTGAAGCACAAAGATTTGTGACTATGCATGAACTTACGGATTTCATTTCTCTAGGCCAATCATGCCTCTAGCTATGAATATGTGTGTGTAAGATCTGAAAGATTTGGTAAAAGCTTTGCTGTGGTACACAGATTAACACCAGAAGAGCAGCAAGAAAACAAGACTGGTAAGGCACACAGGGGTCTATGGTGGCAGTTAAAATTGGATGACTGAGCTCAGATGTTTTAGGCTTCGAAAAGGAAATGGTTTGGGTGGCAGCAACAGGAATTCTTCAAGATCTGTTGCTCAAGATAATTTTGGTTCCACTCATGATGAAGACATACTGTATTCATTCAGGGCCATTGTCTTTTGGACAGACATATTTGCTGACAGCAAGTATGCACCTTGAATAAGCTTTCATTCTTACATGCAAGGCATAATGGGCAGTGTGGATCAACAGCTGTGTAGCATCTCTGCCTAATCCAAGTACAACATGGTATTGCTGTGGCAGGGTAGGAAAGCTGGCCAAAAGACAGCTTTCTACGAAGGTCAAGAGCTCTTCAAAATGGAGTGAAGGAAGAAAGCACAGAACTACAGAGAATACCTGACTGAGACTACGGCTGGAACCCAGCTTTCTGGTGGTATTTTTTTCATGACTTTTGGAAAAAAGTTATTTCCCAAACAGCAGAAGTAATAATGAGTGGCTTTCTCATAGCTGCATGGTTGTGCACATGTTCGCATCAACCGGCATGCTGCTGACAGGAAGAATGGGCATCAGCATAATTCCCTCAAAATACAAATTGTTAGATCAATTAGGAAACATTCTTTAACAAACTTGATAAAATTACTGCTTTTCTATACTCACTACATATGCAGACACTGTATGGTCTTCATTAGGTAAAACGTTGCTTCCATCTTGAAGAATCCAAGATTTTATGGGGAGAAACAGAAAGTGATGACAATCATCTTTCTGTCTCAGAGGAAGCTCCTTTTTTTTTCAGGAATCAGTATAAATACCCCAGTGAAATGACACATCATCGGTCCAGTGAAGCGACACATCACCTAAGTGTCCTGCAGTGCAAGAAGAACCTTCTTTTCCTTCCTCCCTTTAAGAGACTTAGGATCTCCATGAGATCATCCACAAAAAACAGCATACAGCTTTGATGAGAGACTTCTCCAGTCAAATAGCCTCCACATAATGATGAAAGATATCAAAACTGTGAATGAAACACTGGGAGTCATCAAAACTCAATGGAGGAGATATATTCACTATATGCATACTACAGTAACCAAAGCTTGTAGTAACTCTAAACTTCCCTCTGAAGTCCAGTGGGAATCAATGGATTCTCAGAATTTACATTGATTAAAAGTTTGTATCATGTCACTGATGTCTGATAATTAACCATTAAGAACTGGAGGCTGGCAGATTAATAACACTTGTATCCGAATAGATCAAGAACCTTTGGTTCATCCTCTGCAGAAGCTGTCTGTGGCTGTCACTACATGCATCCTTCACAGAATCATAGAATGGTTTGGGTTGGAAGGGACCTTAAAGACCATCTAGTTCCAACCACCCGGTCCTGGGCAGGGACACCTTCCACTAGACCAGGTTGCTCCAAGCCTCATCCAGCCTGGCCTTGGACACTTCCAGGGATGGGGCATCCACAGCTTCTCTGGGCAACCTGTCCCAGTGCCTCACCACTGCCTCCAGGAAGAATTTCTTCCTGATGTCCAATCTAAATCTCCCCGCTTTCAGTTTAAACCCATTACCCCTTGTCCTGTCACTACAGGCCCTTGTAAAAATTCCGCCCCCCCGCCAGCTTCCTTGTAGCTCCTTCAGGCACTGGAAGGCTGCAATAAGGTCACCCCGGAGCCTTCTCTTCTCCAGGCTGAACACCCCCAATTCTCTCATAAGGAGCTCTCTCTCAAAGGAGCACCTTTCTTCATAGGAGAGGTGCTCCAGTCCTCTGAGCATCATTAGAGACCACTGTCTCTAGCAAATCAAGCAAGGATCCATGTACAGGTATCAATAGTATTTCTATTTCTCAGCTGACTTGGTGTTACTGATAAATATTCTGCTGACTCCTAAAGGGGTTCTGCCTACAATGCATGCCAAATGAACAGGTATGGAAGCAGAAGGAAAGCTCTAGCTGGCGTGGATCAGCGTTGTGGCTCAAACAGCTTGTCAGCAGACAAAGATAACTTAGCCGTTGAAGCTGGATGCGCTGGGGAAGGCTGTCTGTAAACTCAGTGTCTGGCACAATGAAGGGAACAGTGTGGATTTTCTGAAGGAAAATTAGCCAAGACACCACTCACTTGTGATCTGAACAGCCTTTCATACGCCGGCAGTCCTCTAAGCTGTGGCCTGCCCGATCTGTGGGATGCCAAACACACTCAGCCAGGCAAAGGAGGTTGGTGTGGAAGGGGTCAGCTGGCAAACTAGTGTTTGAGGGTGGGATATGATGCCTGGCTAGTGTCTACCGCTCAGATCTCAGTACCAGAGGCAACTGGGGTTTAGTTCTGTGCCAGGCTCAGTTATTCCAATGTGATTCCTCACAGCTCTGGCAAAACACAGCTTGTCTCAGGACCATGACGCGCATCATGGAGGAGAACTGTGCCTCTTTAATGTGGAAAAATTCAAGGGGGGCATTTTCTTTAGGTTTTTTTTCCTGGTAGCTGTGAAGACTACTCTATACATATACATACCATGTTCTGATGCTTTTCCCTAAGCATTTGATCTTGGGCATTTCTGAAGACCTGCACAGATACTGCTCTGATGCAATTTATAGAGGCAATACTCAAGGCTGGACAAGTTAAGACTTAAGACTGGAAAGAGGACTCCAGCAAGATGTACGGGGCGAGGAAAAGGAGGTGGGTGAGGTACTCCAAAACAGCCAGGCATCCAGAGCAAAGCATCCTGAGCTAATATAAATATGTAAAATCATCAGACAAAATCTGTGCAAAATTGTATTAAGATATTATTGGTCAAACACCTGCACCTCCACATCTAGAAAAGATGCAGTGTAGGAGCAGTCCAAAAAGAATTGTGGGGTTGGGGTGTTTTTTTTCATTTCAGATGCTGATGTATGCTACAACTTCTCCCAAGTTCATGAAACAAATAACCTGGCTGGTGGAGAAACACAGTAGTCATATTTTCATCTTTTGGCTACTACTATTTCCTTTTTCTAATTTATGTTACTGGAGGTGTCAAGAAAAGACTATTCTCTTGGCAAATCAGAATGAATGCAAAGGAGCCATTGACAATGCATAGCACACAAATCTTTGTATGTAGCCTCCCAGGGACTAGAAGCAAGTTGAGATTTAGATAGAATATCCCCAAGGAGATGTACACCTATAAATATATGTAATAAACTCAGTAAAAACATGAAGTGTGAAGTAAGCACTTCATCAAAGGCTTATTTTGGTTTTCAGCAAATAGGAAAATTAAAACTCCTGCTGCCTACATGAGTCTGTGTGTCTGGATCTTTCTTGATAGATAAAATTATTCATGGCATATTAGAGCCTGTCAGTAGGCTTAGCCAGGAAAAAAAAAAAAAAAAGATGTATCATTCCTAGAGGAGATCTAAACAACTTCATTAGAAAAGCTGTGAGGGAGTCACAATACATTAGGAAGAACAAATGTAGTCTGCAGTGGTTTTTCAGTTCTTTCTACACCATTGACTTACCAGAGGAAGTACTACTAATTACACCTACTTGCATTGATTTTTTTTTTCTTCGGGATGGATTACCTTGTCCTCCCCTAAATCTAATGATTTAAATTAGAATGAAACCACAATCTGGTGTAGGTTGGAAGTTACCCTTGAAAGAGAGACATCAAACATGGCATTAAACAAATCCTCTTTCCCTATTAAAGACCCTTCGAAAACAGGATGACGAAGTTTCAAGTGATGTGATTTAGCAAATACTCCAGCGACATCACATGCCACACATTACAGGAAATGCCAGATATATTTCTCATGGCTAGATAAGGTTCAGTGATCCAGATCTGGATCAGATATGATCCTGTTTACACCAATGTAAATCCAAAATAAATTCCACTGAAGCGAAGGTATTAGTTAGATCAGAATCTAGTTCACTAAATTGTAAATGATTACATGCTTAGGAACACTCTTCTTATCTGTCTCCTCCTTCTCCCCTTACAGACTCTTCAGTTTTGTTGCCAGGACCATGAGGATCATCTAAATGAAACTCATATGCTATGGGTCATAGACTAACTTCCAATCACTTCTACATCAACCCCCATCATTTGAAGTTGTGGTAGAAAAGATCAAACATTTCTGCGGATTTTTTGTTTGTTTTTCATTTGTACTATCCCTGTGAGAACTCAGTAATTAAGAGACAATTGCCATGGTAACATATTACACCCAAATTTGATCATAATTAAACCATTGGCAAAATTTCTATCGGGCTCTTCTTAACAGTCTCCCTCTTCGTCTACTCATATGAGATCGTATCTTCCCACCAGTCTGGGACTTCGGTCTGACCTGGTTGTTGTGGGGTCAAGATGAGAGATGGATCTTAAAAGAAAATTTCCTGACTATTAATCAGATTGCGTGCTTCATCATTTAGAGGCTATTATAGCAATTACAACTCTCTTTCTCATTTTTTACCCTCCTTTCTCTTCATACCCTCTCTCTAGGTATTCACAGATCATTCTGTGCCACCCTTGTAACCAGTGACTAAATACTTCTTAATTCCTGGCTCTGCATTCTTTGCACAGAGAGTTACAGTGCACACTTTCCCATGTAATCCATTAAAAATGGAAAACATTACAACTGCTCATTCAGTTATAGTGCACAAGCAAGCAAAAAATCCCATGAAAAACAAGATGCTACAACAGAAAGTCCAATACGGATTAAAAGCAACCGATCCTGTGGGTCCTCATAGTGTAACCCAACACAAAACAGTCAGTGTCAGAGGTGTTGGCAGCACATTGAAGGGCTTGGCGGGGGCCAGGGAGGGAAAGACACTATAAATGTTTATCTGCAGATTGCACAGAACATATATAAAATGACAAGAACGAGATCTGATAGTCAATACATAACACAGGAATCAATACGTGCCAAGGAAACAAACAATTGTAAGTCCAAAATGCCAAAGTGTGCGGAATCCCACATACAGATAGGCAAGCGCATACATTAACCTCAGGCTGGTGTGGAGCTAATGTCACTGCCTGGAAAAACACACATTTAAGCACGTTTTTTGCTCCAGTGTTACCAGAGAATCATAGAATACGGGTTTAGATTTGTTCTTATTTCTCTTTAACCTACTCTGTTAGACTGGCAATAAATTGAATTGTATTTTTTCCCCCTGTCCGGTGGAGAAGGGGGTGATGGAGCAGCCTGGAAGGCACCTGACCCCCAGCCAAGGTCAAGCCACCATACAACCAGACCCATATCTCTGCAATTCAGAGAGAAGGATGTTGTATGGGACCATGTCAATGGAATTACAGAAGTCAAGACAGATGACATGAGTTGCTCTTCCCTTACCCACCAATGCAGTCACTCCATCGTAGAAGGCCACTGGATTAGTCAGGCACAAATTGCCCTTGGTGAAGCCATGCTAGCTGTCTTTAATCACCTCCCAGTCATCCACATACCCTGACAGAGCTTCCAGGAGGATCTGTTCCATAATCTTACCAGCCACATAACGATCTGACTGGTCAATAGTTCTCAGGGTCGTGCCCTTTTACCCTTTTTAAAAATGGGTGTGATGGTTCCCTTTGTAATCACTGGGGACTTTGTCTGACTGCCACAACTTTTCAATTATGAAGGAAAGAGGCTCAGCAACTACATCTGCCAGTTCCCTGTTATGTTTTCACGTAT
The DNA here is from genome assembly GCA_027574665.1 of Rhynochetos jubatus. Lineage (NCBI taxonomy): Eukaryota > Metazoa > Chordata > Aves > Eurypygiformes > Rhynochetidae > Rhynochetos > Rhynochetos jubatus. The sequence continues at coordinate 130,566,428 of CM050649.1, read as the reverse complement.
CATATGAATAATAATGCCTGATTGTCCTGTGGGATGAAGGAAATGTGAGAAAGTCCAGGCACAGAAGACCAGGGGCAGCCTTGACCCTATAAAACAAGTGCTATTTGCCTTGACTGACCTCATAGATATGTTTTGCTTTCTTTTCTATATATTTCTGTTTTCTGATGTCCCTGCTAGCTTAGGCATTACATAATCAGTGCTTTGAAAGCTAGGAGAATTACAGGCTCCTGAAATCTCTTTCCCTGTAGATTATTGTCTTCATCTGCATGATCTTCGTGACATGTGTAAAACTCATGCCCTAGTTTTTAATGATGGTGACCTTTGGGAGTTACAGTTGAGTCAATGCCATTTTAAACACGAGCCTGCTACTGTATTATATCTTTGCAGCTGTAGACAAGTGAGAGGGTGACAAGTGTAATTAACAGTTCTTTCTGTGAAGGCTCCTAGTCTGAGAAAATGCATGATCTTTTACAAAATGAGTGCATGGACATGCCATGGCTTTGTATCACTTGCACAAGTGGAAGTATTTTATATTTTAACTAGTTTCTATGTCAGATGCATTTGGTGTAGAAAACAGAAGTTGACAAGATATAGTTAAGAAATTGAAAATGTATCGCACCTTACACTACTTCAAATGTTTGTGTTCTCTTGGAATTAGAAATACTTTCATAGAATTGCTTGAAATGTCTACCTTGGAACTTGCAACAGTGTTCATCTAGACAGTAACACTGTGTTTATAGTTTCACATCAGGCATGCTCAGTTTACAAAGTTAACTACAAACCAGCTGATGCAACCTGGACAGTGAGAGCTAAACTGGCCTGTTGGAACCTCAGATAGTATCACCACTAAAAAGATGTAAAGAAAATTGGTTGCTTTTAGTGTGTCTACCTAAGTATATGTGATTGGTATTTAGTTAATTATTCTATTGAGGCATCCAAAGACAGAACAGAGTCTGCAGAAGCCTTCGCATGCCATCACTTCCCTCTTGATCTTTTCCTTCCCATTTTTCTTCCGCCAGCTGGTGGTAGCCCTGAGGCACCTACATCATAGCATTGAAACTGCTCTCAGAATCACAAAATCCTGCTCCCGTCTCTGTGGGAGGTACTTTTTTGAACAGGAATAACTGAGAAGAAAATTTAGATTTCCATCTAAACTAAGACAAAGTGTTTGAGAACATACCAAGGTTTGAAAAGTTTCAATAATGAGGACTGCTACGTACATCAGCAATTTTAGAACTTATAAAATTATCTCTATGGCGTTAAATATTTTAATTGACTTTTGAACCAGCACTCCAAGTCTCTAACGACAATGACAGAATTATTTTTAGCATCCAGTGAAAGACATTTTAAAAGGTAGGCCCTTGAGCAACAGTGTTCCTTAAAAAAACTAGTACAGTATGCACACACAGGGGAAAGTACAGCCGAAAAGGAATTTGACAAGTGCTGCTGCAAGGTATTTCTCAGAGATGTTAAATGTCTCCGTTCCTGCAGAGTTTGGATTTTGTTTCAACATCCTTTTGCTATTCAGTGTCAATGCACAGACTAATTGTATGTTACCGTAGCAATTTTCACTGTGGAGCCATTTCACATACTGCACCACATTTTACAGTAACTTGCATAGTTATTACTGGGTCTGACCAGAGGAGAACTTGATGGTATAATGAATTCTCTATGAGAGAGAATCTGATCTGTGGTACACTTAACGTTAGTGTAGAATAAATCTGTTAACTTCAGCAGACTTGCGCTGGTACAATTCTGATGTGAGTTAGACCCACACTGTGTATCCATAAAACCACTCGCTGCTGGAGGGAATCAGACCTTCTCATTACGTGTCACAGAGCCTACACCAGTGGCCGTCCTATTGCCAGCGCTGTCCTGTCTCAGCCAGCTCGTAGGAGGATAAACACATTCAAGCGAGGGTCTCAGATACCACTTCTTTGAAAGGGACCATAGAACTACCCACAGAGGAAGAAGACGCTCAGCCATACTGGTGACACTGAACTTTACTCACTCGGTACCCCAACTGCATCGTGGTTACAGTTAAGCACAGTTCTCAGCACCGAAAGCCTACGTCAATGCAGTGCTCGAATGGGCTCCAGGTTCCCCATTCTTGCAGAGCACTGAGAAGGTATGCAGGCTGGACTTCCTCAAGGGCTACTGCAAGTCACAAAAACATGAAAGCTGAAGACCTACAGAATTTCTAGTTAAAATTTAAGTAAAAGTTAGGATTAGTAATAGAAAAGCCAAGGAATGGCCAAGGTGACATTAATATAGTCAAATGATTAGATTGGTGTTAGCCACTTACAGACTAGTCCCCTAGCTGCAGCCAGTTCTCTAGGGTCCTTCTACAGACGGTGGAGAGACCCAGACATTATTAGATGCTTTTATAAAATCATAGAATCACAGAAAGCTTTGGGTTGGAAGGGACCTTAAAGACCATCTAGTCCCACCCCCCTGCCATGGGCTGGGACACCTTCCACTAGACCAGGTTGCTCCAAGCCTCATCCAGCCTGGCCTTGAACACTTCCAGGGATGGGGCATCCACAGCTTCTCTGGGCAACCTGTCCCAGTGCCTCACCACCTGCTCCATGAAGAATTTTTTCCTGATATCTAATCTAAATCTCCACTCTTTCAATTTAAACCCATTACCCCTTGTCCTGTCACTCCCTGTCCTTGTAAAAAAAAAAAAAAACCTCCCAGCATTCTTGTAGCCCCTTCAGGTACTGGAAGGAGCTATAAGGTCTCCCCAGAGCCGTCTCTTCTCCAGGCTGAACAAGCCCAACTCTCTCAGTCTGTCCCCATGGCAGAGGGGCTTCAGCACTCTGAGCATCTTCATGGCCTTTTCTGGACTCACTCCAACAGGTCTGTGTCCTTCTGATGTTGGGGGTCCCAGAGCTGGATGCAGAACTGCAGGTGGGATCTCACAAGAGCTGAGTAGAGGGGAAGAATCCCCTCCCTTGACCTGCTGGCCCCGCTGCTCTTGATACAGCCCAAGGACATAAACTACCTTTCTGCTTTCTGACTACATTTGACTACATTTTCCAACCCAGAGACTTGGCATTTATGAGGTTTCTGCTTGGACAACAGGTAAATTAGCCTCCTGTGGACAGAGGGCTGAAATGTTTTTCAGCAAGGATGTGAAGGAGGTGGGTTATTAAACATGGCAAACCTGGGCAGGTACCCACCCAGAAGCCACCACAAGGACAGGAGTGATGGTACTGCAGTGGGCATTACTGCCAGTCAGGAAGGCTTGCAGGGAGCAAGGTAAAGGACAAGGGTCTGAGCAATACTCTGGGGCTTGAAAAACAAGCGAAGTAGAGCCATTGTGAGGAGTTAATGAGGAGCCAGTGAGAAACAGTATCAGACGCAAAGCTCTGAGCAGGCAAAGGGGAATTCTCTGAGGGTTGAGGAGCCCAAACAGAAGAAGGTTAGAAGAAAACAGAAGAGGAAAAAAGGAATGTGAGTAAAGCAGAGCAGCATAGACTGGAAAACGCAGATGGTGCATTTGGTCACAGGCACTGAAGAGTTCAAGAAAGCTGTACCTGTGTAACCGCAGGCAACCATCAGCTCTGACATCTGCATTGCCAGATTCCTACACTTTTGGAAGATAAATAACTTATTTTGAAGGGAACACTTCAAATAATAGTATAGATATTGCTGTAAATCACGGTCTTATTCCTTAGCTGTATTTCATCAACTTTACCCTATGTACCATCTTTCTATCATATGCCAGACACAATGTTCCTCAACCCTATTACCTGCTAACAACCACTCCTCAATTCAGTATTTCATAGTCCTCTAATTCTGCTGTCTTTTAACTCATCTATAAATGTCCAGTTCTGCAGGCTAGTAGTAATATTTCTATAATTGTCCCCAGCAGCTCTCAATGTCAACGCAAAGAAGAATAGAGTGAAAAAGCCTTGCTGTACAGTGCATCTTGAACAGGCTTTCAATGCTCTGTAGCCATCAAACTAAATCACCATTCTTATTTCATATTTTTGATGTAGGTACCTCTTAATGCTTCAGGAATAACTACAACAAGAAGAGTGCCATCAAAACATTTTTTGTGAGTGCCTGTCCAGTTTGCTTTTGAGTGAAGGAAATATTTATTATATTTTTTAAAGTTCAGTGGCACAAGATCACAAACTCACGTACAACCCAAGTTTAATTACATGACAGAGCCTCTCACAGGTTGGGTCTCCTATACTGAAGTAACAGGACAAGACAGCATAGAGTAGAATCATAGAATCACAGGATGGTTTGGGTTGGAAGGGACCTTAAAGATCATCTAGTTCCAACCCCCCTGCCATGGGCAGGGACACCCTCCACTAGACCAGGTTGCTCCAAGCCTCATCCAGCCTGGCCTTGAACACTCCCAGGGATGGAGCATCCACAGCTTCTCTGGGCAACCTGTCCCAGTGCCTCACTGCTGTCTCTGGGAAGAATTTCCTCCTGATATCCAATCTAAATCTCCCCGCTTTCAATTTAAACCCGTTACCCCTTGTCCTAACACTACAGGCCCTTGTACAAAGCCCCTCCCCCCTCAGCTTCCTTGTTGGCCCTTTCAGGTACTGGAAGGTGCTATAAGGTCTCCCCGGAGCCTTCTCTTCTCCAGGCTGAACACCCCCAACTCTCTCAGCCAGCTTATGTTGAAACTTTTGAGCAACAGGTATGTTGACGAATTCTGAAAATCAGGCTCTTTTGTGTCACAAAAATCTTGATGGCACAGGACTTGGGTTCAAGTACAAAACAGAAAAAAAAGACATAAAGCGTGCTTATGAGGTGTTCTTAACAGCACTTCTTGACCTGAAGTGCCATTTTCATACTCCTCATTCGCTGCTTACTTCATATCTACATAATAAATACAGATAAGAAATCCTGAAACGCATTCTAGCTGGTCTTAAATGTAGCTTTCCCGTTCCGATACTGATTTCAAAACTTCAGACTGGCATCAGCTCTGTTTGAATTTTAGAAAACTTTGGTCCTTGAGCAATGCCCCTTCTTACCATGTAAATCCATTATAGGATTTGGACTAATCCTTTTGTCAAAAGGATTCCTGGGACTACCAAGAGGCAGCTACTTTTACTATGTTTTTATTCTAGGCAGTGTCTGAAAACTGGATGTGTGGCTATTAAGAAAGTAAATTTCCCTCAGAGTGAGCTCCAAACACAGAATAATCTCCCACATAATCATTTCTGCAAGTCTGTAGGAGTAGGTCTAAGGTTCAGTAGGTGTCCTAGAGCTTACAACCATGCCTCTTTGTTTCCCTTGCTTGAATAAACATTTGATAAAGGAAAGATGAAGAGAAATGTTAATCCTGAATTTGTATCTCAAGACATGCAGGGGTGAAAGAGAGACAGAGATCTGGGTAGATTTTCTTACAAGGTTATAAGAAAAATAAATCCAAAGATACTAATCAGGGGAATTATCTCTCTGCTTATCTAAACAGCTACTTTAATGCAAAGTCAAGAAATAATTGGCCTTCCAGAAAGACTTACGTTGCATTATAAGGAAGATATACTGGCCTACTCAGCTAAAAAAAAAAAAAAACAGTGAAGAATGGGGACAGCTTCAGAAACAGAGTACAGAGTTTGGGGACAGATCACGGAAGGGTCTGAATGCCTCCAGAGATTCCTCCAGCAATTTACCAGTCAAAAAGGTCTAGACATAACACAGCAGCATGAGTCCTCATTTCACTGACTGTGAATAGCTTGCAGTCCAAGGCAAGCTATTTAACCCATATAAATCTTTCCATCTGTGCAATAGGTTAATAATATTTACCTACGCAAGTCTTTAGGATTAAAACATTATTGTTTTTAAAGTACTTTGAAGATGAATCAGGCTATGTGATTGCTGAATATTATTATTACTAAAAATTTGACATATTTGTTGAGTTAAAGAAAACAGTACATCAATATCTTAAGAAGCTTGTCAGTGCATAATGAACTGAAATTGTGATTGCTTAACATAGTTACTGCAATTTCTAGTCTGCATGTTCTGTATTTATTGTTTGCATTGCACTGACGTATATTAAATTAACAAGATTATACTGTATGATTGCTCTCCTCTTGAGACCCTTAGGAAATGAGGCTGTCCTAGGGAGCACAGTGTTTAAATAAATATTATTTTATGTATTAGTTTATAAGCATGGACTGTCGTTTTTCTGCATCTTGGGATGTGTTTTTAATGTTATCTAATTCCATATTATGTTTAAAAGAAACTTCATTGCTTTGAACTTAAAACCAAAAGAGTACAAAGTACATAAGAATGGACTGCAGGAAGCAATCCTGCAATGGGAGCTGAAGGGATGGATGGTGTTCTTTCATTCTTTTCATCACCAGGGCCTAGTGTAAGGTCCTGCACATGGGACAGAGCACAAGCACAGGCTGGGCAGAGAATGGATTGAGAGCAGCCCTGAGGAGAAGGACTTGGGGGTACTGGGGGATGAAAAGCTGGACATGAACTGGCTGTGTGTGCTGGCAGCCCAGAAAGCCAACCGTATCCTGGGCTGTATCCAGAGCAGCGTGGCCAGCAGGGTGAGGGAGGGGATTCTCCCCCTCTACTCACCTCTAGCAAGACACCACCTGAAGTTCTGCGTGCAGCTTTGGGGGCCCCAGCATAAGAAGGATATTGACCAGTGGAGTCCAGAGGAGGCCACAGAGATGCTCCGAGGGCTGGAGCCCATCTGCTATGGGGACAGGTTGAGACAGTTGGGCTTGTTCAGCCTGGAGAAGAGAAGGCTCTGGGGAGACCTTATAGCTCCTTCCAGTACCTGAAGGGGCTACAAGAATGCTGGGAGGTTTTTTTTTTTTTTTACAAGGACAGGGAGTGACAGGACAAGGGGTAATGGGTTTAAATTGAAAGTGGAGAGATTGAGATTGGACATCAGGAAGAAATTCTTCCTGAAGAGGGTGGTGAGGCACTGGAACAGGTTGCCCAGAGAAGCTGTGGATGCCCCATCCCTGAAAGTGTTCAAGGCCAGGCTGGATGAGGCTTGGAGCAACCTGGTCTAGTGGAGGGTATCCCTGCCCACGGCAGGGGCATTGGAACTAGATGATCTTTAAGGTCCCTTCTAATCCAAACCATTCTGTGATTCTATAATTCTATGATCTTTTCTTTTGTGAATGTCTGTTCTCTGCTGTACCATCCCTAGCTGATGCACAATTAATACACAGTGGGGAGAACGATATTCTTGCTCAGTTGTGGATTCACAAAAGCATTTCCTATTCGCTTGATATCACTGAAAGAAGCACAGGTTAGAAACCCATCACCCAGTCCAGCTTTTCCCACTCTGATGTCCGGTCTTGCACACCCACCAGCTCACGGCTCCTGCATGGGGAGTGGATGATTTCACCAGCATTTTCTGCCATAGTTCTGACACATGACTCAAGAGATGGATAGCATCATCAGGAAGCAATGCCCAATGGTCTGTGCACATGCAGCCACCCTGTTTTCTAGGCTAGGACATTTACTTGCATGGATGCAGGTTGTTCCTTAACACCCAACCTCATTGCCCAGGAAAGTTTCAGTTCCAGGTGCAGTCATAACCACACTGGAACCACTGGGGAGAGCTGCATGAACATACTGATGGCAGCTGTGGCTCTCTGAATACAGACACTATTTAGGCACAGCCAGAACTAAGTTAAATCCAGTTGGAGTCAAATCCTCTATTTCCTGGTTTAAACAATGCTGTTACCATATCCCTGAATTTGTCAGGGAGTGTAGAATCATTATTCAAAGGGTTGGTGGTTTCCATACACTTTCTGGGGCATATTCCACAGCTTTTTATTCTTGTTGAATAGTATTTAGTTACCCATATACTCCCAAATGAGCACCACATATGCTCTACTCAAAGCAAAGGTTAGAGGAGCTGGTCCTCAGTATATAAATACAGAAGCCTTGCACCTCCACTCTTCTGTGAACTTAGGACTATGTTTTGCTCCTGTTTTAGAAGCTTTTAAGGCTGCAAAGAAAACTAGACCACCCCGACAGGGCTCCCACTGCACAAGCCATTCATCTAGAATAAATTCAGCTGTCATTTAAAGTTGAACTCGATTGGACAAAGAAGCAGCAATCAAGCCACTGCCATGTGAGGCAGGTAATTACAGAATCTGTTAAATTATAGTGATTACACACTGCTAAGAAGAAGCCCCAAGAAATCTCAAGCAACTTTTGAAGGGGGAAAAAAGTTTAATTAAACAGCTGCAGGCCTCTTGCAATTGATTTGATTTTTCCTTCCCCCCTCCCCTTGTAAAAAGCAAGCAGGTTAACAAGAGACAAAAGGCAGATAAGGGAGTGTAAGTGGATCAAGGGGAGCCTTGGGAAATCCTCAAACAATACCTCTGAATGTGGCATTAAATGGTTCATTTGGTGGTAAGTGATTAAATGGGAGAGGACTTTCTTTATCATGGAAATTGGTCCTCTGTACTGTTGGACCTATGCTAATGATCCCAAATTCTGAGAAAAGGATGACTGTGTTATAATGGTTTATAATACACTACTTCATGTTGGACTATGAGGAACATTTGCATGAATACAGTCATGCAAGGAATCTGAACAGCAATAGATTTTTGTTTGGCAGGAATTATTCTCATTGGTGTCAAAAGTTCACAACTTAGAAAATGTTGGCTGGCTACACTTCACCTTAGAGCGAAATGTGCCATTTTTAGTCACAACACTGAGAAAACAAAGGCCCTTCATGGGATCCTGTTTTACTGAGAAGTCCCCATTTCCAAGTCTAATTAAAATTAGTCTGGCGATGGGAAAAACTGTACTGCAATCATTGGGGGAATTGCAAACCTGTATGTAAACCATTAAAATCCTTTAGAGCCCTAATTTATGTTTTACAATCTAAGCTATGTCAACAGTGATATTCCTTCAAAGGAAGGCCCACTCGCTCAGCACATCAGCTAAAAGTTTCAGAGCGATCGGAGGTCCCATTTCCAAATTCATTTACTAATTCCCATGCTACTGTGAGTAACTTTAAATTAAGGTCTCACTATATTACCTCAAATGACTTGACATATTCAAGCAAAATATGGAAAGGAGGGCTGAAATGCCTTTAAAATCTCCTTGATGCAATACCAAAAATACTTTCAAGTGAAGGAAAAGCAGTTTCATATGGTTGTACAACCAGAACCTTGGATGGAAACAAAAATAGCAACACATTCAAACCCTTAAAAAGCCGGAAAGCATCATTAAAAGGTCATCCCTTTCTGCCTCAGCTTCCTAGACGCCAGTGGAAGAATAACAAATGGTTATGGTTTCATTTTACGGTGTAGCAAGGAGGATTTGAGAATCCGCAGGGCCTCATCTGCTGTTTCTTAAGCAAACATCTAATGTAATTTTAAATTTCACTTCATCATCGTGATTGCTTCAAGCAATCCTCTCCTGTGTGTCAACCGTCCCTCTCAATGGCATACAGTCAGTGTAACAGAACTGATAGAAACAGCTCCCTCTAAATTATCAGCTCCCCTATAGCTGTGATTTGGGACACAAGCTACACTTGTAAGGACACAGGCCATTTTTTTTTTCCATTTGCTTTTAGGTGTCGCTTTGTAGTTTGTGTGTATGAAGTGCTGAAGATAGCTATTATCACCATGGTAAATTATAAGGTTTAATGGGGTGCAGGGCCCAGTTCACAAAGTTATTAGGTGTGTGAAAGTGCAAGAGATAAATGATGAGGTCAGTGCTTTGGAAGCATTGGAGATGTATTTTCTAGAAAGCCTTAGGCCCAAGTTAAGCTTCATTTTCAAAAGTGGTCCATGCATTTTAGAGTCTAAGTGTTCCCAAAAGTTACTGTGACTTAGGCTCGTACATCACTCGGGCACTTCTGAAAAACATACCTTTAGCAAAATATATAAAAGTGTCTGTAGCAGAGTGGTACCTCTCTGTAAGTGTCGGGAGAGTGAGGCTGCTTGCCTGCTAGGCACTTTTTATAAATCCCCTGGGAACCTTTCTGCATTTTCATGTGTGGAAATAAATCTCACCTTGTCCTCTAATGTCCTTTAAAAGCAACAGGACAACGTACACAGGGCCACTGGGTAAGTATTGATAAATCCCTGATAATCAAATCTCCCAGTGTTTACGGACACGGACTTGCTGCTAAGGCTGGAGCAATGCCAGCTCAAACGCAGCCAACCAGCCTCAACAGCCCAAAGTGACCTACAAGCGTTAAAGCACAGGACACAGACAACCTGAAGATGATCTGCCAAGATGAGAACTGCTCTGCTAAACAGACACTCCTGGTCAGCCTGAGGGCTCTTGCCATTGCAATGACCATATTCCTCCTGATGTTCAGTGAATGCACAGTGAATAAGGTCATAAGCACTAATTGTCGCTCTTGGTGCCCAAGGAGGTCTTAAGATGGACTTTTCTGGACACTGAGCTGGAGTAGTAAAGGCACCATGAGGGCAGCATTTCTCTGGTACTGGCATCCCCACCACAAAACCAACACCCCGTGCCAATCAGTTTTCTGAGATTTCCATTTCTCTACAATGAACTGGCCAGAAACCTCGTCCCTCCTTAACCCAGACTGTAACTGACGGCAGTTGTTTGAACACTGGACTGTTGCCTCTACACTAAATCTTACTACAAAGAAAGGAATAAAGTTCTGAACACTGAAAATGAAATGTTAAGATTTCACAATGTTAAGTTTGGACTTTTTACAAGGGCCTGTAGTGACAGGACAAGGGGTAATGGGTTTAAACTGAAAGTGGGGAGATTTAGATTGGACATCAGGAGGAAATTCTTCCTGGAAAGGGTGGGGAGGCACTGGGACAGGTTTCCCAGAGAAGCTGTGGATGCCCCATCCCTGGAAGTGTTCAAGGCCAGGCTGGGTGAGGCTTGGAGCAACGTGGTCTAGTGGAAGGTGTCCCTGCCCATGGCAGGGGGTCATACTGGATGGTCTTTAAGGTCCCTTCCAACCCAAACCATTCCATGATTCTATGACAAACCAGGAAAATTCTTTGCTTACCACTTGCCAAACACATACAGCAGGCCATGCTTGCTATTCCTTCAGCAAATGAAGCTTTACAGTCTCGGCATAGCCTAAAGAGGATGGAATAGGGGAAGGAGGGGAAAAAACCTAACATATGCTCCATCAGTTCTCCCTTAAAAGAAAAAGTACCCAGCTAAGTCCTAGTTGGCCCACAGGTCTTTTTCTGGGTTATCTGACACCTAAGTATGTGGCTTCAAGCAGCAAATGTGGAGGTCAAGAAAACTCCCCTGAGATGATGTTGAAGTCTAAAATTGCAGCATGATGTTTGCTCAGAACTGACAAGCAAAGTCCCAGCCTCCTCTCTGCTTCCCTAGTACTCAAACAAACAGATAACAAAAGTGAATGTGCTGGGAAAAGCCAGCATTGGCCATTCAGTCACCTGAGGTTTCCCTTGGTTTACAGAGAAAGAGAGAATTACAGGCGCAGAAAAATTAGTATAGAAAATATTCATCATATTTTGTAATGGAATAGCTTGTGCTGCCTCCAGTTCTGGGGGTGAAGGTGGAAGGATCTCTCAGTTAACTACACGTCATCCACTCCTGTTCATTCACATGGTCATATAAGCTGCGGACCAGCAGAAACCAGGACATTTGTAAATTAAAAGGAGAAAATCATGCCTTCTTACTACAAATACGTTTTGCTGATTATTGTGATTTAACCACTGATGAAGACTATTTACAGTAAAGATAAATAAATAATAAAGTAAATAACATGGTGGGGCAGGACTGTAACATTTGTGGAATTTCATCTCTGTTTTCATTGGAGTTTCCAGTGCTTTAGTAACATTTCTGGGGCATGTTGTCCCGCACAAAGGAGAATGAAAACGGAATGCAATGAGTAACATCTTAATTACATGGTCTGTCAGATGCCATGTTCTCCCCAGCAGCAAAATGTCCATTGACTTTTACAAGGAATGGTTGGACAGAGACAAAATTATAGCAATAACTCTGCCCTAATTCACTGAGGGGAATGTCTTCCTTCTCTGATTACCCTAACTTTAGGCCTTGTCCATTCTTAATGAAGACAATATGAATTTTGCTTTTGACCTAAACATGAGCAGAACCAGACCCCCCAGAACAGCAAGCGCTGGACAGATTTTGACATAGTCGTATACAGATCTCAGATGACAGCGGGTCTCACGGGTGGGTATCCTGGGCAGAGTTCAGCCTTAGAAGTACTATCCAAATCCTCAAGGTTCAATCCCTTCATGACTCTAAAGCTATGAAATAAAGCAAACAAAAAACTCATAGAATAGGAGGTCTAAATGCTGAATGCTGTTTTCCACACAATGATTTTGGTAGGCTACAGGTTACTCTTTTAACTGGGAGAGGAAGCATTTCGGGCATAGCACCTATAAACACACATACCCCAACCACAGGTAGTGTGATGATGAGTGGGAGCTTATTATGGAGAATTTGCGAGTCACTAACTCAGGCTCCATCTGACCACTGCAGGATAAGCACTACAGTCTGATCTCAGTGTTTGTCACTTGTCAAAAATTTGAGAACAAAGAGCCAATTAGCTGTGGTTTGTTTTCTTTTATTTTGCTGGAAATAAAAGCTGAGCTATGATACAGAAAGAATTCCTGGTGTGTGTACGAGGCAGGGAGAGGGGGAAAAAATGAATAAACAAACATTTTTACAAAAAACTCCAATCATTGGACTTGCAAAACAAGGACAGCTGGGATGCATAATCAAGAGCATTAGAAAGATTTTATTTCATACAACAGAAACTTTCAAATTCTGGCATTTACACTCTCGAGATACAGTACAACCACTAACTTACTGAAAATCTGCAAAGCTTTAAAGGCAGCCTAGCTGCAGTAAGTGAGAAAGGGTTTTGAGGTTATGTGAAAGGCCTACAGTGGCCAGGTGCTCTTCAACCATCAAGATGACACTGCTTTGCATTTGGGTAGAGATTATGATCTTAGACTGTTTTCTGACAATTTAATTAACTGCTCCTCCCCACCCTGTTCTGCAGCAGGTAAAGAGGCACTGGAGACACATCACTGGCATTCGAGTGCCTCTGCAGTGAAACACTAAGGCCATGAAACAGCACTGCACAGATTCGCTGGTCAGAAGATAAAAAAGGTTCACCTGATATTCTGGTCTCACTTCCTGGGTAACCCAGTCCACTATGTTTCACTCCACTGAACAGTAAACCGAAAGTTTCGAATACAAATCGGAAAAAATCAAATTAAAATACTTCAACCAATTGCAAAGACAGCAAAAATCTGGAGGGGTGGAGTAGAATTACTGAAATGAGAACGTAAGTAGGATAGAGGAATCGATACCCATGTAAGATGGCAAGAGATCTTTAAGGAACCACAAAGAAGTGGTCACAATTTTGGGTTCATGCCTCAGCTAAAGGGAACACCTGATACTGTCCCGCAGTATTGGCTCAGCACCGACTGGTAGCTAAGACGGATGGTTCAGGAAGTACCAGCAACAATTCAAGCAAGATCGGCAAGTGATCCTGGGAGGTTTCCCGTTCAAAGACGGATCCAGTCCAACATCTGATAGCATCAACGAAGACAATACAAGACTAGCTTATTAGGACAACCTGGGGTAATGCAAAAAAACTATAAACAGTCCTGTTTATGGTGAAGGAGGTGGCATGCCAACACTCTACACACACAAAAAAGAGACCCAAACCAATCAGCAAATTTTTTTTTCATCTCAGTCAGGAATCTAGCAATAAAAAATATATTTTTGTATTAATGTCTTGTTTTGTTTTGTGTAAGGAACTGGCCAGTAAATATTTCTATAATAATATGACTTTCCCCATTCCTACCGATAGTGATGGGACTATTTTAGGACTGACAAGCACAGTGGGCCTTTTCATTCCTTTTTTTAAGCTCTATACTGAACGAGGAAAACCTGCTGCTTTTTCTGCTATCACAACTCTTTTGTCTTCCAGTGTGCTGTTCATGAACTGCTGAAGCTTATTATGTTAAAATAATAACATAATGCAAACCAAAAGAGTGATTCTGTACAAACACAGATTGAAGTTCTTTACCGAGAGCCGTGCTTAGGTCATTCCTAAGGGAGGCTGAAGGGAACAGCCTGCGTGCATCAGGGAAAGCACACTTCATGGTTAAGGACTGCTGCGTTTTAAGCAGCAATAGGAATCAAGCAATGCTGATTTCTAAGAAAAAGAAAAAATAAACCAAATTTGCTTTCGAGCACAAACAGAGATAATTGAAGTACTTGCTCTAACAGGAAGCGGCATTAGAAAACAACTTTGCACTTTTGAGGATGCACACTGTGTTTCTTGTTATGCCAATTTACTTCAATTAATCGGAAAAACATTTGTTTGAGGTATTAGCAATGCTAGTGCTTAGCCTGTCATTTTGCCCCCCCGCAAATGCCCAGAATGGCAATTCGAAAGCAGAGCACATCTGGCGCAAAGAGGAATCTCTCCTTCTGGCACATCGCTAAATAGAAGCAGTATAAATTCAATGGGCCAAATCTTTGTCCTTCCACTCACCTGGAGAAGAGCTGAGCTATGCTTCATAATAAGAAGCATCACTGCACACAAATATGATTTAACCCTCAATAGAGCGTGGAGTGGTGTTCATGGTACTGCAGGTGCAAGTTCATGCTTTCCAGGAAGACCGTGGAGCTGACAAACCTCACCACCTCCCGACAGTCACCTTATGACCTGGCAAATTTGTCGATGACACCAAGCTATGTGGCACAGTCGACAGGCCAGAGGGAAGGGATGTCATCCAGAGGGACCTGGGCAGGCTGGAGAGGTTGGCTTCTGCCAAATGCATGAAGTTCATCAAGCTCAAGTGCAAAGTCCTCCACCTGGGTCAGGGCAATTCCAGCACAAGTACAGGCTGGGCAGAGAATGGATTGAGAGCAGCCCTGAGGAGAAGGACTTGGGGGTACTGGTGGATGAAAAGCTGGACATGAGCCAGCCGTGTGCGCTGGCAGCCCAGAAAGCCAACCAGATCCTGGGCTGGATCCAGAGCAGCGTGGCCAGCAGGGTGAGGGAGGGGATTCTCCCCCTCTACTCACCTCTAGCAAGACACCACCTGCAGTTCTGCATCTAGCTTTGGGGCCCCCAGCATAAGAAGGATATCGACCAGTGGAGTCCAGAGGAGGCCACAGAGATGCTCCAAGGGCTGGAGGCCTTCTGCTATGGGGACAGGTTGAGACAGTTGGGCTTGTTCAGCCTGGAGAAGAGAAGGCTCCGGGGAGACCTTATAACATCTTCCAGTGCCTGAAGGGGTTGAGAAAAAAGCTCGAGGGGCATCTTTTTACAAGGGCCTGTAGTGACAGAACAAGGGACAACAGGTTTAAATTGAAAGGGGGGAGATTGAGATTGGACATCTCTTCCTGGAGAGGGCGCTGAAGCACTGGGACAGGTTGCCCAGAGAAGCTGTGGATGACCCATCCCTGGAAGTGTCCAAGGCCAGGCTGGATGAGGCTTGGAACAACCTGGTCTAGTGGAGGGTGTCCCTGCCCATGGCAAGGGGGTTGGAATTGGATGGGCTTTAAGGTCCCTTCCAACCCAAACCACTCTGTGATTCTATGATTTGGCCTTGGAGTGTCACATATGGAAGTTGGCCCAAAGGAAAGAAACAAAGTTGAAAGGCCAAACAATTTTACACTGCACTCAGATGATAGTCCTGGAATAGATAGGGAAGACAAAGATCTTACAAGGAATTTAAAGACAAAAGAATGAGAAGATTAACTTATTTTTCTTTCTCACTCCCTACTCCATCTCCCTTTTCTGAAACCACCAGTAAGTTTCAGAATATCTGCATAAGCAACTGCTCCTCTCCAACAAATCTGGAAAATGAAAAAGACAAATACCATCTTCCATGTTCCATTTTGCACACTTCATTGAAATAATGAGACTAACTGACCTGCCCTCACCAGCTGTTGTCCCTTACCTTGTCTACCCAACCCGAAATAGTTGGGTAAACCTTCTACAAAAAGAGGTGGGCCTGCAAGAAAATTAAAAATTTTTACTTCTAAAGTTTAAGAATGTAATGAAATTTGGAAATATTGTAATGTTTTTCATTATTAAAATTATTAGTAAAATGTATTTTAATAACATATTTTGGATTTTATTGCTCTTCAGTTTGTATGTCTGTAGCTGTCCCATATTTAAACCTGTTTAAATAAAATAAAGAGCACTGGAAACTTCACTTTTCTTTTAGTTGGACTGAACTTATGGGGTAACTGGAAAATCCCAGGGGCTGTCATACCAAAAGAAGCAGCAAACACCTCTAGAGACAGCAAAATTAAATGCAGGATTTGCCCTGACACATGTAGAAAAAAACACTACTAATATCACCAGTACTACCACCTAACTGGAACTGTTTGTCTTACTAGAAATACTAACATGCTGGGGAGAAAAAGCAGTTCTGACAGTTGCATAGCAACCAGAAAAGGCAAGGTGGACATTCCCTGAGGATGAGTGTGGCAGGAACAGGGGGCAGACAGTAACTTGGCTCCAGCTGCGAGTGCTGGGTGGTGCCAGCCTGACTTTACACCAGCTACAAGCCAGCAGGCAGCGACTCCCGAAGCACAGCTCAGCCAGCTCTCTGCCAGCACTTCTTGCATGCGAACGGGCAAGCTATTACCATCCAAACGGTATGAAAGCTCTCAGAATAAATAAGCAAGAAGACTAAGTCAAACAGAATGTGTGAAATGGCAGCATCGAGGACGAGGTTCTCCAGCCAAGGCAGTTCCAGCACTCCAACGGCTCTGTGGTATGGCACGTAAGGAGCTGCTGTACACTACACACCGAGAGCAAGAAGTGATCCATCCCAAACCCACGGTGCGACAGAACACTACGTTATCAGGGGGAAAGCCAGCCTGTCCCTAAGTTACTTAAAGAAAGGCCTGAAAATCCCGGAACCTGCATATTTGCTCACCTTAAACTCCTGCTAAAGTCATTGAGATCAAGTCCTAAGTCACATTCAAGCGACTTGTAACCTCCACAACTATCACACGCTGCTGTGACACTGCCTACACTGCCCAGGAATGGTAATTTGTTATATAGAAGAACTGACATTATTTTAGCACAAGAAAGAAAAAAATTATATGTTAAAACTAGTCAAGAGCAAGCTTTTCTTTTCATTACAAACCAGTGCAGACCAAGAGACCAGAGAAGTGTAACCAAGGAGAAAAATTTGCCCCTAACATTTCATTCTCTTTCAAAATAATCTTATTTTTTTCTCTTCGATTTTTAACCTTCTCTGTCACCACCAGCACTAAAAGCTGCTTTTTTTTCCCCCTTTTGCTGGAAGAACAAACAAACAGTTGCCATTTCAGTCAAAGCAATGTTATTCTTCGGCTGGCTGGCACTGGTTTCAGCTCACAGGGCGGTCAGTTCCTTTGGCTCCCATCCAGTAGCTGAAAAAACCGTTCTGGCAGTAAGCGCAACTCTGTTTGGGCTCAGAAATCAGTGCTTCAGACCTGTTTCCAACCTGAGCGCTTCCAATTTACAGCACTCCAACGCCCCAGGAAGTACACCAGGCCAATCTGAAACTCAAATATATGTGAAACAAAGCTTTCTTCCATGCTCTTAGGTCTTTTTCTACCCTGTTCTTCCTCCTCTCTTTAATGTCTGCAGGTTGGAATTTAATGCTCTTTTTTTTTTCCTGCCAGAAGTTTGGCTTTTGCAACAAGTACTTTGTCCAAGTGAGCCATTTCCTCCAAAATGCACAGCGGTGGCAGAAATCACAGACAGATCCTTATAGTCTTTTCTCTTTTTCTCACTTCCCACCTTTTGTATCGAGTGCTCTGAGAGTCAAGAAGAATTTTCCTGAAATTACAAATCTCATGTTTTTATAGACATGCAGTCACCCAGCACAAGACTTTGGCCACTCACAGTGCAAATTGGAAAACACAAGGAAATTTGTAATACAAGAGAAACTATGGTTCAGTAAGACCAAAGGCTAGCTGGGAGGATTAAAACTGCAGGACGAGGCACTTAAGACTCCCCTTCTGAACTGCCCTCTGGCAGCATAACACTAACAGCAGAATTCTGCTTTACTGGGATAAGGGACCGGGCGAGGAGATGCTTGTGAAAAGGGCAGCAAACGTGAATACAAAGTTTGAGAAATTGTATTGAGCACTGTGTTTCAGTGCACAGGTTATTATTTGCTCTTTCCATCCCCTCATTTTTCACGCCATTAAAATTCCACCTCAGACACCAGACTCCAAAATGAACAAACAACCACGCATTGTTCGGTATCAAAATCCACCAGCACTCACGCGGCTGCTGCTGAAGCTGCAGTGACACTTGAGCTGGGCCAGCAGAAACCACTCAGGCGGGTCACAGAGGGAATGCCAGAGTGACAGATGAAGCACAAAACTAATCCACATGTTGTGTTTCTACTGCACAGGTGTGTTCAGGGATTATCTTTCTGCCACGCAAGTCACTTATGCCAATCTCTGAAGAGCCTTTCCCTCTCCTTCAGTTCCTCAGTCTATCTGAACTAAGCTTTCCATGGCTACTGAAAAATTTCTGGGGAAATTAATTCTGTAAAACTTCAAACGTTATCATTACCTCTCATAGATAATAATTTATCAGTCACTGTAGCATGCAAACATCCTATTCTTTCAGTATCTGAGCAGATGAAACATCCACATTCTTTAAAGGGACCTTAAATATTACCCCCTTTCAGTGCCCTGCAAAATTTGGAAAACAAACAAAGAAAAAGTTTTAAGACCACCTCTAAATCCTGCACATAAATATTACGCTAAGATGGAGACAAATTGTAAAATAGATGCAAGAGCACTGAGACATGTTTGAAGTTGTCAGATAAAAGTTAGCACATACAAACTCCCATTTAGAAGCAGCAGTAATTTGAAGAGGTTCTACTTAATGGACGGCACAGCAAATACGGGTTCTGGTTTCCAACAAAAACTGACATGCAGTAAAATATTTAGGCAATCTTTTGAGGACTACGTAGCATTTCATAAATTAAAGGGCTTTAGTCAGCTTTCCACGTGACAGCAACCAACCCGCAGTTCAGGCAGAGGAGAACCGTTTGTGTTTTATCCCAAGATGGATTGGAGGAACTTCTGGCATGGACTGACACTGACATAAACCGCTCACAAGTTTTTACAGAGAAGAAATGCAAGACAAAGCAAACGGTTTGAAATAGAAGCTACCACGATATTCAGCACAAGCCTAAATTCCCAGTTCAGAAATTCACGTGACTAAAAACTAGGACACAATTTTCAAACAGGTAGTTAAGGTGCCTTTCCAAAGTTTACAACTATGTTTTAAAATCATTTATTTCCCATTCCATTAGCAAACAGGATTTTTTATGCAGGTCTAGATAAATGTAGTACTTGGGTGTCTGTCTATATTTCTGCATTTAATGCGAATTCTGTGCATGAACACTGTGGTTGCCTGTAAATTGGGGAGAACTCCTCATAGTACTAAGCCACTCTCAGTAGATGAAATCAGGACTAGAAAGTGGCTTGCAGACAGTTAGAAATCAATTGCACCGAAGCACTCAATTGTGTTAAGTGTCTCTGTGTAGCTTTTGGGAGAGAACATAGTGTAGTGGTTGTTACAGAAACAGGAGAATAAGGGGAGATGAATCCCACCGTGATGATGTCGCAGAATGTCTGGGTGACCTCAGGATAGTCACTTGTGACCTGTGTAAAATGGAGATAATCACACTTATCTGATTCAAGGTGGTACCAGGAGACCTACTGTTTCCTAATTGCTTTGAGATATACACAGGAAAAGCACAATATAACTACTTCTGCTATGAAAAACAGTTACATGGGTTAGGTTTCTGGAAATATCTACTGGTGACACAAAAGATTTTACCCATCTGTGTAAAAGTGTCAAGCAGTGCTATTATTTTGACCTCATTGATAAAGAAAGGATGGGTGGTCTGGTAGGCTGAAGCGCATTTTGGCTGGAAGCTATTACCCTTTGAGACGACCTCTTGTTTCAAGTTTCATTGGTGTATCAGAAAAGTTACAGGCAGCAACACTAGGGATTTCTGTAACTCATTCTGCAAAAACACTAAAATCTGCTTGGTCTCCTCGGACTTGCTACTCCTCTCTACTCATCTTAATGATACTTTTTTCTAATGAAGCATACGTTAATGGCAGGAAGCAGTGTCACTGCCTTCTGTTCTGACCTGACCTTTGAGTAGTCACTGCATATGTGAAGCTGTACCAAACTCAGTTGCCCCACACTATCATGAGTGTGTAGAAAACCTGACTGCAATACAAAGAAGGGCAGCAAAAATGATGGTAATTTAAGAGGAAGACTGAATTTAAAACCAAGATGCTTGAATGAGGAACTCTGGGTCTGGAAGCAGAGTGGAGATCCGTGTGGTTGTCTCATGTAATCATTCAGTTTTAGGGAGAGAAGTTTTTAAAGGTGATTTGGGCAGGAGTTATGTAAAGTGAGTAGCAAGGAAAAGAGCTGATTTACATTAAAGCATAGCAAAAGCAACCATCAAGTGGTTGTAGTTTTAATGCTGAAACTAGACTCTGCAGAATTATTACAAAATCTCCCCATTTGGCCAGGCGGGGTGAGGCAAGGAAGGGTCAGCGTGTAAGTAGTGCTTTTAACCTGGAGTAATCCATGCTGATATTCATTTCATCACTACAATTTTACACCAGAAATACCTATACGGAATCAGCACCTCTGTCTAAAGTGTTCATTTACTACAAAGTATGCCTTTTTGACCAGCTCGGTGTATTTGCCAGGATGGACCACTCTGTCATTTCTATCAGGAATGCAACCCTCACCCACACGTGCTTCCAACACCAGACTCGACTAATGCATGAATCTTTATGCCGCGCTCCTTATGAAATGCTGCGTCCTATCACATTGCCACGATGCTGCCACTAGATTTATAGCTATAACTAAATCATCCGATCATACCACTTCTGCGCTGTGCTTCTTCCATTACCACCTAATGTATCAAAAACATCGATTTTATACTTGCGAGCTTTCCTACTGAAGCACTCCAAGGTCTTGCAGCACTTTGTTATAAACCAAGCCCATTCCCATAGCTGTCGTGCTAATGAGGCATGTGTACTTTAATTTTTCCGAAGCAGGTCAACAAAGCTCACTTCTCCGCTCATGTGGGAGAACCTGGAGTCCAATTCCTGAGCTGTCATGGCTGGCTGATTTTGAATAGTGCATATGATGACACAGACTCTGGTCTTACTGGCCCAGCCACCACAACACCCCTTCCCCCCCAGCTGCTGAAAGGAAATATGGGCACTTACGGTTTCAGAATGCTTCTCCCTAATTGCAGCGGGTTGTACTCATCGAACGCCTATTACCCTGAGGTGTCCAAAATGCTGAAATTCTAACCTGCTTAACCTCAATAATTCTGAGAGGCAGATTTTTGCCTCTACAATGCAGGTCTTATTCAGACAGAAAGAAAAGGAAACACACCGAGATTAACAGACTAAATTGTTGGGATATCTAGAAGTATCCTGAAAACCTACAGAAATTTAACATAAAAGAAAGAAACATCAGATTATGCAGAAAGGAGCAATATATTTTAAGATATATATATATATATAGAGAGAGAGAGAGAGATAAAGGCAAAAACTGCCTTTAATCTACTGCCCTGCCAGAGCTTCTGCAGTTAGGACAGGTAAGAAAGACAAGAATCACAGAATCATACAATGGTTTGGGTTGGAAGGGACCTTAAAGCCCGTCCAGTTCCACCCCCATGCCATGGGCAGGGACACCCTCCACTAGGCCAGGTTACTCCAAGCCTCATCCAGCCTGGCCTTGAATATTTTCAGGGATGGGGCATCCACAGCTTCTACGGGCAATCTGTTCCAGTGCCTCACCACCTTCCCCAGGAAGAATTTTTTCCTGATATCTAATCCAAATCTCCCCACTTTCAGTTTAAACCCATTACTCTTTGTCCTGTCACTACAGGCCCTTGTAAAACATTTCCTCTCAGCCTTCTTGTAGCCCCTTCAGGCACTGGAAGGTGCTATAAGGTCTCCCTGGAGCCTTTTCTTCTCCAGGCTGAACAACCCCAACTCACCCAGCCTTTCTTCATAGGAGAGAAGTGACAACAGTAATATTTAGGCTATTTTTAAAGGCATCCCAAGCACCTTTGCTATATTTTGCAGGGGTCTGTTTCCGAGTAACACTGATGTCCTAAGGAGTGAAAGGTTAAAAATAATTAGGACGCAATTAAAGAGGGCCAGTCCTGCCTTCTTATTTTGACCACTCTTACCACTAAGTCTACTTACAGTTTCAGACAGTTGATGAATAACAGAGGAAGATTTGGGCTTCAGCAGTTCAAGTAACATGGAGTCACTGGTCTTTTGCCCCACCATTGCAGCCTGGAGCGAACGATTGTATACTCTCATGCTATTTTGACACATCAGTATCAGCTGTCCTCTTGGAAGCAGACATGTGAAACACTAAGTATCTAAATTTTATTCAGTGTTGACATACTGCCTTATGAGTTGAACCATTTTGTATTTTTGCTACACTTTATCTGCTTTATATGGAAAAGGCTTCAGTTAAGTAGGCTTCCCTTAACAAGCCTAATTATTACACGGAAACAGAAAAAGATCTATTACATCTTCCCTGTCAAAAGTCAAGGCAGACTTTGAAGACACGTTACACATGTGTGCACATGTTAATAGCCAGCAATAAACCCCTGCAATGCTGTGGATGGATCAACAGAATGGAATGGGAGCACAACAGTATTTTTCATTTTCAATCAAGAATCTAAAAATCTCCAAAGCCTGTAAGAATCTGACAGTTACCATCCCTGATTTTATTCATGGAAGAGTCAGGCACCAGCACTAGGTCACTTGGCCAAGGTCACAAACTGTCACCAGTCTTCTAACTCCCATTTCCAGGTATTACTTACCGCAAAATACTGACCTTGTACTTGTAGATTGTGAGTAAATACCAATCATTTATTTAAAATACTATACCAGCTACTCTGCTTGTATTTGGGGGTTTAGTCTCAATTCAAATCCAGGAATTAAAAACAAACAAACCTTTTAACCCTTCAAATTCACATGTTTTCCAAACTGCCAGCAAAATTAATTCTTATGTGGGATGCGTATACTGGGGCTTGTAGTCCTCAAAGGCTTAACCCAATTGACTCTTAAGGAACTGTGACAGTCTTTCATATAAATCCCTCCAAGATCAAAGGCTTCTTCTGTGCCGTAACTGTCTATCACATCAGCTTTACTACCAAGCATGGGCACTAAGGGCTTGGTCCTGCTGTTAGACACACGGTTAAGGATTGCCCTCTCTTGAACAAAACAACCCTGCTGCTTTGCACCCAGGTACACATGGGAAGTAACTTCAAAGGATACACCGTGGTTCATACAGACACAGCAAGAAGCTGCACTATCCCCTCATGTCATGTTCCACATATAATTTTTCAGAAAACTTGCGCTGTATCCACAGAAGGCACTTTCTTCTCTGAGTTACTGCCTCAAACATTTTAACCCGATCCTTTCCCATCCACTCAGAGCTTCCACCCAGACTACCTAAAGCTATCACTGCTGTAGTTGAAGAATTTGTTGGGGTCACATGGCGGTTTGAAAGCTGTGGTTGAGATTAATAGTGTGTTACAATAAACACAGTGAATAATGCATAGCACAGAAACGATGGAGGAGGAAGTCGGGGGGGAGGCATCTTCTGAGGCTATGCAGTTATTGGATGTTGAGTTGAAACGAGCACGCAGGTCAGAGTGAGACTTCTGGCATCTTCTCCCTTTACACATTAATCACTGGTTCACAGTGGCCAGCAAATTTCATCTTATAAATAAAGTTCAAAGCCCCCAGGTCCTCATTTTAAAATAGAGACATATGGCTTGAAAACAGCTAATGGAACAAGCCTTCCCAAAGTTTGAGCTCATTCCCAACTGAGAGATCCATTTCACAGTAATAACACAATGCAGCCACGAGTACACAAGCATCAGACTTCCTTCCTGTATTTTATAGTACTTTGCACTTCCACACTGGCTTTTATCTGGTGAGTGGAAAAGGTTCTGATGAGCATCAGCTATGACTTCTTAAAATGTACAAGACACACAACCCTGCTCTCAGCTCCCGAGAGCACACGCTGCCTGCTACAAGATCCTCAGCCATACTGACATCAGCTCAGAGATGACTCGTACTCAGTAATAACAAGTTCAGTGCTGTGCATCCAGAAATCTGAAAAGACTCGGAAAAAAGATTAGCTTACTCAATGAAACTTGATGTCTGCAAGTATGGAGCCATGGCTCCCTTTTGTTTCCGTGTTCACGGTGGTGTAAGCCATTGGCTAGCTCCAGTAATATCATACCTATGAGGAAACAGTTTGGAAGGGTACTGAAGCCAATGGCTTGCTACACCCTCCATTTACAATGGAGAAAACCAAGATTAAGTTTTTTTAGCTGAGAAGCCTGTGGCAGAAACCAGAAGGCTGAATTCCTAGTACTCACTCTGGACAACTCTGCCTTCAATGTTTTGTTCTTCTAACGCTGCCCAGAAGCATTTTTTCCGCACAGAATCTGCTCCTTTGGGGGCTTTGTTTCATGTTAGTCACAAATCTCTACTATAACCTGAGGTAGACCAAAACACTGGCAGTCCTGCAGTGAAAAAGCATCTAATGGGCCATAAATTAATGTTTCATTTCCTTTAATAGTGTAATGATTAATTCCTTCTTCAGAGCAAGATTTTGTCGCGCATTTCATAGTTACACTATAAAGAAAGAAACAGGAGTTTTTTTTAACATCGAAAAGGATCAAAGCCAGAATGCTGCTCTTTTTGTTTGTGCTCTTGTAGCTTGACTCTTCAAACAGATTTTTCTCCTCAATTTTGTAAAGAAAAAGGTAAAAAACATCCATCTCAGATGAGACCTTGCACAGCTTGTCAAGTTTCAACCCACAGTGAATTTTTACTGCAGATATAAACCTCTGAAAGTAGGGGTTTCTAATGGAAATGCTGACATAACCTTAACTATACCAGTGCTGCTGTAATGCTCAGGTTACCAGGGATATTTCTGCTGCCAATTCAGTTTAACAAGTCTGAATGCATATAATTTGTTCCAGTTGTCTTTCTTCAGAGTGGGGCTCCTTTGTGCACACTTTCCAATGTGGCTTGCATTAAAAGAAAGGGAAAAGAAAAAAAGCACTATTCCTATGTAAATTCATATACACACTGATAGAGTTTTATCACAGCTAAAAAGCTATAAATCTGCTTTAAATGATTCGGCGTGTTGCCTACTGGAAAGGTGACTCATTTCATTGCTGCCCTTTGCTGAACGTGACAATCATAACTTCGCTTTGTTCTCTTTGGGTTATTTATTCTTTGCAAAAAAAAAAAACACCCAACCTGACTTGTACGTATTCATATTATCCACTCCTGTGTTTGAGCCAAACGGATTTTAGCTGGGTCAGGATTTGACCTTCGTTATGCTAGGAATCTAATCCAAATGCCTCCCACCGATATCAGCGATAAGAATCTAGTCCTACGGCAAATGATTTGCTTCTCACCTTTGGCTCATCCTCAAGCCAAACAACTGCCAGGTTAAACAAATACTCTCAGGATGCAAAGTGAATTCATGGCGTAAGAGCTGAAGGGACAGGGAGGTAAGCAGGCACTTCTAGAGCTTCTTGTCCTCCGCAAGCTCTGCAGCTTGCATGCTGAAATCTTTCCGGCCTTTCCTCCTGGCAGGAAGAGTGAAACGGGAGGAACGAAAGCTCAACAGGATGGCTCCACTGCTCGGTGAATAGGAGCAGGAATAATTCATGATCTGGTCCTTCTCGCTTCTACCAGTTTACAGCTTCTTACTAGATCTTCCAGGGTCTGATGCTTGGGAATTCAAAACCTGAACTTGTCATCTTTACAACAGAGATAAATTCAGAGGAATGATTTAAGGACAAATTTTCAAATATGCCAGTGAATTTTTGGATGGTTTCAGTGACTTCAACCGTGACAATTAAGCCAAAATGGCCAGATTGAAGCTCCTAACGACCTTCTCAGGCTCCTATGGACCGACAGTCAACCACAGCTCTTTCCACAATGAGTGGAAAAAGAGGAATCTCCTCAGGATGATTCAGACCCTGATGGACTGAAATGCCTCTAACTAAACTGAAACCTTATGATTAATATGTCTCTTGTTTAGTTTTCTGACTAAAATTAAAAGGGAGGAATTTAGGTCATGATGTCTCAGGCTGAACTCTGAACATGTTCCCAAATTAGAGGATAATTCAGCGAAAAATTATGTAACACTGCTTTTCAAAAGACTCTTTTTTCTGAGCACCTCTCCTACCACTTCTTTTTCCCAATCACCACTGTTCTAAAAAAAGATTCTTTTATTACAGAATATTTTAAAACTACTGCTAAACTAAACATCTTTCCAAACCTTGCCTCTCCTTAAGACATTTTTTCCTGAATTTCTGAAAAGTTGCAGGGGCGTTTGGTGGTGTTAAAAATGTTTTAATAGGGAACACAATAATCCAAAGCATATTTTTATTTTTTTATAGACACTTCGAAAATTATTTGTATATCTTCCTATTCCTCAGTTTTCCTTCTGTAATTATGAATTACCATTATCACATAATCTTCTATGGTTGGAAAAGACCTTTAAGATTATCAAGCCCAACCACATACCCAACACTGCCATGTCCACCACTAAACCGTGTCCCTAAGCACCTTGTCCACATGGGTCTTAAATCCCTCCAGGGATGGTGACTCCACCACCTCCCTGGGCAGCCCATTCCAATGCCTGACAGCCCTTTCCTTGAAGAAATGAGTAACACTGACTGCTAGTGGACTCAGCAAATATTTGATAAAGGATGCAGTGATTAATTCTTACTTAACGTGCTTACTTGCTTATCAAAGAAAGAAGCAACAGAAAGCATTGTGGAAGAAAAAGCACAGCAAGAGGATAGACCCTCTGTCCTCAAGCTTTTGGGGAAAAAAAAAAAAGCCTTACGTAAAAGAAAATTGAATGTAACTGGGATTTATTATTAATTATTAGATGAGCAAAATATCAATTATTAAGATTCCATTATCAAAGGTTCTTTTGCTCTTCTCACTCAGACCCCTGAAAATTCTCCACTTCTAAGAAGCCATCATAATACTATTCTTTCTTTGAAATGCTTAAACATTTTGTCTCTTTAGGGGTCCCTGCTGAAGTTCAATTTCTCTGCGACTGTCTAACCCTGTGTTTGAGCAGGACAACTCATGTGTTGGACCTGAAGATAGAGGTGTGATGCCTGATGCAAAGTTCAGCCTTTCAGCTGCTCACACTGGGCTGCAGAAGGAGTCTGCAAACAGCAGTGTCTCTGTGGCAGACTCTGCAGCCCCAAACACATCAGGGATACTACAGAAAAAAAAAACACTGAGCAGAAATATAGGTAGATTAAAAACTTCCATCAGAAAATGCCCTGCATTTCTGGAAGACGACTTAGTTTTAGATCCTAAAGGACTCCAGCCACAGCCGTAGTAATAGAAGCTGACCTGTTCAATTACTCACTGTGAAGTGCCACAAATTCACTATTTATATCAAATTAAACTATTTGAGAAAACATAAATAAGGCTGTAGTAATTCTCATCAGCCTTTTTGTGAAGGATTTATCTTCACCAAGCCATTTAATAAAAAGGTGGGGAGTACTTTCTGAAGAAAAGGAAAGGGAGGTAAATTAGAAACGGTGATTGTCTTACAGCTCAAGGCTGACATTAAAGATAAAAAAATCCTAAACAGAAAAGGGAATGCGTTCTTTAGGTTACAAATCAGGAGGCCTAGACTGGTCCCACTGAGTCAGAAATGAGCAGGAAGATGTCAGTAAAACCTGCTACTCCAAATTATCCAGCACTCTCAACAAAGAGAAGTGGCAAAGGTGGTACACCGCTCTGTGTGAACTCCCTGACCACGGATTTCGTTGGCCAAGTGGTTCGTTCATGCACGTGCCACTAAGTAGAAGGACCGCATCGCGGCTTTTGCGACTTCTGCGGTCAAACTGGTCCTGATTTGGCCTATTGGCTACTGAAATCAAGGATTCTATGGAAGTTGCTCTCATCTTCTAGGATCTGACCCTGGAATACTTATGTACGTACTCAAATCAATATTCCCTCCTCCCCTCTACGGACAACGCAATCTGTGCTGGAGGTGAGGGCTGCATCATCCATGCTTCACCCAATGCTGAACACTCCTCTTGGAATTCAGCAACTCATAACACATCGAATCATGTCTACCTACCGTCTCTATCCCTCCAGCAGCAATGTCACTTTGGGTGACTGGCAGGTTGACCCTACACTGCTGCTTTTTGTGTGAATAAATGCCCTTAGTGGTGGCAAAGGAACAGGATTGGTTCGGTCAGTGGGGTGCAACAAGAGTTGTTGGAATAGGGATATATTTGAGGGAGAAGCCAAAGAAATTGGGGTACACATACTCAGAAGTGGGTGATAAGTCTCCAAACTGTGTTAGTTCCTTCCCAGAGAGACTTTAGTAGATGTTAACCTAAGTAAAGTAATTTCTAGGATTGAAGAATCAGTTTTAGATATTCTTACAACTTTCTGGTATCTCCTTCCACTAGAATGAAATAAAATCCAGGCCACAGTCTCTGAAATTGTTTTTGAGAATATTAAAATGCCCCAAACAAGAGGTGATTTTGGATTTTGTGGCTGCTATCTGCAGAGTTTGTTTCAAAAGTCTACATCCAACCTTCCTGTCTGCCTGATATCAGCAACCTGAAGCAACACACCAGACCCCACAAAATGACAAAAGCACACTGCACACTGAATGCCTGCTCACTGATGAAAGAGCTGGAAGAAGTCACACATTTCGACTTTGACTATGAGGCAATATGATCAGCATTCTCAAAGGAATTTAGATGTCAGCTTTCCACAGATTTCACATATTTTTCAAACTCTGTTCTTTGTCACTCTGTACATCAGCTCCCCATGGGGATAGCAGCCATTTCTCTGCCCACAGCAGTGCTGAGCAGAGATGTATCTGCTAACATCCTCTGTGGCACAACAGCAGATGCTGAAGGAAGTGGACAGCAAAGGCCAGGCTGATGTGCTCTTCCTAAACACCATACCTCTACATCCCTTTCCTTGGCTGGCACTTGATCTTTCCCAGACAGTCAGCATCCTCCCTACAACTCCACTGGCTCATGCTTCCTCTCCCATACCACTGTCAGATGGTACCACTACATGGACCAATGTGCTGATCCAACAGAGCATTTGGTAGTTCCTTAAAACAACTGGATTAAAGATTGGATGCCTTCAGACAGTTCAAGCTTCATCAATTATATTCACATATACCAACACACCAGCATATACATGCACTGACTAAGGAGAAACCTGAAGATGTAGTTAAGTGATTCTGAATGTTCACCAAGACACTCCAAGCAAGCCTGCTTTCCAGATAGTGCTGAAATTGTCAAATCAGAAAATGTTAAGGTTTTGGAAAGGACACATCCTGAGATATTCGGGAGAGTTGGGGTTGTTTAGCCTGGAGAAAAGGCAGCTCTGTGCAGCTTTCAATACTTAAAGATGGCTGATAAGGAAGATGGAGAGAGACTTTTTATGAGAGCCTGTAGCAATAGGACAAGAGCTGATAATTTTAAATGAAGAGAGAATAGATTCAGATTTGGTATAAGGAAGAAATCATTTACTATCAGAGTGGTGAGGCACTGGGACAGGTTTCCCAGAGAAGCTGTGGATGCCCCATCCCTGGAAGTGTTCAAGGCCAGGCTGGATGAGGCTTGGAGCAACCTGGTCTAGTGGAAGGTGTCCCTGCCCATGGCAGGGAGGTGGAACTAGATGATCTTTAAGGTCCCTTCCAGCCCAAACCTTTCTATAGTTCTATGAAATGGAGGCATTCACATCTTAGCTACCCTGGGTAATTTTAGGTAAAATAAAAAAAAATTCTAGGCTTGATATATATATGAAAGCAAAAGCAAAATGTCCAAGTCTGAAAAGCCTTTTTTTCCTTAAAGTCAAATACCTGCTGACAGTACAGGTACAATAGGAATTGTGGATTTTTAATGTTCTAAATTACTTTTACCTTATAATTAAAAAAAAAAAAACCCACAACAATCAATGGCTTCTAATACATCCAATACAAAATTAAAAGCCCTAAAAGATGCATGCATATTTATATACTTGTTATTTTGTTCCAGCCTTCATTTGAAAATTTAGTTGGACACTTTCTTGGAAGTGTAGAAATAATATTATGGACATTATTACCTTTCTGAAATGAAAGGAACTTAGATAAAGAATAGGCTACTGTATCTTCAAAAAGTAGCATGTTTCTTAAGTTCCATGTGCATTATATTTGCAATTTACATGGGGATTTGTAACAGCAGTGCTGCTCCCTGGGTGTTACTTACTTTGGATGGACTTCTCTAAGGCTGAGTTTACACAGCTGTGGAAGGAAAACCTAGCCACAATCAATTAAAAAGTGCAACACAAATCCTTTATACAGCATTCTCAGGCTGTCCCGCTGTTAAGACAGCTACTATTCTGCGAGAATGAGTGTTCTAACTGTATTAAACTTAGTCCTAACCAAAATAAGTTTTTACTAATTTTCACCATTTAGGGAACATAAAGACTTGCCTTTGTCATTTAAAGTTTAAGCAACTAAGCCTTATAGAATGTTAAGGAACTCAAGCAATTAATGTCATTTACATAAGTCAGAAGAGTTGATGGGGTGTAGACATGATAGTTTTGAAGGGTCTGTGCTTCTTATTCATGTGAACTCTCAGATTTTGGGTTGATCGGTGGCACGGTAAGTCATCTTTGTTTTCCTTCTGATAGCAGAGTGATGCTGAACTGATCCTAACAGGTCACCAGTGTGCTGGCATTACCTGCACTTCTGATTACTGAACAACTAGAGTAAGCTCGCAAATGAGACCCCAGATGCCCTGTCTTTGTGTGGGACATATTTATTACCAACCTGCCGAGTCCTACACACAAAGAAGGCCTCAGGGAATGTAGTATGTCTACAAGCTGATGCAAAAAGCACTGAGAAAAAAAGAGGATAAATAAGCAGGCAGCTGAAAAGCCTGAAGTTTAACTAACTCACCAGCACATCAATAATACAATAATGTCGTCAACCCACTGCGGACTCTGAACAATGCTTTTTCTGTTGTTCAGCTAATTAGTAAAAGGAGAGATTAAGGTCTTTAATCTCACTTGCTTTCTTTCTTCCCTCTTTTTACCTGGAGGGTGTGAGTGTATGTGTCCAATATATTCCCTAAATGAATAGAGAAAGTGCATACATCATGATGTTGAAAACATGAGGTTGAGTGTGAGTTTGGCTTTATTTCCAACCAGAGGGTCATCTACATGATTTCAGATTTCAATGTACTGCGACTGCAAGGAGTCAGATGTGTGTGTGTGTGTTACATGGTGAGAGGGGAGGGGGGAAGCTGAACAGAGGATATGAATTCTAAGCAGTTTCCTGAATGAATACAACACTGTATTTCCCTCTACTCTCTTTAGGATGACAATTCAGAGGAGATAACCTTCTCCTTTGACAAACCCTGAAGGGAAAGTTTGTTTTTACCAGAACAAATGCAACAAACGAAAAGAAGAGGGAAGCTGGGAAATTAGGGTGGTGGTGCTGGGGACAAATTAAATGTCAAACCTTCTCTCCTGACTTGGAGATAACAGCATACTAGGAAACCTTCTTAGAAGCTTAACATAAATGGAGTTAAGCTGTTGCCAGCTGCAGTAAACCTCTCTCTCACCTTTCTTTCTCTCTTTCAAGATATCTTTGAATGCCTTCTCCTTCATCATAAATCAGACCTGTGAGCAATTATCACTCAAGCTGGATGGCAGCGGCCTGAGTGGCCACTGCTATTCCACTGCTGTAATCTGCTCTTTGTCAGGTTACACCACCCTTGATGAAATTTCACATTTCTTTGCCAATGAGCATTACCTCTCTGTTTATGACTCATTGTCTTTGCAGCAGAGGGCTGTGAATCTCATTCCTCTTCTTGAAATTTGTTTAGGCAGCATGGTCCGTCTGGTGGTGCCGAGTACCCTCAGCTCCCCATCGGGGAGTCTGAGAGCATCCCAGAAAAGTTGTGCTGCCTCAAATACTTACCCTGAGGCTATGCCTCAGCACCTCTGAGGGAGATTAGCGGGTCTCGCCTCTGAGGCTGAGCACACGGTGCTGATGCCACTGTCACAACCCAGAAACAAACTCTAGGTTTTTGGTTTTCCCTCTTCCATCCGTGGCCCCCTTCGCTGACAGGTTTCTGACAGAAGCAGGAGTCTCCTGGAGCCCTCAGACGCGCGGGGCCCACCTGGGTACCCTCCCCTCAGCCCTGCGCCCACCAGCTCCCAGGCTGCACCTTGCCCCCCTCACAGAGAATGGGCTATCTTGGGTAAGATTTTCAGCCAGGAAGAAAACAAAAACCAAAAAGCCAACAACCATAAACAAACTCAAAATCCCCTCAGAAACGGCAGGAGGCTCCAAAGTTTCTGAGCTCTGCCCCAGGTACCACAGTGGATGGCTCGTCCCTCACCACAGCCACCCAGCAACGCGCACAGCAGCCACCACAACCCTTTCCAATGCTGCATTTTTCAGCCTTTACGAGGTGATTTTTCTTTTTTTGCCCTCTTTTATCCCCATCCACAACAATTATTTTTTTTTTTAAACCAAAATTCCAGAACCAACCCAAAGGGCACATCCACACCCCCAGCCAACCTCCATCCCCGCGCACGGCTGTCAGACGACCAAGAAATGTAAGTAGAGAGAGTCACTCACCGTTGGCGGCGACACAGAGGTTTCCAGAGCCACTTTTAACTAAGAATGAATTAGGGACAAACTCTTCCTCAGAGTCAGAGTCCGCGGCCGGCTGGGCCGCGCCGTTGCCCAGCAACCGCCCCGGGCCCTCATTGGCCGGCGGCGAGGGGGGAGGGGAGGGGGACTGCTCGGGGGGGGTGGAGGAGGCGGACGAACAACGCAGGGGAGGACCTGCGGGCCACAAACAGAGACGCACAGAGAACAGGGAAAGAGGAACACACAAAACAAAATAAACAACAAAACGACAAAAACACAGAGAGACAACAAAAAAACCAAAGTTGAGCTGGGGCACGAGGGGAGGCCGCCCCCCACACCCGAGGCCTGAGGGGCGGCCGTCTGCACAGATCTGCCCGCCGGCTGCTCTGAGGGGACCGCCGCTGTTCCTCGGGCGGTAACCAATTAAAACTCATATCCGTAGGGGTTTTTTTTAAGGTTTTGGCATCGGAGGGAGCCCCCGGTGCGAGATAAGGCTTTGTGCCACGAAGCGGCACGGAGGGCAAGCATCAACACCGGGCTGCGTGGTACTACAGAAAAAGTTTTGCCCAAAGTATGGTGAGGTAAATGATTTCAGATTTCACGTAAAGCCCTTTCGGGGGTTACGTTCAACCATTCCCTTATCGAGTTTATAATGCAAACGGCCTGAATCCTGCCTCGCGCGGGCAGAGAGAGCCAGGCATCGCCCTGTGGCGTTGAAGCATGTCAGCGAACCAACGGGCTGACACGGGGCAGAAGCGAAGTCAGTGCATGCTGTCATTTCATTGATTAAATAACAAGAAATGCGGCAAATTAGGTTCTTAGATAATGTTTTACATAAAGCTGCGCCTGATGAAAGACAAGCTTCTACCGACTGCAAGGAAATTGGATCAGGTACGTGGTAATTAAGCAGATCCAACTCAAAAAACATAACTGTAAATAGTGGTTATCAGGGTCGTATTCCAATCAGATTTTTTAAACCAAACTGGGAAATCAGAAACCCCAAACTGGTGAAAAAAACATCAGGCAAACGTGGAGGTCAGATATGTGCAGTACATCAATAAAAACAGTGGGAATATGAACACAGACATATAATAGGTTAAAATACAGGACAATGCATTTAAACATGAGCTTTTCCCCTTGAGACAATTCGTCTGAAAGTCACAATGATTAATCTCCCCCACTTTCCCAAATACTGAAATGTTATCATGCAAAAATCCATCAAAAAAATAAAATAACAGCACAAGAAAACTAGCAAACTTAAAAAACAATCTGTTTCTAAAAAACACATTTTGAACATAACATAGCACACAACATAGCTGTACAGTATTTCTTACTAAACACAACATGAACACTTTAGAAAAGGACACAAACCCAAAACAATAAAGTGGGTTTAACATTTAAATCCCCCAAAGCTGGTTCTGCTAAGTTTCTTTCCACCTCGGTTGTCAGGTTTTCTGACAATAAGCCCTTGGATGTCACCTCCCTGGCATATGCAGGTCTTATAAATTGCAAATTATAATTGGAGCAGAAATTGGGGCATAGGAAGGCCTGGGAAAGGGGGGAGAATATAGGACTGCACCTGTGCTCAGAGACACTCAAGTGACTGTGGTCAACCGAAGGAGAAGCCAGCCTTGGCAGCGAGCCTATGCTTCTTGCATGAACTGCAGTCTTAGCGTGCAGGCTCAGTGCAGAAGTCGTGAGCCCTGTGTGAATTGTCTGGGTCTCATCCTTTCTGACAACCCTTCGGGGAAGTTCTTCCTTTAGGAATGCAGCTTTCAAGGAATCTGCAGCTCACTTCACACTCCCTGACCCTTTTTACTGTGCCAAGGCTATAACCTTCCCATTGTGTTAGCTACCGGTAGGAGCTGGAGAGAGACAGCAAAAAAAGGAGGCATATGCAAGTGGATGAGCACCGCTTCCCCCCCCGTCACAGACCCTGGCATGCAAATGGACATTCAGCTCTGGTGTTCTCTTGAAGGAGCACAGTCCACTCTGCATCATCCTCTTTGTTGCAATGGAGATTTGATGAGCCCTGATATGTAATAAAGTTTAAATCAAGACTTGGATGTGCTATGCATTTGTTAAAAAAACCAGGATGATGCTATGTATTTCTAATACGGTGTAATCAGAGCCTGAATACTAGTGTGATGATGAGTGAAATGGAAAGTGTTAAACTTATGTCTTCCTATAGACCCGTACAGTTTTTCAGTGTACTTTGTAACTGGATGACACAATTTTCCAGCCATTGAGAGAGACAAACTAGATGATTGAAAAAAATATTTCAAGCCACTGACTCAATTACCCAAAGACCAGTAAAAATGCATTAAAAAATAAAAGAGGTTAACAGTGTGACTACCAAGACAAAAAAAAAAAAAAAGTTGTGTGGTGAATGACAGTAGACCCCCTCCTGTGTTTTGGTCAGACAGCATGCTTGGCATATTGATACATGAAGTCTGCAGTCAGGACATAAAGACCAGGAGCAGAATGAGTCGAATTTGGAATCATAACCCTAAAAGCAAAATGTCAGTGCTTTTGTCAGCCCACATCAGAACCTTCTGGCATAACCGTATGGCTGGAGGCACGTCTGCAGGTTGGGATTTTTGGTATGGGCTTTCCCCATTTCACAGTATTGCAATTTTGGCAAGGATAAAAGAAAAATCATGGATAAACCCCAAACCCAAAACCTCTTTAATAAAAACTTTGGATTTTAATCAACTGCACCACTGCAGAATGCACATGAGAAGATCCCGTGGGCTTTCACGGTCATTACATGCCCTTCCAGCAGTGCACAAGCTGACCTTTAGAAGGAAAGGTTCCCTAGGAATCATGCATACTAACCACATTACTGAGGGCTGTGCTGCTGTGAAGGGCACTGGCATGTACCACTGTGCTCCCTGGAAAATTCCCTTTTGGGCACACAAGGTTGGGGTGGACGCAACAGGATTTTACAAGCTGCTGGATGAAAGGTGTGCACTGGTCAGCTGTGCTGATGACATCCAGTTACAATGCATGGGAGCAAAGTGATACCCTCCTTTTTAACGTCAGCAACTCTTTGTAAGACAAAGGTGGCTTAAGTTGTGGATGCTTTAAGAGAATTGCCTCCTTTTCTCTGCTTGGACAGAAAACTAAAAATTAAATCTGACCTTTTCACAGAAACTAAACCAAAAGAAACACGAAAGATGATACAATTCCGTATCCTTCTCAGACAAGTATCTCATTGAATTTACTGCGACTCCAGGTCCAAGTAAAACAAGCAGGATTCAGCCCATAAACTTTCATTCCAGCTGCCAGAGCAAAACTTCTAATTGATTAGTACGAAACGAATTCACAGCAATACTGGGTTGCTATGGAACCTGAGCAAGTAGGCCAAGTCACTTTGCAGTATGTGCTGTTTCTCCTTCAAAAATACAAAACAGAAGGACTAGATAACACATTCATTATGCACACTCCTGCAATTTGGAAGCTAACTCGAAGAGAAACGAAACAGATTCCAAGCATGGGCCCCTTGGCATCAATTCGTAACAATCTTATATATCCGCTTGCAGTGAACACTCAAAATTATGTTCTTTGGACTTGAGGCAGGAATAATGTAAGTAAGTTGAATGTCTCTGGGTGAATGATATGTTACTTGCACATATTCAGAGGAAAACAGAACATAAACTTCTATTTTATCTATATGCTGGTATTTCAGATTAAGATTAAATCAGGGGAAGATATGTTACAGTCTCTGGTAGATTTATGAAAGTACTTGGGAAACACAAACTTTGGAAACAGGTTAACGTGAAGAATCTGTTTCCCAACTTAACTAAGGCACGCTGCAAAAATCAGGCAACCGCTTTAAAATGAAGAGACCGTCCAGAGCAGGCTCGAAATAGTTAGGGGAAAGTAAGACAATAAACATGCCTTCAGTTTATGCTGCACATTTGGCTGTAATATTTCACAATACTGTGTGTTTCAAGAATTATTCTGTCTCTTGAAGGATTTGGCCTTCAGAGATCAAGAGCTGATTTAAAACGGGTGTATTCATGCTAGTGTGAAGAGAAGGTCTGCCAGGAATAGAGAACACTCAAGGAGATACTTTTAAATGAAGGACAGTAAATTGTTTCATAGACTATGTACAGCAGATTATACTCATATGTTTACAGTTTCTCCCAAATGAGGTGAAAAAGTGTGGATATACAAGTGCTGACTTTTCACAGAACAAGGCAACAGGATTTCACAGTGTTCGATAAATGTTACTATCTACAATCAATAAATCATTAATATCTGCTTTTTACCCATAGTACCTTCTATCCAACTTCAACCAAGAATCTTTATTCTGTTATCAGATCTACTGGGATCTGTTATCACATTGACTGTTAAAATAAGATTGGCTGGGGAGTTCCACCAGGTGAGGAAACTGAGGCACAGAGAAGTGAATTTGCTTCACAATGCTGCTGTTTCCTGTATCTGTATACTGTATCTCTAGCCACTAAAAGAATCTAAAAGGATGTTTGTCACACTCAGAATATTTTTAATTAGCAGAATTCCCACTATGGAGGAAAGAGGGGGAAGGTGTACACAAGTGCCGTCATCGCAGTTCAATATAGCAAAAGTGGTTCCCGCGTAGGAACTTTTGTATTATGCCACTGAAAAAGCTTAGCCTTTATACAACCTTTAAATATGAACGTTTATAACAGTGGTACTGGTGCACCAGTAATTGTAAGCACCATTAAAATACAAAAGTACATCATGACACAGCTCTGGCCTTTAAAACGGAGGGCACTGGTATGCACTGTGGGTTTGTGGGAAGGCTGTGTAAGTGATAGCAGAGTGATTTCTGTAGTGTGCTGGCTGCGTTTATTATCCTGTCGAAAGAAAGAGAATGTAAACAGATGCACTTTTTTTTTTTTGTCTTCCCCTCACTTTGCACAGTGGTTTTCAGTGATCTTTATTGACATCCAAACTAAATCTTATTGATCTATATTAAAACTGTAGCTAGTCTTGCGCTGGAGAAAACCATGACCTGCTTACACAACGTACCTCTGTCTTATAAAATGAATTAATTAATAAACCTACAACTCAGGCAATTTCATCCCACACCATATCTGATTGACTCAACACCACAAGCATGAAGACGTGCTGCAGGGCTGGGGTATTCTGATGTGAAAGAGCCATATTTGAAAGGTGACAGGCAGAGGGGGCATGAGGACATCCCAAGCAGCACCTCTGAGATGGATTGCTGACACCACATGGGACAAGGCGGGAAGGGCAGTGCCCTGACTGCTTGGCAGTGTTTCGTTCCCCGCAGAATATAAAAGGCAGTGATTTGCTCCACTAGTATTTCAGGGCATCAGAGATCCTGCTGGGTTGAGGAGGGGAGTGGGAGAATATCTGGCATTTTGCTTTTCAAGGTGAAGGGGAACATATTATTTGAAGATGAGCCCTGATTATCACATGGTAAAAGACTGTTTTCTTAGCATCCAGGAGCCTTGCTCCCTCAGAGATAGAGAAAGAAGGAATTTTCCTAAGGGACAAACGGCATTCCTGCCTTTCTCATGGCAGCGTATCATGCCGTTCTTGTGGACAGCATAAAACACCTCTGGAAAAAGAGCAAGCAGAACTGGCTGTCTGGCAAAACATGTCAGTGAATCATAAGAGTAAGGAATTGTTGCTCAGATTTATTGCTGTTCTTTAACAATAGGTGGTCACAACATTGTTAATTCAACAGGGAATATATGTCTTGTGTTTAGAATTGATTAAAAAAGCAGTCTTGGAAAACTACTCTTAGTTATTTATATTTCCTGAATTTCCACCTGCGCTTATGTTTTATTTTATTTAATTTAATTTTGTGTGTTTGATTTATAGCTATAGAGCCAGAGGGGAAAATAAATGAAATAAAGGGGACAAATGAATATCATCTTAACAAGAAAAACCTGGGCAGCTGCCATGTCACCGAAATTAAGAAGTGAGTAGTTGGGCCTCGAAATGAGAAATAATCACATGCCCTGTACGAAGACTGGCATATTGGGAAAAAAGGGCCATTCAAGGTTAAGAAGGAATGAATAAATTCACTTGGACTGAAGTGGGGTATGAGGAACATATGTTACATGGACTTCACCGGCCTTGTGGGTGACTTGTGTTACTCGTCCAAAGTGTTTTTTCCCTCCTGTGTGCTATGAAGAGATGCAATGATTTTCTCTATCCATTTGCCGGGATGATGCACTTTCTGTCAAGGAAGTCACAAAGTCACTGTCAGCAGGAACTGAGGAACAGTCTTGTTTGTACAGGGCCGACCATGGACAGGCTTTCTTCTGGATGGAAAATGTATATAATGACTATGGCTCTGGGAGGGACAATGCGCTGCTGGGATACATAAAAGCACCACGACTGTATGCCTGTTATCCGCCTCTGTCCCAGCACAGATCATGGATAGAGTGTTTGGGCCTTATGCCATTATTCCCCAAATGAAGCAGAAGGTAGAAAGGAACAAGAAATAACCCAGACCTCAGATCTCCATTCCCCCAGCTCCTGAGGTTAGTAACCCTTCCCAAAACAGCAGAAAACAATTATCCATTGAGCAAGATGGAGAGGAGCAGGGAGGAAATTGTTCCCTTCTGAAACGCAGTTCCTCCGGGGCTTGGGGTGCTCCGGAGCAACACAGCCGCACTTACAATTTTTTGCCAACACAAGAAAATAATACGGCAGATTTTCAGAAAATTACACGGGCAATTGCCTGAGCCGGATACTCAGCTTGCTCATTTGTAGGCACAACAGTAGAAACAGATTGTGTAAGTTAGCTACATGATTTTCTGAAACATCAGTCTCCAAGGCTGAGATTGTGCTGTTATTCAAAGGCAAAACCAGGTAATATAATTTCCAAATATATGGGAGATTGCTTGTATCTCTTTCAAAATCAAAGAAGTTAAGATCAAGAAAGAAAGACTCTCTTCTGATAGACACCGTATAAGCAATCCTAGTCACCACCGAATATTTATATCATTCCCTGTGAAATATTTACGCAAGTAATTCCCATCTAAAGTTTTAAGGGAAATGCAAGCCCCTAATTATGGATCAGCATTACAAAAGCTTGTGCAGCTTTACTCAAACCCAACTTGTAAAAGAATAATGTAATCAGTAGGAAGGCTGATGAGCTGCCTGTGAAATGGCCTCTCTCAATCTGACACTAATGCTCTATCTGATCCAAAACACCAAATATAAAGCATGAAGTTCTCTGCAAATGATTACATGCAAATCTCCTAAAAGGTCCATTTTCCTTTATTTGAACACCAAACTGTAGGCTTTGTAGAAATCACTTTCTCTGAGCTTAATGCTAACAGAAAGCTTTACACTAGCCTTGCAAAACTTTTCCTGATACGCTTGGTCAAGGCAAAGCAGACTTTCATATTCCTGTTAGTCTGATAGTAGGGAAGAGATGATACCTGAGCCATGGGATGACTCTTTTCACTTGCCCCAGCAAATAACTCACCAATATCTTGCAGGGTGATCTGCACTAATTATCTAAAATTCTGAAGTAATGCCAGAGGAGACAGAACTATGGATCGCTGGACACCAACCAGAATTGCAGGACATCAGAGCCCACCCACCACAGAGCAAAACTCTTTCATCTATAGCAAAGCATCAAAAACCACCAAGTTCAGCTCATGGTCAGTGAAACACTTTGGGACCTTGCTGGCCAGTGGGAACGGGGTTTACACACAGTATGTAAAACAAC
The DNA here is from genome assembly GCA_027574665.1 of Rhynochetos jubatus. NCBI lineage: Eukaryota > Metazoa > Chordata > Aves > Eurypygiformes > Rhynochetidae > Rhynochetos > Rhynochetos jubatus. The sequence continues at coordinate 130,525,971 of CM050649.1, read as the reverse complement.
ACATGCTGAGGCAAACTATACTGTTAAAGATGTGTATTTGCCTGTTACTTAGACAATCACAAGGGAGCACCTCTTGAAAGGAATGAAGGTTGCAGTTGTTAAGAGAAATCGAGACCTGTTTGTGGAAGTGAAAGGGTAATCTGCCATCTTGCAGCATAGTTACTGTAGGGTGTCCCTGCAGTCAGGGGAAGTAAATCCTTATCTTCCAGAGGCCATTCACCCTGTCTACAACTTGAGTTGGAGTGTCTTATTTCTCATCATTGATTATACACAGAGGCTAGGGTGATCCTAATTCAGGTGTGTAAGTGAAAGTGGCATGAACCCTGGGCTTAATGTCTAGAACCTGTCTGAAGATAAGGTGATCTGACTGAGACCCTTTGACAGTGATATTTTAGTTTGCTCTGTAATACCTAAAGCCCCATCATATGTGCAGACTTAACACTTCTCATCCTAGCTCATGGACAAAGGTGCTGTATAGTAGTGATCGAAGTGGAGACTAAACGCATGGGCAGCTGGAGATAAAAGTTGCAGTGGAGAACTTTGAAGCAATGATATTTTATGCTTCTCCTGGGAAGAAACGTAGTCTGCCTAAGTACAGTCCAAAGAAAACAAGGAAAAGGGGTATCCAAGTTATACTGCAGTCAGAATCCAACCCGTCTATCCGTACGTTCTCTGGGGAGGAAATTTAGGGTGAGAGGAATGTTGCCTGAATAACAAGATTGTATCTGTTCCTATTTATGTTAAAATTCCTCTTGGCTTTGGATTTCTGCACTGCATAAAACTAATGAACTTACTTGTTTAGCCTCTTACACTTACTGGGACAATTTTCTCCTGATCCCACTCTTTATCCTCATTATGGTTGGATGCCTTAAAATTGTATGGAAGTAATTTTCCAATGGCTGTTATTTGTTATATTCTAGCCAATCTCCCTTAATTTTGGGAAGACCTTTTTTTTTTTTCCAGTGCACGATTTCAAACAAAGCAAACAGTTCCCTTCAACATCTAAGAGTCATGGTTCAGAAGATCATTCTCTTTCTTCAGCTGAGAAAAGAGATCAAGGCAACCTAGTGCTAAAAGACTCTTCTTAGATGAACTTCTGAAGCGATCTGATTAAGGAGAAAGGTTGTTTTCCATAGCCGTTTCTTTCTGTGAACTAGTCCTGAGGCCCTGGAGTTGAAAGCAGTGGCAAGTGTGGAGCTCCTGCAGGATGACTGCACCAGAATGATGCTGAGCCTGTGTTTATGTGCTCTAGATGCAAGCAGCAAGGCACAATGCCATGCTAAAGGGGCTGCACCCCACACTAGCCCTGTGACACAGCACTGTGCTGTGGATGTGCCAGCCGGCAGGAGCCCTAACTCTGCCTCTCTGCACCCAGGTTGATGGTGAGTGTAATTCCTTTCCCTTTGACTCTGAGACAGACCTGCAGTGTAACCCGGGGAAGAATTCTTCAGGCCTCTCTGGTCTGATCCTTATGCATTGGACTCTCACTTGGCATCCACCTCATGGTCCCCCAGGAATGCATTTGAATCTTGCACATACAGCGTGCCTGGAACAGCTCATTAAAAGATCAGCCCTAAGCTGCATCTTCCAGAGATGTTTCAATCTTTTTTTTTTGGTCTATTTATTCTGCAGGTTGTCTGAGACACAGGCTGCTTCTTCTGTGTGCATGCGAAGCTAGCAAAACTGCAGGACCTTGAGCTTGTGTTTGGCCATTAGGTGTTCTTGCAATACAAGCTGTAAGAGTAGGGAAGTTGTTTGTGCTCGAGTAGCTGTAATTACTGTGGAGGAGAGCTGTTGACAATGTTCTGCAGGCAGTGAGAGGCTGAGAGCGTCCCTTTGGTACAATCTGAAGGCAGGACAAGTGCTATGTTTCTAGGGAGGTTGAATTGAAGACCACATGCTTACTGAACAAGCTGGAAAGAAGGTGTGCTGCCCTCATTGCTCTAATCCAAAGTTTCTGCTTATAAATCTGCACTTCAGCTTTGTATTCCCAGAAAACTTCCTGAATTCTTGCTAAGGCAAAGAGCGAAAATATAACTGCATCTGCAGCTGCTGCTTTCTCCTGGGAAAGATTGCCAGTCAATGGTATTGCCCAAGAAGGTAATGCAGAAATATGACCACGTAATGCTAGAAAAAAACTGGCGTTGGACCGAAAACGGGGATGTGCTTTCTGTTTGTTTCAGACCTAGAACAACATTAGCAAGTAAAAAGCGACAGTCACCTGCAAGAAAAAAGGAGATTGGTAAAGATGAAGTTTCAGATTATTGAATGGCATTTCCAGTCCTAAAATGGGAACAAGTATTTTTCCTCCAAAATGACTGTATGTCATTGAGTAGACATCAAGTCTGCTTGCTAATGCAATAGCAAGACTTCAGAAAATTTCGGGGACGTCATTGATGTTAGTGTTTTTTTCTCCAAAGCCTTGATTAAGATCTTTAAAGCTGCAGTTTGACTACCTTAATCATTGCTTTACTGACTTCTGCCCTGTAAAAAAAAAATCTTTACCTTGACTTTTGTTCAGTTCCCTGCTCGGTGAAAAATGCCAAATTTTTCAAGTCACTATATAAAAAAAGGTCCCAAATAACAGAGATTTTTCTGGATAAAGAGAAGGTAATGATTCAAAACACATAAAATGCACATGAGGATTATTTAAAAAAAAAAAAAAAATAAATAAATCCCAGTAGTTCATAGAGTTCACAGCAGTGTGGGCTATAAGCAGCAGAGCTAAATATGGGGAAAAGTATACCCGTTATCTGGTTCACTTAGCAGTCTCTCTGTCTCTCATTCTCCCAGCCTCTAGCTGTTTTTCTGAGGAATAGTTAAAGGAATTGGTTATCTTCAAGAAAAAGTCATTTTAGAAAGATGAGGGCAGTATTAGAAAAGAATTCAGGGCTTGGAAATATGTCACCTCAACCCATGTTAAAATGTGCTGCAGGGTTTTGCCAGAACAGGACAGAACCACTGGTCCACCTGATTTACCATCCTTTCCCCGTCAGTAGCTCATTCCATCTGTGCAGTGCTCCATAAGGCAATTAATTACACCCTATGGTATAGAGGGAAATCTCTTTCTGATACTACACAGTAGTCAAAGTTATGCAAGAAAGCAAGATGACTAATAGTCCTTATTTTGTTTCCTGACTGTTGAAACAGTGTGTGCTATGTGTATTCCAACTCATAGGTGGTTATTTTTCTCAAAGGTGTTTGCTACCAAAGTAACATGGAACAGTTGGTTTCACATAATTGCAATGAAATATTTCCTGCTTACCTTTTTTAAATATAATAGTTTTGACTGTGATGAAATGCTAACGGGAGCAGAGACGGCAGAGAGTCTTTATGTTTTGGGTGACAAACAGCCCTTTTTGGTTACATTGTCCACCTCTGAGGTGGTTATTCACTATACATACAAATCCCTTTTATAACAAATCAGCTGGGTTGGGCAGCCTGTTCCAGTCTTAGGGGTCTAACGACACCCACTCTCAGATGTCCTTATGTTACACTGCACTGAACGCTGTTCGGTATGCTGGTGAATCGATTAAGTAACATAGTGGTATCTTTTATCTCTAATTTTGATGATTGCCTGCCTGACCTCTTTGACAGGCTTGACCTTCTTTACACTATTTAATATTTTATACAGATATTTGCTTTCTTACAATTCTTTTCAATCTAAAGGCCTTGATCTACAAGCACCATGCAGACCCAGCTGCCTTTCATCAGGTTGCTACGGGGTCCACATGAGTGTCGGCCAAATGAGTGGAGAAGCTTTTAGTAAGCAGCCCTCTAGGCACTTCTGCAGATGTTACAGCAGTTTCACCATGCTTTAATGAGGAACTCTGGCTTCAGTTTTGCCCTAATTTTTGCCTTTTGGCTATCTCTGCACATATTCATATGAGCTATGTTGTCGCCATACTCTTTTATATTTTGATTGCATAGCACCCCCATGCACAGGGAAGAGACTCTTTTTCTGTCCTGGACAATTTTCAAGTGATGCTTTTAATTAAACAAACAAACAAACAAACAAAACAAAACAAAAAAACAAACCACAGCAAAACCCATGTTAATATAAAGCCCAGTTTTCCACTTCTCTTGGGAGAGTTACATGTAAATGATCTTGTACATATGAAACAGCAGTACTTCATTACAGTCTTTTCTTGTCCTATATACAGAAAAAAACAGTAGCCATGTTATTTCTTAGGGCTTTTTCTTCAGCTTACAGCATACTTCCTTCCTGATGTCACATCCTGTATAGCGATCCTTTTAGTGAAGATAATACTATAAACTTTGCTCCTACTTGAATTCTCAAAGTGTCCTTTTATCACAGTCTTATAAAAATGCTTGGAAAATTCATTTACTAACTAGTTCTGAAGCATTTCACAGAATTACCTGGTAAAATTCAAAGGCTGGCTGGAAAGAAGTGCTAAAATTATTTGGAAAAAATTAAACAAGCATAACAGCTACTGCTTATCAGCGAGAAGAAAGATAAAATAAGCAAGGATTCTTGTGTTAGGATAATTACCCAGACCTTCAATTTATTCACTTAATTTATTTATTTTAGGCAGTGTAATTAAGCCATTTAATTGCTCTGTATCCTCTAAGAACTGACCTTGATATGTAAAGTAAAATGATATTAGAACAAGATAGGAACGAGTAACTAAAAGGAACTTGAAAGATCTAGAAGTGGAGAAAGTTTTTCAGAACGTATTACTTCTTCGTTCTACATATGATCAGTTGTCTTTTGTTTATAAAGTGTTAAAAATCACAGGAGATGATAGTGAAATAAATGCAAATTATGCTGGGGAGATTCCTGAAGTCCTGGATTGTCAGCAAATTTGATCACTTATAGGGGCTACATAGTTGTGGAGGTTTTTGAGCTCTTTAAGTGTCTTGCTACTTAACCTCCAGGTTTGCTGATTTTTTAACATTAAAAAGAGCATTGTCAGTAGGAGAAACCTGTCTCTTGCCCAACCTGAGATGAATTAATACTGAGATGAAGAGCTATCATCTTAAATCCTTAAAAGGTCTAAAAGTAACTAATCCCACTGAAACTGAGCAGAACCTAGAATTAAATTTTCCCACTTCTTGGGGAAAGGCTCCAATTCCTAAATTATTTCAGAAGGGATAGGGTGTTGGCACACCCATCCTCAGAAAATGTCTGGAAAGACTGACACTCAAAGACTTCCTATTATTTTCACTGAAAGGCTTAAGATATTCATGTAGGAAGACAGATAGGAGACACCCAACATTCCTGTGCCGTCAAGGTGGGAAGGGAATCCGTATGGTACGCTGTCTAGAACTTCCTCTGCTTGTCTTTGGGGCCATCTGCCTCCTTCCACTTCCACTTTTGCATACAAAGTATGAAAAACAAAATTTAGATGCCTTTTCCATATTGACTGGATTTCTCCCAATCCGTTTGGGGCCAAATGTCCCAAATTTCACTAGGTTTCCTAGGCTCATAAATTAAGTATGATGGAGTTGGCATGAAAGTCACAGTAGGCAGACCTCTGTCCTTAGAGCAAAGAACCAAAATTCACCCTTCTTTAGTTAAACTGAAAGCAAGTGTTGAGGCCCTAAGAACAAGCAGGTCAGGATTTGGTGGTTGTGTTGGAGTTTGATTTTTTCGTAGGTGCAGAAAACCCACAGCTCACGGTGAAGACAGCAAGTGGATTTTGGAGTGTGTCTGTTCATACAATCAAGCAAAATTATGCATAAAAGCCAATACTTGAAATTGCTAACACACATAATCGTAAACATGGGTTGTTTTCAGATATATTTAAGCGGTCAGGAGTCACCTGTGCACAGACTTTGTGCAGAAAGAATGAGTTGTATTTTAGTGCTATTGGATGAAAAAAGCTGTCTACACCAGTGCCTTTAGGCATAAACTAACCCACCACATCCCCATGGGAAAACAACACGCATTTGGAGATGCTTTAAGAAAAACAAAAGCTTATTTCTCCCTGTCATAGGCTCAGTGTATATAGAAGCTGGAGTAAAAATCGTTTAGGTTTGGGATTCTAGCAAGGAACAGGTAAAGGCGCTGTTGACAAACTGTTTTGCATCTGTTCCTTATCTAAGGCTATTTCAAAGGTGGTTTGGGTTGGACTTGTCTACTGTTTCACAATAACTGTGCTGCCTTCTGGGTTTTTTTTCCTTTCCTTTTTCTTTTTCTTTTATGTTGAAGCTGATGCAAAGATAGATGTGAAAAGGCATGACATTTCCTTTTTGTTACATGCTTGTGATTTTTATTATGCATGTCCCCAAGGTAGCTAAACCAGCACCTGGCACTCTTTGAGTATTCTGGCCTTCCCATCAATGAATGCAGAAGCTGTGGAATCTGGGAGCAATACAGCTACTGCATAATCAAAGCAGTCATTCTGGTGTGAACATTAAAAGTCCTGACACACACACACAAAAGGGTTCTGGTAGCCATTATTCCATGCCATTTACCCTGGAAAAATGTATACATTCATACAAGCTCTGTTATAAACTCTAAGCAATTCCTTTAAGCTTGCCCTTAGCTGCTGCTTTTATTTCAGATTTGAAGAAAGCTTGTCCACATTTTCTGAGTATATCACTTCTAATAAAAGATACTACCTGTGCCTATAAGTGTCTTCTTGACTAACTCCTCAGATTATCACACCTCCAAAAATATTCCGCTAGGCTGATACTTCAGGGTCTCAAATGGCATACAGATGCTTGCTCATTTTGAGAAATAGTTTTCTACAACCATATAAGTTGTATAACTGTATTGGTAACAGTTTTATTCATTTAAAGCTCTTCAGGTATTAAAGCACCTTTACATCCTCCCAATTTTAGTGAGCAACACTCACATCAAGTAGTAAAAGGATGTGAAAACCTGATGTCAATAATATGAACTAACCCTATTGTTTAAAATATAAAAAAATCTACCACAGTTCTCAAACAGCACAGATAAAAGGAGAAGGTAAGCATCCTGAATGTGTCCAGTTATGGAATGATCTATACTTTGTACACAGATTTAACTTTTGACCTTTGTTGTCCTCTATCACTAATGCCATCCATGTGACCATGTAAATGTAGGCAACAGAAGCAAAGGCCATTTGGGGTACTTTGAACAAATGGAGTACTGAAGGATGAAAACACACGGACCACAGTGGCACTAGAAGTTAAATCTGCTGTGAACAGAGTGGGGAATACCACCAGGAGCTTCTAGAGAAACCTTACAGGATCTGGGGAAGAAACAAAAAGATGGGAGAGTTTTGTATGGCACTGCAAAATATGATGTACAAAAAGGGATTGAAGAAATAATGGTGATGAACTTGGCCATTGTACTCCCAGGATGGGAAACTAGAGCATGTGCAAATGATTTTCCATCTGGTTTACTCAGTAAAACATATGTATATTCACAAAATATATCATGGGGAAAAAACCTTCAGCTGTTGCAACTTGTGAGCTAAGTCAAGTAAAAGAATAGAGATTGGTCTGTGGCTTAAAATCTCCACAGCAACAGGCATATCTGCTGCTTTTGTTAGTGCTAGTTGGAAAGTGGAAGGGGCAACGTTTTATTTAGAGAAAGCAATTGTGTCTGATTATACAGTAATACTAGTGTAAAGCTCAAACTGGCATGGATTTTCCCTAACTGTGAAAACAACTCTTTAAGTCATTGTTGTGGTTTAACCCACCAGGCAGCTAAACACCACACAGCCGTTCGCTCACTCCCCCCACAGTGGGATGGGGGACAGAATCAGAAAAAAAGGTAAAACTCATGGGTTGAGATAAAAACCATTTAATAGGACAGAAAAGGAAAGGAAAATAATAATAGTGAAAAAAGAATATACAAAACAAGTGATGCGTACTGCAATTGCTCACCACCTGCTGACCTAAGCCCAGCAAGTCCCTGAGTAGCAGCTGCCACCCGCCGGCCAAGTCCCCTCAGTTTTATTGTTCAGCATGATGCCATATGGTATGAAATACCCCTTTGGTCAGTTAGGGTCCCAGCTGTGTCCCTTCCCAGCTTCTTGCGCCTCTCCTAGCCTCCTTGCTGGTAGGGTCGTGTGAGAAGCTGAAAATTCCTTGATTTAGTATAAGGACTGCTCAGCAACAACTAAAACATCAGTGTGTTGTCAGCATTATTCTCACCTGAAATCCAAAACACAGCACTATACCAGCTTGTAGGAAGAAAATTATTCTTGCTGAAACCAGGACAGTCATTAACTTCTGGCAGCCCAGAAAGCCAAGCGTATCCTGGGCTGTATCAGGAAAAGTGTGGCCAGCACGTCGAGGGAAGTGATTTTCCCCCTCTACTCAGCTCTCGTGTGACCCCGCCTGGAGTACTGCATCCAACTCTGGAGCCCTCAACATAGGAAGGATATAGACAGATCGAAACAAGTCCAGAGGAGGCCAGGAAAATGATCAGAGGGCTGGAGCACCTCTCCTGTGAAGAAAGGCTGAGAGAATTGGGCTTGTTCAGCCTGGAGAAAACTCCAGGGAGACCTTAGAGCACCTTCCAATACCTGAAGGGGGCCTACAAGGAAGCTGGGGGGGGACTTTTTACAAGGGCAGGGAGTGACAGGACAAGGGGTAATGGGTTTAAATTGAAAGAGGGCAGATTTAGATTAGATGTCAGGAAGAAATTCTTCCAGGAGAGGGTGGGGAGGCACTGGGACAGGTTGCCCAGAGAAGCTGTGGATGCCCCACCCCTGGAAGTGTTCAAGGCCAGGCTGGATGAGGCTTGGAGCAACCTGGTCTAGTGGAGGGTGTCCCTGCCCATGGCAGGTGGTTGGAACTGGGTGATCTTTAAAGTCCCTTCCAACCCAAATCATCCTGTGATTCTGTGGTTACTCAAGAAATAGATATATTTGAAATAATTTCAAACCTGCATGGCCAACCATTGTAAAAATCATTGCTGATTTGTTGGAGCAACAGGAAAGGTTTTATGATGTGTTCCATTCTTTCTTCCTTGCTGTTGCTGTGATGCTCTGAAGTTAGCCAAGAGATGGATCAATGAATATCTTTTTTAAACTTCCCATTTTATCCTTCTCAGTGGTACAAGCTGGCTGTTAAATCATGTAATGGAAAACTGGATTGGAAGAGTGATTTCTGTACCCATCATTGACGCAACTGGAATTATAGTTCTTGGAGCAGTGCTTATCAAACCATTACATTTTCCCAATCTCATGCCTTCATTAATCCAATCATCTCTTTCACCATGGCCGGTACTAAAATCCATACAGAAACAATCCATCTAGCAAATTGCACATTGCTGTACAGGCAGGAACTACTCCCTTCAGGTCCCTGGCAGGTGATAAGCACATGCCCTTGAGCATGAGGTTTTTGCAAATCCCTGTTGCATTATGCAAATCTCTAGATCTGATTAGAACATTTTCTGAATAACAGCATCTTCTTCTGACACCTGTTCACCAAAGCCTTGGGAGCCGCTGGAAAAAAATGAAATTCCAAACTCAATTTCCAAAGCTTTCCCAGCAGAACAATGCTTAGTGTTTACACGTCGTGTTTTATCTGACAAAGTGTTTGACAGAAGCAAGTGTGCTTCCTAGACAAGGAAACGAGTGGGCAGTAAAGCCACCATGTTGAAATCTTGTAACAGATCAAATAAGAGAACAACGCAGCACTTGATTCCCACCGCAGGGCTCTATCCATTTGATCATCCCATTTACTTAAGGAACTCTAGTGTTATCAGAAAAAGTGGCATTGAGAGTGAAAAGAAAGCAAATGAAACCAATCCACCTCACACCTTGGTGTTTAATGGGAATCTGTAATGAATAGATGTGTTTTGTTAAAAGTCTGTTTTAATAAAACCTGACTTCATCTCAAAAGGGGCTAGAACCCGAGTGAAATGAACACTAATAATACCAGCTTATCGGCTGTTCTGTAAAATCCTGTTTATAAGCCTATGGATGCTAATTAACTGTCTTGCAATGTCAAGCAGAATTATACATTATTCCCAAATGAAAGAGCATGGAAAGTGTTAAAGAAGACACCACATTGATTAATGTCTAAGCCAGGTGTTTTGTATACCCAGACTCTTCTAGTCTAACAACTTCTTCCCATTGTTTTGCTTTTTTATGTAAGGCTCCTGTGAACTCTTTCAACAGCCATTTTTGTCCTTTCTTAAAAGACTGCAACTTGGCAATAGCATAGTGAGCCTCTAAGATCAGCGCAAAAATCAAGCAGAAGCCACTATGAATAATAAAGTGGAATGAGTTCATTTATGATTGACCTTTGAAAAAATATATTATCTGGTAACAGTGGTAAAAAAAAGATTCTGGCCTTTCTGAAAAGACTTGTAGGTAGAAAAGTTCAGTATAAGCAATATATATATTTATAAGTGGCATGACAGAAATGTGTAGCTACAATGTAAGATTGATGGAGTAGGCTTTGAAATGGTCTGTGAGTCACTGAGAAGGAGATGGAGACACACACAGCTGGCTGCAGACAGGTCAGCTCTGGAAATCAAAAAGCCACGTAGATACAAACAGGATGCTGCCTCGTAGCCGCTTTCCCATGGGGTGTCCCTGAGCTAAAAAGCAATCCTTGGCTCTTTAGGATTCCCAAGGACAAAAAAGAGAAAGACTAGGGCCATTGCAAAAGGCTGATGCACTGTTGCATGACATGTAAACCCTCAGGCTTTTCAGGTTTATAGAGAAGTGCAGACCATACTGAGATTCAGATCCTTCAGGGTGTGCCTACATACTTTGCTGGTTCAGTGCTTGAAAGGGAGGTGGATTTCTGAAATTCTGCCTTCATGGTCCACCACTGACAAGTGTGAGCGTCTGAGCTGTGCTTGCCCTGTGCAGAATGTGTATCATGCCTAGGCAGAGCTGATCACCTAGGGTCATTTTCCACATGGACCGATCTTATTGATTTTAATTGCGCTACTAATAGCATAAGGCACTATTTGATGACACACGGGGAAAGAAGGGCTTGGAAATCACTATGTCCCAGATCCTGTTGGCTGTGTTCACACAGAGGAATATTCTGTGAATAACCCCATTAGAATAAATGTGCATCCCTGTAGAATAGCTTTTTCCCCAGTCTGATTAAAAGAAAAAAAAGGCCAAACCCTGACTTCTTTGGATGAGAAGAGTTGCATAGAAGTATGGCATTATTTTTATATCCTTTCTTATTAATATATTAAAACCCACATCATTCTTCGGGGGAGATGAAGCACACCAGTTCTCAGCATGACTGCAGGTTACAATCACCCATGTCATTCTCTGAGATAGATGGCTTTTCCATGGTTTATCCTAGACGGCCGAAATACCAGGAGGGTAATTTATCTTTAAATTATGGCTGTTAGTAATTAATCCTCTTTTGCTGTGGACTTAAGTGACCTTTCTAAAGGTGCAGTTTAAATTAAAAAAAAAAAAAAGAAAAAAAGAAAAAAAAAAGAAAAAAAGGGGTAGAAATGAACCAAGTCTCCACAAATACGTTTTTGTCTTAAACTTGCAGGAAGAACTACGAAAAGACTCAAGAAAATTACAGCAGACTCAAAATATAAGGCAGAAGATGTATACTAACCAACTTCTGCTGTATTTGAGGATTAAAAACTTTACTGCAGTGGCAGTGGGAAGCCTGTGACCTATCCAAGGCTTGCCAAAGCCAGGTCATCTCGGTGATGAACTGCTCAGCCCTGCATTTCCATCTTGAAAAGTTTCCTGATGAAGTGAGAAAGAAAATGTCTGGCCTCTGTAGATATGGCGTTTCTTAAAAACCTTGATCAAAATCAAATGTCTCCCTCTCTTTATTAGCAACGTTAAACAGAAGCAGCTGTGCTAGGGACATGTACGCTCTCAGGGTGACCTTCGAGCGGGTACCTGCTCACTGGTAATTACACAGCGATAGCTGTTGATCATACAGAAAGTGAATCCAACACCTTGTAGGAAATACCTTTGAGGAAACAGTCATGATGAAATGCTTTATTTTTGTGAGTGAATGCTAGCCTTCATAAAAACAAATGAGTACCATGACAGATAAGAAACAGACACAGTTTTGGTGCAGATTTTGTGCAGAATCTTTTGGGTGAGACATCTCTGCCTGTTTGTGTGAATGTCTTACTTGCACATTTTTTCCTTGCACCATTCCTTTTGTTAAAATGGAGAGGAGAGAACTCTCTGAAACTGTCCCAAATGTGTGGAGAAGGGCAACTCGTTAACTCATTTAAATAAAAAAGTCATAAGAGAATAAGCAGAATGATTTCTGGTAAAACCATCCCTGTGTTTGAGCTGCCTTGATTTTTGGTGGTAGACAAATAGGGTAAATGAACAAGGCAAAGAACAGGGGCCTGGTGAGTCTGTTTGGGAAGGTTAAGTAGGGAAAACCCTTTCTTGCAATATTTATTTTTTCTCATCTGGAAATCTGGGAGCTTATCTAAAGAACAGTGACGACTTCTCTTGCAGATACAGCAATCTCTTCCGTCTCAGATTCGTTATGTGTGATTTTAAGCTCTGTCTAATTGAGACTGCCTTATCTATGTTATTCTTAGAAACCAGAAGTTAATCCATAAGAGCTACAAGTTTATCTTCCTCCTTTCTAGCCACATCTCAACTCAAAAAAGCCCATGCCATCACCATTTATCAAAATAATATGGCAGCTAATCCTTCTGGATGAACATAATGTGAGATATGCAGGACACCCACATTCCCAGCGTTCTTTTTGGGAGTGGGGGACCGAGTGCCCACACTATGCCCCTGTGGTGCCTAAGAGGTTTGGTTGGGCAGTTGAGTCAACCAAATGGTAACGCTGGGTGATGGGAGAAATAACAGTCTGAACCTCCTCCAGATTCCCATCTGAAAGCCTGTGCCAAGGAATGATGACCAGAAATTATCACCTCTCCATGGGGACTCGGGATACAAAGATGTTCTCCCCTAGTCCATTGCTATCTCATCATACCCTGTCCTGTTTTGTGAATTAGCACAAATGCGTGGTTTTCAGAGTTGTCAGCTCTTCACCAGTCACTAGGGCTGCGTTTACTGCACGGGAAAAGCCCATCCTGCTTCTCTCTCAACACCCAGCATGTTCAAACCTGAGTTAAATGTCCACATGGTAAATGATTATATTGGGTGTAAAGGTTCCCTTGGAGAGCTGAAACCTGTGTTTATTCGCAGAACAGGTGAAGTCTGCTATTAGGGATAAATGCAGGAATGGGATGTTTGCAGAAAAATGTTTAAATAGTTCTGGTTCAGGGAGTGCAGATGGCTAGTAAGCACTGTAACAGAGGTGGATAAGGGGTCCTGCAAAGTTAACAGCTTGGCCAGGTTTAGGCACAACTTTGATGCCCTTTAACAATTGCTTCCTCTAGCAATTGGCTTTCTGAGTATTAATATGGAGTGAAACAAGTTTCCCACTGGCTTGAAGAGTATGGTTACTGCTGAATTTTCTCATACTGGTTTGTTGTTTATTATTTTGGTCATGCTGCAGTAACAAAACCAAACAGTTCACAGGGATGTGAACTTATACCTCTAACTGCATCCAAAGCTTAGATCAATTCTCCAAATATGAAAGGACCTATTCAAATATCTCAAACCAATTTATTCCCAACACTCAGGTTTTTTCAATTCAATTATGTCACAGAACATAATGTTTTAGTCTTCACCCAAACCTATCAAAATACAGTGGTGGCCCATTGAAGGAGTGGGGTCATCTAGAGAAATGGTTAAAAAGCCTGTGTTGGGGAAACTGCTCTATGTGAACTTCAGCATAAAGTCCTGAAGCACAAAAAATGCTTTAAGAACAGTGAGTTGTACAATGTTGTTGATCCCTGGAGCAAAGAGGAAATGTTCGCAAGTGCAACAACTATATGAATGGCCCAAACATGAATACGTAGTTGATGGTTCACAGAATCAGAGGCATTAGGAATGGAAAAGACCTACAGGGTGAACTGTAATTATTCTGCTTCGGTGCTCTGTCCTGTGTTTGAAACTGGACACAGACTTCTCTGACCCAAATGTAGAATTTAATATGTGCCTTGTACAATCAGTTTGATTTAGGGCATTGAGTCAATCTCTTCTAGAGGGAATATTAAACTGCAGAGCATGAACAGGGTTTTCAATAACAAGAAGAGTTTTTTGCTCTGTTTCTTTGTTTGTTTCCACATGCCTTGCCTTGCCTTCCTCATCCTTGCCTATTTTCTTTTTTCTCTTTAATGGGTTTTGAACACAAGAATGTTTTAAACTACATGACCAAACAAATATTCTCTTCTGGAAGGGAAACATTTTCTTTCCATGGTGTTTGAAACAGGTACCTATATTGCAGGGATTCACACCAAACAAAACTCTGCTAAACAAAACTAGCTGTTTCACCAGCTGAATGCAGAGGGCAGATCCTTTTCCCCAGAACATTGTTTTCAGTGGTAGAAACAGCGAGGTATGTAAAGGAAAAGTGAGATCTTACAAGAACAGGAAATTGCTCCAAGTCATCCTTATGGAATCAGGGACAGAGAGGAAGAAGGTAGTGAAGGAACATGTGAAGAAAATTTCTGAGAAATTTCAGCTTGTGGCCACATGTGGCACTCATAAGCTCAGTATGTGGCGATATTATTCATGCTGATTTACACAACCTGAATGAGAACCTCAGTCTGAAATGGAGCAGGAGAACAATGCCTATCCCAACACTCTCTCGGGCATTTTGAGGCAACCAATTTGCACAATTACAGAGAAATTTCAAGAGAAGTTGTAAGAGCCATGGCTATATGTGAAACAGTGCAGCAATTATTCACAAGAAGTCCAGCGTTGTTCCTGTTGCCTTTCAACAATCCCAAGAAGCTAGCTGTCATTTTGATTCTGGAGAATCCAGAGATCTGGAGACTGATCTCTGACCAAAGTTTCCCTCAGCTTTTCTCCTTTTTGACAAGAGTCCAGTCTCTGCATGCTAGGCTTCAACCTTTCTTCCAACTCTATTACTTTCTGTTAAAAGTATGTGTAAAAACATGCTCGGAAATGAAGGTGCAAGATAGGAGCATCAGTACAATGCTGGAGAGTCATCCTAAATGAACAGCTGTCCTAGCTATGCACTCGAAGCAGAAAGAAATGAAATAAAATCCAAAACCAGAACACAGAATTTTTTGTATGAGGGTGGTGAAACCCTGGCACTGGTTGCCCAGAGAGGTTGTGGAAGCCCCATCCCTGGAAACATTCAGGGTCAGGTTGGATGGAGCTCTGAGCAACCTGACCTAGTAGAAGGTGTCTCTGCTTCTTGCAGAGGCATTGGACTAGATGGCCTTTAAAGGTCCCTTCCAACCCGATTTAGTCTGTGATTCTATGATTTCCACGTTTCTCAGGATCCTGATTGTGGTATATATAGCGTAGCTGCGTTCTTCCTGCTGGGTGTGCTCCCTTTCCTTCTTAGCCGCCTCAAACCTGCATTGCTTCCTAAACAGACTGATTTTGCCAGTGGATCCTAAGACTGAGTATTCTTGCTGTTCCTAGTGTCGGGCTAAATAAATAAATATGTTGATACAGTCTTTGCAGTAAGACCTGAGCTTGGTCTGCCCATGCACCAAACCCATCAGAAGCAGTTTAGTCATCGACCTCTCTTTTACTGTGGTGTAACTGGTTAGCCCCAGTACTGCAGTATGTGGCTGCATGATTTTAAGGTTTACAACAGCTGTGCACGGGCCTGGCAAGGAACTGGGCTTTCATGAGCTTAGGCAGCAACTGAGGGTGATGTATTTACTATCTCCGAACCTGTTTAGATTTTCTTTGGATGAGAGCCCTTTGAATGGGAGAGAGACTTGGGGAAGATACTAATTAGAAACTTGCTGAACAGCCTAACAGATGACAAACATCTCCAGCGTTGAAAAGTTGAGGTGAAAAAGACCATTTGCATCTTGTTTACCTCTTCCTACCTACGATCAGCTGTGACTTCTCATATATTTTCATGTACTTTACTCTGATAGGCTTTAAATTGCTCAGATGATAAGGCTTATACACCATGCCATGTGCTGTACAGTAATTGCTGTATTTTTTGAATGAACATGTATATTCTAGATAGATTGATAATGAAACTATCAGTGATGTAGCTGAGGGGGTAGTACACCACACGCTTTTCATCAGGCTGGCCTTTAGTCAGATGGAACCGTAATTCTCATTAACAAAGACAACAGAATGCTGTACACAAGGCACTTAGATACTACCATAAAAGAAAGCATCTATCCAAACGCTCCTGACATGTATAGCGAGAGATGTTTCTGCCACCATCGTTAATTTCTAACAAAGGCTGGACTGATTGCTGAAGAAGTTCACTTTGAAAATCATCTGCGTAACAACTCAAGCTTCAGGGGAGCAGCAGAAGAGATTGCATCAAAAATATTTAAAAAATAGGACTAAGGTCTGTCCAAGTATATTCTTCTGTGTGCTAAAGTTGCTTCATTAGTATTCACATTTCAGCCATACTGGCCATCCAGTAGAGATTTTTTTGCAGAAAGTTGCTGTTCTTTGGTATGATAATCATAAAAGTGACTTTAACATAAATCAGGCGTCAAACGTTTTCTGTGAACTTGTTCTATTTCTGGTGACCAAGTGCTGCAGGCTAATGCCATCCATGAAGTAGGCAGTTATATCTGAGGGGGAATCAACCCAAAAAAGAGAAATCCAAGTTACCCTGTGTCTTCAGGCAAGCTGCATAATATTCAATCCACAGCACTGAAAGTGCTTTTCCGACTTTCTAATTTCAGGTATTTGACACTCAGCCTGAACTCATGCCAGTGATTATTTGCATCACTTTCCAACCTGCAGCACTCTGTGTCTGTTATCTGAGCTACTGTCACTACCTCTGTGAACAGCACCGAGACCCATATGGCTGGATTTACTGCTTGACAGAATTAAATAAGCAGCAAAACATCCACAAAATCGCTGCTTTTCAGAAAGATCCTAATGATTCTCATGCACTTCGTATGCAGTCCAACTGATCCAGACTTCCCTCCCTGTTAAGCAGTTTTCCCGTTACTGCATATATTCTGCACGTTCTGAGCCTTTTTCCTTGGCAGATCTCTGAGCTGATCCCTGTGCAGCCTAACCCCTAGAATATGTCCTATGTGCTTACTGAATTTTTCATGAATCCCACATTAAATCTGCAGGCTTTGAGGTGCACTAGGGAGCTGACATATTTACCCTTCCAGATCAGCACCACCGTTATCTTTCCCGAGGAAGCACAGGAGCACCTTTGTTTTCCAAAACACGTGTGGGCAAAGGAAAGACCATGGTCCTCACCAGTCACTCAGCTGCCACATCATCATTCTCCCCAAGTGCATTCCTTATGCCATTTATTAGCATTGCTAATACCAAGCACCTCATTTTTATGCCGCTAGCAGCGATTGTGAAAGCCATACTGAACTTTCTAATCCATTTATCTATTAATTTATTATCTAATTAAGGCTCACAATGACAGCGCTATTTGTTTAAAAATGCCCTCAAACTAAACCAATACAAAACACACATGCATTCAAATCAATTAAAATGGTACTCGCTAATGTTTTCCTTAATCAGTTGGTAACTGTTCCACTACTGTTTAAAGGAAGGCAAAATTCATTTTAACTCCATCAGAATCGTGTGACCTACTTGCACAGTGCCAAACTGATACAAATGGATGTTACTGTCATGTCATAAGGGCATGGAATAGTACCAGCCATGAATTTTGCAAGAGCCATCCTAGGAATAAGGCTTTTTTGCATAAAAGGGCCCTAGAACATTAGTTTAAATGCAATGTCTGAGAGGCAGGCTGGCAAACTGGAGATGTCTGAAGAGTTTATTGAAGTTTACATCATACCTTGTGCCACTTCTTTGTGATTTTTTTCTCCCAGGAGTTGTGTCTTTTGCACAACAGCAGCAGGGTCTAGTGCCACATGCCTAACTCTTCATGTTCATTACAGGACAAGAAGTACACCCGTCTTCCTGTGTTGCTTAAACAAAGCCTGACCTCATTCTTTAGCCACTGAGCTGTGTCAGAGACCCTTTCCACCATGGCATCCCCACACAGAGAAATCCTGCATAATACCTTAATGCCATTTGTTTTGGTCACTGACTTCAAAAGCCGTTGTCCCTCTTTTTGGGATGGAAAATGCGCAGGCACTGCACATCCAAACCAGGTGCAGATGTTACACTGTGATCTACCTTCCCGATACCCTGAAAGATCAAACCTGATGTTAATTGCTTACTGTTGCAAAGGATTTCTGGAGCACAGCTGGAAGAGAGCTCTGATCCCTTACCTCTTTCCCTGCCCCCTCCTTCTCCAGTAGTAACAGCACAGATTATCACGCTGGAGAGAGTCGCTCCATTTGGTTATTTAGAAACATTTTAAGAGCATCTTTCAAAGCCCACAGTAATGCGCACTGACACCAAGGTCTGAAACGCAAATCCCTGCGGACTCAGTCTATCCTGTTCAGCCTGGAAACACATGGAGGGACATTCATTCATTCTCGAGATTTGTGTTTCAACATGATTAAGGACAACCACTGCTGTTTTTCCCCTTCTGCATGAAGCATCGCTTTATCACCTGCTTGTTATTTATAGGACCGCATAAGATATTTTTGAGATAAGGAAAGGCAGAAAAAGCCACACTGAAGATACATATAGCTGTGGCTTCTTTAACTAAGAATGACTAAATAATATTTCTCAAGCAATTTACTTTGTGAAAGTTTGTTTTCTCTTTTCTTTTTAATACTAAACAGGTAGCCAAAAGAAAATGGAATGTCATAAACAGGATATATGTACACGCTACAAGTCAACACTCGTATTAACAGAGTTTTAAAACTCCAGCTCTGCACCGACTGAAATGACACAGCCATACGTGGGATGGAAATCACTCGCTTTGCCTGAATTTTATGCAACCCTTTTAAAAAGCAAAGAAATAAACCAGAAGAGACTACTCTTCTTTGCAAGGGAAAACAAGGGAGCGGGAGAGAGCTCCCAGGATCTGACCTTGCTCCTTCTGAACTCCAGAGGAAGCTGTATCTGTGAGCTTCAAACCCTCGCTGCCTTCCAGCACAAGTGTCAGCCCACAGGCTTGCAAGCTGGTTTTCAAGCGACAGCTAAGCCACCTGAAGAGTCGCTCTGCTTTATCAGTTCAGTGGGGATTTGTTTGATCAGGTTTACTGGATGATGTCTTCCTGAGTGACAGCCGTGGGTCTGAGTAGCAGATGTGTGTTCAATAAAGTGCGTTCCACTCCCAGAGCTTATTTCTTTCCTTTTGTGCCTTATTTACCTTGGCTGACATTATGACACTCAATTAGTCTTAATATCGGAAATGTTTTCTGGATTAGAGATTTCTGTTTAATAAAGCCCGGGAGGAAGTGCTAGGTCTGATTAGTGATGCCTGACTCAAAGGAAAATAAACTCCCCCAACAACCTACTGACAGCTAACTCCCAATCCTGAATAATGCTGAAGTGGGGGTGGGCTGGAAGAAGAAACCACCACTGCAAATGTTTGAGACCTGTCGCCATCGAAAACCCTTGGAACAGGGACCACGAGGGAAACCTCCTACTCACATGGTGACTGATGGCTCACACCAGCAGCCTGAAGGTGCAGCTGCACCGTGTGGTTTCGGTAGCAGAAGAGGCTGTGTTGAGCTGTGCCAAACTCTCCCTGGGGCCTGCTGCATCACGGTTCACTGTGTCTGTTGGCTGTGGTGGGCATGCTGTCTGTAGGATGGTGCTGCTCACTATGTTACTGAAATAACTCAGCTCAAAATCAGGCAAAACCCAATAATTTAACTATTATTCTGTGCCTTAGAACCTGTTCTGTGGAAGCAGTGTTGCTGCCCTCAGCAGAGAGCAGATCCCTGCTGAAGGTCCTCAGCAGAGGAAGAGGAGGAATTGCTGCTGGCTGCTTAGGCAGGGCTTGGCAACAACCCCATGAGCAGAAAGGGCAGGACAAAGTGCAAGGAAAGCAGTTCATGGAGAGAGCAGTATCTGGAACCTTGTCGGAAGGGATGGCTGGAGAAAAGCCTGGGATAAATGATGATGGAGAGTCCATGCTAGAACGAGAAGAGTCTCACCATGGAAAGAAGGGTCTTCAGGAGTCCAGACACCAGGGCTTGTTCAGCCTGGAGAAGAAAAGGCTCCAAGGAGACTTTATTGCAGCCTTCCAGTACCTGAAGGGGCCTACAAGAAAGCTTTTTACAAGGAGAGAAACTGACAGGACAAGGGGAAATGGGCTAAAATTGCAAGAAGGGAGATCTAGATTGGTTGTAAGCAAGAAATCCTTCCCAGAGAGAGTGGGGAGACACTGGAACTGGTTGCCCAGAAAAGCTGTGGATGCCCCATCCCTGGAAGTGTTCAAGGCCAGGCTGCATGAGGCTTGGAGCAACCTGGTCTAGTGGAAGGTGTCCCTGCCCATGGCAGGGGGTGGAACTGGATGATCTTTAAGGTCCCTTCCAACCCAAACCATTCTGTGATTCTATGATGTGGCATTTTCTGGGAACAGGGCTGCCTGCTGTCCAGTGCCCGCGTGGAACTGGACCTTGTGGGTGGTGTCACAGTTCAGTCATGCTGTGATGCAGCTAATGGCATTTGCCTCGTCTCTCTGACTGTTACAGCTAAATCACAGAAGAGGGCAGGTGGGTGCAGATAGCAGTCCTCTCCCCCATGCAGCTGCACCATTCCTTTGGATCATGCTGCTCTGATCCAGTGATTGCATTCTACAGGGAGGTTTCTCATGTGTACCAGACTCGAACGTGTGTGTCTATACCATAATCAAATGCTGGTGAATGAAAGAGGGCATGCCAGCATACTGCACACCCAGAAGGGACACCATGGCCAGGCTTGTGGCTGTGCTTGCAGGTTTGATGCTGGTACGGCACCTGGGTTTACTCTTGAGGGCAGCCTCAGAGATTAGAGGTATTTCAAGTCCAGCTCAGAATATGTTTTTGCAGAAACTTAGCGGTAGCAGGGTGCAAACTTATTTGGGGATGAGCAGTATGTAGGGTCATGTTATGTTCCCCAGTGTAATAAAGTAAAATAAGTTTACATCAGCATTTGAATTCAATAATATATTCATTCTTCATTTAATTTAATAATAAACTGGGAAAGGATTGGTTGAAGAGATGCAAATAAATAATTACAGTGGCATATCCTGCCTATATTATGATAATTCTGAACATTTTTTATACACAATAACACATCTATTGGTACACAGTTGCCACATCTGTATCAATAACTTCCCATATCAACATAGGGGGTGAGGGAAGTGTGGGAGAATCCTTTTCTAATATTGCTGTCAGGTAATTGCTGGCAAAGAAACCACTGACATTTGAATGGAGTTTCTATACTGCAGATTATTCCAGGAATGTGCTATAAGAAAAGTAAAGATCTCCTGTTGTTAAGTATTCGATTTTCAATTAATTTTATAGTACAAGTGATGCTGTGCTCTAGAGAAGCTGACATAAAAGGAGGTTATTAAGGAAAGTTCCTACAAAATGTTCAGCTAGTATTGTTAATTCTGTTTTAAAACAACTATCTCCCTATGCAATTATATTTCAATAAGCAAAAGGTTATCTCTGTTGTAAAGACACATAATGGAGAAAACACTCAACTGTTGCAATGTTATCACTGGAATTTATCCTCCAGCGTGACTATGTTCTCAATTACAGCAGAACAAATGTATTAAATATCATTCAGATCGGAGCATCATCCTGTAGCTGTATATTTCTGAAAAGTTTTTATATCCCAAGAGAAGACGACTTTTTTCACCTACATTATGATCAGTTTAGGAAAACATAACAGAAACTGAATAGAAACAGTTGAGAAGAAAGAATAGGAAAAATCTCCATGCTATGACCCTGAAGGGTAACCCAGGATTTCTATTTACTGGAATTAGTATTGGTGTTGTTACAGTATCAACCACAGTGTGCCAAAACCCTCTTAGCATGAACTTGTGCAAGTTACCAGTCACCTATGATTCAACTGCCTCATCTATAAAGTGGAATTAAATGTCCTTCCCACAGCTGGGTCTTGTACAGACACATTTGCAGGACTGGAATGCCAGTATAAACCAGTTTCTTATTCAAGGCTTTATAAACTGTAATGAGAAAAGGCTGAGTAATCACCAACAATGCTGATGTCTTATCTGAGATTCCCCCTGAGACCCTTCTAGTCAGGGGAAAGTGACAAATTATTTTTCTTGTGTTTCTAATAGAGTCAAAATGAGCATGGCTCTTTGTAATAGTCAGTTCCTTAACAAGCTCTTAAACTTTCATTATGTCTTGCTCTGCTGAGATATTTTTGCTGCAGAACCAGACATCAAAGATATAATATAGCTCTGGACACTGGGACTACTTCAGCAACTGCTGCTCTTAGGTTATCTGTAAGAGAGCAACATATTGTTTTGGTTTTATGAGATCCTGTAAAAGGAAAGCTGGTACTTAGAAAAAATGAAATGCTGCAAGCAATATATTGGTTGGATTAAGTTCACCTCCAACACTTACGATTTCAAGGAATCCCTACCAAGTTTCAGTATAAACACATTGTGGCTGTGCTCATGTGGAAAGTAAAAGAGGGTGCAACCTCCAGTTCACATGAATTTCCTGCTTAACGACACTGTGGCTTAGGCTCAGAGCAGTTGTGGTTTGACCCCACTGTGTCAGTCCAGCTCCCAAGACTGTGTCTGGGGCCAAATCCCTCCTCCTTCATCCATGCAGCTTTCCAGGAGAAGTTTCCTTACTTATTTCTTGATACCCAGAGCGTGCCCACTTGTTTACATTGAAGTAAAAATATTTGTTGGTTCTGACTCATCTCACTGAAAAAAATACATGCTAATAGGCAACACTTTTTCTGCCATTTGGTACCCACTGCCTTATGAACTAAAAGCAAACGTACACCATCCCTAAAGCCGTTTCCACCAAACTGCCTGATTGCTCTTGTGTCGAGGAAGAGAGTACGGTACCCAGTTTTGCTTAGTTTAGAGTGAGAGGAAAAATTAAAACCTGCTGGCTATTGTCTTTTGCGAGGGTGATGCTCTTCTGTCAAACAAGTGTCTCCCTGAGATGGAAGGAAAATGGATTGATAAGTATCTCATCTCACACCTCACTAACACTACAGATGGTCACTGACCAGCAGTGCAAGAGGGGGATGTGGAAGTGACAGAGACATGCGTTTCCTTGGAGCAGAGAATCAATAATAGATAGAAAACAAAGCAGCAAAGAAAGAAAGAAAAAGAAAAGGAAAGAAAACCACGGTGGATGTAATTCAACTTCTGGGAGGATAGGCTGATTTAAAAAGTTATGTGAGATTTGCAAGTAGGTCTGTACTTTGGTAATTAATCTCAGTTATTAAGTTTTGGTCCATGCACCCAGTATTTATTTTTTGTTTTGTTACATTTTGAGAGGGTGGAGGGAGGGAGAAGATTATGGGATCTTCAACACAGAACGAGACAAAGTGTTAATGGGAAAGATTAATGCAGTATAATCCTTAGCAAATGGCATAAAAGTGTTAGATACCTGCACTGCTCCTACGCCTGCCTGCAGAGATATGTCATTGCCAGAAATTTAGTTGCTCTTTCTATGGCCTCTGTAGCGGTAAAAAAAAAATTCAAACTGAAGCTGTTATTCTGTAAGGTCTCCTTGCAAATCCATGGGATTTTGCTCACAGGACCATAAAAATTGCCGTGCTGGGTGAGATCAATGGTCCATATAATCCAGTATTCTGTCTCTGACAGTGACTAATACTATATGTTTTGGTACATCACAGGAAAATGTAAGAAACCTTTCATGACCAATTATGGAACAACCTTCCCATAGAGGAAGGCTCATTCTAACCTCTGGCAGAAAATAGAGCTTTTTTGCTTAAAGTCTGAGGGATTTCTACTAGCTCCTGTCTAACCTGACCTTTGCTATATTCACTATTCATAGAAATTCCTGTTCCTTTTTCAAATCTGATTAAATTTTAGCTTAATGATATCGTGTTGCCACAAGTTTTACAGGTTAAATTGTCTTCAGAGGTATGCCTTTTATCACTTCTAACTTACTGCCCTTCAGTTGCACTGGATGGTTCTTGTTTTGATTTTATGAGTGGGAGTAAATAAGGCTGCCAATTTACCTTCTCTGTAGTACTCAGGATGTAACACACTTTCATGAAACACTTTATTCACCTTTTCTTTAAACTAACTGCTCCTGCTCTTTTCTGTCTCTCCCTCAACTTTGCATTCTTCCTAAAATAATCTGTGCTGTGGGAGACTGCTTCGACCCTGAAATCCTTCTATTACTTTAAATGCAAAATGAGATATTTATTTAGATCTGGTTTATTCTTCTTTATTTTATTTAAAAACTATAATGACTTTGGCGCTGAAATCTGAGTTCTGAAGGTCTGATTTGAAATACCCTGAACCAGCAACTGTATCCTATCACATGCACATCACAGCCAGGTGTGCTATCAGGCCATTTGTGGTATTATTCTTAAAATCCAGTTTTAATATTCTAGCAACATACTTATTTTCATTAACGCAGTTCTGCACTGTGTGCAGGATTTCCCTGAACTGTTGTTCATAGTAACCAATCAAATCCTCTGCTTCATAGCAGACATACAGGCTGCTGTAGCCTGGAGAAGAGAAGGGTCCAGGGAGACCTTATAGCACCTTCCAGTACCTGAAAGGGCCTACAAGAAAGCGGAGGGGGGGGGGGGATGGACGACTTTTTACAAGGGCCTGTAGTGACAGAACAAGGGGTAACAGGTTTAAATTTAAAGCAGGTAGATTTAGATTCAATATTGGGAAGAAATTCTTCCTGGAGAGGGTGGTGAGGCACTGGGACAGGTTTCCCAGAGAAGCTGTGGATGCCCCATCCCTGGAAGTGTTCAAGGCCAGGCTGGATGAGGCTTTGAACAACCTGTTCTAGTGGAAGGTGTCCCTGCCCATGGCAGGGGGGTTGGAACTGGGTGATCTTTAAGGTCCCTTCCAACCCAAACCACTCTCTGATTCTATAACTGTCCCCTACAATCGTCCAGAATCTAGCAGTGTGCCTAAGTCTCCAACTTGTGCACTTTCAACTCTGGTTTTCTCATCTGCATTTCCCCAGGTGACATTTCAGTTGTTCCCTTGCGCTGGGAGATCGCTCTAGATTTCCTCCTCAGCCTCCTCTAGTCCTATCACTAGTTTTGTGTCATCTGACAGTGTTGTCACTTCCCTCTTCACTGTTTTTCTGAGTCAATAAAGGGCATATTAAATAGTCTGTTCATACTCCTTTTTCTTAATATCTTCTGTCAAAGACTTATTTTCGAAGTCCACCTTAAATACACTCACCTGTCTCTTTATTCACCTTTTTGTTGTTAAAAATAGGCTGGAAAAGACTAGCAGATGAGAAAATAATTTTTACATCTGTTCCATCATGTATGTATGGCTTATTTGTAATTGTTTGTAACACTGACATAACTATTTCCCATTCTAGTGAACTGAATAAGGTTCGTTGGTCCATCATTCAGAGATCCCAGTTTCACTGTGAAGAAGCAAGCTGAAGATGTTCCACCCTCCAGTCCCATAAGGTGGAGTAAATAGCTCCCCTTCAGTGACTGGCATCAGGTCCATTTCCAATAGAAGTCAGAGAGAGAGCACCTCTCTGTTAGAAGAGGCATCCAGTGCACTTGATTTTAGCTGACTAGGCTCAGCAGCAAGGCACTGTCTGTAATAACAAGAATCGAAATAACCGTAGCACTTTAAGAGTGTGAGTGGTTCCCTGAGGCACTTGTTTCGGTGGCATAAATCACCCTCCAGAGATACTGGTCTCTTTCTGCTGAATACCAGGACTGTCTAGAAGACCAGCTTGGATCTCAAGACTCAGTTCTGCCTGACTAAAGTTGTCTGAGATGGATCCTGCTCTAAATGACTTGAGGATCTTTAATTTAATGCCTTTTTTACAGTCTTCTCTGGCATTCAATTCCAACTCTGATGTCCCTTCCAACATCAACCGCTATGTGAGTCTATAATTTTGAATTAAACTCTCTTTGGGATGGCCTGAGCACATTACATTTGTTTGTGAACTAGTTTGTCAATCCCACAATAGGAAGACAGGAGTTAAGAACCTACTACCTTAATTCCTGATCTCAGAGCCTTGTTGGCAAAGGTTGTTTGATTCCTGAGTTGGAAATGCTGTCCAACTTGCTACAGAAGGACAAGGGTTTTAAAAGTACCATGCTCTACTGTATGCAATATATAGTCAGTCAGAGAACTTCACTCCAGGAGTCTCTGTTGGATGCTTTTCAGGAGAACATTTACAACCCATTTTCTTTAAAGAATGACAATCAAGCAATGGTGGTATTTGCTATATATATATGCATGTTTATGATGGCTAAACATCCTTATACCACCTTTATATATCACTACACATATTTTAAAGGCATTTTCTTTCATCTTGCTATAATAATTTAAAAAACTTAGTAAGGTGTTCCATTGAAAGTGAATATTAAGTCCCAGCAGTTAGAAATGCAGCAAGGAAATTGTGTTATGTGATGGGATGAGAAAAACCCTACGTTGTATGTCTCAGGAGAAATCAATGCACTGTGTCTTTTAATGTCATAAAAAATACCTCCCAACAAGATGTATTCGGGGTAGTATTAGCAGAAAAGTGAGCTTCTAATGGCCTTTATTGATTAAGGCAGAAACAGCAGACAATTCTGAGGATACTGCTGTTGTACAAAACAATGGGAAGTACCATCGCCTCATTGTACTCTAAGCAGATTTAGTGAGGATGCTCCAAACTCAATATCTGCAGAACTGCCATGGAAGTAACCACAACCCTTTGCTTCAGTGAGAAAGTGATTTGCTGAGCTCTAAGGAAGCTTCCCAATCACCTTCTCTGAGATGCTCCTTTTTTCTGTATTTTGCTTTTTTCTTGAGTGCAAACCCTCCTTTGTTCTTCTCAAAGACATCCCTAACCATCCTGTTCCCCTCCTTAGCATCTGTCAGAAGCTTGCACGGGGAAATGAGGACAAGTGTCCCCTTGAGGGACAGCAGCCCTAATGACTTATGCCATTCATAAAGAAAAAATGACTGCTTTGGGGTACAAAACCACAGTGACGGTAGGACTGTCTCTAGGAAAGGACACGCAATCAAATGCGGTTGAGTTATGGAGGCCTAATCGCATGCCATCAGCCGAGCTGTTGTAACTCAGAGGGTGGGTGCAGGTCTTGTGTGTCCGGAGGGGACAACGTCGTAGGATGCAGAAGTGCATCGCATGTTGTCTGATGCTGAAAGGGACAGAAATGCACTTGTGTTATCTGCCTCCCTGGTAAAGCTGCTGCTGTCCAGAGGCGTGCTCCTAATTGTGAGATGGGAAATGTTGCTTTGCAATTCTTTCATTTTGCTAAATTCCCCTATTTTACAGGGAGTGAGCTAATATAACGGTGCCCCAGCTGCACAGTGGTAACTTGTCAAACTACCGATTCAGTGAGGTTGCACTGTGTGCCTGTGTCCTCCAAAAAACCTCACGATCGGCACGGACCGTGTCGGCGGCCTCTTGACTCGCCGCTCTGCTGCATTATTGAGATGAGAGCTGCTGAGCGCCGTGGCCAACGGCATTAAGGGCCCTGCAGCGCGTCTGAACGCCGGCCACACAATGCTGTAAACGGGCCAGGACAGACGTTTTGGATAGGGGCCAGATCACCGTAAACTCCAGCCAAGGAAACCAGTTTGTGACTAGCCCCTTGGCGAATGCATTTGTTCGGTGCAAGATTAATATACCTAAAGTAAACAGAGAGACAAACAGACAGACTCTGGAGCGGTGTGAAGAGGTGACAATAAATAGGGATGATAAAGAGCATAAAAAAAATCTGCAGCCAGCCGTAAAAATTCCCACTCCCCAGTGGCTATTTTACACAGAGCTGTTTTTCTCTTGCAGACAGTAAATAATGAAGGCAGGTTTTGTAGCGGGGTGAAAGGCACTGAAGCAGTGTCAGGGGCTGATCAGAAAGAGTAAGGTGCTAAGCATCGCACGGGGTATGCAGACTGGAAGTGGAGAGCATCGCTGCTCTTCCGCTGTTAAAAACACTGGAATCCCCCCAAGCGATTGAGCCCTTGCCAAGTAATTCACCGCTCTGTGGACAGACTCTGCTTCTTGTTCGTGTTTGCTGATCTGATGCAATTCCTGGTGCTTAGTGGTTTAACGGAACTCGTCGGGAGACACTCGATTTATCACTGATAAATCACTGATGAAATCTAAAGTTCAGTTATAAAGTGAGGGCTCAGCCACAGCTGTATAAAAGGCTTTCCTCTGGCTTAGAAATACACCAGTGAAGATACTTAATATGATAACCCTGCACAACCTCTGCACCGCTCAGGCTTTTGTTCTTAAGGCATAATTATTGTTTCTGGCTAATGGTTGAAAAGATCTGTACATTCATACCCTGCATGACCTGCTCACCCTGTCCTCCACCAACTCCCAGCTCCTTTATGTGCACAGCAAAGCAGCTAAACTCAGTAAAGAGCTTCTTCATCTCAATGGGAACGTTTTGTGTTTCCATCAATGATGGTGCCCGTTGACTCCTTTGCATAAAATAGATCGGGTGGCTGGAGGATGTGTGATAGGTAGCTGCCTTAGGGGTTTCAGGGGTCCTTTCTATTTGTAGTTGAAGCAGTGCCCCCCAAACAGTGAATTTTCACCCTTTTCTGTTTAAAACCTTGGCAAGTCCCCTCATCTCACTGTACACTATGCTTCAGAGAAGGAGTTGGTGATCTTGCAGGTGTGGGCTGAGGATAAAGCCCATGAAAAATTTTGAAGCATTCAAGAGAATTCTGGATCTGTGTTTGAAGCAGGATCTCCACCTATTTGCTTTTCAGCTGGTCAAATAACAGATAACACAAACAACAGCTCTTCTAGCTCTGTTTTGAGCTGCACTAGATATGCACCTACAATGTGGAAAGCGCAGAATAGAGAAGAGGACCACACTGCAAATCTTCTTTTTCCCCACACCTGCAGTGCTCATCATACAGACATCTCACTGCACATCAGGCCCAAGTCTCTAACCCAACGCATTTCCCAGCACCCCACTTGGAAAGCAGGTTTTGCCCTTTGATCCAAATACACACCGAAACCAGTAAGGGATCTGCAGGGCAAAGCACTGCCTAATTATTCCTTTGTGTGTATCTGTTATTTCCCAATAATAGATACGGTGCTGCTGCTCTGGATCCTGACCTCCATTATACTGACACAATGCTGCAGCTCCGCTGACTTTCTCATTTGTGTCGCCCAGAAAGGTGCTGCAGTACGAAACGTGGCCCAGCTGTGCATTCCTCTTTCATTTCCATGCTTTCCTTGCCTGATACTGGAGTGGAAGTAACACCAGCACAGTTCAGCCTTCACCTCTTCTTGGCATGATTTAAGTGCCTCATACAGCAGCTCTAGGGGAGATTATTCTTATTTATACTATGCTCCAGCATGTTTTCTTCTCAAACTAGCTTGATACCTCTAAATAGAAG
Organism: Rhynochetos jubatus; assembly: GCA_027574665.1. Classification (NCBI taxonomy): domain Eukaryota; kingdom Metazoa; phylum Chordata; class Aves; order Eurypygiformes; family Rhynochetidae; genus Rhynochetos; species Rhynochetos jubatus. Next base: position 130,496,586 of record CM050649.1, on the reverse strand, counting down.
CAACACCTGAGCAGAGAAATGAAACGAGAGTTGAAACAGTGGGAAACAAAGTGCCTGTGCACCACTGCATTAAAAGAAAATCCCACACTAAGCCCGTTTCCCCTGTGATCTCTGTAGAGGGTACAGACACAATGTCTGTGGGATCTGGTTGCATGGACAGCAGTATGCATGGGTTTTTATAAAATGTATGGCTGGTTTTTATGGGTGTATAATGGTGCTGGGAATCTGGTTGGACTGAAGGTTGGTTTGAAATGGGACATCAACCTGAACCTAGCCTTCTTGAGTCAGCTGCGTGCTAAAAACTGAAGAGACGTGCTGGTTTGTCTTCCTTGCAAGCTCTTTGTTTTAACACTTCATAGGATGTCTGTGGTTATAGAAGAGGAGCATTTTTATTGCAATTAGTAATTTAGGGGTATTTTAATTGAAATGTAGTGGCATCACCCCTAGAACACATTTTCATCAGAGTGGCTTTACTTGAATGACAAGCTACGATGGGTGGCTCATTCTGATTTAGGTAAATTTGCTCCTAAACAAAATTAAATGACAATAAGGTACTCCTAAAAGAACAAACAAACAAAAAACAAGTAAGAGAATAAGCTGTTAAGCTAACTTGCTTTGCTTAATACAGGAAAAAGAAGGCAGGCAGGGAATATGCAATATTTCAAGCAGGTAAACACTGGCAAGACAGAAAAACAACTGAGCTAAAAGAGATCTTTGGCATGGAAGTAAATTAGTATAAAATGGTATGAAAAATTTGAGTCTGGAATGGGATGAAGCTTTCTAAGCATCTGAAGAATGATGCAACTGTTTCCAGTAAAAGTGATGGGAGCAAGGCACCAATTTGGCTTCAAGACAAAGAGTTTATTCCTGTCTATAGTGTGAGTCTGGATTCGACGAGCCAGTATGTATCTTCATTCCTCAGGAACGACAGGGCCAAATTCTTAAAGATTTGGCCAATTTCCTTTCTGGAGTGTCATCTTCAAGATAATTTTCAAAGAAGGGCGGGGGGGGAAAGGAAGGAAGGAAGGAAGGAAGGAAGGAAGGAAGGAAGGAAGGAAGGAAGGAAGGAAGGAAGGAAGGAAGGAAGGAAGGAAGGAAGGAAGGAAGGAAGGAAGGAAGGAAGGGTGGAAGGAAGGAAGGGTGGAAGGAAGGAAGGAAGGAAGGGTGGAAGGGAGGAAGGAAGGAAGGAAGGGCGGAAGGAAGGAAGGAAGGAAGGAAGGAAGGAAGGAAGGAAGGAAGGAAGGAAGGAAGGAAGGAAGGAAGGAAGGAAGGAAGGAAGGAAGGAAGGAAGGAAGGAAGGAAGGAAGGGTGGAAGGAAGGAAGGGTGGAAGGGTGGAAGGGTGGAAGGGAGGAAGGAAGGAAGGAAGGAAGGAAGGAAGGAAGGAAGGAAGGAAGGAAGGAAGGAAGGAAGGAAGGAAGGAAGGAAGGAAGGAAGGAAGGAAGGAAGGAAGGAAGGAAGGAAGGAAGGAAGGAAGGAAGGAAGGAAGGGAGGGAGGGAGGGAGGGAGGGAGAAAGAGAGAGAGAAAGAAGAAGAGAGAGGGAGAAAGAGAGAGGGAGAAAGAGAGAGAGAGAAATAGAGAAAGAGAAAGAGAGAGAGAATGAGAGAGAGAGAAAGAGAGAGAGAAAGAGAGAGAGAGAAAGAGAGAGAGAGAAAGAGAGAGAGAAAGAAAGAAAGAGAGAAAGAAAGAAAGAGAGAAAGAGAGAAAGAAAGAAAGAGAGAGAGAAAGAAAGAAAGAAAGAAAGAAAGAAAGAAAGAGAGAGAGAAAGAAAGAAAGAAAGAAAGAAAGAAAGAAAGAAAGAAAGAAAGAAAGAAAGAAAGAAAGAAAGAAAGAAAGAAAGAAAGAAAGAAAGAAAGAAAGAAAGAAAGAAAGAAAGAAAGAAAGAAAGAAAGAAAGAAAGAAAGAAAGAAAGAAAGAAAGAAAGAAAGAAAGAAAGAGTAATAACCTTATAAACCAAACCCAGCTACACCTAAAGCCCAGATGACTTCAGAGAAGCTGATTTACTAAAGCTTTCTAACGTTTCACATAATCAATTGCATCTCACCATTGCTTGACTATTGTTTAACATACAAGAGCAATATAGTTCCAGACCTTGCTTGGGGCAGGTAATGATGGTGTGTTTGTGTGGGATGGAGTAGTAATTCATTTCAGACATGGAGGTAATTCATTGCAGACACTCTTTAAGAGACTTGGGGGAGAAAATAAAATGACAGATGATTTTACAATAGTTCAAGATTTTTATTTTTTTTTTTTAACTGCTGACCCTGGAACTGGTAATAGCAGGAAATGGAAAGATTAGCATAAAGAATGGTCATTGATACTTGAGGTCTGATAGCCATTTTTGCTGAGCCTCTATTCTTGTTTTGAAAGGAATGAAGCATTAAAAACAGCCAGGGTTGGTTTTCTTTCTTGCACACATACAGTATTGCAGCTCTTATGAAAAGTGTAAAATGGGTGAACAGGAATTATGCCAGAGGGTTTCACAGGAATAACTCTGAACTTACATAAAACATGACAGAGAATTAGATCTATTTTTATTCTAAATTCAGTAAGACTTCTCAGAAACCTGTAAAGAAGACATCATTTTCCATTAAATTCTTTATTTTTCCATATGAGAAGAAAGGATGGATTTTGCTTAGTTTGCTTAGTAGCAGAAAATGGTTCTGCGCAGTAAATGAGAAGAGTGGATATTCCTATCCAGACAAATAGTCTAAATATTAAGAATATAGAAAAGAGGCTATTCTAGGGAAGTCAGGAATAGACATTATGGGAGGGTACAGGGAATCCACCTAAAACATGTTAAGAATCGAGTTGACCCTGTAAGACGTGCCCTCAGAACTTGTTTAGAATCAGAATCTTTTAGGTTGGAAAAGACCTTTAAGATCATCAAGTCTCTCTGTTAACCCAGCACTGCTCATACTGCCACTGAACCTTGTCCCTGAGCACCTTGTTCACATGGCTCTTAAATCCCTCTGGGGATGGTGACTTCACCACCTCCCTGGACAGCCCATTCGAATGTCTGGCAGCCCTTTCCAGGAAGACATTTTCCTTAACATCCAATCTAAACCTCCCCTGGTGCAACTTGAAGCAGTTTCCTCTTGTCCTGTCACTTGTCCCCTGAGCCTCCTCTTCTCCAGGCTGAACACCTCCAGCTCCCTCAGCCGCGCCTCACAGGACTTGTGCTCCAGAATGTTCCCCAGCTCTCTTGCCCTTCTCTGGACACGCTCCAACACCATCTACCTAATGGACAAGTGACCATTAAAGGATATTTTAGGGATTATGATTTATTAAGTCAGGTTCAGCGCTGCAGTGCAAAGGTGTCTGCCCTCGCAACATCAATTCCACCAGAATTATTCTGTATTAAAGATGAACACACGTGGATTAGACTCATTCACACCCAATCTGCTCAATTCAGCCAGCAGATTTACCACCCACCTCAACAAGCACTCCTGCAGCTTAACCTTGTGCCTGAAAATCTGTGTCTTTTCCTTATCACCATTCTGAATTTATTGGGCAATTTTAGTGATGCAACAGGTAATCCACCGCCCTTTTACATAGCTTTGCAGGTTAAATGCACAAAATGGGTAATGTGACTTGCAAGATTTCCTAAATGACCTTGTATTCAGTCCCTTTTTCTAACCACAGGAGCTTGGTGTGAAAAATACTCAAGGAAGGATGAATGTGCCTTAGTTTGAGGGGAATATCATAAATGGATGACACAAGATAGATCAGTGTTAACAGTTGCACTGAACCAACCAGTTAACAGAATTGATGTGATTAATCATAACAGTAGACAACTAGTTGTCTGACTTTGGAACTTTAGTGCTCTGAGTTCCTAGAGGAGCCAAGGTGAGGAGATACTGAATGGGAAGTGCTGAAAATGGACCTTGTTCTTTTCGTGATACCAAAGCTAGGGAAAACCCGGCAGGATTCTCACCATAATGTGAAAAATGAAGTGGTCAGATGTCATACTGCTGTTTTAATTGTGGTTATCATGCATTTTTTCCAGACATAAAGAAGGAAGATGCTGCTGCTTTTACATTAAAGGGAGAGTGAGTTTTATGAGTCATAAAAGAGGAGGAAACAGTAGCATTAGCTCACCGGCTGTAAAGAAGAAAAAAAAAAAGAGATGTGCAGACTTTTAGGGCTTATCCTGAGTAACAATGGAAGCTGAAGGTGTTCAGCAGCTCTCTGGACCAGGCTTTTTGTCGGGGAGTAGTGGTGATGACAAGATGCTTTGAGCTGAGGATTCATCCCAGCATCCCTAGATGTGAGGAACAGAGGCGTCACTGCACCAGGGCTAACTAGGACACCACTTAGGAAGGGACCATACTGCTGCAGCAACTGAGGCATAGCACATCTCCCAAGAAATGTGGAAAAACCTGTGTGCACAGGAAATTTCTTCCTTTTCTCATACGCTGTTCACTTTAAAGCCTCTTTCTACAAATGTTTGCTGCTTGACTTGTTTCCTGACACCACAAGGAGTCCCATTTAATTAACCTGGCAGCCTACGGTGGTGAAAATAGATTGGGGCTTGTAAGTGTGGAGATTGACAGGCTCTGCAAGCTGCCTTGGTTTGCTTAGCTACAGAATTTATTGTTTCTCAATTATTTTGATCTTAGGATTCCAAGTTGTGCATCCAGTGGCTGGCTGCAGCTGCAACAGTAGTTGAGGACAGGGAGGGAGGGAGAATGGAACTGTTTGACATGGAGCATCAGCAGTTCACCCCCCCACGTCTGTATTATATTGGATATTGAATTGCCTCTGGCTAATCACAAGCCTTCTTAACGTTTTCCTCTGAGAAAACAGATGATCAAATGCAAGAAAGCCTACTCATTAAAATAAGTACTGGGAAGGTTTTGTTCTTTTCAGACCCATCCCTGTGTTTGAGTACCTAGAGCACTATTAGCTGAATAGCATCTGTTTACCATCAGCTTTGTCTGAAACTTTCCTTTTTTCTTTTTTTTCAAGTTAATAAAAAAGGAGTTTGAAAACTGGTTCTGATTAGGCAGGTCAAATAGTGAAAATGCTCTTTAAGGCTGCAATATTCCTGAGGATCCCATGACAGAGCAAAACAGCACATAGAAATCACCAGAAAAGTAGCAGATCAAGGCAGACAGAAGTGGGTGCTACTGGGTTTGGAGATGCTGTTGTGGTGCTGCAAATAGAGGTGCAATAACTGTGGGTGAGATTCAGCCTTCTGAATTTTTGTGCCAAGGAAGTAGTATTAGGGTTTGGAGTGGGCAAATGTAAAGGAAGGTGAAAAAACCCCTTCCAGACCTTATTTTTTAGGGAAATATTGTATGGTGCACAAAAGTCATAGTGACCCCAGCAAAAGTTTATTTTCTGCACTGGTTGGGGCTGCATTGTGCTCCTGTCTCCTCAAATAAATGCAACATTGCTGTTTTAAATGATACTTAGAGCAGTCAAATCCTCTTGCTAACCTTATCAACAGCTGAGACAGAGTGATGGGGACACAGTCAATTGCTATACACCACTTCCACTAGAGTATTTTCTTTCACACTGTTATTAAGAGAAATTGCCTATTACCAAAGTAGCTCTAAGGGAAAAAAAAGTGTATTTTCCATCACAATACAGTTAGGTTACGTTGTAATTGGCAGCACGGTGGGTATGTCACTCCCACCAGGTCCCTTGCCCTGCTGATTGAGTCTGTTCTTTGTGTGAGATGCTGCTATTTGTGTTGGTTCATGTGACTCTCTCTTGTAGCAGGGCTGTCTTTTCCTTTCGTTGTAGGAGATGGACAGCCAGAGGGAAAAAAGGCAGTTGTCGTCTCCGTGTACCCAAGTTAGTGCTGCTGCAGTAAACGCGATTCCTTCTTAGATGTTTGTGCACTTTTGTGGGTGCCGCAGGGTGAGATTGTAAATCCTAGTTATAAAAATAAAACATGATGCACAGGAAGAGAAGGTGAGACAGAGAGAGCTGTTACATGCTGCTATTTGGATGGTTGGGTGGGTGCCCATGGTACACAAGCTTGTCAGGGATGTGGACAGCTTGCGGGGACATCCAGAATTTCTGATGTCTGGAAATCCAAGCAAAATCGCCTCTATTTCAGCTGGCATCCCACTGCGACTGGCCTGTCTCTGTGTTACACTCCGGGAAGGGTGCCTGTATCCCTGAGATTACTGATGTGGACTGACCCATATCTCGTCTTCTTGTGCTCTTCTGGGACAGCCAGCATGACCACTCCAGAGAAGACCTGAAGCTATGCATGGCTCACCAAGAGCCTACCCACACCTTTGCACCTCCTTGCCATGCCTGCCACATTATCATCTGAATCTTGTCACGATTATGTCTCTTACAGCTCTTAACATCTTAAAAAGCATGGGCAGCACTGCTAGGAACTGTGTTTGGATCCCTCGCGTAGGTGGCCAGGAGTATGAACTCTGCCCTTCTCCATATATCTGGGATAGCTCAAGGTACACTGCTACAGGGGTCCACATTTCCTACTGACTCCCTGTGGTCTTTCCTTGGGCTTTGGACTGTTAAACAGCTTTTTTTCAAGTTATTAAAGAATTAATATCTCCTTATAACATGCCCAAGAGGGCTGCCCCATAGACAGCATATCAGTGATGATGAAGATATGGACTGTCTTATCCACATTCCTGTTGGAACGGTCCTTGAAACAGCCTAGCCACCAAAAATCTTTGGATGCTCTGGTCTCCTGTGTGCAGTCTGTGCAGACCCTGTAGTGAAACAGTCCTCAGACCAACACCATAGACCCATCGTGTGAGCCATTTGTGGAGAGAAATAGTGTTCAGCTCTCCTGGCTCCCAGATTCACATCAAATCCGCTTTTACATTAAGTAGCCTAGAAGAGCTTCTCTTTCCAGCATGCAGAAAGTTCTATTACAGAAATATTTTAAAGAAAAGCTCTTTTCTCAGTGTCTAATATAGTGCAAATTTCTTCAGTGAGTTTGTCTGCGAGAAGCCCAGAGTCCCAGAATCTTTTATCCACATCCAGCCAGAGCCAGAATTTGGAAATGCCGTGACTAGACTAAAACATGGCTTTGAGAAATCATATGGCTGTGCCAAGTCTCCCGGAGAAATCTAATTCTCAGATTTAAGTATAAAAACTGGGTTTAATCCATTCCTGGCATAGACTTAAAGACAGTGTAACGCTTTCTATATTGCCATACCTCCAACACACACAGGGAGATTATTCCCCTTTATAAGTGCGGTGTATTTGAGATTATTGGAAGGTACAGAAAAATGAAGAGGTTTGTCTACCACAGAAATGCAATCAGCATCTCCACGCATCTTTTGGGATTCAAAGGAATTTCATCTTAAAATTCGGGTTGCTACTTAGGAACTACTTTTCATTTGCATCCATAGAGAAATTTAGAGTCACCAGGAAGGATTAGCTTACTGTAACATGACAAGGCGAGATGTACGGTGGCTGCGAGTTTGGATTATATGGTTTATATTTTGTAGTCTAAGTGCTAGCATAAAATAGGGATACACATGGGTAAATCAAGCCCACTATAAAGTGCCTTATGGTACCAGAGAAGAGAGCGGCAGGACTCATGCAACATAAGGACCTTAACAATAATAATGGCAACCAGTTGATTAAGTAAACAGAAGCAAAGGGAGTATTTGATGTAATATATTAAATAGGATTGGAAAGAAATCTCATCAAGTAGATTAAAATAACCACAAACTAAGAGCAAGGATAGTTCAGCATACTACATGCACAGATTTCTGTTTAGTGGTCTTTTGCTTGTGTCCCACACAAAGTAGTTTTTTAAAAATTAACCCTTATTGCAGAGTTACTTCTATACACAGGGGTGTAGAACCTGGTGGCAGTGCTTTGATTCATGTCTATATTCATGTTTAGGTGAGCAGGTGTATACAAGACATCCTTCATTATAACACAGAAATATGAATTTTTTGGAAATTAAACCTGCCATTCACCAGAGTAAAGGGCCAAAATCCTAAGGAAAAAAGAACAATCTTTATAACATGTCACAATACAGGAAAATACGCTTGTTTTCATTCCAGAAAGATGTCTTGAGCTCACAGATAAATTAGAGAGCTACCTTCAAGACCTATAGAAATCTATGGGTGAAAATAAGCCTTCACTCCAATGAGTATGAAATCTTGTAGGGCCACAAACAATACACTCTCCTTTCTCCCTTTTCCAACCACTTTGAATCTATTTAATGTATTTCTCTATGTACTAACAAAACTAATAAGCTTATCTCACATGGAAAAACAAAAGGCATAAATACTACTGTACTCATGGGTAGAAGAGCTCTCAATTCACCGTGGTCAATTGACAGCCCCTGCACCACATGCTGGCAAGAAAACAGCTATGGGAAAGAAACCCCTTATGCACTAAGGGAGAGCGTGCCGAAGGGTCTCCATCTCCCTCGCTGCAAAGTGGAAATCATCACGGGAGGCTCTTATTATCCTGCGGCAAATTAAATGGCAAAAGCAGCGTGAGCCTCTAAGGCTCTCAGTTGTAGAGTGGAGTTTCTGGTGGGGTTTGTGTTGCCTTGTGTTTATGTTCTGGCTTAATGCACAGCTTGTCGTTATCAGACACTTGGGTTTAGCCTGTGCATTGCAGTTGGGGTAGGGAATCACATGGATGTGATCGATGTATTTCACCTTGAAAGCATCGGAAAAGCCGTGTCTTTTCCTAGGCAAAACAAACAAGTAATGGAGAGAAAAGTTCCTGAAAACTATAAGAATTAGGGTGAATTCCCCTCTCTCAGGACCTTAGTTTGAGATTGGCCAAGGAGTCATGCAGCAAACCGGTGGCCTGCAGTGATGAAGCTGGGTGTTTACTGAGCCATCTAATCCATGCTTGCAATTCGCTTCTCCTCATTGTTCACAAAATCTACATGAAGTCAGAATCAAATATAAAAGCTAGTTGTCTGATCAGGAGAACCAAAACTTCAGTGGTTTGGCTCTGTGCTTGGCGGTTGGGTTGTCTTCTCTTCAAGGCTTTGCAATCCTGCCAGCATAGGAGCTACCTGTGATGGTTAATACAAGCTGTCAAGGATCGAATAAATACCTTCTCTGCAAAACTTAATTTTTTTGTAATAATAGAATGTGTTCCAAAGAGTGAGCTTCAAAACAACAAGGTTTTCATGTATATGTCAAGGTACAATTTTATGTATATCTTTAGCTGTAAATATAAATACGGTGTGATGCCCTGGTGCAGGGTCTGCTCTGAGCCTTGTGGCAGCAGTAAGTTTCATGACATAAGAAGGAGAATTGAGCCTTGGTATGTAAGAACAAGATAATGATATTAATTTTGGTATCACTAATGCCGAGAAACTGCTAATTCCAAATATAAAATACCATCAAAAAGAGCAATTGGGATTGAGTGGTTCTGACAAGGAGGAGTTATGAGCATGTGTAACCTCAACCACTGAGCCAAACCTCCACTTAGTGTAAATCAATATGTACCTTTTCCAATCATACACTTCATAAAAAGAGAGTGCTTGCTCGTGTACACACAAACACACATACATGTGGTTTTTCCTATTAAGGGAATTTGGGCTTTTAAACCTTATTTGGTATTTTATAGCTGATGCTTTTAGGGTAGGCAGGCAAACTTTCTCCCTTCCTCTCCCATCAGTTTCCTAATGGCCCAGTATTAAAAGGATTCATTTCTCCACTTTTGCTGGCTACCTCATAACTAGCACCATGTTGATATCTGCCAGCTGTCACACAGAAGAGTCATTTCTGGCAGCTAGTGCATCTCTCCTGTATGCCCCTGTCACTCTCCTGCTCCAGGCCAGATCCCTATGCACAAGGTAAGACAGTGCTGAAAACTTCACAGTTGTGCTTGGTCTAGGCAATGATTTCTTAAAACTTTGGCAATTCCCTCAGTTGCCTGACGTTATAGGGGGGTGTTGTTGGTTTACAGGAGAAAGCCAGAAAATACATGCTTGGCAAGCTCAAAAATGACAAGGTAAAGAGAAAGAGACAATCTGTATTCTCATTATGTTGAAGTCTCATGATTATAAAGTGAATTTCATGAATTTTAAAGGAGATTTGAGATCTTTGAGTGCTGGTCTTTGACAATAAAGACAACAGTCATTTTAACCACTTGTTTGTGAAATCTAAGCAAGTTTCCCACCAGAATTTTCAACGTGTGGGAGGTAAAATTTCCTCCGTTAGAAGTGTTATGAGCTTCTAAGTTATTTCCAATCTATACAATAGGCAATAAAGTAAATCCAATAACACCTACTGCTGTCTTCAGTGCTCTGATCCTCTGTCCTTGCCGTGCATAAATTAACATAAAGCTCCATCTCCTCTACGTTGCAATCTGGCATTGCCAGGAAAGTGCATTCTAGGATAGCAGTCATATCATATAGTGAAGGTTGAGAGAAGTATATTTTTTCCTCTGTGGGGTTCATGACACTGTTTTTATTTATTTTTCTGTGATGCTTCAAGAAGTCTTCTGTGGAATGACGTTCTAGTTTGTCTTCCTTAAAAGCCAAGGGCCTCATTCCCAAACATGCTGTCTGGGGTGGAGGGAGAAAAATGACCCTGGTACTTCTCCTTACCTGCCTCTGGTCAGTTGTCAATGGGTCTTGGAACCAAAGCACAGAAATGATGCAACAAGCCTTTTCCTTAGAGTGGCTAATTTGTTTTGCAAAGACATAGGACCAGATTTTCCAGTGGTACAAACTGTGCTTGTCTCACTAGAGGTGGAGACACAAAGACCAGCATCAGGTGAGGATGTGGCCACTTGTCCTACTATAATTGATATTGGTTAGGTCTCACCTTCCTGCCCTTCTCATCCTTAAATGGGAATTTCACCAAAATTTCTTTCTCTTGAGTTAAAATTCTCTGCTACATAGTGACCACTGTGAGTAATTGCTTGTGGGATTCGGGAAGCGCCACCTCTAACAGGAGGTTCAGCTGCTGGAGGGGTTGGTGGATCAGGACAAAACTATTAAATACCCAGTGACTAAGTGATGATTTCTGGCTTTGCACTGAATTTTTGTTTTGTGGAATTGCAACAATATCAAGACTGAATGCCAAAGTTCTATTTAAAACCTGATTTTGATGTTGACAGAGAAAATTTCCATCTACAAAACAAACCAGAATGGAAACATCCTCTTGATCAGGAATCTGTAGACAAAAGAAAAAGCCAATGAAGCAGGCAATGATGAAGTCCAAATTTTGGCTAGTGAGGAGGCAAAGGCCACTAGGATGGGAGGAAGGAGGAAGGAAAACGCAATGAGAAACCTTCCATGAGAAGGTGGCTCAAAATCCCAGTTCAGGTTGGAAATTGGTGGGAAAGCGTGATTTTCCTGGTCTAAAAAGGAAGGGAATATATTTCATGCCACTGAGTGTTTGTATAAACAAAACTTGCTGCAACCTTTTAAGTGAGATATTTTCAACTCTGTCTGTATATATGTATACATATATATGTGTATCCATGAGCATTGGTCTACAGATTCTGAAGTAATTTGGGAAGTGCACTAAATATTCCAAAGTGGAATATAAACGAATTCTTATGACTCAGAAAAGTTAGTAACATATGGTTTGAAAAAGACTGCACACCATTAAGAAAAGTAAGTTCCGTGCGCCAAAAACTCCCACGTCTCAAATATACCAATAGAGAAGAAGATGTAGTGACCCAAAGACCCAAAACTGTTCCTTGGAGGTCAATGGCAAAACTTACTGTTCATACAGAACTCAATATAGTTTAATATATATTTAAACCAAGAGGTATTTTTTATTCAGTTTCACACTTCGGCTGCCTGGGCTCAGCTCTTCTGATTTTGGCACCTATTAAAATACGCACTTTGAAAGAAGGTGGCTGAATAGCTTTATAAATAAAATGCTGGGCTGGCATCATTGAAATATGATATGTGAACAAGAAAAATACACAGAGCCCCAGAGTAGGTAGGATCAAATCACAGACAACATATTGTCTCTGTTTTCAAGTGTTTTGAAAGGGGCAACCCAACCAGGATGCTGGGATAAGACTTTGATCCTCTCTTTGTAATGGTGCTATGCTTTTAAGTCTTTTTTTTGAGTGGCACACCACGCATGAGTTAAGAAAACACCACGGTGCAGTCCAGCATGAAAAAAAAGAAAAACCCACACACCCCCCACAACAAGATATAAATAATTCACTGCTGCAGAGAAAGGCTGCAGCGTTACGGGGTAAAGTTGATTAGAGAATTCAGTGATAGCCTTTATAAATGTGGGCGCGAAGGTTTTATACGATAGTAACAGTGGTGCTAACAAGAGGGAGTGCCTGTGTGTGTGTTTCATGAGGCTAGAAAAGACTGTAAAAGGCTCTGCAGAGACCCGCATGTTTTATTTAGAAATCCCAGAATACAGCCCAGGAAATCTGGCCTCTTGGAATAAAGACGCGTTAGATGAGAAGAACTCCTGAGCCACACACGAGACAAAGGGGAACACATTTCAGCGGCATTTTTTTCAAGGTATAGTGAGGACCCTGAAAGGCTGATGAGTAAACAAAGAAAATACGGCGAAGGCCAGCAGTGCCTCTTTCACCTTCATGTTAGACTTGACTGAAAGAGAAGAGAAAGCTCTAATGCAGAAGGATCTCTAAGAACTCAACCCCGCAGTGCCTGATGATTTTTGTCTGGATAATTGAGCTTGTGCAGCATCTCCTGCAGCAGGCAAGGCACCGACTTTGCAAACCGGATGGGGAAACCAAGGCACAGTGCCACTAAAAGGCTTCAGCAAGGGACAGCCATGGAGTTAATGGCCGAACCAAATTTCAGTTTTCATGAGTTTTCATTACAAGACCTTATTTTCTTTCCTCTTGCACGGACAAGGATAGATACTACATTTTTTACAAGGCACTTAGTCATGCTTTTGGCTAAAGAAAAAAAAAAACACCCCACACCAAAACCAACAGCGAGGCTAAGGTAAGTCTCATGGATATTGAACAATGTATGGCCCAGACTGATCTTCCCCAATCCCAAAAATGCTGTGAGCTGGAGCATCAGATAGGGCACCAACCTTATTTGCCACGTTTCAATGGTAGGGGTAGTTTTTGAAATTTACCTCTGTGGCACAAGACATCGAGCACTTCTCCATCAGCCCAACAACGTACTGAATATAACAATCAGAAGTAGATGATCATGGCTAATTGGCTTGATGAAAAGGAATAAAAGAATCACGCTATTTTTTGTTTGTTTCATGATACTTTCTCTGAAAGCTGGACTTTGCAACTAGGCAGCAAACTCTGGGCTGTGGATTGCCCTTTCTAACCGGGAATATCACACTCTGCACAGCAGGATCCTGATAATTGCTTGAGGGCTTGAGGTGTTACTGAAGTAAAAGCCTCACTGAAGTGCCAAGCACAACAATTAACATTTGAATTATTTACAGACTACAGGTGGGCTATCCCTATACATCCATCCATACACTTATAATGTCCTTGGTATGAAATTCTTAAATATAGCTCATACACACCAGTTTTTGCAGTGGAAACACCGCATCCTTGGAATAGGTTCCCATGTGAGCTGAAATGAGGATTCAAATTTGAAACGCAATTAACACTCAACAAAATTAGGGATTGGCATTTAGGGTCACATCAGCACTGGTAAGGCAGGAAGTGATACACCCTCTCCCTGCAGTGAGAGCAGAGAGGGTTCCTCTATCCCACGGGCTGGAAGGCTTGATCCAGCGTCTCTGTATCCAGCCTCTGATTTCTAGCAAGAAGACAAAACTGCAAGCCAAAGAGCAAAGGCGGGAACAGAAGGAAGGTCCAACAAATTTGTAATCAAAGCGGTGTGTTGCCATTTTTAAAACCCTACCAAACAAACTGTAGTATGGGAAAAAAAAGTAATTGCGTCTCAGGGTAATTGTGCAGTGAAAAGCATTCAGCTGTTTACACTTCAAGGGCTGTTAATCTGGGGGAGCGGCGCGAGTGGTGTTTTCACCCTAATTGATAGTCTAGCAATATCGCAATCTTCTGAGTATTAAAAGTATAGAGGGAAGCAAGGTCTGCATGTCTGTGTTCGCAACACACGTCCATAATCCATCTGTGGCCTTATTGGACACCAATCACCATAGTAACCCCACAAATCCCCTAACACTACCTTGAAACCATCCAGATCTGCAAAAAACCAAAGAGCACAACCATAGCTTCCCAGCTCAGCTCACAGAGCCCTGCATCATTAAACAGCAGGTAATGACCAAGCCGTTGCTGCTTCCCCCCTTAAGTATATGAATGTTGTTTCAAACAGCTAAATACAGTGCTTGGAAACAACAACCCCACTGAAATGGACTGTTAATGAATGATTTATTAAAGTGGCGGCAGCAGCTTTCACTGGGATCGTTTATTAATTAACAACCACTAACTAGTTGATGTCTCTGTAAAAACATAAAAATAATGATAATATTAAATAATCTAAGTGTGTTGTCTTTTGGGGGTTTGTCTGTTGGTTTGTTTTTCTAATATTTTAGAAGTCTGTTGATGTTCCTGTTCTGCTTCCATACTAGAGCCATCCCAACCCTGATCTGCCTGAACACCGTGAGAAGTGATCTCTCTTCCTTTTTTTATCACCATTTGGCTCCTACCCATCCCGGTGGAGTCACAGGGCAGGAAATCACAGCTGGATTTCTGATAAAGAGGCAGGACCTGGGCTTTAACTAACAGGTTTTGCCCATTGACTCTTAAGTCGTCCCTGAATAAAGAGGAGAGAGGAGGGTAGCGGGAAAGATGCTGCACTGTTTGAGGTTCAAGGTCTGGATCACTGCAGCAAGAGCTGGAATGTAAGTAAGGTTGGAGAAGGGGTTAAAGAGTTCCTGCAGAGACAAATCCAGCCTCAAATCAGAATACCTTGTTAAGGACAGGGCTCTGTATTAAGGTATCTGATTCAGCACTTAGATACCTTATGGGATAATTCGGATGACAGCCTTGGCTGCTTAGCATAAAGTTCCAAAATTTGAATATGCAGCGATAACAATCCCTGTCTGGTGCAGCTGAGAGAGGCTTTGAAGCACAGAAAAGTTAGTCCTGGGTAAGGAGTTACTACATGTCAGCTGCTCCCCAGGAATCCTCTGAAATGTACGCAGCCTGTTTTAAAACAGAAACTTTATATAGCCAGGTGTGAAACAAGAATTAACTACCTTGCATTTACCAGGAGATGGGAAGGTGTGCACAAATCAAATGGCCGCTTTGCCAGACTTCCATAAAAATGCTGTTGGCACAAGAAAGCTGTTCCACCAAGCATCTCCTACCAGCTTGCCATCTGGCTGTGTTATCACTGTCAAAAATGCAATCATAGGTATTTCTGACCTGACTGACTCTGTTTATTTGTTTCTGGTGATGCCTGCAATGTGCCAGACCCACCAAGCTGAGAGGGGAAGGAGGGGAGGTCTTGGCATTGCTGAGGTAGAACCTCCTTTTTCACAGCTCCCCTTTTTCCAGAGGTCCTTGCTCTGACACAGAATACTTTGGACCCTCCGATCTCATTCCTAGGGGAGATCATGGGCTGATCTGTCTTGCCATAAGGCACAAACCTTTCCCGAGGTTCAGTGGGAGCCCTGGGAGGCATCTTTCTAGGGTTGCCTTTGATCGATTTGCCTGGAGCCCCAGCAGATGAAGTCTAATTTGAAGGGAGAGAGAATGTTGCTCTCCAGACAATTCTGTGAGAGGGAGCAGAGCTTCCCCGTGCATTTGCAGAAAGCTGGGGGTGCCCTGTTTCATATGCCATGAACCAGAACACTTCATTATGAGCATAAAAAGCCCAGAAGTTTGCATGATATCTGCTTGCTCATGTATCTGCTTATCTATCCCTACCAATGCTGACTTACTCTCTTCACCCACTCCTCCTCCCCACTGTAAATCCCATTTTGGACAACTGAAGATCAGAGGAGGTCATGGATATTGCAGAGGCACAGATTTAAGCCTGGAAAGCCTCTCACAAATAAATGGGAGGAAGTAGCTATCTCATAGAGGACAACAGTTTGTCCACGGTGCTTTTATGAGAATGGTGTGCATGAAAGCAGGTCCAGACACAATATTCTGTATTTGCCACGTGTTAAAAATTAGTTTATGGGAATAACACAACCAACGGATTGATTCTTCTAATGTTTCCTTGCCTTTTAGTCAGCACTCCAGTCAAGAGCGATCAGCATTGCCCTGTTGCCAACCAGGGGCTGGACGTCGCCAAGTTACCTCAAAGACTTTTGAGTATTAACATCCCAAATGAAGCTGGTTTGATGCTGATAGAGAAGCAGGGTCTCATTTAACACTCCCATCTGTTCATGTATTTGGGGTGACCTGGAGAGCCATTCTCCTGCCCTAACCGAAACAGCCCTAGAGCCTCAACTACTGGTTTGCAACAAAACAACAGAAAATAGCTGGGGTGGAGGAAAATAAAAGAAATCCTGCAAGTTTGGAAGAGTGGCAACTGAAATGTGGGACCAGGGAGAAAACCTGATTGCATCCCAGGTGTACAAATGAGCTCCCGGTAGGATGTAATGGGAAAGCAAAATCCCAGTGATTGCCATTAACTCTGTGCCTTGGGTTGCGTTGTCAGAGGCAGACAAAGCGCCAAGCCCCATGTTCAGTCTCTTTGTCATCCCCCGCGATCCCTCGGCCATGGTTTGCTAAAAGGACGTGTCTCACACGCCCATCACCCAGCTGCCTGTCTCACCTTACATGGGCACAGGGAAAAACAGTTTATTTATTTTCCCTCCTCTGAATTGCATTTTGGCTTTTTTTTTTTTTTTCTTTTTCTTCTTTTCCTCTGGAACTTATGATCAAAGGATCCAGAGCAGAGGAATATTCCTATGCAAGAGCACTAACAACCACATCAATTTGCATGGCTGAGCATATTTCAGAACACTTTGCTGTTGTTCCTATGTGGCATCTTGTACCAACCCTGGAGAGATGTGCAGGGAGAGACTTGCTGCAGAAGGACAAATTTGAGAGTTGCTTTTGCTTTGCTCCTCTCCTTTTCCTATGGCTACACGGGTCACGTCAGGTAGGAGCAGCTCTACAGCCCCTCATCCACACTGTGTGCAGCTTTAGTGCATTTAAATGTGGATGTAAATGATTTTTCCAGGGTCATGCTGTGACTCAGGGGCAAAGCAAGGAAATAACCAAGAATTCCTGATATGTCTTTCATGATCTACCTAGAAATAAATCTCCTCTCTGCCTGGTAAAGGTCAAAAGGGGAGTTAATTCCTCTTTATATCTAGGGAGAAGGAAAGATGCTGTACAACAAGACGGAGTTGTTGAATGATGGGCTAATGAGGAATAAAGGGGCTAAAACTAGAAGCACTGGTACAGTCGTCTGTCCTCAGTAATGAGGGGGAAGGATATTGGAGTTGGGACAGCACTGTGGGGTTTCCCTACCTGAAAGGCAGCAAAGTTTAATGTATGCTGGGGAACCTGGAAGCTGGAGGTGGAGCAAAATGAGTCTTGTAGCAGTGAGAGACAGATTTGTGTGTGAGCATGGCTTTTCAGAGGTGACTCAGCTCTGCAGCATCAGCAGAGGGCTGGGAACGGTATGTTTCTCTGCTCTCCTTGAGACACAGCCGAGATCTGCTCAGCAGAAAACATTGACCTTGCCATACCTGTGACATTCTTTGACTTAAAATAATGCTGCCTTTTTTTTTTTTTTGTCTTAGGATGTGAAACCAACTTCATTTCTTGCTTCAGCACAACTGAAAAATGCCTTGCAAACTTATCAGTTTACATATGCTAATAAGATGAATTCTCAATATGCTCTAGATGAGGTGAGGTTTGTAAAAAAAAAAAAAAATCCATTTTCAATGACATAGTAAAATCACTTTCCCTGTAATAATGCAAAAAGGCCATAAATAAATTCTGCTTCACTATTCTTATCTGTCGTGTTGCACAGAGTTATGCAAATGCCAGGACATTTGAAGCATAGCGTTTACTAACTGTGCAAAACCCGAACAGACCTGAAGCTATTTTTTTTCTCCTTCTTCATCACCCTCACAATAGCTTTTGGATGTGGGGCTTTCTTGACCATGTCAAATAACTTAGAAAATGTAATTATTAATAGTTTTGGAAGTGCCTTCAACTTTTTAAAGCCTCAGATGTTAGACAACTTCATAGTGAGTGCTTTCAACAAGCCTCAACTTACTCTGACAGTGATGAGATAATGAACAATTTAAGCAAAATGAATGAGAAAATTAAAATTAACAGTCCAGAAATCTCTAAATGATGAGGGAAGAGCCTCTGATGAGTTAAAAATATTCAAGCTTTTTGAAGGATTTTGAGTATTTTCCTGTGAGTATGTGTGTGTATAAAAATTCATAACCTTGTTCATAATAACCATCATTGCTTGATAATCTTGAGAGTGCACAGACCCTATGCCACATATTGGCAATAATCTCTCTCCTGTTTATGGTTGCACACTGGAATTGCATTTGTGCAGACACAGGAAAATTATTTGCATGAACTGAATGAATCCAAAAGCCTTTCATGTTGTTTGCAGAAGTAAATATTTTTCATTCCTTGTCATATACTGACTCATGTTCGAGCCTGAGCAGGTTGAAGACAGGGTCATGATATCCCTTTGCATATGACTGAATGCTCTGAAAGAACCTCTTTAAAGAGACATAAGAGCATCTAAAAGACAAATCATTATCTATTAAAATGCAGCTACTTCTGCAGTTGGACACAGTGTCTAGAGCAAACTGTACTCAAGATTAGGATAAAAAGTCAAGAACAATGTATGCTCAGCGGAAAAGAAAGGAAGAAACACTGAAACAATATAGGGAAATGTCATCTACATTCTCATTTAACTTATTTCATCCATTGTCATCTGGGCTTTACCAGAGAACACGAGAAATATCCAGTATTTTTGTTCCCAAGCTGTATCTAGAAATGTCAGATGCACAAGATCATGGAATGTGGATATAATAAGCCTAGTATACAGCTCCCCTATCAACTTAATAACAGTACGAACCGGGATGATGTCCAAGACTCAAACGCTTCTTGCAATTAAGCAATGAGAGGTACCAGCTCCTAAAGAGGATGGCATGGCTTGACTGCTATTGTTATGAAGCTTTTAAAATAGATTTCTGACTCCAAAAAAAAAAAAAAAAAAAAAAGGTGATTATCAGGCAGCCCTAGCAGATGTTTGTGAAAAAGTTTAGTTGCAATCCCAGCACTCAGATGGGGTTTGCCAACAATTGCTTAGAGGTTTAAGAATGCAGACAGAATCTGGACAAAGTCACAGTATCTATGACTATAGAGGCAAATAATGCAAACGTGGTGTTTTCGACTTGTTTCAGCAAAAGGTAGTTTAACCTCATGGAAGCTGAATGGCTGCAAATCTGCTATATGCTTCTTCCTTCCCTAGCACCTCATGTCTGCAGAACAAATCTGAATTTATGAATCCTTCCTTTTGTCCCCTGTAATCTGCACTCCTCGGGCCAGATCCTCAGCTAATTTGGCAGAGCATAAGTTATCCCAAGAGCTGTTGACTTAAAAATAAAAAAGGTTCAGACTTGATTGTCTAGTTCTTTGCAATATAAGAAATCATTTATGTTGGTGCAGAGTAAGTTAAAATTGTACTAAAATGCTCCTGTCTCAAGCTGAACTTTTTATACCCACCCTGAACCTCATTTTTACTAATATACAGCTAGTTAAAGTACAAGGCAATGAAAAGTCTGATCCTATATGGGTTTTTTAGGTTCCAGCTGGTAGCACCAGAAGAATCCTTCAGAAGCTAGGCTGCTTCCTATTCAGTATTAACTTTACACATGGGAAGCCTGATCATGTGCTATTACAGTCAATAGGATTTTTATCATTGGCTGTAATGAGCACACCATCACACTATATTCTCTCCCCTCCACTCTGCTTCTAAGTTTTCTATAGTCTTTCTTCAAACGACTTTTCCCTGATTTTCTGTACTTCCTTTCCCTTCACTTTTTCTTCCCTCAATGCCCCATCTGCAAACCCAGCAGTTGAATAGGAACCGTCACCATTCCTTTAATGCTGCAGCTAAGATTTTTTTTTTTTTTTCACTTTTCCAGGCAGAACTGGGTAGATTGTGGAGCTCTCAGCAGAGTGTCTTTGGAGGCTTGGTTTTCGTTCAAATCAAATTGAAACAGGGCATGAACATGAGTGAACTAAGAGCAATCAAAACCAATATAACACAGCTGGAGAGGCCAGCTTGGCAAAATGCTGAATATCCTACGCTCCTGATGATTAAATGAACCATAGAGGTTTTTGGCATCTTGTAGAATTATGCTCTGAGGTCCTGATCTTGCAGCTATGCCTAATTCTAAGCGCTTGCTTATATCCCAATGAGATCAACAGGGTTTTACTCCAGATTCGCGCCATCAAACTAACTGAAGCAAAGAAAAGAGGAGCAGTGGTCCTCAGCTTCACTGGAGAAGGACGAACAGCTCCAGGATGTTTTCTGTGGTTTGCATTAGAACTGTTGAAATGCTTTACGTGGTGTGAATACTTATGAAAAATGATGGCACTGAAAGAACAAACCCATATGATCTCAAATGTCTCAGGGGCCTTGAACAGAACTTTTCTCCCTCTGCTGTTGTACAAACATTAGATCCCAAAGCATATACAGGCACTGTGATGTCAAGTACTCAGAAAGCTGCATCATGACTACAGAATAAAACACCGCAATCTCAGGTAGCTGCATACAAAGAGATGGTGTAATTCTGGCATAAACCTGGTCAAATTTTTTCACAATAAAGGAAAATAAATATTTTGGCACAGAAACGGAAAAACTAAAAAACCAAACATGCATGTATGCAATCTCATTTTCTTCCAGGCTGTTTGTATCAGTGGAAGGAAATGTTCTAATTAGTTTATGGACAGTTTTTGTCCCTGAAGATCACAGCCTGGACTTGGGGGAAAAATATTCATCTGAAGCAGCTCATGTTTTTCATATGCTAAGTGAGTTCTGGTATCTGTGAAATGAGTTATGCAAACCAAAAACAATGCTTACAAAGTCTGATATCCACCCATAACCTGGCTACAGTGGAGGAAATTAGGGCAATCACTTCCAAAGACTCCAAAAATAGTTTTGTTTCCAGGTTTGCCTAAGAACTTGTATGGATGAAATAAGTAACTAGTCCCCTAAAGCCCTTTTTTTAGTATCCAGCAAATGATAAGACATACCTCTTTTTTGATGTGTATTCTTGGGGGGACCCAGCCACCCGGTTCTGCACTTTTAAATGGCCTCCATGTGCTCAAAAAGGGCAGCCAGAGGCCACATTTTTCTGGTTGTGTTGGAAGAATCAAACTTGAAGTTTGACAGGAACATGAGATCCAACATAAGGGGTGGACTTTTCTCTGGCTGCTTCTACCTCTCGCTGTCATCCGTATTTCTCAACAGATTTATCTTTATCACTCAATTAATGCATCTAAATCCTCATTTCCTTCTTTGTACTCATCAGGCCTTCCAAAATGGTTCTAGGAATGGAGATGAATAACGGGGTAACAACCACTGTGTCCCATCCTCTCTTAGCCTTGAAGGATAAGGGAACAGAATAATTTTCAGAGGTATGTGCAAACACCTTTTTCTTCTTTCTTTTTTTTTCCTTAGGGTTTTCTTTTGATTGTTCTAAAATCATTGTGGTGCAATTCCTGAGCCATCTTGGTCTGATTTCGGCTTTTTAGGATGCTTTGTGAGGTTAGTCTGTCTTAGGAACTTGTGCTTATCCCTCTTGTATGCTTTCTGCTCTCGTTCTGCCTGTACCCTGACAGATCATGTTAGCAAAGGAGCAACTGGTACCTGTAGGGTGTGTAGGGCATAGGATTGCACTGAACAGGTTCAGGTTGTAGGGTCAAAGCTGACATTATGGAAAACACTAGAAGTGAGCTGAGACTTCACTAAAGTCTCCAAGAACTGAAATTAAAGATGTTTGTGTTTTCCTTGATAATATTAAGCAGCTGATCTCTCATCTGAAGATGACGTGAGCTTGCCTAGTCCGTTATCACTTGTGCTAGCATTTCACACAGTCAGATGTCAGCAAAATACCTTCCATGCTTTTCAGCCACTTATAGTTTGTATTTGTAATGGCTTCTTTCATCCTAACTTTCAAAGCTTTGACAAACACTTGCATATAGTTTCACATCAATTCTTTGAGTATTATTAGACCCAATTTAACACTGAATAAAACAAAATGTTGAACCCAAGAGGATCTAGTAAGTCAGTTTCACAGCTTGGGTGAGACGGCGGGAGTCCTGACTACTAGACTGTTACTCTAACCACTAAACCACATTCCCTTCTTCTGCCTTATGTCTTCTGGGAATCATCCATCAAATAACTTTCCTGCATTTCCTTTTATTGCTTCCCAGGTAATGTTTATTGCTTTGAAAGTAACTAATCGTTGGTTGGGCTGTGCTCAGATGCAATTAAAAGAATATTCCACCCCTCCTCTTAAAATGCAGAACATCTCTGAGATTCCTAATCATCTGAGTTTTATAACTCTGTTTTATTACTTTCCAAATATACAATGCTCATAAAAAAGGTAATTGGGTCTTTAGAATAATGCCATTTCCTAATGTTCACCAATGAGGGAAAATTATCATCATGTAGCAGAATATTATGTTTTAATTGTTTTGCTCTCTTATTCTGTGTCAAAAGTTTTGAGGGCAAATGCTAGGTATAAATACTGAGCCATCACTACTGAACAGAAGGGTTGTTGGTGGTGATGATAATTCTGTTAAGCAGGGACCATCAGTGACGAAGGGAAGGAGATAAAATGTAGAGACTGGATAGCTTGAAATAGTAGAGAAAAAGTACAAAATAGTGAGTGTTGAGATTAAAGTCTCTTTAGATACAGGAAGAATGGGAGCAATGTTTCTGCCTCGGTTCTTAAACTACATAGTGCATGGCCAGGCAGCTCTGCCTAATGAAGGCACATTACAATCCTTCACTTTGCTCAGTCCTGGGATAGGTCAAAGGCAGCTCTGGCAGCCACCAAATGGGAAGAGAAATATCCGGGTTGGGACCAGGAGTCAAAATGGTGTAAGAAGCAGAATAGTAACATGTTTACTGAGAAAAACATACATGTTTTAAGTGTCAGGCTTCATACTCAATTGCTCTTATTTTCAGAAAAGCTGAAAGTAAGATCGATCCTGTAAGGGCCCAAACTGAGGCCATTTTTAGAAACATAGAGCCCTAATGAAGCCCTATTGCAGTTCACCATGTGTGAGGTGGGGACAATAACCTCTTTCTCTGGCAAGCTTTGTAATTCCTTTAGGACGAGGATTGTTCCTTAACATGAAACGAGCAGCGCTGTGCCCAGCAGGGCTCTGACTTTTCACTGAATGGCTTGAATTTGCAGAGAGGCAAAAATACATAAACTGAAAGGATAACAGTACTTGGGTAGATGAATTTTGAGCTGCTTTTGAATTTCCCTTGTTCTGGCATTCCCATGCTGGATGCAGAGACATCCTCTCTGTCTGGGATAGTTTGCAATTAAAAATCTCTCTGCTCTCCTGCATGGGAAGAAAGCCTTCAGATATGGCTCGTCTTTGATGCGTTCCCACCGCCGCGGCTCTCAGCCCTGTGAACTGTCAGTGCATTAAAACAGGGGCTGCCTGTATAAAGAACTGACCTGTCTGACACAGCTCTCCCTGGCACGTTATACAGGACACTGCGGGTGTTGGATGACACAGAAATGAAAGAGGAATGTGGGATTAAGAGGGATGTTCAAGGTCACCAGCTCTATCCCTCAAATATAAAAGGCATCGTCCTGTACAAGCCTGCTCACAACTGTCTTAAAAGTAGGTATTTCCTTGTCTAATCTGACTGGGAAGAAATTCCAGAACTCATTCCCTAAACAGTTAGAAAATTTTTTTACTTTCCTGTCTAAATTTATTTTTGGCCTATTTGTAGTCATTTGTTCTTGTGCCAACATCATCTTTTAGCTTAAAGACCTCTGCTCCCTCCCTGATGTTTACCTGGCTGATATATTTAGAGTTGCAATCATATCCTTTCCCTGCTTTCCTCCTCTGCTCCTCGCTGTGACAGATGAAACCCAGATAGGCTTTGTAGTAACCCCAGGCTCCCCTACGCCATAGCCATCCAAATTGCCATTTTTATGCAACAGTTTCAGTTTAAATTCTTCTTTCTTGAGCATGTTAATCAGAATATAGGTGGGGGGAGAAGAAAAAAAGATTTAGAGTCAATATTTCTATGAAGGAAATGAGAGAGGAAGAGATTTCCACAGGTTGGCACAAGAAGTGGCTGAAGCAAGAGGAGAATTTGAGTCTCCTGACGCCAAAACCACTACTTTTAAACACTTTTATTCATGGCATGCCTGCATCACACTGAAGGGTTATTAAGGTGTGAGACACTTGGATCTCAGAAACAGCATTTCACCCTATGATCTTCTAAGTCTCATCCAATTTGCTCATGAAATTAAAATCTAGCAGGAAGTGTTTGATGGCTGTGCATATTAATATGCGCTAAAACAAGAGCTTTCATTATCATCTTCAATGCTTGCTTTTCCCTTTTGCCACTGAGATAGTGTGAAGGTTACAGTTAAGGTCAACTGCAGCTCATGTTTATTGGTTTATTCCCAGATTTTGAGTTATTGATATTGAGCTTGTCCAGGAAATCAGTGCAGTGCAATGTAAGGCTAATCGATAGCCTGCTGCTCTTTTTGCATATTAAAAAGATAACCTTATCAACTAAAATAAATTTTTAAAGAAGAACTTCAATGTCTTTAAACTATCAAGTCTAAGCTTTACAAACTCTTGGGCACCTGCTTTCATTTATTTCTACGCTGTATTTTCCCTAAAGCTGTCTTTAATGGTCAAAGCAGGTGACCATTCTTTCCTCTTTTTTTCATTTCTCCTGAATATAAAACAAATGCCCACCACACAAATATTCAGATAGCTCTGCCACTTGGATCTGTTCCATGCCTACTGTTAGACTATCTTCCAGCTTGCTGGGTCCCAAGTATAGAAACAGCATCGTGGGCTCATGGTATCAGCAGGACTGTGACCTCTGCCTGAGTGCTAATTCCCCTGACCACCTTGCTGGTGGCCTCTGTTACTTTCCTTTTGTTTAAAATTCACCTCAGCCCTGTATATCAGTCCTGGTTTTCAAGAACAACCAAAAATTTACCAAGACTTTGCTTTTTATGCTCCTACCTGCCCATATTGCCTTCTGCACGTCTTTGGTTGCTGTGCAGCTCCCCTCCTTTTCCCACTCTAATGTTATTATAGGATATTGCTGTTTGCTAAGAAATGAAAGATGATATTTAAAAGGATGCTAGTACTAGGTTGACTGCTGTTGAATTTCAGAGTCACTGGTACAAATAGTGAATTGTATTACTTTCATGGTAACGGTCTCCCCAAAGGATTCTCCTCTTGCCTCAGATGCTCAGTCCTCGGTCAGTTCAGATCTGATTGCTCATCTGTTAGATGTAATAATAGTATCGTGCTGTAGCTCTACGGTGCCTTTCATCTGATGTGTTTTACAGAGTCTGGGCAGCTGTCATAGAGAAGCAGGTGGGAAGCTGAGTGCTGAAGCTCCTTCTAAAGTAATTTCAGTTGACATATATTTAGTGAACCCATCCTGCTGATAAAGAGGTACAGTGTGTATTATGTATGTGTATATATACACACAGCTAATTAAAATGACAGCGCTGGCACCAGTGGCCAGCTGGGATGGATCTCTCCATGGCACCTTTCTTCATCAGCTCCTCGCAGCTGGTCGCTAGTCCCCGAGGGGCACCCACCATCGCTGATGATTCAGGACATGATTTTTTGTAGTCTCGTGACGAATGAAGGCATCTGTCCACACATAACTTGGGAATTTTTCTCTGGTTTATGAAGTTACCATTTCTCTGTCTGCTTTGATGTACTGGCCATTGAATCAAGACCAGTCTATGAGAAGAATGACCCTGTTTGCCCAAAAATAAGTCATAAATGTGACTACTGCAATAGCCACGTTACTGGAAACATAATAGAAGATGGTAACTGAGGCAAACAGGGGGATCACATTTGTCTACAAAAGAACTATGCTTTTGGAGGGTAGAAAGTTGTCTCAGATAAGCATCTAGAGACTCCCTGGATGTATCTGCTTTGCTCAGCACAGCTGAACTTGGGACTGGGCCAACACACATATACAGGATATAACACAGTGTCCTCCCAAGGTATTATCTGAGATTTTTAAAGCAGAGCTAACTGGTGTGGGCAATAGTTGTGACTGCTCTGCTCGCACCAGAGCCATCTCATGGGTGCTGGGTGCCGCAGCTCTCACTAGCCCAGGACCAAAGCCCCAAGCAGATCTTGCTGTTTTCTCAAACCCAAAAAGCAAGTTTGTGTGCTGCAAGACAACACCTGAAGCCTGATGAGCAAGAAGGGGAGTTAGAGTGAAACTGTGACAACTGTGACTGACAACACTGGGAAGGAGATTGACTTTTTTGGTGCTGAAGGTGTACCAGTACAGTCCGTGGTATGGACACAACGGTCTCCATGGACTGCAATTTCCCCTTCCCATACAGGAATAGGCTCTATTTGACTGCTTTTGATCCATTCGTAGGAACTGATTCTTGAAAGCCGTTGTCTGTTATGATTTTGCAGTAATTCAGGTGTGAGTGGCTGAGATGTGCAGGCCAGAGGGAATGAGCAAGAGAAAGTGAGAACAGCGGCGACCTTGTCACACGCTGAATGGCAAAATCGTGTTTTCTAAAAATAGTATCTTGTCTTTCCCACGACGCTAACCTGCACTGCAGCTTCAGATTTGCTTGTAAATCTCCTCTCAGTCACACATGAAGCCACTTGATTCAAACTTGGCAATGCAATAAATTTGAAGTGACCTGCTCGGGAGTATAAACAGGATGAAACTCAGAGCAACGTTACATACCAACTGCTAACACTGATCATTGTCTGGGGTGCCTCTCAAGGAATGCCTGTCCTCCAACACCTTCCCACAATTCCCTCCACATCCCCAGAAAGGATAAACAATTTCTTTTCCTATTTCTTTAAGAATTTAGGGTGCAGCTCGATTTTATGGCAGTGCTAAAAAACAAAAGACTTGCTCCCAGTAATCCTCAAGCCACGCACATACGATGACCATGGCAGCATGGGCACCAGGATTCAGGAGTTGTTTTACAGTAGTGCTGCTCCTACTCCAGCTTGGCTACCCCCAACTGAAATGCAGTTCTTCAGTGAAGACAGATGCTAAGAGCGAAAGACCCTTCTGTTGTGTGTGTGTGGGTGACCAGCATGACTATACATTCACGAAAACAGATGGAACAGTTTATACTACAGTACTGATGCATATTTGGTTTGTATTTGAATGAAGACTAACAGATGCAACGTGCTATTTTATTTTTTAGGAAATATATGATTAGATATGGTTAATTTGCAGAGGGTAATGAGCTACATGCCCTTATTAAAAAGTCATATATTTATGTACATTTCTAGCAGAAACATCCTTCTCTTGAAAGAGGAAGCTCTCTGTTAAAACCAGAACAGCTGACCTCTTTGGATTTGTCAGCTGTGTACCTGCTTCTTCTTTTCAGCCATCGTCCTCTGATATTTGTTAAGAAATCCAAACAGGGGGATACTGAAAAGTGAATTGTGATCCTCCAGAAATTTGGTGTCTTCAGCTCATTAGATTTTTTTTTTTTTAATATGTATATATCTAAATAATTTTATTTGTTCTTGAGAACATTTTCAGGAAAATTTAGTTTCATTCTCACCATGCTGATGGTCTTCAGCATCTTAAAACTGACTGAACTTGATATTTCAATCATCATATAATAATCATTGGATTTGTCATTAGAAATATGATTTGGTGGACACCTTTTTTAAGGCTCTCGCTTACTTAGGCCTTAAGTAACTAACACAGTACTTTTATTGTCATTAACAGCTTTTTGTAGTACTTTTTC
The DNA here is from genome assembly GCA_027574665.1 of Rhynochetos jubatus. NCBI lineage: Eukaryota > Metazoa > Chordata > Aves > Eurypygiformes > Rhynochetidae > Rhynochetos > Rhynochetos jubatus. The sequence continues at coordinate 130,468,736 of CM050649.1, read as the reverse complement.
TTTTCACATCTATGAAAAAGACAGATGATATACAGGTACTTTTCCCCTGAATTTAATAAATCAGATTCACCTTCTACCAAAACTAGAAACAGTCTTTTTTTAGTCTCATAAATTCTGTGTACTGACCATGTTAGGGTTGTACACCATCATTTCAGAGTGTTTCAGTCCAGTTTCACTGGACTCATTAGTGCTGGATCAATTCCTATTCACTAAGGATCTCAGTAGCATTTTGGGTAGATGCAAGGGACTGGGTGTCAGACCCCCGGGATCTAGTCCAAGTCTTGCCAATGGCAGAACATGCAGCAGCAAGCAGATATAATTAATGGGGTTGGAAGTGCCTCCCAGCAAACCGCTTCGGCTTTCAGCTGCCCACACACTCTGCAGGCTTGCACAGCACCCCTTTGCAGACTTGCACTTTGCCACTTTGCAGCAGTTTCGTGAGGTTTACTTCTCTTAACTGTTAGCAAAGGGTAATTGCTCCTCTAGGATGGGGCTGCCTGCAATGTTAAGGCTGGCAGCCAGTTGGTTCACTGTTAACTATACCTTGCTGATGAGAAAGACACCTTAGGACAAAACACCTGGGTAAGCCTTCCCATTAAAGCACTGTGAGATTTTTTAACATCCATGCAGAGCAGATGAAATCAAAGCCTCCTTCAAAGCAGCGACTGACAGTGCCACGTAGCTGTGTTTTCCTGTCCTGGTGGGATGAAAAGCCGCATGGACTCTGCTGATGAGTTCAGTCCAGTGGAAGTGTGAGTTCCCCCAGCATCTGGCCCAGACCTCACCGATTCTGCTCCGTAGTGGGAACAACCCTCACACCAATTAGTTTAGCAGAAGCGACCTGGGATTTTTGTGGTGTGTATCAGCAGATCAAACCTATCTCAAATAAATCATATCAGCTCTTGCTGTTGTCTCTGTCAACCCACTTTTTAAGTAAAACTTCCATCAGCCAAGCTTACATGCACTGAATTTGTGCAATGGGTAGCTTTCCAGGAAAAAAAAAAAACCTAAGTCTTGGCCTTTACATGAGAGTTTCCTTTATAGGATTGGAAAAGGAGGAAGGATTGTGATAAACATCATTACCAGCAAGTAATTTTTCCCTTTCTGATGCAGCTCTGCAGTGGGTGTGTTATCTGCCTGCATGAAAGATCTTTTCAAGATGTTTCTAGTCCCCAAGGAAGTGAGAGACTAACCCAATCTTCCCAATAATAATAAAGACGGGGGTGTCAGGGGGGGAGAAGATGTCTCTTGTTCCTCTAACATGTGACAGAGCACTTTGCTCACCCTTCCCAGGACTAGTCTTCTAAGTAGTTCAGAAGGGAAATGAGTTTGCTTGCAGATATTTTTGTTCTCTAGCTGGAGAAACAAATACTTTCACTGAATATAGCTCTGCCAACAAAATAAGAACATGGGCAGAACTTTGAATGGAGTCACTGATGGGAATGAAGGAGAGGAACAGTTTGCTGTCTGAATTGCTCATCAGGAAGAAATAGAGGTGAAGAAAGGGAGGGAGGAAATGGAGTTGTTTGAGTAAAGATACTGAATGCAAAATACGAGTGGAAGAAACAGTAAATACTCAGAAGAAGCTGGATGAGTCTGAGTCATGCAACTGATTTTTTTTTTTTCCCTTGAAGCTGTGTAAAACAGATGCTGCAACAGTCCACCTCAAAAACCTTTAATGAAATTGCTTTAGGAAAAATGACCCTGGGGCAAGGTCATGCCTTTTTAGCAGGGCCTGGCATGAGGGCTAGTGTGGAAGAATATGTGATACCATTTCCATGGGGCAACAGGTCTCCAGCCACCAACAACTACCCTTCAGTAACAAATGAACAAAGCCAAGGTCATCTATTTTTCTGTCTTTTGCCCAAGTGGGTTGCAATCTCGATGGTTTTGAGAGGCATCTTGGCATTTTTATGGCATGTCATGATGAAAAGAACTATCGACTGCTTCCTAATTCCCTGCAGGGCTGCACAGGACTTCGAAAAATCTGAACTCCTGGTCTTCCCAAACCAGCTTTCCTAACACAGCAGTATTTTCAAAATCCTCCTTGCTAGTTGCTGACTGAATTCCCTGTAATTCCTAACAAACATGCTTACTTAAAATTATTAGAAACCAGAGTCACCAACTGGTTTTCAGACAGTATTTTTACAAGTGGAAGGTATGTCTGCATATTTCAGAAAACATGCAAGTGAAGAGTCTGTTAATTTTAATTTTTTTTTTCATCCTATTCTGGAATCCTATTCATAAGCTTATCTAGGTTTGGAAATGTACCAATATAATTATTCCTGGAAAATTATTTAGAAATACTCATTTCGAAGCAATTCTTTATGTGGAATCAGAATGATCAGCCAGATACTTGTGCCAAAAGAAATGATGCTGAAATAATTATTTCATAACAGCCATATCAGTAAATTTCCAATTGGAGAGGAGCTGGTGTACACAGGAAGGAAGCAAACGTTATTGTCTCCCTCCTTCCTTACAGCCCTTGTTTTACAGTCTAATAAGCAATAATGAGACTGTAGATCTATGTCTTCTTCTTAGAATCCAAAGGGCTTTACAGAGTCTGTTGGATGAATTTCAACACCCTGTTCAAGTCCAAGAAGGAAATAAGCTCTTCCAGAAATTCACCAATCTTCCTTTTTCTTCTTTGAATCTGGCTGTAGCTCAAAGGAACCTTACGGACCATCTGTCCCTCCTATCCTCTCAACCCCCACATGCCACCATCGATAAGACATCAATCTGTGAAGCAGCTCTGGGAGAGATTTTTTTAGTAGTTTCTCCAAGAAAACATCTTAGCGATTCCTCTGCGGAATCTATCTGCTCTCTCTGTCTGCTGCGGAAAAGGGGTATTGACATCTCCCCAGCTCTACCATGGTCTGGACATTCTTCTCTTGAAGGTTGGAAATGTATTTGCAAGAACTTTAGACAAAGCCAAGAATGAGTTAAGCAAATCCAATTCAGGGAGGACAGTGATAAACAAGGCATGGCTCATGAGAGCGTTAAAGGTTTAGAAAACATTACTTACAGTGAGACACTCCAGAAGAAAAGAGCTAAAAGAAGGTTAAAGACTCAGTTCATCACTGTCTATGGGGACATGAATCTATTTGGGTATGGCTCAAGGGCAATAATAGATGATAGGATCTAGGATGTCTTTGGGAACACTTCCTGGATATGTTCTCTTACCTTTTGTGCTCATGTGGGACCAACTGTAATCTGATGCTGAGAATTCAAAGTCTCCACTGACAGATAAAAACAACTGGGGGCTGCATTTGCTTCAGAATCCAAACTGCAGCTCTTCCTAAAAGTTTCCAAATAAGGCTTCTGTTCCGAGGCGGTAAAATATCTGCCTAGGAAAAAGCACTAATCCCTTCTCAAATACACCTTTGGAAATGGGATCTTTTCCATAGTCATGCAGCTCACAGAGAGAATTTAGCCTCAACTCACCTATATCACAGCTGCTTTCACCTATTTGTCCCGTTCATTTTGGTTGCCTTCCAGCAAGACATCCCATACTGAGTTGAAAGACACCAAGAGCACAGAAATGCTTCTGGGAGGCTGCTTATCCTGACCCTATGACTCTTCACAGAGCCAAGACCTCGGGGCAGTCCCCCTGCTGCACACAATAGCTTTCCACTTCCCTGTATTTGTAGATCTTATCATCTGCCTACATTGCACTGTGCCTGTTTAGGCCCTATCCTTACAGCTTTTTATTTGTAACGTTTTACTACTCTGTCCAGTTTTAATGTCCATGCACTTTTACAAGCCACAAGTTTAAGTTTTCCACTAGATAACCACTAAAATGTTGAAAAGCATCATAGGATCATAGAATGGTTTGGGTTGGAAGTGACCTTAAAGACCATCCAGTTCCAACCCTCCCTGCCTTGGACAGGGACACCTTCCACTAGACCAGATTGCTCCAAGTCTCATCCAGCCTGGCCTTGAACACTTCCAGGGTTGGGGCACCCACAGCTTCTCTGGGCAACCTGTCTCAGTGCCTCCCCACCCTCTCCTGGAAGAATTTCTTGCTGATATCTAATCTAAATCTCCCCTCTTTCAGTTTAAACCCATTACCCCTTGTCCTGTCACTACAGGTCCTTGTAAAAAGTCCCCCCACATCTTCCTTGTAGGTCCTCTTCAGGTACTGGAAGGCTGCAATAAGGTCTCCCCAGACCCTTCTCTTCTCCAGGCTGAACAAGCCCAATTCTCTCAGCCTTTCTTCATAGGAGAGGTTCTCCAGACCTCTGATCATCTTCATGGCCCTCCTCTGGACTCGTTCCAACTGAGTTCCAATACTTACAGCCCCATTACCCACCCTTTCAGCCCCAGAAACTCTCTATCCAACATTTAATGCAACAATATATTTTTTTTCCTCTTTTTTTTTTTTTTTTTTTTTGTCAAAACATTGATAATTTTTGACCAAACAGGGACTTGGTTCATCCATTTACGCTAAAGGAGTAGGGCCATGCACTGATACTTCACCAGGGCTCTGCTTCAATTCACACGCATCCCAAGGTCTAACAGGAGAAGAAATAGTCTTAGTGATCCAAAGTTCATATGAGAAGCAGCCTACGTGCAACCAGCTCACGTGAAAGAAGATACCCTTCCACAAACATGCATGATCCCCATCAAAGGGAGTTATGAAAATATCCCATTCAGCCTTAATAGGAGCCATGGAGTTTTTGGGAGTTGATCTCTGCTTTTTCCATTCACAGCTCCCACAGAAGGAAAATGACCAAAGAAAACCAATTTGTCATGATTTGAGAGCAGGCAGCATACCAGTGGAAGAGGTCCTGTGCAGATGGGATGGCAGGGACTCTCCTCAGGAGAAATCACATTGATGGACAGTCAACAGCCAAGAATATTCAGGTGGGTCTGAAGGACACTGAGATTTGGGAGGGGACAAGGAGAGCATGTTTCCCCACTGCTGTGTATCACAACATAACTGGTTTAGGCATATAGTTTACAAATATATTCATCTATATTCTGTTTGCATAAATGTCTTTGTTGACCTTTATCTAGATGCCTGAGCCAACAGCATGAACTCAGCACTTTGCAAGCATGTAAGTAACTCTACCAAATAGACTTCTAAGGTGCTTAAAGACTGAAGCCTGATTTGCCTGAAAAGACCTGTTTGCTCTATAGCTCCATCAGGTGGAATTCCTCTAAGTGCTTTCCCTAGTATTCTTTGTAGACTGATCCCATGCCAAGTTTTCTACTCTCCTGATGCCAGGGTGTCTGCAGTGCCAAAGGTCGTCACGTTCCTCTTCCTGAGGAACAGCCCAAGATTAACACTCCTTCAGATTTCTACAAACACAACACTCATTTCATGGCAATTAACCAGGATATGATGGGCCAAATCATCTTTCTGGGAAACAGGCTTCTTTAGGGAAAGTTGAAGAACGTATCCAGCAAACTGCATTTACCTGCCATCTCTCCCAGAGGGAACTGGTTGTATTAAATGCTGAGGAGGAGTCGAGAACCAGCTACAGGAAAAATTTGCTTTGTTGAGCATTAATAAAGCTAATGGGGTATGTTTATGTAGCACCTTTCATTCCAAATGATCAAGTGCCATGCTAGCCTTAATCATTTCACCCATCACTGAACTGCAGACACCTCTGGGGTGGAACATTAACAGCTGCTTGGTAGAACACAGCAGCAAAACAGAACAATTTAATGGAGGAGAAACACCCCGTCCAATTGCAGGTGCAAAAGGAATTTTGTTAAGAGGAATGTAATTATCCAAAGAGGTGGTACCTGGGAGAGAGGGAGACATTTGCCTTAATATTCTACGATTGCGCTATGGCTGCTTTTCCAGCCCCCATGTTACTGGGGAATCAACATCACAGCTTGGCTCTGGGATTGCAGTCAAATCCCAATTTAATTTCCATCCTAAGGCTCCCAAAAGAAAAACCATCTCAGACATTTTTTTTGTGGGTTTCCAGATTTCCACTCTTTCAGCCAAGGATTGCCATTTGCCTGTTTCAAACACCTAAAACAAACTAGAACCAAAAGAAGAATGTGGCTGGAGATGGGAGTTTGGTGCAGCCACATTCCTTACAAACAGCACGAGGCTCTGTTGGCTATAAAATCTGCACATTATATATGATGGAAAAATCATTGGCCTTAAACTATTCATGGCAGGGTGGCTTGATTTAAATTGTAATCATGGTTTAAACCAGCAAACAGAGAATCTTGATTTAAATAATCAGTTTTAATCTTGTTTTGCATGTGTGCTTTTCAGTTATTTTCTTTTAAAACTGGTTGATTCTCACTGATTGGTATAATTTTCTGCTTCTTTATGCTAAATCAAAGAATATCCTATATCTATACATATTTATTTCAGCAATTATATAGTTTAGCATGCATTTATTCAGATTCCTACTTTTTACATTTTTTATGAAGAGAAAATGGTGAACAACAGATTTCTTATTCAGTAGATGATTGCTGGATTTTTGTTGTTGTTGTTTTTCATTTATTTGGAATTCACGTCAAGCTGCATTTAAATGGAAACAGGAATTCAGTCATAATTTCACTCCCCTCCTCGCAAACCCAGCGTAATAAAAGTATTTGAACCTGCTGGAGATATGAGAAGAAAATAAGTCTTGCACAGAAAATGAATTGGCATTAACGAAGACCGCCCTAGCTGTTGCTGGGGAACTGGAACAGAGGTGCATTTCCAAGACAGATCAGCCATACTCATTCCTCGCTGACAGTGTGGGTTTGAATAGCTCCCAGGTGCTTTCGCTACCCAACCCTCAGCCACTGGCCCTTACTTGACCCAAACCAGGAGGGTTTTCTGCTGGGTGAGTTTTCTGTTGCTCTACACTGGCTTGAGCTGACCTCTCTATGTGGGATGGCAGAGGTCCCACAGGAGTTGTGAAATCACAGCTCTATGTGCTGACACTCTGTCCTTGAGGAAAGGATTTAAATCACACCTTTTGGGGGATAAATTAGACTGCACGAGCTGTTACATCGGCATGATGGTGGGGTTGGAGAACCCCTGCAAGGGCATGGGAAGAGGTACCTGGAGTGGCAACCTCTTAAACCAGTTGTCTCCCCAGATATGAAGTGTTGTATAATATGTCTTGTCTCCAGTTTTATTCATGCAGATCTTCCCTTCCTCTCCTTTTCAACTGCTGGTGGATTTCTCACTTCTGTACACACTCATTGAGCTGATCTACTTGAATGACTTGATGTGAAAAAATCTCCCTTTCCACCTGCGGAAGAAGCTGCCAAGAGCTCCATAGACAGGCTCTAGGTGCTCGCCCAGAAACTGCAGCCAATTCACTACTTTGACTTTCCTTAAGACTTTGACATAGTTGCTTGGAAATGATATAAATTTACTTACAAGTCTGTAATAGATTATTTGGAATTTAAGCCTTCATTGAGGCTGCCATAATTTCCCATTTTATTTAAACAGTTTATCTATTGAAAGAAGAAATGTGTATTTAACTTAAATAAAGTGTAAAAAACCCCTTAACATTTATATCTCCCCCACTACAAAGTGCCCAGACCAGGGCAGAAATCAAAGCACGTGCTTCTGAATGCAGCAAAAAGCTGTCATTTTGATGAAGCAGCTCTTTTCTGAGTTTGCCACCGCTGAAGTTGGTTGTGGAAGCCCTGTAGCACTTTGGGGGGTCATTAAATACAGCAGTGAGAAGTGGGCTGTGCTGGCTGCCAGTTCACGCTGCTTGGCATGAAAAGGTTTCGCCTACAGAGACAACTGTGAGGGGAGAAAACATCCACTGCCGAGGTGCTGCGGAGTGGGAGACATGGCTCATTTTGGAGCCTTTTGCATGGTTTTCAGCAAGTGCCCTGGGCACCTGGGGCCATTAGAGGCCCTGGAAAGCTCTTGTGATCTCCAGCAGAGCTTTTTGTATAAAGGCTTGTGTTGCATGGTTTGTTTAGTGCTCTCCTTCTCACTGTAGCTCAACCCAGTTCTATGGCTTGTCAATAAATGCAAGGTTTTTTCAACCCCCAAGGTATCTGATGCATGTTTGAGGGGCTGTATAAACCAGTATTTTAAACACTTCCATGCTGAAAATTCACTTAATATATTACTGGATTAAAGTGGAGTATAGTTGCTTTATCTGCTGTAATCCATATGTTTGATTAGAAAATATTTGTGTTCACAACTTATAAGGGGGTGGAGAAAAAAACCCTTCATCTTGTAACAGGGAGCTGGGATAAAGAAGGAAAGAGAAATGAAGTGATACAACCAAGGTTAAGCACTCTCTGTAGCAGAGCTGTGGATTAAATCTCTTGAACTGGAGTCCAGTGCCTACCCAAAAGCAGCCCTTCCCTGAGTCCCATAACGTATTTTCTCCCCAAATGTCTTTCTATAATTGAGACATATGTGGCAAAGACTTATTTTTGATCAGCCCATAACAAAGTTATGTTTGTAAAATGTCTATAGAATCGTAGAATGGTTTGTATTGGAAGGGACTTTAAAGATCATCTAGTTCCAACCCCCCTGCCATGGGCAGGGACACCCTCCACTAGACCACGTTGCTCCAAGCCTCATCCACCCTGGCCTTGGACACTTCCAGGGATGGGGCATCCACAGCTTCTCTGGGCAACCTGTCCCAGGGCCTCCCCACCCTCTCTGGGAAGAACTTCTTCCTGATATCTAATCTACATGAAGACCAGACAGGAATTATTAATAGAGCCTTTCCTCCTTATATACATGTTGGATGGTGATCTGTGCTGGGATGGATGAAGCAAAGCAACAACCTGCCTTAGAGCATATAATTAAAGTTTTTAGGGGCAGTTCAAAGAAACATTGAAAACTTTGCAGAATTAGGGCAGAGATGCATTTTCAGTCACTGCCCTGGATTGAATAAAATGGCATTTTTTGCTGAAAGTTAATCAAAAGCCTCTGAGAAATAAAGCAAGGAGATTTTAATGAACAAATTCTCATGGCAGAAGCTGTTCTTTCTTTTATTTGGAGCTCAGTGCACACCTCTGGGCATGGGTAAAACAAAAATAACGTGCTCTTTCCTCTCACTGCATTCTGCTTATGGGTGGAGACTCATCTTCCCTGCAAAAAAGCAAAGCCAGATTCCTTGAGGCACTGGAGACCGGACCAGATGTGGAGTAACACTCTGTGTGCTGGACCTAGAAGCGGAAGCAGTGGTCCAAATGGGGATTCAGAAATACAGACAGGAGCCCCTGGAAATGCTAGATTAGAGAGAAAGTCTGGTACCCCTTTCCTCTGTGCTGGAAATAGTGCTGTAGCTCTTGGAAAATCTGGGCTGGCATGTTGACATGTCCTGCCCGTGGCAGCTTGGTGTGACCCCGTACACATCCAGGATGAAGCAGAAAAGGGGGAAGGGCAAAGGTAAAAGCTCTATCTCACTGGTCCACACTCATGAGGCTTCACTCTGCAGGGCAGAGGTCCGTCAGCCACAGGGAGAGATGTCAGACCATTTTGAACCTTAAGCCATCACACCTTCCTTGTGTGGACTTCTTACTCTCTGTAACCCTTTGCTTTTGTCCACGCTGCCTCTCTTTCATCTGCCCTAGGAGGGCTCAATCCTTTGCTTAGGGTGGAGCTCTCATCTGGCCCTAAAAGCAAAATCCCTCTCCAAATGCCCATCAAACTGCAGGTTCATTGTGGCCCAAGCACTGATGTCCACACCAGCTCTGATGGCCCTCGCTGTCCTGACCATAACCCTCGCTCCATGGCATGAGCCATTCCCCATTGGCATTGCACACAATTCCCACCGTAAAAGCAGTCTGGAAGCAAAATATTACTATTAAAAGAGCAATAGGTCTTTTGCCGCTGAACGTAGCTGTATTCCCCTAGGGTGTTTCACACCAAAAGAACTTATTTACAGCACTCGGAAACAGTGTAAAAAATGCACAGATTTACTTCCAGAATACTTCGTGGCTTGACAGCAATATTACTAATGCAATTATTTTGCCTAAAAAAAAAAAAAAAAAATCTCCATGACAAGGCAGTTTAAAATGGTGAAGGAAAGGACAAGTATTAACAGCATAATTGAAAAGAACAGTAAATTCTTACCTGTTAATGTTGTTTCTACATGCCCTCTCCCCCAGTATTCAGGCTATTAATGAGTTTCTGGCATTTGGGCCTTTTTTTTCTACTTAATGGCTTCACCATCATCACAATAAGAATAACGTGAAATCTACACACTAACCTATATTGAACTGCAGTTCATTACAGCAGAATAACGTTGTGAAGGGTTTTAATGTCAGCATCCTTTCAGATGCAGATTACAGTAATACAGAAAATACATTCTCTATGAGATATACCATATGGGAATAAAATAAGAAAAAACCCAAAAGTGTTGTTCTTTTTGAGAGACAAACAGACCGGTGATGAGATAGATTAGCACTAGAAATCAGTGGAAATTCCTTCCCTAAGGAACAAAATCAAGATACTGATCACTAATGCAGCAATTGAATTGTTAAACTCAGATAAATTCAGTGTACCTCTACACCTAAACTGGGAACACAGATGCTGCTGGCTCCCTCTGCGGTCCCTGGAGTGACCTAGGTGTTACCAAAAGGATGTTCAGCTCTCAGCTGTGTTGAATCCTGCATGAGAGACAGTGACATCCTCATTTGAAAGGCTATTTTACACCCCATGGGCAAGGGGCTGGTTGAATTTGGAGGGAGATTAAGGGTCTGTTGCCCTATACCCCATCAATTTACCCTCCATCAGGGTAAAACTTTCTCTGAGACTCCTCTGAAGAAGTGAGGTGGTGCCTTACCTTTTCACTTTCAAGAAGTGTCTCAGGGCTAATATCTAAAAAGGACAAAAATGGTGAGAGGACAGGAAATAGGAGGAATCCATCATCAAGAATGTCAGTGGTTAGAAAGTTGGATCACAAGTAAGGAAGATGTAACAGCCTTCAAGGGAGCCATTTTTCAGTGGAGAATGCAGCATTTGGGATGGTCATATAGCTAAAGCCTCCTTTTTAGGAGTAATGTTCTTCATAAGAATATTAGTATCTTTACGGTTGGAGAGCCTGAAGGCACATTCCTTCCCCTGACCTTCACATTTGAAGTGATCACTGTCTTTGAATATCTCTGTAAGGCAGCTTCAGTAGGTTGCAATGTCCAAGCATTCTCCATGTACTGTTAAAACAGAGAATTTCTTGAAAATCCTACCTGGAAAGGAGCAGTGTAAGAGTTTTGAGGAGTTGAAACAGGGATGGAGATTAATGAAAACTCCCTTCTTGATCTGCCGCTTATTTTTGTAGTTCTCCACTAACTTCTGCTATTAATGATGGATCTGTAGTTATAAGGGTTCTGGCTAATTTTTATTTCAAGCTGAAACATCTTGTTGATATTAAGGTTACAACTGATAGGAAGTAAGTGAAAGATGACAGCCAGCAGATGCCTGATCTTGACCGGGTAATTCTAATTTATTCTTGTCTTCCCCTACTCAAAAGGCATAAGAGAAGCTTAATAAACTATATCTCGTAGCACATTCCTTTTTTTTTTTTTTTTAAATTATTATTTATTGTGAAGAATGTGGGAGTTTATAATCTCTGTTCTGAATTCTCCAGAGTCTGAGTATCACATTTTTGCCTACATGGTTTGCAGAAGAAGCATGTCTAAAGCACACACTCATTTACTGGAAGTACTTTATAACACACTATTTAATTCAAAGGAGAAGGGGGAAAAAGAAAAGAAAAAATAAAAAGATGGTGTTGCTGCATCCACGGTAACAATATTAACAATGGAGTGTGTGAAGCCTGAAAGGAAATTACTCAGCAAAACATGACAATAAAAAGAAAAGTCACCATGGATTATCAACTGGGATATTAACAAATAATTTGTAATGCTAAGATTACACAGTAATTCTGGCACTGCTAACTGCACTGATATACTGAATTGCATTTTGGGCCAGTGATTTGGGTCAACATGACTTGGGAAGGTGAATGTGAAGAAGACTGAGTAAAAATCCTTCCCTTTCAGAGCTTCAGAGCCATTTGGGAGAACTTTGCAAGGCCTTTTGTAGCAAGTATAGACAACATTAGGAGATGAGCTCTGGACACCCAAAGGAACAAGAAGAACACACAGAAATAATTACTGTGTGCTTATAACTCCCCTAACTATTGTAAAACAGCTCTGAAAAGAAAATATTTGGAGAAAGCTGATGAAATTCTGGAGCATGTGGCTTGATCATCAGGACAGCTTTCTGATTTAAGAAGCCCAAATGTATACAAGAAAGCTGGCAGCGAACAGCATGTTGTGGTGGGTTTCACCAAGAGTGCTGGGATTTATACCACACTGGCACACTGACTATTTTGCAAGACCAACCTAGTTTCCACCATACACCTAGGATCTAACACTGCTGATGGCAATGGGAGTATTCAAAGGCTTCAGTGAGTGTAGACATGGTGCTTGAGGATGTGGTCTAGGCGGTGTGGTAGTGTTGGGCTGATAGTTGGACTGGACGATTCTATAGGTCTTTTCCAACATCAGTGATTCTGTGATTCTGTCTGCATCAGACCCCACTGAATAAGTGAAGGCATTAGTTAGATTTCTTAACTATCCAGGAGAAGTAAAATTATATCCATTCTTTGGTGTTCCTTGTTTGAAAGACTTGTCTTTAATTATTTCCTGCTATAATGTACCCCTGTGTTTCTAAGTACCTTCTATAAGCATTCAATTCTATCGAGTCCTAATTTCCTATTCAGTTTCTTAAGCACTCCTTCCAGCAGCAGTAATGGCTTAAGCACCGTGGAAGCAGAAAGTGTGGCAGTTACTGGAAGAAATGGTCTTTAAATCATGTATTATGTCAATTAAAATGGCTAAGAGTTGGGTCTGTGATGGTAGAGCAGGCAGAGCTATCATGGGAGCTTTGCAGCTCCTGATTGCCAGTATGCTTCAGTTTTACAAAAACTTATGAGAACTTTCCAGAAAGGGAATTTATTTGATGGGAAAGCAAAAGTTAACCATAACATATTCACTGCTTTTCTGGTCAGGTGGGTAAGGCTTGGAGAACAGGTTTGGATATGGGGCTGGCTGTTGGCCTGACAGTTTTAAAGCTCATTTAAATGCATCACAGAACAGTAGTGACTAAAAGAAAAATTATTCCTCTCTGTAGGATGTGGGTTTAGCAATGTAAAATGAATTGGTGCTCTTAATCTTGTCACCAGTGAGTAGGTGTCTGTATTGCTATAGTCACCATACCACTTTTGGCACTGACTGCTGATTTCAGAGGTGAAGCCAAAGACAAATTGTCCTTGAGATTAAACTGTTCTTCCTAAACAGAGGTGACCAACAGACGCATGGTGGAAGTGTTGGGGCTGATCGTACCTGCATCCAGCTTATTGTTAAATGGGAGACTTGAGTCCAGCAATGGCATTCTCACCCCTGTTGCACACAAGAAATGCATACAGAATTGTTTACAGGAAGATAAGTTTCCTACATATTTTTTAACTATGAAGATGGAAAGAAGGATTCCACTCTGCAGCACAGCACAGTTTGACAGCAATGGTTCTGCAGCCTGAATTTTGGCTTCCAGGGTGGCTAGATCTGAAATTTCAGTTCATGTCCACTAATCTCTCAGTCCGCTAGATAAGAAAATACCACACTTTAGCAACACTTCCGCAAGAATTTCTTTGCACACTATATCACATCTGAGCATCTCAAGCTCGGTTGAACTGTCTTGAGCCATCTGATGTTACTCATCCTGCCTGTGAGATCCCTCTGGCCTCTTGATACTGCTCGCATTCTTCCCAAGAGGAGATGACGACAAAGAGAAACATCAGCTCCACTCGGCATATGTACACAGCATTAATCACTCTGGACTTGTCCTACTAATGAAGAAAACTGCTTACCATTGCTCCTGCTCCTTCTCATATTTAACCAACTACATGCTTTGGTAGATATTAATGCTAAACCCAGCTTAAAACTAAAGTGAGTCCTTAGTTTGCCTCAACTTCTGTGGAAGAGCTGAAAGTTAGACTATATGTAGGGTTTTTTTCAAAAAGGGCTGCAACTCCACTTTCATGAAGAGAAATTTTAAAAATGCAGTTGTCCCAGGTCTAAAGTAATCCTTCAGTGATTGATTTGAGTAAGCTCTTCATCACACTGAAGGCAGAGAAAAAAGTAGGGGTGTTTTTTGAGGGAAAGGATTCTAGATGGATCTTCATTTTCTGTCCACCTCTAATGTTTGGATCTCTGTGGGGAGTACCAGCATGGTTCATAACAGTTTGGGCAGATCTGGGGTAAGAACTCACTTATAGGCCCAACAGAAACATTCAGAGCCTGTTTTGTGGGTGCTTACACACAAGCGCTGTCCATCCCTACATCTGTTAGGAGGGCCCTAGGCAGTACAAAAGCCTAAGGTGCTCAAAGCTCAATCCAAACAGTCCTGAATGGCCCTGAAGTCAAAGCAAGCTCAGCAATGCTACAAAATGTTGAAATTTGGAAAGAGCGAGGCTCAAGAGGCCAACATCTATTGCCACGCTAAGGCACCAACCAATCTAGACCATTCTCAGCAGCTATTTGTGTAGTTTACACTTAGAAACTTTCAGCACTGGAGTACCTCAGACTCCTCTGCTGTCTCTTCCAGTGGCTAACTGCCTACAAATTGTTCCTGAGGAGAGAAGGATCTAGATGGCTTTGTTCAGCTCAGAGAATAAGCAGCCAAAGGGACATCTAGCTGCTGTCTTTTAACTATTTTAGGTGTGGGAAGATGGAGTCAGGCTGTTCCTGGAGATGCTTGGTGAGTGGATAGAAGGTAACGTACGAGTTGTGGCAGTGGAAATTCTGACTAGCTCTTAGGAGAATTGTTCACAGCAAGCGTGGTCAGCACCAGAACCAGGTCATTGAGGTTGTGGCCTCTCTGTCCTGGAAGATACTCAGTGTAACTGAGCAACCTGATCTGACTTCAAAGGTAGCCTTGCTTTAAGCAGGAGTCTGGACCAGAGACCTTCAGCAATGCCTTCCAGCGTAAATTATTCTGCGGTGCTGTATTTTTATGATGACAACTTTATGTTTAGAAGTATTTTGCTTTTAGTATGTGACTGAAGTGCTGCAAAATATGTCAGTTTCTGGAAGACTATTAGCTTGTTCTCCTTCATTGTGCTCTTGTCTTTATTAAACAGTGCTGGCTCAGTACAAAGCCTGTTCAGGGTTACCTAAGGTAACGCCAGGTAACTCCAGGCTCAGATCCAAATGACCATTTCAGAAACCTTTGCTTGAGTCAGTCTTGCTGAGAAACAGTGTGAACTAATGTAGGAAAGAGGTTGTCCTAAATTCATTACTAGACTTCCAGGAACCATACTCCTTCCTGAGCATGGGTCTCTACTGTAAATGCGAATTAACAATTTCAGCTTAGCCTAGATGGTCACGCTGCAGAATAACCCTTGAGCTACATGAAGTGCCTGCTACATTAGCAGCACAGAGTGATTGCATGATCCCTGGACAAGTTACAGTGACTTCAGTGGTCCCCTCTGTCCCCATATTCTGCAAAGGGACCAGCCAGATGGAGCGAAAAGCAGTGCCCGATGGAGGGAAGCCATTGGGGTGTGCAGGAACTGAGCTCAGGGCAATGCCACAGTTATAACTCAAAGTAACTCTTCAGTTAAAACAAACTCTTAACCTAGTAAAAGTATTCAACCTCCTGGAAAGCCTGGGAACAGTTTAGATAAAGCAGCACATGGCTTTTCATACCAGCTGCCTGTGCAAGTGATTTATGGACTGCAATATGCCACTGAACCAGACCACTTCATCGGTTTTCTTAAAGACAGAGGGGTGGATTGTGGCTGCACTTGCAGAGCAGCGTATCTGTCCCTTCAAGGCATCACCACTCCTCAAATAAAAGCAAACCTGCTTTTTGAGGGAGCCAGACCTCTCATTTTCTAAGAACACAATAAATGTCATGGTAGAATCCTGATGCGACAGCTTTGGATTTACAAACATCAGAAGTAAATTCCGATTATTTATTTTGGGTAAATAATGAACAGCATAAAAATCGCTGACGTTAACCTTCATTGGAAAAGTTGGTTTAATGGGCCCCATAAAATCTTCTATTGATGGCAGGTTCATAAAGCTCCATATTGACTTGAGCTAAAGGCTATAACTTCTATCAATACTGTCAACAATTAATATTGACTAATAAAGGTATCCTGTAAACTGAGTCATAGCATTATGTTACTTTATGCTGCCATTAGCAAAATTTCACGTCTTCTTGAAAACATTTCTCCTATAAATCTGGGATTTCTCAAAATAGCCTGTGTGATAGCTAGCAGTGGAGGGCCCACAGTCACACTGCTTCTGTGCGGAGAGTGGAAACAGAGCAACCTTTGCTTTTGCCAGACAAAAGTCCTGAGAGGATCTCAGGCTTCATTTTCTCCAACAGCAGGTTTCAGGTTGTGAGGGATTTGTGTGCAAAAGTTTCTCACGCCTTTATCTGTGCCATGCAATTACAAAATGAGAATGTCCAAATTTTGTGTGCAGTTAAGACTTGTCCTTAGTCCTTCTTCTCTTTCTCCCTTGCAACCTTAGTTTGGACACCTTTATGCCACTAATTCAAGTGAAATCCCTATATAGAAATGTCTTTCTCTCAGCTCCGGACTAGTTTTTCTGACCTGAACCTGTCTGATGTCTCTGCTATCTTCCCAGAGAAGTCTGAACATCAGCTGAAGCTGCCCAACAGTACTGTTTGGAGTGTAATATTTTCCCTCGTGATCCACCACCTCTTTTTTATTGTCAATATGAACAATATAGTTACATAATGGACAGCACATCTTTCTATATTTTGTAAGTGCTATACAGACTTTGTATTTTTGAGTATGATACAGCCTTTCTCATTCAAAAGACTCAACATCTAAGACTGCAAATGCCTAGAGTCCAAAGAAGCTTCTACATTTCGACAGCACTTAAAACTGGCAGTTACATTCTCCCCCAATCTGTCTTGCCTTTTCGAATTGCGATGAAATGGTGGTTCAGCAAATGGTTGGTGAGTCATCAAATTTAAGGGAAGAGGAATTGGATGTTGTCTCAGTCCTGACGTGAGTACTACTGCCTCTGTTATTAGTTTCAGTGAAGCCTTTCTAGGCGTGTGATGTTGCTAATGTGTTGTTGCTAATATGATTTCATTTGTAAGTGATCTGTAGGTACAAAGTTTCATTTGCCCATGTAGAGACCATTATGGAAACCAGTGAAAAAGACTCCAGCAGCTAATGTAATTCTTACCTCTTAAGTAAAAAAAGAGGTCTAAAATTCTGTACGTCGCTTTTCCTAGCAGGCATGGAAAGAAAAATGTATGGGATAGGATCATAGCAGCTTATACACCAACACTGAAAGCACAAGAGAGAGCTTTGGATACAGGAGAATCGGATGGAAGTGCAAGGTGTTTGCTCTTGGTTGTTTCCTAACAATTTCTTGGGAGTGTACAGAACTCTAGATGACCCCAGTGATCCCTCTGGTTTTTTTATCAAAACACAAGGTTTGGAAGAAAAACAATATAATCTGGCACTGCATGTCTGCCTGTCATAACGGGTGCAGCCCTATAAGATACTACACGAAGAAACATAAAGAAAATATTGTAAAGATAATTTAAAAAGATTCTTCTATACACCCTTCGAGCAGGAGGCCATTTATCTTTGAACTTTGACTAATATATCATTATCTCTGAGCAGAAACTTAATAAGATTCTACTGTAATTTTGTTGGAGTTAAACATAAAATCATGTGGGTGGTGTATGTCTCACTGTGTCATGGCTTCCCAAGGAAAAGTTATCATTTGTCAGTATAATACTGTGGCAAAAGCATAAAGAGAACAAGCAATACAGTCATTTCACATCACCTTTCTGCGCTGAGCTCAAGCGCCCGATGACTTTTACGCAGCGGCTATATTAAGAAGCAGGCTGTGCCATAATTGAATTAAAGGTGCAAAGGCATATAGGGCTGTGTGAACCCCCGGGGTCAAGCTGCAATTGAATCAAAATCCTCTCTCCTTCCTACCCTGCTTGGCAAAACTGCTGACCAAAAGGTTCGCAGACCTACAAAACGCGTGCAGGAGTCCCCGCAGCTGGGGACACAAAGTTACAGAGATAAAAAATCTCTGACCTTCAGCTTTTATTTCTCATGAAGAAAAAGTCTTCTAAAAATATTTCACTATCGTTTTCCTTCAGAGAGCAGTCAGCCGATTTACATAAATGAAACGGCTCCTGTCAAGGAACCAGCGAGGAAAAGAAGGAAATTATCTGCCCCGAAAATCTGTAGCAAAGATAAGAGCAGCATCAGCCAGGGGAGGGGAGATTTAAATGCTTTTTGTCTGAAAGGTCACTACGAAAAGCAGAGAGAGTATTACAGCCACTTAATGATCTCTGTCGCTGTGATAAATAAGTAGGAGCTTCTCTAGCAGTTTATTAACAAACACTCTGTAGGACAGTACAAAAGGCCACGACATGGGGCTATTAGAAGAGTGTTTTCACTGAGTCTGATGAAAAAAACCCAACACAAAACCTAAGGAAGATTAAGGTGGAGTGGTAAGAAGAGGCATTCCTGGTAGAGCTCGAGGCTGACATCTCATGCGCTGTCACCACTTACCAGTTTCAGTATTCTCGTGCTCCGTATCGGTGAGGGTGAGGTTGGAGTTGGCCCGGCTTGACAAGCAGGAGCTGCGTCCGGACTTGGTGTTGCGTCCCCAGAGCCTCACGGGGTGCTCAGGCGACATGACCACGTCTGCCTCCGTGTCAGCATCGGAGCCGGCGCTGATGGAGTAGCCGCAGTGAGGCAACCCAATATCAGTCCGGTACAAAGTCCCATGTGTGGGTGTCACGTCTTCAAGACCCAGTTCTCGCAAAGAGAAGTTGGCTCCTGGGAGAAAACACCAACAGCCTGGTTACTTTTAAACTGTGGACGGTTTCATCTAGCACAAGTCAATGACAGAACCGTTCATTCTCTGTCTTCAAGTGGGGCACAACAGCTCCCAAGTCCTAATGTCATACCAAAAATTCCCCTGTTTTGTGGTCTTTGTTAGTGGGAGACCAAGTGACCATGCCAAGACCATAAAGCAGCTGGATTTATGCTTCTGGAATCTGACAAAAACTCAGGGAGTGTTCAACAAAATCATCATATTTGAAAACAAAGACAGTTGGAGAAATGGAGGAATTCTCTAGAAGAGGCAAAAAGTAATCTTGGGAGAAAAGGAAAATGAGGCATGCAATGATCAGAAGTCCTACACCTGGCAACTCTACTACAATAGGAAATTTGAGTGAGTTCCGTTGGTTCAAATCCCTGAAACTACATACTGGGGATTCAAATTTCCTTTGGCGATCTCACTTTCCCCTTGCTGACCACTCACACCTTGTCTCAGTTTAGCTATTCATTCTGATACAGTCACAGCAGAGGTTATTTGGCTGTGAATGGATGCAATTGTTTAGCTGAGTAAAAATATAACCTGAAAAATGACCCTTGAGTTCATGTCTAGCTACCTGCAGAGTTTCAAAATCAGACCAAATCGATGTGAGCGAGGCTTCAAATATTGGCACACTTTGTTCGGAAAGTTGCACGAGGAGGCTGGGGAGAGCAATTAGTGGTTCTGTTTTAATCCACATTTATTTATTAATGCATGCTTTTACTTTTCAGCCATGAATGCCTTTACGAGATTTTGGCCACCCATGAATGCCTTTAGCTGCACTGTGCATTTATACGGCACAATTCACCCCTGCTCCTGTTACGCCTTGATGGGGTGGATTAAGGAACTTCACAATAGTAGGAGGCATCAGGCCCTGGATGATGGCCAAATACCAACAGCAGTGACCAAATTCAGTCTAGCTGGCTTCTTCCCATTATTTCAATAAGTAAATCCCCTGCAATAAAAAGAGAGGTGGAACCTGCCGAATCTATGCACAGGCCACAGACTCGATTTTAGAGTAGAGTTTGCAGCTCAGACATGTTTCAACAAGATAAATCTGAATGCAGTATTTCCAGGAAAGTTCAGGCTGAAACCTAGCTTTGAACAGTGAAGTTCATATCTACTCATTCTTGAAATCTGTTCATCAGGTTTGGACCTCAAGGTTGTATCCAGAACAGAGTTATGATTCTCTCTCTGCTCAAAACCACACAAGCATGTGGCTTTCCTCACATTTCCATTTGTTGATGTTAAATATCACATGGTGTAAAACATGTCTCCAATAGAGACAGCCAGATTTCTACCTTTCCAGAGTCTGGTTTCACGCCTGTGGAAACACCGTGGCTTGTCCCTGAGCCCTGCTGCGTGGGGAACACATGCATCAAATGATGAGCTGGCCCCAAGTGGGTGCTATTTCACTACACCTTTTCATTTGGTTGACTTTGGTCATAGCGACCATAGAGATGTTTGGATGCAAAGTGAATAAAGGGACTGGACAACAATTCCACATAAAGCTCAGAGAAGGAACTTTTTGCTGTCAGGAGGAAATAACCATGGTTCAGCTGATTATGGATCTACAGCTGATGACACTCAAACTATATAAAGCATTCATGAACTTCACACCTTTTTAATTGACCGAACAAGGATAAAGCTTTCAGAGTGGACAGATAAGGTTGCTTGGGGTTTGCACCTCTGCCAAATACAAGGGCTTTTCTCAGGGAGGACAATGTGAGTTTGTGGCAAATTAATCCATTTAACTTGATTGCAAGTGGTCTGAGAGAGCATCCTTTACCACTCCATGGCATGAGGCAGCAAGTGAACTTGGCCTAAATTATAAACGCAAGGAAGCAGTATCTCTCCAGCAACTTTGCTTGTCTCTTCCAGGGTTGACTTTTGTGCAAGACTAGCTAATTTTTAAGCCATCCTCCATGCAGTACTGGAAAACATCATCTTTTCGTTTTACTTGCACATTTGAGTCACTGATCATGAGTTCACCTTCTCCTGAAACAAGCAACACTCAACATCATCAGACACATCAATGTGCAGTGTGACTGATGCTCTCCAGTAACAGCAGCTCATAAATTATGAAAAATGACTGCTACAATTAACTGAAAATCAAATTTATTTGCAATAAACAGCAGGAGATGCATCGATTTTCATATTCTATGCTCACTGTTGCCTTTTAAGCTGGAAGAACTCAAGTCAATAAAAGGAAGATAATAAATATCTGAGGCTTTTTAATTCAGATCTGGTCTATTTTTTCCTGTGCTGACTTGCACGTTTGCTGGCACTCTCACTCTAGCTAAAACCATTTAAATGCTGACTTGTTTATTTACTGAATTTATTTGGTCATTTTGAAATGTTTCCCTCCTCTGCCTTCCAAACCAATGCAGGAGAGAAATTCACTTCGCCTTGTTGATGCCAAGCAAGCTAATAAGGCTTGGTTCCAGTTGGCATGAGCCCAAGCAGCACCACAAAGTGAGGTCCATCCCTGGCTTTCTGCCAGCGGAAAATGTGGCACAGAAAGTCTGGGGGTATTGTTAACACTCTTCAGGCCAGTCTTGGGACTCTCAGGATAAACTGGGAGAAAGTTATAAATTAAAAAATACTGTGGGTGATATATCAGAAATAGAACTGACGTGGTTAATCTTAACTTCTCAGTTAATTTTGACCACTTAGGACAGTGGTTTTTGCTATTTCTCAGCACCCTACAAAATTTTCCTAGGAAAGTATCGCAAATTTATACTCGCCGTCAACAGACTGGCTTTTCTTATTTCTCTTTTGTGGGCTTCTTAGGAGAAGTCCGTGGATTTGCATGGCCTCACAGACCCTCAGGTTGAAAACCACTGACCTGTACTAATTCACATCTATCCTGCATAGTGAATATATTGTATGAAGTGAGCAAACTCAGTGACCTAAAAGGTTTCCTTTTCTTTAGAACTTCGTAGATTCCTTAGAGGGGATGAAGTACTTCAGAGTTGCTAAGAGGGGAACTCCTTTTTTGATTGCACAGTATTACTTACAACACCTATTGGCCCTTTTGTTAATTATTGCCTGTTGCAGCTATCCTGAAGTACAAACACCAAAGCCATGTGCACAAAGATGCTTCTGCAAGTCATTTCGCTTGTGTGTGCTTTAAAGATGAGTCTTGCATCAAGACCACAACTGCGTGGTGTTTGAAGAGTGAAATTAAGCAGCCCCCAGGTTAAACGAGCACAGTTGTATGCATTTCCTCTGGGGAATCAGCTTCTCCAAACTGCAAAGGGTGCACCCAGAGCAGCCTGGGTCAGCTATTTTATTGTCTGGAATGCTGCCTACTCCATTTGACTCACTTTGACATTTTATGCTTTTCTTCATAGACTTCTAAAAGTAATTTATGTGAAGCTCTGCTTGGTTTCTGAACTAAGTCACTCATGTCTCTACAGAAAAATAAAGATGAGACTATAGCAGGTGCCAAAAATCTACCTCAGGTAGGCAACAGCAGCAGTGAAATATAACTGCACTGACTTTAGGCTAGCAATAAAAAGGAGAATATCTGGATTCTCTATCAGGTCTGTGGAGCCCATGCTGACCCATGAACCTCAACATCTTCACAGCCTCTGTGACTCAAATTCACTAAACAGAGTCCTAAAAGTCGTCATCCTCACAACTCTTCTAACAGTGGAACATGTCCCCATCTCAAACGTACTGTGCTGGGTTCAGTCAGGGAAGGGCTAACTCCCTTTACTCTGGTTGCCAGGGAACTCTGTTGCTGGACAGTAAGTGAAAACATTGATAAGGCCTCAGCTGGTGCTGGGGATGGCCTGTACTGAACTCAAGGTCTTTTGTCCGCTTCGGATACTGTAGCAGACCCAGACTAACCAAGGAAGTATTTCATCCCATAGTACGTCATGTTCCGGTCTCTTTGGGTGGGGAAGAGGGTCCGGTAGCCATTACTCTTCCCTTCTCTCTCTCTCCCTTACTCCCTTGCTCGTCTCTCCGGGCACTTGCCCACCCTCCTGCGTTAGCTGCTTTGCTAACTCCTGTGCTGGCTCATTCGTGTGGGAGCTGGTGGGTTGTTTTGACTTTTCTGACCGTGTTATCAGTGATAAGGTTTGCTCGGAATCTGCTGTGTAGGCTCCCAGGCTCCGGCCTTCAGGCCGCGGCTCTCGGGCTGCGATCGCTCTCGGGCTGTGGTTCTCGGGTTCTCGGGGTCTGATTTTCATCCCTCAACATCTGGGTGTGCATTGGTCAGTGGATGGTGGGGAATTGTATCATATTGTATCATATTGTATATATTGTACTGTATGTTTCATTTTCTACTATTTTAATTATTTAGTATTAGTAGTACCTGTATATATTGATTTAGATTTAATTAGTAAATAGTTCTTATCTCAATTTTACGAGCTTCCTTATTTCTTTTTCCTCCGATTCTTCCCTTCCACTGGAGGAGGGGAGGGGGATTTGTGAGAGCGGCTTCGTGGTATTTTGCTAGCCGGAGTTAAACCACGACACGTACAGCCTGCAGGACATGCATCATGCTGAGGGTGGTTCATCCCATCTGCAGCTCAGATGCCTCCTTCTTCCAGGCTTCTTGGGTTTCGCTGTAGCCTAGATGGACAGTGTGGACAATGGCACTCTCCCTTGGTTGTCTTCTGCCATGGGATCCTTGACTTCCTTCACGACAGAGCAGGCACATGGCATAGTGAAAAGGTCTCCACATCAGTGCAATGCAATAAAGAAGTACTTGCTCCTCTCTTTCATATATTGCTGTTAGCCTCAGAGTCCTTCAAAGGCAGCCTACCACCCAGCCCCAGCTCTCATCTGATTAACTCATGCTGCTTGCAGCAGCATCTGCCAAAATACACTCACCTGCTCGGCAGAATTCATCAGCCTCCTGGTGAACCATGTCTTTGACCCGGTTGCTGTATGTCAACCTGGAGTCTTGATCATAAGCCTTCAGGGTCTCGCTGGAGCTGTAGGACTTCTGGGGTGCCTTGCTGTCCTCACTCTCAGCTGACGAGCTGGTGTAGCGGCGCTCAGTGTCGCGGCGCCGAGTCAGAGATCGATACGGTTTCCTTTCTTTTACATCCATGGCACCCTTGTCTGAGTATTCAACATTAAAATAATGACGTCCGTATGGTGGTCAGATTGGAATAACCTGAAAGAAAGAATAAACGAAATAGGATCTAGGTTCACGCCTTTGGGCACCTGGAGGCTAATTTGCCTTCTTTGTACATTCTTGCAGTGAACAAAGGAGAGGTTAGTTAATGGACTGCAGGAAAACCCTCTTAGAACAATTACCGACGGAAAGCAAGTCTCAATTATGTGTGAGTCATTTAATAATTGCCTCAGCTAGCGGGACAAGTGCATGCAGCAACCTGCGTGCCTGAACTGGGCACACACTTGGGGATTTGAAACTGATTGGGATTTTCTGTGTCTTCTTTCCACTGGAAGTGATTCAGACACCTCCAGGAGGCACGTATTTGGTACATCAGTCACCTAATCTCTGGGAAATCAGGCTACATTTAAAATGCCTCTATTTGGGCAGCCAGAGGACTTTAGAAAAATGCCTTTCCAAAGTTGTAAATGTTCTTTGATAGGTCTGAAGTTAGAAGAAATGAACAAAAAATAAGAGACAGTGTGAGAAGGCAGGTGGGAAGGAAGATGGAGGAAAGAAGAATGAAGGGGTGAGATATGGATGGAAACCAGATGAAAATGTCTCCCTATTCAGAGGACTTGTCTTTACTCTGCTGGAAATACATTACAATTTAGTAGAGCTGAGAAGTGCAAATAAAAGATAATGCTCTGCTTCATGTAGCAGCATGGCCTGGGATTTATACCTGTGAGAAAATCAATGTATATATGTACCAGGATGCAAGCATACATACCTGCACAGAGAGAAAATTGATATCACAAATAAAACATGCATTAAAAGTGGTTTTGTCAAAGTAATTAATAAATTGTCTTTTCTCTTTAACTTTATTAAATGAAACAGAAGGCACAGGGAGAAACAAGTCAATGACTTGCAACAAGATGGTAAAATATGTTTTTGAACACCTAAACTGGTTTATGAGGAAAAATACTAATAAAGCCCACAAAACAAACACAGAAGTCTGTAATTACAGGCTGAGTTTCTCAGGAACTGAGCACTCCTGACCTCTAAAGAACAGAAACTGAGTCTCTAAATGCCACACCAGGATATTATTGTTTACTACCAGTACTTAAAAACAGAGAGGAAGAGGATTCGGAAACACCTATCAATCCGTGGTCTTTTTCTCAGCAAATAGGTATGGAAATGCATTGGCAAGGACAGAATCACATGCTGCTGGCATTTCTCTCTTGAAAGGCTAAATCCTGAACATACTAATGAAATCTTCCTCCTCCATGACTCTTAGACCCCAGGCTCACTTCAGATGCTGTGCCCTGGATTTGCATGGCAGCACAACACAGCAATGATGCAAAAGTCGAGGATGGATGTGCTGTGAGATTTGTGGGTCGATTTAAAGGGATGTGGTGTAACATAGTAAGTTTGGCTCTCAAAACTATGAGCCTGTGAGGGATGGACAACCTTAAGCACAGGTTTAGATAATTTAGAAATGATAATGGCTTGCAAACAGCCCTAAGGAAAAGGAGTCCAGAGGAGGCCACAAAGATGCTCAGGGGGCTGGGGTACCTCTGATATGGGGACAGGCTGAGAAATTTGAGGGTGTTCAGCCTGGAGAAGAGAAGGCTCTGGGGAGACCTTATAGCACCTTCCAGTACCTGAAGGAGCTACAAGGAAGCTGGCGAGGGACTTTTTACAAGGTCAGGGAGTGACAGGACAAGGGGTAACGGGTTTTGAATGAAAGAGAGGAGATTGAGATGGGACATCAGAAAGAAATTCTTCCCAGAGAAAGTGGGGAGGCCCTGGGACAGGTTGCCCAGAGAAGCTGTGGATGTCCCATCCCTGGAAGTGTCCAAGGCCAGGCTGGATGAGGCTTGGAGCAACCTGGTCTAGTGGAAGGTGTCCCTGCCCATGGCAGGGGGGTTGGAACTGGATGGGCTTTAAGGTCCCTTCCAACCTAAACCATTCTATGATTTTATGTTTCTATAATCCTAATGCAAGAGCTTGAAGATATTTTATTATGAATTTCCCACTTGCCAACTGTCTGGCAAAAGCAAAACTAAGCAAATTCTTGAGTTGAGGTGAAAATGCACATGGGAGCCCGAACTGCAGGATAGCTGTGAGATACACTTTCAGTTGGGCAAAGAAAAGGAAGGTCTCATTCCTATTTCTGCAACTGGGGCTTTGCTAAGGCAGCTCTCTGGGTTTTGTCCCTTTAACCTCCAAAATGACCTTTGCAACCCAGTTCCAACAGTTTTTAAGGTTTCTGTGGCAGTCTTTTTGGAAAATAAGACACTACTTAAAAAAAAAAAAATATATATATATATCCACTGAATTATCTCCCAGTTTATTACAGTGATAGCAGCAGACCGAGTTCACACTCACTATTTGTCAGCAAAATGCATAGGAACTGTTGAACAGAAATGGAAGGATGGAGGGGAATGTCTTATAATTGAGCTTTACTCAAGTCACGCACAGAGATTTCAGCACCACTGAAATCGGGTGTTTAAACTCACCAAACCCACTGACTTAAATTCATTCATGAACCATGAAATACCATAAATGCAAATGGAATTCCTCACTGGCCAAAATCTACACAAGTTAAATATCTTGCAGAGCAAGGGCCTGAGCAGTACAAAACTGAGGTCTTAATGTAGAAGCAATAGTGAAGGGAACAGTGTTATGCCAAGGACCAATTTATCATAGTAATAGCACGTAAGAGATCTACCAGATACTGGTAGATATTTTGCTGTATTGAATCAAACATATTGGCACTTTCAGCTGGAGAGAGGTAAAAGGAATAGAGCATCAGATTGCTTTTCAGTGCGCTGTCGTCTTCCCTTAAAAAGAACAAAGATTTTCTTGGCTTAAAAAAAGTGAGGTGGATTTTTTTTGCAACTGTTATTGAATTGCTTTGTCTCCTTTATACCTTCTCTGTAAGAAATCCTCAAAAGGAGGGGGTTTGTTATACCTTTTAATAAAACACCTTAAAACAAGCTGCTTCACAACGGTGCTGTAGTAAGAGCTGTTATAATGAACACTGAAATTGTGGTTTATTGTCATGGGGGATGGAGATAGCAAAATGTGAGTGCGAAGTGGATGCTATATTCCATAAGAAACAAATAAGGGAAGGTGGCTTCTATCTGTTCACAAGCATTGCAGTAATTCCTACCAAGGGCCAGTCATTTAGAAATCCTCTAGCAGGAGAGGCACGTGTGCCAAGAAAACCTTTCTGCACAGTTAGAGCCACAAGGTACAAACAGGGTCTGTAATTACCATTAGTAACCTTGCAACTTAGGAAACGACCAAAAAAACATCAGGAAATTGACTGAATTCCCACCAGATGAAGCTTTTTCTTTTCGTACAGAAAGGTACTGAAAAACTGAAATTCCTCCTACAGTTCATCAAAAATAGCCCTGTAAATTTGCACCATTCACATACACATTCCTCTATAGCAGTGCTTCAATTCCCAATTCATTCATGTCTCTATAAATTTAACTCTCCTCAGCCCTTTTCTTTCTCTGTCACTCACCTCTTGTAAGGAGACACTTTTCAACTAGAAAGGTCACCCCCAAAACACATAATGAATATTTATTTATATATATTTTTAAAGAAGAAACTGTTAGATTTAACTGACTTAAATAAGTTTCCAGCACCTCTCCATGGACACACAGTTCTTGTCATCTCATTTTTATGGCCCAATCCCCAGATGGTTTGGATACCTTGCCTTCAAGGCAGTTGTTTTGTCAGGGAATTTGCCTCATAGTGTTTCTGTGATAGATTATTATTTTTTATCTGCTACTCCTTGTGTCTTGATTTGACTTCTGCTACAGTTTCACCCGTGCCATCAACACCTCACGTTTTTCCTGACTTCTCTGGCACACGGCGAATACAAAGAATCACACTCGTCTCAGTTACATATTCAAACACCAGTTTCTTTCCGCCTGTAGCTCATGATTGCTCCTCATAATTTTAAAACCTTCCATAAACTTACAGGACCTGATATAAAAAACCCAAGGCTTCTAATATTGTCCTTTCCATCCCTTCACTCTTTTTCCCTCCATAAAAGTACAAAAGCTGCCTGCTCTGAACCAATTCTATTTGGAAAGGACTTTCTTGTCCTGCAGTACAGTGGATTTGGCTCAGTTTGATTTTTTCATCATACTGCTGTCTGCATAATGTATCGAATTTCACCTTATTTTTTTCATCAGGCCAATTAATGGCAATGGCCATTCTTATTTTTGTCAACCCTCTGAGGCTACAATCCTAGTTGGACCACAAGCTGGTTTGGAATACAATTCACAACAGCAGCATCCTTCAGGCTGTATTTACTCAACTCAGAAAAATCTCACTGACCCCAGAAAGGGTTACTCACATGCTAGATCCTGTAAAATCAGAATCCTTGATGTAGTTATATTTTTCAAAGATCTGGGATACTTCGCACATCCTTGCATCCATGTCAGGAAGCGGAACAAAAAAATCAGCTTTCTAGTTCTAGTGCAGTAGTGCAGTAAACACAATGCTTATTTGCAGCTCTTTTTATTTGGTTTTTGCTTTGGTTGGCTCCCAAATAATCCTTTTTATTATGTTTTATCCTTTATATCTATCCTTCTCATTCTCGGTTCTGTTGCTTTTTGTTGCTCTTTGGAGCTTTGATTAACCACACCAGCTTTGTGCTGCAGAATCGCACTCAATGAATGGCAAGGGGAATGATTTATTTTCTGAGTCACTGCTCAAAAGACAAACTTCCATCAATCAAAAACCAGACAAGAGAGTGTGACACCACAAAGCGATATGCTAGGAGGTGCTTACAGCAAAAGGGACAGGTGGTCTTTGATAGCTGACTTACATTGCAGGTCACTAATCACAGAGATTAGCAGCAAGGTGATAGACAGCGCCTGTTCTGGAAGGCAGCATGTCATATCATCCAATTTTCTGTCAAAATGTGAGGGTTTATGTGGTAGAGATAGCTTTATGTGTTTCCTATATAGTTATGGCAACAGGGTGATGAGAAAGCTGGAAAGTGAAATATCTTCTCTCTCTGAAAATGTGAGCATGAATCCTGGTGTGTTGATTCGGTCCACCTTTGTGCTGGAGGAGGCAAAGCAACTTCCCATACTCGTTTCTTTTCCTCTGCAAAACTGCCTATGCAAAAACGACATCATCTCACTTGGCAGGGCCTCTTTTCTGTCTTCTTAAAGTAGATTCTCATTCCACTGCTTAGGGCAATTTTTTTCTTTATTTTTTATTGCTGCTGCCCTTTCTAGAATGAGCACAGCCACAGAATACCGAGCAGCAAACTGGATTTTATTTCTGTCCTTTGGGCTCCACAAATCGAATCGTTAACTAAGACCTAATGCTGATAAGTAGTGAGCAAGTATCCTTTTCTTCAATTTATAGAGAAAGAGATGAGGCATGGGAAGTCAAAGTGACCTGCTTAAGGTGGTACAAGAATAAAGCAACAGAACTGAGAGGAGAGTCCTGATCTCCCAGGCAGTCTGATACTGAGCCCTGGATTTTTTGAGAATCAAATCACATAAGCACAGCAAAATAATTTATAAAATCTTGGCCAATGCATGTCTGAAATCTTTGTGTGAGAAGAGTATTATGAACTGCAGGTATTGTTAACAAGATGCTCTTTCATGTTTGGACAGTGCCCTTCAGTCAGAAAGACTGTGGTGCATGTACAACTGCAGTTGTGTCTGGCCAGTGAAATCCAATGGTGAATGATGAAAACTCCTCTTAGAGTCAAAAGAGAGACAGCTTTTCACCACGTTGTACATTAATCTTCTCCAAAACACCAGCAGATATTGGGGACAGACCAGCAATGTTATTTGGGAAGTTAGCTCCAAGTCAGGATCTTAATCTGCAAAGATGTTGTGAGTTCAGATGCTTAAAGACTTTATGGCTGTGGTCATTAATGTCTTAAACCAATTTAAGTCATCATTTGGTATTTAACATCCTATTTGAAACAATGCAGCCCACTGTGACCGTCCCACCACACTTCCAAATGCCTGGTTTGAGGCTCCGTATTCTGGTCTCATGACACAAAATGTTGAACATACATAGAAAATCTTACTTGGTCATTCCCATTTGTCCAGAAATATCTGTGATATTGCCTGCCATTCCACACCTAGTCTAAAGCAGAAATATAACATCGAATGTTCTGATGTATTCAGAAGATATTTAGGCATGTACCTAGGGGTGATTCAAATCAAATTTGTATTGCCAGGTGATCAGAGGCTGCAATGATCTGATCTTAGCAAATACACAACCATGGCTTAAACAGAGTGATGCTATTTACCAGGTTTCTGGGAGATACTTCTATAACATAAAGGACTCCTGTGTTTTTTATTAAACTTTAAGCTTCAGATTTATAACAGAGGTTCAAATCCCAGGAGGTCTTTGTAGGAAATAAATTAAGCTGTAGGTACAACATCCTCTCACATTTTTGGCAAAGGCTTTGGAAAGAAGCAGGCACAAGAGAGAAGAATGAAGGGTTGAGTTAACTCTGCTTGGCTTCAAACCAGTGCTCAAAGAAAGTAACAAAACCTCCCTTTTCAGGTCTCAACCACTAAGCCTTTCTTCTACTGGTAAGAGACTTGCTAGGCAATTGGTAATGTTCTGTCCAAAAGATGAGGTTTGTGACCTTTTCGTGAATAAATCTAACACTGCAATGAGCTGGAGGCCCAGAAAAGCTTGAAACGGTAATTGAGATTTGAAGTATGGCGGGAAAGCATGAAGGGGGCTGGAATGCAATTATCTCAATTATTTCTGGCTTGCAAACCCCTAAGTCTTCCCTCATGGGCCTCAGGCCTTTACCCTGAGCTAGGAGAAGATTTTTGAGGCCAGAAGTTAAAAAAAGCTTTCAAATAGTTTTTGACTAGTATAAGCGGTTTGCAGCTGCAGTCATCAGAACCCTACTCTGGCTTCCCCTGTAATGGAAATTACTCTGGAAATAATCTTGGTTTTATATTGAAATACTCTTTATGAGTCTATTTAGTCATCCTTGGATGAAGTCAGTTTTCTTCAGAACAGTCAGTCTAATAGATAATGCATAAAGATATTTAAAGAATAAATGCCAGAAGAGCCAGCCTGACAATGGTGACAGATTTAGGTTCTGATTTTTCCTGAGTCATTCTGTCAGAGTCAAGGTTTGGATGTGTGATGTGCCAGACATCCACAAATTGTGTGAAACCAGCCTGTGTATCAGTGAGTCCCAGAGAGAGAAAGAGCTGGTGGCATCAAATGTGGGTAGTCACTGAATTAAACCCAGTAAAGTATTCCCATTCTTCTTCCATCACCCACCATCTGCTGATTTGGGCTTTTACATGGGATAGAGGAGACAAAGATATAAGGTCTTAATCTGAATTAGAGAGAAACAAGTCTTGAATATATCTTAAACACCCCAGGTGAAAGCCCTAGGCACAGGCTTCCTCAGTCTTCTCGAGGGAGGTTTTTGTTCCAGAAAAGAAACACATAGTATGTTTGGTCTTCTGTAAAACAACAAAATGTATTTGATAATATGGGTAGATTTATATTGGATATCAGGAAGAAATTCTTCACAGAGAGGGTAGGGAGGCACTGGCAATCGTTGCCCATAGACGTTGAATGTCTCATCCCTGGAAGTGTTCAAGGCCAGGCTGGATGAGGCTTGGAGTAGCCTGGTCTAGTGGAAGGTGACTAGACCATGGGCAGGGGCTAGATGGTCTTTAAGGTCCTTTCCAACCCAAACCATTCTATGATTCTATGATAATATCTAGTCATCTCCTAAGACAATATGACTGGTACAAGGCTCACTCAGGGTGGTAATAAGACTTGTCCTGGGTAAGCTTTGTATCTAATTGTTAGTGGTCTGCCATGGACTACAAGGAACTTTCATTACAAAAAGGTAGCTCATGAAAAATGTAGCAAGAATCCCAAGACAATTGTCATGCACATCTTGTTTCATTCAACCTCTCTATCCCATCATTTGGTGAGGGAATATCCACGTCTAGATACACTCCTGTATCCCTGCTCCTCTGCCAAGTAAACTGAACAAAGAAACTGTGCATATTATTATCCCTGTATGGCCTGTATGCAACCATAGGAAAAGTTTGCATTTCTGTGAGCTTCTGGGCAAACCACAAAGAACAAAGGGCTCTTCTCCACATATATATATATAACAAAAAATGATATATTTACACAAAGCAGAACTATCAGTCTTGATAAGGCACCAAATGCTAGCTGAACTTTCTTTTACAAAGGAAAAAATATACAGGGTTGTGCTCAAATATTTGACCTGTACTGAACAACTTCATGCCTGTTGTGTGTCATGCAGTTGTGCCTAAGAGTTGACCATCCTGTAAAGATCTTCTGAAATCCTGCACAGGAGAATGATTGTACTGGGTCAGACCAAAGGACCATCAAGCCCTGTACCCTTTCTGTCAGTGGTGGGTGCTTTGGAAGAGCAGAATGGAAATGTGGTTGGGAACAGTGGTTTAAGGAATAAGGTTGGTCCTTCCCCTCGATACACTTCCAGAAGACCTGTTATTCAGCAAATTTCTTAGCTGCACCACTGGGTTTTACAGTCCTTCATGGGTCTGTCCTCAGAAAGTTTGTCTGATCCAACTGATATTTAAATATTTCTGGCCTTTGCAACATCCTGTGAGTAGTCCTCCAAAGTGATTATGTGTTGTGTGAAAAAGCACTTTTCTCCTTTAAACTCACTGACTGGTGTATAAAGGTCTTGTCTTTTCCATGGGGATATTGATGAGCTTACAGCCTTTGCCATAAAAACAAGGCTTTGAACTCATACGCACCCTCAGACGTACCTTATTTATCACTATTATGCATTATTTCTGTTCTCACAGAAGAGAACGACATGAAGGCTGGGACTGCTTTACAAAAGCAGGCATGCCTGCCTTTTCTCCCTGCAGTCACCACTGCAGGCTGTAATCCTGCCTCTGAAAACACTGACACTATCAGGAGTGGCTATGCTTGCTGCAGGAAAACTAGGAAACAGAAAACTGTTGGTAGATAAAGAGTAAAGCATAAACCTTGTCATGTATCTGTACCCCTTGGTAAAAGCATCACGTTGGTGTGCACCTCCTGTGTGAAACAGAGTTCAGAGCATATCTCGTTCAGATGCAGCCCAGTGTTTCAGCTGCTCACAGGCTGACAGCTCATATGGAAAGAGAAGTGTCATGTAAAACTTAAAATATATGACATTTTTTGGGGCCTGGTTGTGAAAATAATAGAATAATAGTTTATGCTTCCGATGGCTTTCACTACTGCATTGAATGGTTGGGGATGACAGTCTTCACTGAATTTGGAGGAACATACTCAAAGGTTCGCTCAAAAATCATTGCTAGGGATAGATTCATTTCATACCTGCCTGCTTATTAACACGATTTATATAGACACCATGCAAACCTCTGTGACAGAGAAATGCCTGCAGCAGAGGGAAGCTCTGTCCTAAACATGCAGGACAAACAGCATAAGGATATGAGTATTACCATCTCTCTTTTACAGGTAAGAACAAGTATCTTGCCCAGGTCACAGGATTCAAGTAACTAATACCCCAAACTCATACAGTATCAGTCACAAGGCCAACCTGTCCTTGTCTTACCACAATATCATGTGTAAAACTGTCCCTGCTCTTGTGGCAGATGCTGTGGTACTGGGTAATCTGTCCTTGCTTTCCTTCAGCAGGGAAAAGAAACAAGCCTGTTTTCTTGTTCTGATAAAATCCCCCAAAGAGTCAAACTTCAAAGTAAGTTTATTAAAATATGAATTATCTATAAAAAGACTGCAAAGGCCCATGAATTGATTTCTGATTTTCTATGGACTTATTTTAGGACTTCTCTGTGAGATAATCAGAGTGCATTGAGAGATGCTAGGGATTGATTAATCAGTATAACCCCTACTGTGTCCAAAGCTTAACTTTCAATTACACATCAAGCTTATGCAGTAGGCAGTATATTTTTCTTAGGTAAAATGCCTATGGGGGGGAAAATAGAGAGATAAAAACAGTAACTTGGAAATAGAAAATAATCACAATTTGCTTTTTTCTTAAACAAAGGGCTCCCTCATTGCAATAGCAATGAGGGGTACCACGTCTAAGAAGAAATTTTAAGCAGATGTAATCCCTCTTACAGAGAACTCCATCCCACATCCCCACAAATCATCATCTGCTTGACATAAACTACACTCTGGCAAGAGGACTTACACCTGATTTCTGGGTTTCAGCTCAGTGCTGACGTACAGGGTATGAACCTCCAAAACAGACCTTGAATCACCCTAGCTCAGCTGAAAATATAAAACATTGCATTTACATTATCCTTGCAAACTTTTGCTTTCCAACTTGCCAAAAATATCAGAATAACAGGAGGGATTATTTTTTTTACTTTTGTTGTTTTGGTGTTTTTTGGTTTTTGGTTGTGGGTTTTTTTTTACCATAGTAAAAGCTCAGAAGGTAAAATTTAGATTCTGATTTTATGATTCAATTGTAAATCTGCATGGTGGGGTGAACAGGATACCCATATAAGTAGAATTTGTCTCACCTATGTTTTAATATAAATCCTGCAAACACCTACAGCCAAACTAGCCACACTTGATTACTTCTACAATTAGTGAAGGAAAAAAAGCCATTTCTAGGGTAAGATTAATTTAAAAATATTTTAAACATCTATTGCAGAATAGATAAATTATTACCTGGAAGTGGCTCTTTATTAATTCCAAGGGCATCCTAGCTTGAATCATTCAGGAGTAGGAGTCTAGATTTGCTTGGATTAACTACACTGCAAAGTTCTTCATTCATGTTGTTGCATGACCACGATTTCTTAATGATTTAGCCATTCAAACAGGTACATCTGTACCTCTCCTATACTCCAGGCAGAAGAGACAGGCAGAAAGGAGGTGACCTGAGCAAGGTCACGGAGGAAATGAGTGGCAGAGACTGCACAAACCCCAGCTCCTGTTTGCAATTCCGAAGCCTGTTTGCTGGAGCTCTTGGATTCTGTTCCAGTATTCATGAAAACCAAATATTTTTTTACATTTTTCAGTAGATAAAATGCTAAGTAAGAGATTAAGGGGTTTATCCAAGTCCAATCTAGAAATTAAATTATGCATTATTGGTACTAAGGCCACTAATTTAGTGACTAAGTGATAAGTTGTTCGATTTGCCATAGGAAAACATCTTGTATATGACTTTCTGTGGCAAAACAGAATGACTTACTAAGCCATTGTTATAAAGAAGAGGAATCTTTTAATCATTTAACAAAATGAGTGGAAAGGCTCACTGGTCTGCTGAAGGAGACCTTTGCTACCATGCTCAGGAATCCAGCTTGAAGAATATTCCACAAAAGGAAATTGTGGGAAGAAAAGGGAAAAGCAAATAAAGGAGTTAGGGAGGGGAGAAGGCAATGGACAATGTAAATGGCTTTTCTTAGCCATACCTTTAATGAGTAGTTAGACCAAAGATTATAAGTAATTGAATGAGCTCTCAGTCAACAAAAGATGCAAATAGATTGTAAAGCAGAGTAGGATTACATTAATTTACACTAAACCAAGAGTAATTAGTTAGTGTTTGTGCAGTGCTTAGAAAGCAGAAAGTGCTATAAAAATTTCAGTTATTACTATTTGTTTCAAACATGCAACAAACATAATCTTTTATATATCTTACAAGTTAAAAGATGAAAAAGCAAAAATCAGAAACAAGACTCCACCATTTAACGGAGACACAGCAGAGTGTGTTCTGGAAAACAGAGTCTTGTGCAGTGTCTACCCCTGCATCATGATGTTTTCAGCTGAAGTCATAAGGTGACATTTATCTCTCGAAAGTCTGTCCTCTGGAAAATGAAAATGTCCAGGGATCTGGACAGGCTGGATCCATATGTCGAGGCCACTGTATGAGGTTCAGCAAGGGCAAGTGCCAGGTCCTGCTCCTGGGCCACAACAACTTCCTGCAACACTACAGGCTTGGGGATGAGGGGCTGGAAAGCTGCCTGTCACAAAAGGACCTGAGGGTGTTGGTCGATAGCAGCTGAATATGAGCCAGCAGTGTGCACAGGTGAGCAAGAAGGCCAACGGCCTCCTGGCCTGTATCAGGAACAGGGTGGCCAGCAGGACCAGGGCAGGGATTGTCTGCCTGTACTGGGCACCGGTGAGGCTGCACCTCAAATCCTGTGGTCAGTTTTGGGCCCCTCACTGCAAGAAAGACACTGGGGGGCTGGAGCATGTGTGGAGATGGGAACGGAGCTGGGGAAGGGTCTGAAGCACAAGTCCTGTGAGGAGCGGCTGAGAAGGCTGGGGGTGTTCAGCCTGGAGAAGAGGAGGCTGAGGGAGGAGGCTTATCGCTCCCTACAACTCCCTGAAAGGAGGGTGCAGAGGGGTGAGGGTTAGTCTTTTTTTCTGCCAAGTGACAAGCGATGGGACAAGAAGAAATGGCCTCAATTTGTGCCAGGAGAGGTTTAGAGCGGATATTAGGGACAATGTCTTCCCAGAAAGGGCTGTCAGGCATTGGAAAAGGCTGCCCAGGGAGGTGGTGGAGTCACCATCCCTGGAGGGATTTAAAATATGTATTGATGATGTGCTTAGGACAATGGTTTAGTGGTGGACTTGGCACGGTTGAACATGATGATCTTAAAGGTCTTTTCCAACCTAAAAGATTCTATGATTCTATAAAAACAAAACCCCACTCAAGACACCAAAGCTAGATGCTTATCATGAGGGCACTATCCTTGCAGTGTATTGTTTGCACTTCTGACCTTGCACAAGGTCAAAAGACAAGAGAATTTAAAAGATCAAAGCCATGGGTTTAAGTAGCAGGTAAACCATCTTCAACTTGGACAACACAATCATTCCTGAGGTGGAGAGATAGTTACGTCCACTGCTGAGAAGCAGGAGTCTGGGAAGGAGCACTAGTTTCTCTTATGCCTAGCTGTACCACTAATTTATTGTGTGATCCTGGACAAGGCATTTAACCTTTTGGGCTCATTTTATGAAAAACAGATATATTCATTCTTAGCTGTTTCACAGTCAAGCAGAGTCTTGTTTGATGTTTTTAAACATGTAATTTCAATAAATAATCCATGAGACATGCATCGCTACCAAGAAGATGACTGAGAGAGTCTAGGAGCCTAACAAGAAACTTATTAGGTGAGATCCTACAGTTTCAGGATGGATTCTGAGCCACAACATGCTAATGATTTGCAAGGATTACTAGGCTCATCAGAATCGTGGACATAAAAGAACCCTAAAGTAAAATACTTATCTGCTTTTTTTGTGATAAATTCTTACACCCAATTTCCTTCCTACCTTGGCACACTCTTGGCACAGAAGAATGATACATAGCGAAGGTCCAATCACTTTGTGTGCTTTAAAAATGGCAAAGGATAATTCAATTTAAAAAGTATTTTATATGAAAGAAATATTTTGCCAGGATATGAGCTAATAAAAACCTATATTTAGTGTTCATGGTTTTCAAAGCAGTATACAAATATTAATTTATTAGCTAACAGTCCTATCTGTAAAGAATGAAGTGGGACAGAATGAGACAGAGGAGACAGCAACCTCCTCAGTCATAAGCTCCTGAGGCCAAATATCTCATGGTACATATCACTTCCCAAGTGAAGCTGGATCAATGCTTATATCTGCTGGATGGTGAAATCTGCAGGAAATCAAATTTGATAAGAAACATTTAAACATAACTTTGTTTTTACGAAAGTTCAGACACAGGGTTTGAAAAAGCCAACCTCAGTGGAAAAATGGTTTCACATTTCAACTTTTTTGAGGACAAATGTGGCTTGAGATGTTCCCTCCTGCTAGGGCTCAGCCACCCTGCCGTTTGCTGCCTCCCTGGGCATACTGCTGCAGCTGTTAGTAAAACCATACCATAAGTGGATCAGGGAAACAGTCTGGAAATAAAAAGAAAAAGAGCCCTTATCTTCCAAACCCTTACCTTTTCATTTTTTTTTTTTTTTTTTTACCTAACCCAACTTCGATTGGGCTAGATTAAAATCAACCTGGTTTTATAGTGTGATTTCACAAGTAGTTGCACTGACACAGGCAAGAGGGGAATACACGGTGGTGGGAAGAAACACAGACCGGGAAAACATTTCTCCATCATCTGAACTGGAAGATGAAACCATACCCATGTTAGGTCATGGCATGCAATATCTCGCCTGATCTAAAAATCTCTATTTGTATCCAGTTTTCAAGCAGTAGAACCAGAGGTTCCTAATGACCTTTCTTTTCCAGCTCTATCCCTTACCACCCATGATCAGATGAACATTTTGTAACTCTGAGAGATAATAGTGCTCCATTTCTGCCAACAGAACTGCTGCTGCTTCACGAAAGCTGCCTTGCTGAAACCCCTCTGCTTCATGTCCACACCTCATCCATTTCCCCTTGCTTACAGATTGAAATTTTCTGTCTTTAGCTGGAATTTCTGTTCATACTTTAGTCTTTCTGCCATGTCTTTGCCACACTGTTTTCAAGAAAAGTTGAAAACTGTTGAAAGCAAAACAGCTAAACACAAGTCAGCATTTTCTTCCCCTTTTTCTTCTCTTTTATTTCAGTAGCAATTATTGATATCCCATATAGGAGAAATGAATGTAAAAAAATAAATAAATTAGATCTTCCCTACTGCCTTGGAGCTTTTTGTTTTGTAAATCATGCTGCATGTAAGCTATATTTTAAGAAAAAACAAAATACATTTTTCTGCCTGTATTTCTGACTGGTGAGCAGTGAATTTCTTGTGTCATCTGCTGACTGGCATTGGGTTTTACACCAGCAATGGCTTCTGTGAAGCCTCTGTCTGATCCAAAGCCCATTAAATTACATGGAAGTATTTTCCATTCATTTTGCTTGGGGAGTAAAATGGGGCTTTATAAGCTCAGCTCCCTGCACAAAACCTTTAATGTTCACATTTATGGTATGGGCTGCACTGTGTCATATTTCAGCCTTCAAAAGTGTCAGTGCTGAGGATGAAAAGGAATAAAATTAAGAAATTGGAGTCTTTTGGATGTCTCCTTTCCAGACTGAGCCAAAATGAACCTGTGAAGAAACATATAAGAAAGCATATTCATCATTTTTTCAGATGTAACTTGTGACCTTGGGAGCTTATGATTTGCAACGATCCCCCTGAGGACATTCAAGGGAACCTGGGTTTGATGGAGCAGGTATTTCTCCAAAATTAGGCTACTTTCTGTCATTATAAGCGTAGTGCCTGGTATGATTAAGGCATTTTTGAAATTTTCATTCCATAATTATATGTAGCTGGGGTCCAGGGCAGCCTCATGTTCAAGCTGTCACTAAACACGTTCAATGCCACGTTGGGTCATTAAACTTATAAACAGGTTGAACCTAAACACTGGGGCCTGTGCATTTAAGCTGATTTCTTGGGTAGGTAAAGAGATATTTATATTTTCATTTAGCTTGAGTTATACCAGCACCTGCCACTCGCTCTAAACAGAGCAGTTAACCCATAACTCCCTCTGTCAA
This sequence comes from Rhynochetos jubatus, assembly GCA_027574665.1. Classification (NCBI taxonomy): domain Eukaryota; kingdom Metazoa; phylum Chordata; class Aves; order Eurypygiformes; family Rhynochetidae; genus Rhynochetos; species Rhynochetos jubatus. Next base: position 130,429,312 of record CM050649.1, on the reverse strand, counting down.
CTCCTGTTGACGGAAAGCAAAGCAGATAAATTAATGGCTCCCCTGAGAGGAGTGAACGGAGAAGACTCATGTAAACAAATCCCTTACAAAATACAACTGTATTAATGGGAATGGAAATGAAAGAGAACACACCTCTCCCCATCCTTGATAGGCACAGCAAACACCCACAACGAGGCTAAAGGTGGGGAACATACACCAGAGACTTGGCAGCTCTTGCAATTGCAATTAGTGCACCCCTAAAACAGATGAAAATGTTTCGGCCCTGCTCATGCCAATGGCTGGGGGTGCCTTTGGAGCTTCCTTGAAGCGTGCGGATGTGTAAATATGACCCTTGCCCCTCCCCACGGGGATTCACACAAAGTCCTGCTGATGCACCTCACAAAAAGGAATTACAGCGAAAGGAGGTGGAATATGTGATTCCTTTAAAAAACTGGTTTGCTCTTAGGGAAACACAGAGGCTGATCCTTGCTCTTTGGCTCCTTCCCTCATCTGAGGGTGGGTTCAGTATCTTCAGCCACTCAGTCCCAGATGTACTGGGGACATGGCGCTGTGACATAAACTGAAGAACATATCCATTATTTCCTCTGTCAAGGGATAATACTGAGACACTTAGATATTCTGATGATGGCAATCTTATAAAAAGCCAAAGCTGGAGGTAAGATGATTGGGTTGTAGTCTGGGGATGAATCTAATTAAGTAAATGAATCCACTTCCACCCTGCCCCATTTCTCTGAGCTTCCTCTCTCAACTCTGTTTCTCACCTTTTCGCTGTGATGGGAAACTGAATTTTACTTGCTTTTCCTGTGACTGTTCTTGAGTGGTCCTGGGCACCACAAGGTTATTGCACTTTGTGATATTTTGAGGCAGAGAAATGTTTGCATAGACAAAAAATTAAAGCAAAAACCTTCCTTAGCTCATGCTGGCTGCTCATTTTTACCCATGCATGCCTCCTTCCTTGAGATAATACAAAAATCTGGTATAAAATGATTGCAGAATTGAAAATAAATTAAATGCATCTTTGCAGCCTGGTTCACTGCCGCACGGTGAGACCGGATGTAGGGCGGCCAGGATCTGCTGCTGGCCAAAGCTATGGGTTGAGAGAGGATTTATGGGAGACAATAGTGCTGTGTTTAGGTTAAAGGCAGGTCCCACGTCCCTGTTATCCTGCTGTCCCAGCCAGGATTGCACCATAACTCCTGTCTGCTCTGCATCCCCAGATGTTGCAACATCTGGATGGAAAGGGTGTGAAGATTTTAGCCAGACTGGAGGATCTTAAGCATCTTTTTTACCTCCCTCGCACCTCAGCTCATCCAGGAATGTGGAGGAGAAGCCCATAGCTGAGCTTTCTCAACTGAGCTGAGCTTGTGTTAGGCTACAGATTGTAATTCAGGGAAGGATGTGTGTGAGGGGGGGATGAGTACAGCATCAAAGCAAGGAGATGTAAATGGAAATCTTATTCACATGTGTTTTACCTCCTACCTTGGCATGATTTAGTGTCTGTGCATTGGCTTGGGCTGAAGCCAATGAGTCAAACAACATTCTACGGGTAATTATATGCTTAATGGAAACAAGCAGAGGTCTCCATGGCCTAGATTTGGAGAGGATTGTTTCTTAAGTAGTTGCCTCTGAGGAAAAGGGAGGAGGCCAACATGTGAAGGGGGTAAAGTGACATTGGAAGGTCACCAGTCAGGGTGGGAAGACATGGTCCAGGGGCTCTGGTCTGCTCCCCAGGCCACTCTAACAGCAGACAGTGGCTACTTTATTTACCTCAGCTAGTAAATAAAGAACAAGAAGTTGCACTGAGTAGACACCTTGCCCAGCTGAGGGCCTGCCAGCTTCATGGTGACATCAGTGCCAAAAGCAGAGACGAGGAGTGTGACAGCTGTGATGTGGTGACATAGGGCATTTCCATCCCAGCCTAGTTTTCCACAACACCCTTTCTTCTCGAGGTTAATGGTCCTATAAGAGCAGCAGCAATAAATAAATGTGCCTACCCTAGAGCTTCATTGGTGTAAAGCCCAGCATTATCATTCAATTTATCAACCCTGCATAAGCTGGGTTGGTACGAGAATGGCAGGTGTGAGCCCCCTTCCACCTTCCCTTCCACCACTATGCCTGCTGCAGAAACAGCAGAAGAGGGGGCAGTGACCTGGTCTTGGTAATATTTTAAGCCCCTGAGTTCATGTTGCTGTGCAAAACTGCTCTTGACGGGAAGGCAGTCAAGGGGATGGGGTGTTAGGGTCATGGGGAGAGATCCTGGCCTAAGGAGAACATGCCTGTAGCTCTCTTGTTTCATTCTTTTCAGCTCAAATTTGCTGAAGCATCTCAGAGTGGGGAGCTGTTTCATGGGGGAAAGAAGAGAGAAGGTTTGGACCACATATCTAACTCCAGGATTTTGGAAATAAGGTAGGGTAGGGGAAGGGGCAGAGGTGATGGTGGGATCCCAGCGTTGGGCTCAGGGTCAGGTCAATGCTTTCTTCTACAGGACTGCAGAGGGAAAAACATTCTTGGAGGGTGTTTAAATGGCATATTATGTCAATATTAGTAGTTAGCCTATTAGTAGTGTCCCTTCCTTAGCCAACAGCTCCCACCCCTTTACTGGACTATGCTTACATTTTATAAACTGGTGTGAGAAATATAGCAGCTTTCCAGTTGGTTCTATATAGGCAAAGGCTGAAATTAAAACATTTCACAAAGACAGAAAAATGGGCTCAGTAATTTGTAAGTTTGGAAACACATTTTTTGTAAATAACAAACAAGCAAGCAAACAGCAACAAAAGCTGTTTTGATGGTTACATTTAACAAGAATACTGATAATGTGTTGGTCCTCAACCAGGTTTTTCAACAATCTAATCTAGGAACAGCTCAACTGAAATTGGAGATACAAAGGAGCGATCTACACTGGTAAATTAAATTTTTTATTACAGTAAATAACAGTCTGGGACTGTTCCCTTATACTGAGGCCAACTGACATGGAGAAGCCTTGAAGTATATGATAAACCCTCTGAGTATCCAAAACAGGGTGGCTCTACTCTTCTTTTTGGGACTGATCTCTGGCCCATGATGATGCATGAACCACGATCAGAAATTGTTTGTCCCAGGTCAAATAATTGCCAGGAACCTCTATTAATTGTTATTTAGCTGTTATTTAACTCCTTCGTATTGCTTAATTAACTAGCACAGACAGAGCCAACACTGCAGCTGGCCAAACTGTAAGGAAACAGGTACCTCCCTATTTACAGTAATGTTCAGATTATTTTGTAAAAGAATATGTGCTCCTTGTTTTGATTTTAAGATAATTATGCAAGCCATGAAATCAGTGTGATATCCTGCTCTTTAACCCACGCTAGCATTGCCTTATGTGCATTGCAGACACCTTGGAAGAACTAGCTGTTGGTAGTCTCACAGCTGGCAGGCTTGAATGTAACAATAATTGGGACCTTGGATTTGGTTTGTGGAAGGAAATCCCTGCTCCTTTCCTCCCAAGATTGTTGAGCAGTGCAATTTTTTTTTTCAGTGTTCAATTTAATTTTCTTTCTTCCTTATTTTTTTTTTTTTTTTAAGAGTAAAAAGAGCAAATGAAATGGAACTGATCTTTCATTAAAGTCCATTGTTGGAGCAGATATTATTTAGAGCAGGTTGTCTAGGAGTGAAGGCAGTACCAGCCAGAGAGGAAATGCTGCCAGGTTGCCCTCCCGACTCTAATCTCCGATTTCAAGCTATTACATGAAGCCCTGCAAATCAACAAACAATGTGAACAATAATGAAGGGGTGTTTAAGAAAGAAAGATGCCATTTGGGGAGATTACTGGATGTGAATGCTATCTCTCCCAGCTCTTGGCAAAGAGTGAATTGGAATTGCATTGTCATCAAATCAAATATTCCTAAAGCACCCCTAGGGATTGTTTTGCAATTTTGTTAATATTTTAAAAGCATCCCTTGATCTCACCCATGCCTGCATGCAGCTATGATTTCGTTGTGTTGAAACAGATGTCTTTTTTTTTTCTCTCTCTCCCTTCTTCCCTCTCTACCTTCAACTTCAAGTTTTCACCTTAATAAGGTGAATTATGAACAACTGATTTTGAAGCCCATGAGCATGTATAATCCACCAGGAGACAAGACACTTTAATACTGCCATGGTTGCAGAATTGGCCTTTTTTGCCAATGCTGGTCAGCCATGAATATAAAAATTCTCAGAAGACAAACAACAACAACAAAAAAAAGACAAACAAAAACCTTCTGTCAGGGACAGAAACACGGACAGCGGTTCAGAACAGCTCAGTGGCCTGATTCTGAAAACCTGTCTCCAGGCCAAATTCACAACATTACCTTAAATTTCCTATATATTACCCATAACTCTCTTTTTGGAATTAAAGCTGAATAAGCAACTATTGGAGGGGAGTATGAATGAATGAATGAATGAATGAATGAATGAATGAATGAATGAATGAATGAATGAATGAATGAAAGCCTGTTTTTTTTTGTATATTTTTCTATGAAAAAAATGCTTAGCAGAGACGTAACAAGATCAAGACAATCTACCTCAGCAGTATTTATGCTGCTGTTTATCTTCAGGATGCTTGACACAGAGGTGGGCTCTCCCTGAAGGCCAGGGCTGTGACTTTACTTGACATCCGTAAAGTGCCATCCATCAAGTAAATTAATCATGAATCACAAGATGATAGAAAGTGTGGGCAAAGCAGGTCAAATGCTCTGGCCCTGGCCAAAGAGCAGGCAGCTAAGCAGTTCTATTCCTAGCAATGACCCATGCTCCTACCTATCCATCACCATAAAAAGGACTAGCTTGTTTTCTGGCTAAGCCCTTTCCACTTATGAGGTTCTATTTGTTTTTGTCAATTTTGTGGTTGTCAGATGTGGATATCACACCAAGGTAAACAGAAAGGTAGAATAATTAAAGCACCGTGCACACAGTAGTAGTAAAAGTTTCCTTGTCAAGCTGTCCATGTTATAAATAAAAATGTCTTAGTGAAGAAGCCTATGAAATGACCACAGATGGTGTGTTGGAAAGCAGACCTCCAGTTACAGTGGGGGGAGCAGAGGCAAAGAGGGAGAAGGTTGAGGGAGAAACCCATGTGGTGAATAACTCGATGCCTCAGCTGGCAGCAGAACCAGGAATTGAATGGAGGTCTTCTGATTTCCAGTCCAGACCTAGTCTAAGTCTTGCAGTTAGGCTAGTCTCAACTTTGAAATGTTTATGCTTTTCTGTCACAGTGGGGGAAGCATTATCGGCTGGAGAGCACATTTTTATCTCAAGTTTGTAGGCTTAACAGCTAAAATCCCTTCCTCCCTCCCCTTGCCACATGTCTTGGCTTTTTTCCTTCCTAGTTAAGTGTATTCAAATATGCAGATGCTTCAATGAAATCAAGAGTGGATATTTCAATGGTGACTTCACCTGCTCCTTCTAAATTTGACTATTAAGCCATTTTCTTTCTTTAACTGTCTCTTAAATAAAACAGAGCTGAATTGTTGGACATTTCTTTTTGTATGTATTGCTTTTAAGGCCTCATTTAATATGTAGACTCCAGACAGCAATTGTCAGACACACGTTTTGCCTCTCTTGAAAGACACCAGTTTGACAACAGAAGACTGGGCAACTTCCTACGCTGGAAGCAGCCTGATTCACAGAGTGAAATAACTGCTGCTATTTCAGATTGGATTATCTCTACAGAGCATCTTAAGACAAACTATGTCTTATGGGAGGCACCTGCACACTGTCTTTGTTGTGGGGACCCTCTATGCATGGTGATGGTCCACAGTTCTCTTGGAGAGAAGATTGGACATGGTGGTCCCAGGACAATGTTGGAAGGTCCTTCCTGCAGAGCTCAAACCTCAGAAGGAAACTTTTTCACATCATCTAAAGAGAGAAGTTTAACCAGAGGCAGAAGGTGCCTGCTTGTGTGGCAGGCACAGAGAGATAGTGAGACACATGCTAAGCAAGGGACGAGAAGGACAAATCTTCAATGGCTGTGGACCCTTTATAGTGGCCATGGAGTTTACCTTTCCAAATCAAGAGAATCAGCCTCCAGAATAATGAAAGGAGCAAACAGGACTTGAAGGTGCATAGGAGCTTAAAGAAATTTGGTGTGCTCCAGGATCTGAAATGTAAACAGGAGAAAAATTTGTTGTTGGGTCTGTAGGAGGGTATAAATGTTGAAGAAATGAAGGAAGAGAGTGGCATGGTGGAAAAAATACACAGCAGAATTGCAAGATGTTTATCAGGAGCATCTGTTTCTTTAAGGCTCAAGCAGCTTGAGGCTGGCAAGCCCTGATAACCACTTGTGAGCTGGCTGATAAATGGGTCAGATGCGTTCTGTCACGCTTGGCTGGGGATGCTGGCCATGAAACAGAGAGGGGATTTGCGTGGAGTAGAAGGTCCATGTAGCCCATGCTGTTTGTGTCACTGCTTTGTGAGTCATTGCTGAAGATAAGAAATAGGACCTTGAAGAAGAGCCTGGAAAAGGCTGTGCAGTGGAGATAATCCATCTATGCCTGCTGCAATATGATGTTCTTCAAACTTCCCTTACATTACGTCCTGAGCCACTGAAATGCATGTGGAAGAGTGATAGCAGGGTACTAATCCAATGATCATATCTTCTTAATTATAGCAGAAATATTACAGATGATCTTTTTATTGCCTTAAAACAACAACAGCCACAAAATCTAGTTTCATCTGTTAGCTTAAGGTGAGGATGAGGGTGCACAAATTCCAGAGTTTGTTTTGTGAATAAAAGAAAGAATTGAAGGAGACTGAGCTTGTCATGTCATATTAAAAGCTCTGAGTTCAGGGGAAGTTGGCTTAATCCATTCAGAAAGCTTTGTTGTCTTGTCCAAGATCAGTAAAAGTTGACCTAATCCTAACTCAGTTCAACTGAGTCCTAGCGATCCCAGTGCAATGCGTGTAAATCCAGGTCCTATTACTAATACAATTATAATGGTTTAATTCTCTCATTATAGCCCAATACCAACAAAGAGCTTCCTGAAATTCTGCTTTTACCATCCATACCTGTAAAAGAGGAGGTAATCTCAATAGCAGACCAGAATCAAGGACTGCTCATTCCTGTATATGTGCTCCATGGTGCAGAGCACAGGTTGTGGTTGTTCTTCTTCTCCATGAATTGTGCCCTATCTTTCTCTCTCCCAAAGACAATTGCACCTCCACACTTCCCGCACTATTGCCTGTTGATGGGTATGATTTCTTTTATGAGGAATGTGAGTTTTCATCCCTTCAGGCTGAAGGACAGAGTACACCAAGGTCTACTGGTTCTCAGCAGATATCCCAGCTGCTCCACAGCATTTAAAAATAAACTGTGATGGCAGAGTGAGGGGAGTTCACTCCCTGTGTTACAGTCCTGAGTCACAGTCAAGCTACAGGATGTGAGCAATTGTAACAGTGGTGGTGTTGCTTCCTACATCTGATGTAAGGTGTTCCTGGCAGGGCAGATGGGAAAGGCAAAGTGTCCTCTTCTGTTCAATTCACAGACCTGGTAGCATCACTAACTCTTTACAGTTTCATTAGTACCTCCTACAGCAGGGAAGTGTGTGTCTTTGCATGACTCTGCTACGAGCAGGCTTAGAGTGTGTTATATATCCCTAGGTGGTTACCAAAAATATATCAATATGCTGAAGAGAGTGTGTGTGGAGGAAAGCATAAAGGGAATGGGTAAAACGAACTGATCTATTAAACATCTGCAATAAATGCATGCAGATTGGCAAGCAGTGGAGACAAAGGGGTTATAAAAGTACATAGAAATCTGAAGGATTCAGCCATCAAGGCAAAGCAAAAAGGAATGGATATCAGTGCTACTAGTTAATTCAAAAGAAGAATATCTGATTAAGGAAAAGAAAATTTCTGATTAATAGAATGAAATATTTTCCTAATGATCAGACCCCTTAGGGAAGTAGAATTAAAAAAAAAAAAATTCAAACATCTGAAACTGAACCTCCCAAAGCACTACAGAAACACAGTGTTGTATATAAATGAGCAGCCTTGTGTTGGATTGGGAATGGAATAGATTCTCTTCCACTTCTTAGGTCTACTGTACTGGATAATTCACAGTGGAGGTAGATAAATCTATATGAATGATTGCAAAAGCTTGTCTCTGCTCCTCAGTACCCCAAACCAGGCAGATGTGGGCCATGGTCCTAACCACTTCACCACCACCCTGTACTGTAAGGGAAAAAGAAAGTTCTTTCCATTTAATGGAGATCCATACCCCTATCACAAAGCTGCAGTACCCTCCTTACAACCTAAACGTAATTCATTGACCCAAAGAAAGCCTGAATTCATAGTCTTGGCATTAGAAGGATTGATCTTCTGTAAGGAAAACCTCTGGAGTTGCAGAACTGCTGTACAAGCCTCCTCCTCCCTGAAACATCTGCTTGTTATTTGTATGGAGCGTGGGCCAGATTCCTTACTCAATAGCAATCCCTGGCAGTTTGTAATGGGCCCTAAATAATCCTTAACTTATCGCAACAGCTGTTGGAAGGCAGCCCAGGAGGGCGGTTGAGATGATAGCTTGACTGAAGGCAGGAGATGCTTCTCATAGCAGGTTTGACAGAGAGGAGAATCAGAGCCACCAAGTAACATCACTAAGCTTCAAAATATCCCAGTGTTCTTGCTTTTGTGAGGCATATTCATTGGAGATCTGGAAGCTGTCAGCTTGTTCCAGCTTTGTAGTACCTCCAGGGACGAAGCAAACACTGACTACGAAGATGTGCAGCTCTAACTGCAGCAATTCAATAGCAACAGTGAGACAGGGCGAGCAGACCTACCAGAGGACACCAGAACGGAGTGACTTTTAATTGACAGATGTGCACTGCTTAGTGTTAGTGAAGACAATGAAATTTCACATTCATGAGCATTAGTGCAGACTTTATCTGATCTACAGTACGTCTGTGCCTTAAATTGCCTCTAGAGCACAGCTGGGTGTTAATCCCCTTTTCATGTTATACCCCTCTCTGGCAACGAATACACTTGTCAATTAAAATATGTTCTTTGAAGTTATTTCATGTTTTCCAGAGTAAAGAACTGTGAAGTCTCACTGTGACCCAGGATTAATTAAGAAGGGCCAAATTTGATCTCATTTATAGGAGTGTAAATGTGTTGTAACTCTACTCCCAACCTAGGAAGAGAAGACATTTACTCTTGGTTTTTTATTTGGTTTTTTATTTTTTTTTTTTAATGAGCTTTGGCCAGGAAAAGAGGAGGCAGCTTTACCCTTCAGCTAGTGCTCTACGGACTCCATCTTCCTGTGGACTTCAGTGTTGTACAGCTACAAATACTTCTTTTTAAATACACCCACCTGAGACAAGTTATCCAGATAACCACAACATGTCATCTGAAATAATTACAGCAAAATGAAAATGTATCTGTTTACCCTCTATCTTTGAAGAAGTGTTACATCTCTGGATCATGTCTGCCCTAAAAATCTTTCCATAGATCGGTGTGAGATGGACACAGTTGAAAATCACATGTCCTTGTATTGTGATTTGTGCTTTAATTACATATGCCATGCCAAAACGGGATGCAATCAATTCTTCATATCTGGTAACTATGTGTTTTATGATGAGATGTGATTTAAAATGACCATGACTATATGTTGTCTCCTGGAGAAGCATGCAAGATCCAACATTCAGGGTGGTTCTGTAATGGCATGAAAGTTCTCACGGCACACTGGAGACAGTCATAGACAAGCCAGTTCAGCATCAGATGTACCAGCCTCTGCACTGAAGACCCAGCCTCTGCATTGAAGACCCAATTCCTCAGATGCAGGAGTTTCCTACCTACTGAAAAGATTCATGATCACCTCCATTTCAGTAGTGATGGCAACCAGATACTCCACATTTGGCTATGGGTGGGGTTTGCATGTGGAAAGCATGCTGCACACGCAAAACTTAAATGTGGCGTGGAAATATTTCATGAGCAGATTTGCGGGAGCAATTAAAGACACACCTTGACAAGCTCGCTAGTGTGCTACCAAGAGACCTGGAGAACATTTGAAGGAAAGAAGGATGTAAGAGATACTTCCCTCAAAACTAGTAAAAAGAGAGGACAACAAAGGCCCATCTGATGATCAAACTAGATTCATTAAGTAATTGAACTGTCTCCAGTCACTGGAAAGGGCTGGGAGAAGCTGTCTGGGAGCAGGGAGAGCAGGGAGGAGAGCAAAGCCATGCATCTGGTGAAGGCAAATGCAAATGGAAGCCATTGCTTGCCATTCCTATATGTTTTACATCATTTAACGAAGCAAATGAGCATAGGAGAGGGAAAGTGGTAAAAAAAGGTTGATAGTATTTTACAGTAGAAGTTCAGTTATACAGCACTGTTCTCTCAACAACATAGAAGGAAAAACACTGAAAAAATAAATCACCAGCCAAGCGTATGGACGTATTCCTCGACTATTTTATTAATCCACCCTCATCTATTTTTAGCTTGATAGTGTGATCCACAGCAGTTGATTAAACTGTAGAGAGTGGTAATTTGTTCAGCTAATGTGAAGTAAATGAAAGATAAGCAGACATGAGTCTTGCAAAATTTGATATAATAATCCCTAACTCGGTGTGCCTTCTTCAAAACATTAAAGAAGTATCATCACACTTCCATATTGAACTACCACCAGGTATTGCCGAGAGATGGAAATGAATAGAAGGATTAGAAGGATCGGGGATCTCCTTAGGAATATATTTGAAAAACAAAGTACATCAAGCAGCTTCATTCACTTTTGCATTAGGCCTGTGTTTATACAATTAAATTTTTGCTGCTATAGGAGGGTTGTAAATGTAAATGATTTCATTTAGTATTCATGTTGCTTTCACAATTGTATTTTACTGCAATGAAACAGTAAGATAAAAAATCCAAACATGGATGAGAAAAAATAAAAACAATAAACTTTATTTGCTATCTAGTTCTTTGAGTGACACTCTTGAATACTTTAATGCTATTTACTGATAGAGTCATGTGGCATTAATTCCACCAGTGTAAGTGGAAACAGGATCTAGCCCCCTGTTATAGGAAGTTTGTGTATATTACTTTTTAAATGGAAGCTGGTGGAAGAAAAATCAGTCCACTGTGTTACTTCAGATTTATTTCCAATGGGTTTCAGCACTTAAAAGTGCTTCTAAAATTATGTTAACTGAAACTGAAGTAGAACCCTGTTGAGTACACTCATGGTACAGCAGCTACAATCATGAGGCTTAGAGAACTGTGTTTCACAGATGTACACAGCCTTGATGTCTCTAGTGCCCATGTAACATTCTCCCTCCTTCTCTCCCCACATGATTTCTTCTCTTCACTCATTTTTCTTTTTGTTTTTTATTTTATTACAAGGGAGAGGGCAGGGAAAACACAGCAATTGACTCTCACAGAGCTGCATCGTGGCGAGACAAATCTCAGAGGCGGTCAAGGCTCAAAGGCAGTACTGCGCTTGCTGGGAAGCCTGTGTCTTTTAGCCTTCTGCTCTCTATTATTTCTTGATGAGCACTCATCAGTATTGCCTTTGGGAAGAGAAAAGAAGAAGGAAGGGAAACAAGGGTCTGGTCTTTTTGTGTCCATTGGGCTCCCTCACTGTACGTATCTTAAGCAGCAAGTTCCATAGTAGTAGAAATGCAATAACTTCTTTGTAATATTTCTTTACGTCAAGAAGCAATTCACAATCAACACTGCTCTTTTTTACAATAACAACCTGCTTTCTGAAACCCAAGAACCGCTTCTTAAAGCCTGTCTCTATTCCTTCCCTACAGCAAGTGTCTGTCATCAGTTCTTCCTAAGAAGGCCCTATTTAAATCCTTCCCCTGACCCTACACTCACTCTGTGCTTTTATATGCTATTTTATTACCTGACTTAGGTTGTCAGCCAGAGCTTTGAAAAAGACAGGGGCACCCAGGTAAGTGACCTGTTGCACTCTGCCACTACCTTGGGCAAGCCAATGGCAAATGAATGCTGTTAAAAAGCTGTATTTGCCAATATTTAATAGCGTATGTTATATAAATGTCACTGTGACTGCTGCTCACTGGCATGGGAATAGTCTGTTTAAACTATATCCAAGTAGTAATAATGAAATGGACAAGAACTTTCCCAAGTTTGAAGATAGCACAAAATGAAAGGGGAAAAGCAAAAAAAAACCCAGGAATTTGTCTCAGAAAGTTGCAACAGAGGTTAAATGGTTCCATTTTCATGAAGGGCAGCCTCCAAAAGTTTGGGAAACAGTAAGTCAGGCCAGAAGTTTTTATTTGGAAACATGATAACTGAGACACTTCAAATGTCAAACTACCACGCAGAGTACTAAAACACAGCCAATGAAATGAAGAGTTAGACAGCACTGTGCTCAGGAAATATGTGCTTTTCCTTAGTGTAGCAAACACCCAAGATGTGAGACTGCAAAATATCTTCTTAGCAGCTGGATCTCCACTGAAGGTTCTCTAAAATTGGCCATGAGACATTAAGCTTTGTGAGATGCTGAGGCTCTCTCCAGTTCCCATTGACTGAGATACAGTTTTCCTGGCCACAGAATAGGATCTGAGCACTGAACTTGATGGAGCACAGATTCGCAAAGCAAAAAGCAGGAGAAACACTGAAATATAAAGGAGTTGGAAAACACATTCACCTACAAAATCCTGGGACAGATCTGATCACTCACAGAATCAGGCAGGGCTCCTTGGGAGAAAAAGGACAGCATCCTGGCAAAACAAACTCTGCAGGGTTTGCAAAGCTTTTGTTCTGTTACATGCAACTTAATTGTTGGGTTCTTCTCTAACTTGCATTTCTGAGTCACTTGTTTTTAATTAAGCCTCTAATTGCCACATTTTCTTGGATCTTGTTATTGTGTCCCTGAAAGCACCATCTATGTTTGGATGTTACTTCCTACTGTTCTTATCCTGAAGAAAAAAGCTGTGTTGTGAATGTATCCAACTCCACCTCTTTCTGACTTGATCAGGAGAACTGACTGTTGAGTGTGAACTGACCACAACCCGTTTTGTCTCCTTCTGTCATGATATATCACCCTTTCTAAAGGTACGTCTTGGCCAGATCCCAGACTCCTAGGATCCAATATACCATCAGTGCAGACATTTATAGTAATCTTGAATGCCAGAAAGTTATGGAAAAGCATAGGTTTTATTTGACAAAAGAGTCAGGTGCACTGGAGCTAATTCCCTACTAGTACACTACCTTATTTCATGGTTTCTGCCAAGGATAGGCAGTTTTCATTCCCTTTGAGAGCTAGGTGGAAGCTTTACCATCAAATGCTGGATGAACAATGCACTGAACCCACTAAAGACGACCACTTTGGGAACAATCCTGCCTCCTTTCCTGCTGCACATCCTCTCCTGGAGAATGACTGTCCATTTCTAGCACCCTGCGGAATCTTATCACAACATCCCAGCCTTTAACACTACAACCGTGCTGATCCAAACACTGCCTTGGGTTGCTGTCTAGAAGGAAAAGAGCAGCTCTGAAAGGAAAAAACAAACATTAAAAAAACCATGCTGGAAAAAACCAGAATTTTTTATTTGCTCTTGTCTGTGTAAGATGTGGGCTGGTTTGGATTTACACACTGGCAAAACCAGCAGCAACACACGGGTCAGGGGATGAACATGTTATAAGGGAACACAGAAATAAGTTCCTTGTTTTCCTCTGGCACCACTTTGCAGCCACATCACCGTAGGGTACATGATCCTGTGGAGTACAGAGCAGTAGAGATTTGGGTCCCTGGAGCCCAGGGCTGGGAAAGGACCTTTGTCTGGTCTAGAGATGGATGAAACACAGCATGGAAGAATATAAAACACAACAAAACATAAGGACAAACATAGGTGGGCTTAGACAAAGGACTTGTGGTTGCTTCCTTCTCACCTTCACTCTCATGACTGCATGGAAAATAAAAACAGTTGTGGCTATAAATAGAGCCACCGAGGAAGGAGGACAAATCCTGCATCATTCATGAACACGAGTCTCAGGCGTTCTGCCAGAGCATAACTTAAACATTTGCTTACATCAAAGTGGAGCACGATCAAAAACTGTGGGCTTCCCTCAAGGCTTTCAGTCAAAAGAGAAACAGAAAAAGAAATACACTTTACCTCTGTTTCTAGATGCATTGTATAAATGAAAATTAGTGTAAACAGTCTGGAGATAACTAAATATTAAATGCACACAACTTATATAGCTTGAAGGAAAACAGTAATTGGTTAAACTCACGAGAGAGCGGAAACTCCACACTCTATTGTTTTATTCTTTAGCAAGCACAGAAAGAATTGGATAAAAAAGAGCTACAGCACCATTCATAGGTCATCATTATCACCCTGAGTACCAGAAAGGACTGCCTTCGTGTCTAGGCCCCTACAGTCACAGGCAATTATATCAAATGCTAAGACACACCTAAATTAAGGCACTCAGTTGAGGTATTCATCTTTCCCCCCAGGGATCAACGTAGCCCACATCAGACACAGCAACCCCACCCCAAAGATGTCTGATTTGGCAGGAAGGCTCGTAATGCAAACACTGAGTTACTCAGCAACAAACCCAAGCCCTTGCCCACACAACATCCAGGAGCACAAGTCGTAAATCACTCCTCTAGACAGTATAACAATGCTAAGACCTTCAGTACCTATAACCACAAGAGGTAAAATCTACACTGGGCCACAGATAAAAACCAGGGCAGACTAAGGGCATGGCTAGTGTTGTAAATCCCCTGTAAGGCTGGGAAATATATTGTGAAAAGAGCTCAGTGGACCACCCGCCATCTTTTTGAGAGAAGCTTTGTCATCCCTGCTAAGATGACCCAGGGAAAATTCTTTCCCAACCCTGAATCTGGGAGATTCTCGGTGCCCGTAGCACACCAGACTGCTCTGCCAGAGATGCAATCTTCAGTCAATCAGTTAATCCAGTTAATGAGCTGCAAACTTAAGGATAGGATGTCACCAGAGAGCCCAGACTACTTGCTTTTATCCCTGGGGTGATGCTGTCTACGGTCTTGAGCAGCCTTCATGTCTGAATTCAAACCTTTTCCTACTCATCTTATGTATTCTTCAAGGCCAGATATGTGTCTTATTGTAAGTTTGTGCAGTGCTGAGCACAACCAAGCTTTGGTGTAACCACAATGCATATCTGCTAGGCTAAAAGTAAAAATTCCCACTGGATTCAGCAGGGCACTGTGCAGCAAAATTGCTCCTTAAGACCTCCTAGTTCCTACTAAAATCTGAAGGAGGAAGAAAGGGTGTTGGGGAATACCTCAGATCCTACACCACGTCACCAAATACTGGAGTAAGAATATTTCTAAGGCGTAATTCCCATCATGGAGAAGTCAGAAAATTACTTATAATTTCTGAGTGGACCTCATCTCCAGAGTAGTTGGGTGGGATTCAGATCCTCCAGTTTACACATCAAGAAGTTGTGTGTTTTTATGTGAGGTATGCTCAGACTGAAGACTGTTTAGAGTGGAACAGGAACTTTCATCAGAGGAATAATTTCATTAAGAAATAGGCAACTGAAGTCAGACTTGGACAGGTTTTAAATGTTGTTGATTAGAGGAGCTAAAGTTTTTGGGTATGATGCGTGAAGATACCAGCAGGTCTCTGTTTCCTGAGCCAGCTCTCCATCTTCGTGATACAAGCTCAGGTGCATGCAGCTCCTTGGATGTGTGTTTTTGTTCCTTCCCAGATGAGGACTAAAGTGTCACTAAATTTGTCTGGTTTTTTTGTGAACTTTAAAGAACCATAAGCATTCTTCTGTTAAAAATATTTTTTCCAATATTTGATAAAAATTCCTGTCTCTAACCATTTATTTTTCACTTGTAAACCTGTCCACCCCCAATGTGTGAGCAACTCATATGAAAAATCTCTGAGGATCTTTTTAAATAAAAGTCAGTATAGTACATACAGGATAACAATCCTTATGGCTGGAAGTCTAGCCAGCAATATCAGCTTCTTCAAAGGGACAGGATTCAGCCTTATTGTAAATCATTCTTGCTCATGATCAGTCTATAGATGTTTACATTGTGCTCTCAGGTCACTGTGCAATCAGATACTCCTCACATATTTGCAAATCCCTGATGGACTTTGCCACTGTTCCCCATTTAAATGGTTCAGTCTAACAGGTTATAATCATCAAAGTTTGCTGCAATGCCAGAGATGCAATTTATAAGCTAGTATAGCATGCAAGTTTTCTGCCCCCACAGCCAGAAAATAACGAGTACTATAATGATCTCTCTATCATGTATGAGGCCCAGAGAAATGAATTACCTTGTCTGTCAAGTAAGGAGTAATGCTTATTACTTCCAATACTTTTCTCTACTGGATTTCCCCCCATTTAATCTGCATATTTTATACCACCTATACATAGATAAACATTATTTTTAATAATAAAGCAACTAGCCAGTAACCTCCAGCTAGTCTTACTCAACAAATTAAAAATAAAGCAGAATATAAATTCCTTGCATGTGTTAAATTGAAATATATCTGATTTATATTCTTGTGTTAAAGCAGATCTCTCAAGGTTTCTAAGCTCCAGCATTGTTGTTACCAGGGAAAGCATAATATGATAGTCTCGTTCCTAAGTTTAAGAATGTGGAGGGTTTTCTTGCCTTTTAGAGATGTATTATTAATGTCTCCTCATGAATCTACAGCTCCATATAAACACATGTAAGTAGCAAGGAAGAAAAGGTGTCTGTCCAATGGAAATGGAGATATAAATTTAGAGTAAATCAGTACGGGAAATGAAGGTTGGGCAATAGGAAGATGACAGGAATTGTGCAAAGAAAGAGAAATTAAAGCAATAAATTTTGAAGGACAAGAAAGCTGAAAATTTGCGCAGCGCTGTGAAGGTAAAGACAACAGGGTTGAACTTAATCATCAAGAAGACTTCCCTATCTACTGATGAGAAGCAATTAAAAAAAACCCAGCTAGTATTTATGTGAAGACAACTCTGCAAAGGCAGAAGAGATGAGATGAAATACCAGTTGTGACAAAGACATCCAAGACTCAATCTAGTAAAGAGTCCAAGTATTCAAATAAAATCTATCACTGATAGATGAAATAGTAATTGAAAGTGATTACGGTGATACCAGCATCTTCCCTTCCCTGTGTCCCACCCTGCTGACAGTTACACATAGCTCTGGTCCAGCCAGTGCAATCCATACATATAATCAATGAGATTTGGCACTGTGTAGAATTTTCTAATTCCTGCTCATTTGAGCAGTTGTCGATTGTGAGTGGGAATAGCATCTTTGAGTTTCTGGGATAGAGTAGATGAAACAATGCAGGTCCCAGGATGGTGCGAATCATGACTGGTAAGCATGCAAAGAAGCTACACCAGAAGCTACTATTCAGCTAAAAGGAAGTATTTCTTTTATATAAAAAAAGTAGTGCCACAAATAAACTACCACACTGCAAATTTCAGATTTCTTTGAATCACAAGAAGGGAACTGCAGGTGGACTTGGTGTTTCTTCCTCATTGAAATCCCTCTGAGAGAGGGATTCCCCGAGATACCTGCTTCGGATGCCAACTCTGCATGCAGACTGTGCAATATTCAAAGCATTTCTGCATCTCTCTTTGGAAGAATTCCTGTGAGACCTATTCTTTCACTGCAATAACTGCCCATTTTCCTGCTCTGTGTCCTGGCTGAGCACTGAGGATGAAGAGACAGGTTGGTTCCCAAGCTGACAAACAGGAAATCAGATTCAGGAGTCCTGACCTAAGTGTTTATCATTTGGACTTGATTTCTTGGCCATGGTAGTAAAGATTTAGAACACAAGTGCAAATAAAGAAAATCCTCGTATTATGTTTACCTTTCATTTTTTATTAGTCCAGTTCAGAAGTGAAAGTGCATCAAGGCAATAAAGATGCGCATTTAAAGTACAGTGGAAGTCATTATATGTCATTTCATGGAGGAGGAGGTAAATTGGACCGAAGTCAACCTCACTAACCAAACAACTTACTGTGCTGGAAGAATCTTGCTCTTGGTCCTATCTTTAATGAATCTCTGCCTGGAGTTTAATCATGCCCTATCACGATTATTCACTCTGTATCAGTAATGCTCAGAGCTAGGCCATGTTTGTCCAAACCTATGACATTAGTTATATTTTCTTATCTGATCTGGCTTAAAAAACATTGAACTTGACACAAAGTGACTAATTCCTCATTTTCACTGCCATGTAATTATTATTCCACATTCAATTTTCATTCCTTATTACAGATATATTTTACAGTGGTTATAATAATGTACAAATAAAAATTTAGTTGGATCAATATAAAAAACATATTTTCCAGTTAACCATACCTATAATTTTCTTTTGCTTTCTCTACCTAAGTCAGTGGATACCTGAAAAAACAATGCAATATCTCTGTGAAACTAAAGTAAATTGACTTCCAAAGCTGCGGAATTGCCAATGAAAATGAGATTTTAAGAACTAATGAATAAGTAAGCCATTGTTACTTAAAAATTAAGCTTACTCATATGAAGCTCTACAAAGCCCTGTCAATAACCTCTCCTAATAACTACCTACTTCTATGAGAATATGATGATCATAGAGAGCTGGTGATAAATAATAGCCGGTTTTCTTTTCCGCCGCAATGCCGTTACTCACCCATATTTATAACATGCCATTTACTGAAATGTGCATGTTTATAGGCTCTCTGGAAAAGTCTGATAAGGACAGTGATTGGTGATGGGCTACGCTCCAAACGGCTGGTGCTCAAACTTCGTTTTCCCATTGATGCTGGCTTTCAGTGAAGCTGGAGCGGAGTGCTCTGCATCCTTCAGCAGTTCATTTTCTGTGCTCTCCTTCAGCAACGTGGCAGTGGGCGTGAAAGGAATGCAAAGTCACCCTCTCGTGCGCTGCCCTTCGGCTTCATTATTTACTTTACACTCTTCTACCTGAATACATCAGAAAAGGCTCTTTTTAAGACTTTTCCCTCCCTGCCTGCTTTTTGCAGGAGCCTGCTGTGTTGCAGTGTTACTCTAATTTAAGCTGGTGGGAGGGCATACTCGATGGTTTCACCAGGTGCTGAGCTGGAGGGGTCTCCTCATTGCCATGTTCTGAAAAGCTTCATTATTTTTTCCCCTTTTTCCAATACCCAACCCTGCCAGCCTTTAGCATGGCAACTCTTTAATTGCAGACCAGGCTTAACTCAAATTCTTATTGAAAGCATTTTTAGCCAGTTTCAGAGTTGCTTTTCAGTTACAAGGGCTGAATGGTAGCTTCAACAGCATATGCATCTCCAGCTTAACAAAAAGGGTGCATAAAGGATGTAAGAAAGGGCTTTGTTGTGCTTTCAAAGCTTGCCTGTAAAACTTCAGCTTCTGCCAGTGCTGCGGGAATTTTTCCAGAGTAAGAAATAGCCTAAATAGCTATGCCAGTGATGGCTAATACAGTGAACAAGAAATAATTATTGGGAATTAACTCATTATAACTTCAGCATAAGGATATTATGGAGGGTCTACTGAAAGGAAACAGCAGAAACCCAGCCTGAAACTTATGTCAGATCTGCCAAACTTTGGAAAGCTGGACCGAGAGCTGAAACAAAAGCCATGCTGGTATTACGCTCTGCTGATAACATCCTTCCATCAGTTGTGTGGCCCTGAAACAACCTTATCAGACGGTCGTTTGTCTAAAACAAATTTAGAGCAATCTACCATATGTAATTTACAGCCGTGGCTTGACAACATACTGCAGTTATCCCCAGCAGACACAACTGTTTACATTTTATACACATAATTGGGTCTGGTTCAGTAAGATTTTTCATTGGTGTGTCTGCCAAAATTATTAAGCTATTAGTACACGCTGAATTAGTGCCAAGCAAAATATTTGCCAATAAAAATGGCCTTATCTGTATAAATGCCAAAAAGGTTTGTGGTTTTTTTTGGGGGGGAGGTGTATTTTTAAGACTCTACTCCATATAGATATATGTCTATGTAAATGTTTAACAAAGCTGTGACTTGGCATTGATGTAGCATATTACATCAAGATAGCCCAGTGTTTGGGCGTGGCCCATGGGATCATGTCTCGTCTGCCGCATTTTCTGGTGTCACCACAGACGAGTCATTTAATGTCCAGTAGTAAAGCCCATGGAGGAACCTTCTTCCTAAACCGTTTCCTAGAAAGGTGTGGAGGACTAGCCATCATATCCATACTGAACTTGTGGGGAATGAGGGTCCTCAAGCTGACATTCAGTCCCCAGCATGCAAATCTCAGCCCACCCTTTAAACATGAACCTGCAACATTATGCAGTTCCGATCATCACATCCACTCTGGTATTCATCTTTCTGTCTAGATCCCCAAAATGAAATTTAAATTCACATTCAATTTTCACTACCTACAAGGAATTAAAGAAGCTCAGCTACTTGATTTTTTTTTTTTTTAACACGCAGTTTTGGAAATGTCAATGCTTGTTGGTTTTGTGACTGGTCACAGGGATCAACAGAAAAAAGCCATTTTTTTTTACTGGGAGTTAGACATTTTTTCAGTACTATCTGCAGCACCAACACCAATTCAGGAAAATGCTTTCTCGAAACCACTTACCCACACTGCATCTCAGCTTCCCAAATGAAGAGGAGGTGTGCTATGTTATTTAAAAATGTTTCTTTTAAAATCTTGTGGAGAGGAAAATAGTTTGTAAGTGGTAACTTTTCAGGAAAATTTTCTCCCACATCCTCAGGAAATAGGTTATTTGCTGTAACATTCTCAGCTCTTCTCATTCAGAGCATCAAAAAGTAAGTCCCTCAAACTCTCCTACTCCTTACGCTCTCCCCTTCCCCACAGCCCATCCATGGGAAGTAAAGAATCAACTGAACTCTCACAAACTTAAATAGGAGTCAGTGTGGCTTAAATTTATGGGGAACAGAGCTGATCATTAATATTGAGCCTCCTGTGAGGTTAAAGAGCAATGACAAGATAAGGAACAAAGGCACAAGCTTTACTCTTCAATGTAATTGCACATAAAAGATGGACACTTGTATTTATTTTGGTTAGAAGATACATAATCAACACAGGAAAGGTAGACTACAGAGCCTGCAAAGCTGTGTGACAACATGATAACATCAGACCTCAGTTCAAACAATAAAAATGGTATAAATGTTCCACCCACATTAAAATGTCTGCAGTATAGCTATTTACATGGGGTTTACAGGTGCAATTCATCTTATCCTAATGTACACATATAAAATACGTCACCTAAATAGCTCTGCAGAAATCTATTTCCCTTTTTTGACTCTACGTGAAATCCAGGGTGACTAGCCACAGTGTGGATGTCTGCACTGCAGAGAGCTCAAAAATAAGGCAAGGAAAATTCTACCTCTATGAATTGCCAAGTGCTTTTTGAAATCTGCTGAATTCTTAGGGTCTCAAAACTTTGATGGAATTTGTAAGCATTCAACAGGACCATGGGAATTATTCAAAGTCTGGAAAGATCAACATGTCAGTATTGTATTATTTGATTAAACTAAAAGAAATATTCAGTTTTCACACCTTTAGATCGTGTGTTTTCCTGGGATGAACATACAAATGTATGAAATACAGGAATCCAAACACAAGTTTAAGTCCTCCATGTTTTTAAAGAGAACACTGAGAAAAGCACAGATTTTCATATAATCATATACTGAGCTTTTCACTGCTTTTTGTTTGCCTTTTGGTTTGCCTTTTTTAAGATAATCTACAGCGAGTTGTGCCAATTCTCCACTCTTCGGATGACATCACCTTAAAGCCATCAGGCATGAAAGGACAACAAGTCAGTTTTGATCTCACCTTCTCTCTATTTGAAATAGGGCTTTTATCTTAATGTTCTCAAGTTGTGTCCTGCTGTGATTAATACACCCATTGGCCATTCCCTACCTATAGTTTTTTAATCAATCAAAGTGCAACACTCATCAAGAAGCCTTGAGGTTAATTTTAACTGATTTTTCCATACGTTAACCAAGAGATGGCATTCCTGTAGTACTGACTGTGCAGCTGCACAGTGTAAGGTGGCTGACTTTGTCTTGAGGAAGGCAAAAAACAGTTGGACTCATTGATCTTAATGGTCTTTGCCAACCTAAATGATGATTCGATGAAGACTCCAAGGCGGTGTTCACACCTGCATAGCCTTTGGGCAATGTAGGGTTCAGCTGCATCTCAACCTACCTGGCTGATGCGTCTAGGCAAGGAGATAGTTTGGCCTGGATTTCCTCCATTAATTGGTGCAGACAGAAGAAAAACTCCTGAGGGTGGTTTCCTCATTAGGACCCATGAATCTCCTCTGGAGGTGTCTGTATCTGGAGGAAGCCCAGGGGTTGTAGAAAATGGGATTTATCTCACAAGACAGTTGCCTCTTGCTAGTTTTCTCTAGACTCCCCTTATGTATAGGGAATAGACAGAAAGTTAGGCTTTTGCGCTCAATTTAGCTGCCCTGTTTTATATGTTCACTGAAGGTGAGAGGAACTGGCCATTTAAAATGTCTTTTACTTTCTGAATTTTATAAGACACATTTAGGGTAGTTTAGGTGAGCTGAATACTGCCTCAAATAGGATTAAGTGAGGTAATTCCAGGCTGTAACTCTTCTATTCATTATTTTACTGTATTGTGAAAATGGAAATTCATTGTTTCTTCTAATCAGAAAGGGTTTATTAAAATCTTATGAAAAAAATCCAGTTATAAGGATTCTATAAGAAAAAGAAACATGGGACAGTTTTGCAGGAATGGACTGCTCTGACATTGTTGTCCTATGCATTACATCCCTACTCCTGAACACATCCCTCTCCTCTTGCTCAGTTCCCAAGGGCTGTGCAGCTACTCTGAGAAAGTACATACACACCCCTCCGTGCAAGGGATGACAATCCCTTATCATTTCCACCTTTCCTCCCTGACAACTGCTGACCATGAAGGGAGCAACCCTCAAAAAGGAACAGGCTTTATTTTATGTTGGGTTTTTTTTTTTCACATCCGTAGAGAATAAAGCCCTCCACCTGCTATTGTGCAGCTGAGGTTCTAATCTCTGGTACCAGCGTGGCTGCTGGGAGCTGACCCTCAAGCAAGAGAAAGCGGGGTCAGGCACGCATGGGACAGGACGGCTGTGCTGATGTGACAGACACACACACATCTCTACAGCACCAGTAGAAATACTCCCAGTTGTTAACTGCTGTGCAAAATTGGTTTCTTCACCCATAGGCAGCATCTCTGGACTGCGTTCAGCATACTGGTATGTATAGAAATGGGAGTAAAATTTATTTCACTTGATTTTTCTATGGAAGTACATGGTCAATCACCTTTATTTTTATATTTAATGATCAGCCATAATGAGGTGACAACTAATCCCAAGGGATAACTCCACATGTCAGTGTTGACTCCAGCTATTGGTGGGACTGATAAAGGAAACAGAATACAATCCTGCCCCGCAGGCTCTGCAGCCAGTGATAATCTGATACTGAGTACTACTTATTAGCTGCTTTTCCATGTGTTTTCTTTGATTAGGAGTCCAGGCCCTAAATACCCATTTGCTCACATTATCAGTAAAACTGTGTAAGGCCGTTTGGAGACCAAGCAAGCAAATGCTTCCAGACCCCTCTGCAGTTCTTATTTTGTTGGCCAGAACTCATTTGTCTGCAGCACATTCAGGTGACAAGCCTGAGAAAAGTCACCTTCACCTTACGCAAACAGCCAGGCATTAAATGGACTCAGAAGGTGCTGCACATCCACAGCGTTTTGATGATTACCAGGGGCCTCCGCTCTCCTGGCAATTAAGCCTGAAATATTGTGACAGCCGCCACTGGGGACTGAGTGAGGGACGGCAGAAGCTGAACGTTGGAGCATCAGAAGTGAAGGTAAAGAGCCAGCACTGTGGGGCTGTCGGTGGTTAGATCGTTTTACTGTGGAAAATGGTGAGACAGGAGCTTAACATCAGCTGGAAAATTACCTCAGTTTTCTTATCTGTAAAATTGGTGTAATTCTATTTGCCTTTCTCCAATGTACCACAGTGCTTTTGGTTTACTAATGGTTTTGGGTGCTTCAGGCTCCTTAGGAAATATGAAATACCCAAGCAGTGATGGAAGAGTTGTGATCACAGCTGCACCCTGCAGCATACAATGTGTATCTGATCCATATAGGATGCTAATGGCAGTTTGGAGAGGAAAAGCAAGTCCTAAAGAGATATTTTTCTGAATTACAGAAGACTATAAGGGTGTAGTGGAGATTGAAAGAATTTCAAATGAGGCATCAAACCAAACTTTATCTGGTTTAGTTATAAAAATCCCAAGGAATCTTTAATGGGAATGAAAGTGTTGAGGTTATCCCTTGAGTTAATTATAAATTCGTTCATTATTTATGTAATATTCTGAGCTACCTAAAGCTTTCATTCACACATGTGGTTCTTCACTTAAAAGGGTGATTTTCTTCAGCATGTGTTGTGTAGCACTCCTAACATAGGTCAATTTTAATAATGGGTGCACCCACACATGTCGAGATATTGGGATGGACTCAGCGAACCACCTAACATGTCTGTTTGTAAAGAACTCTCAGGCTCATTAAATGATTTTGGATGAGGATGGATGTTTTGGACTGTAGGGTGTGCCCCATGAAGACAGATCTACCTCAGAAAAAATAAATCTATCCAGTGATGGGTGTGCTGGTTTTGCCTGGGATGGAGTTAAATTTCTCCACAGCAGCTGGTATGGTGCTATGCTTGTCTTCCTAAGTAACCGTTCTTTGTGATGGAGCCCTGCTTTCATGGAGATGGCTGAATATTGGCCTGCTGATGGGAAGTGGTGAATGAATTCCTTATTTAATTTTGCTTGTGCACGTGGCTTTTGCTTTGTCTGTTAAACTGTCTTTATCCCAATCCACGAGGTTTTGCAGTTTTACCCTTCCAATTCTCTCCGTTCCATATGGGTGAGTGAGCAGTTGTGTAAGGGTTACCTACCTACCAGGGCTAAACCGTAACAATGGGTTAACCTCAAAAATGCCGTATTTCACAGTAACAATGATTTCAATCTTGAAACACCATAAAGACACAGAAGTTTTCTGATGGTCAGGCACATAGTCACAGGCAAGGATTTTATCCCTTTTCTCCAGTTAGTATAACCTGTAACACTTGTCATCTGAAGACCTTACCAGCATCTACCTACAAACCTGTTCCCATTATTGCTTACTAAGATATGCCTTGCTTTGGGTTTTTATTAGATGTATATGCACACACATATCTGCTGAAAGGAAGGGGGTCTTCCAAAGTTCAGAGTATCGTAGAGTAAATTAGGTTGGAGGGAACCTTTGGAGACCATCTAGTCCAACCTCCTGCTCACCGAAGGGCTAAGTTTGAAGTTGGATGTAATTGGAGAATTAGATCAAGTGGCTCAGGGCCTCACCCAAACCAGTTTTTAATATTTCCAAGGACTAAGTTTCCCCCTGTGTCAGTGTTTGAATAAATTCATTGTGAAAATTAATTTCCTAATCTCTAAAATTTTCCCTGTTGCAATGTGGACCAGAATGAACCTCAGGATACTTCAATTTATTTCCTTCAAAGGCTTTCTCTATGAGACTGTGAGAGTACAAATCTCCCTCAGACCACACTCCCCACTTGCAAAATAGAAATAACATTCCTTAACAGACATACTTTTCTGTCCAGTTTCTCTATACAGAACGAAAGTATTTGGGAATGGGAAGTCCAACGTTTAGTGCAAAAGGTCTCTGATATAACTCACACCACGAAATAATTCCATACTAAAAAATGCTAAATGATCACAGTGATGAGAAAAAGATATAACAGAAGCTTCTTTAGATGCTTCTGCTTCCAGGAAATTTGGGTACTGGAAACCTTCAGAAATTTACAAGTACATTCAAATCCACAAGGGCAATATTCAGTTTGAGTTTTGAAAGAAGGTTTTAGACATATTTTTTGTAAAACCTAGCTTCTGTATCAGATAAAAGCCCCTGAGAAATCACTCATGTCTCCACACTGATATAATTTCAAAATGCCACACACGAAGCACTCCAACATCATTAACTGGTGTGCAATGTTGATTTTCACACTGCAGATTTGATTGAAAACAGGAGTTTATCAGTGAAATGCTGAAATAGCCTTGAATATGGGAAAGTGAATGAGTATAATTGCTGATGGGTTCTCTTTATTATCAAGGAGTCTTGATTATAGCTTCATAGACTTAAATTATGGCAAATCTAGGACAAGATCAATTTAGTAGCTAAGCAAATATTTATATGAAGCTGGAGATTGGCATATATTGATCAGTTTATAAGGAGCATAATTCGCTTTGCAAAATTCATTGGCACTGAACATTGCTCTTTCTACTATGCACTTCCTCAACAGCAAGGAGCTGCAAGTCATGACGAAAAAAGAAAACACAATTTGGGAAGTCACAAGGGCTCATCCTAGTAAAATGCAGCTCTGAACCCAAGCCAGTGGTTCACCAAGGACCACCCTTTAGATGGACACTGATTAATGCTGGGGTATGTATTGTAAATAAATTGCTAACCAGCTCATGTAGCAAGTTAGAAATCCTGCTTGAAGGAAAAGAAAGCATTCAGAGTATCTATCAGAGCCTAATTTGTCAAGCTGGCAATTGTCCATGGGTAACATCACCCAGAGCAGAGCATCAACTGCAACATCCCGAGTCTCCCAGCATTCATGAGAGATCTCCTTGATATAAAGTCGAAGACTGTTTCTAACTTGTGGGATGAAGAAGGATCCTTGGGAAATGATGACCCTTCCCAACAAAGGCTGCTTTTGTTGGAGGAAAAGGCGGGTGTGGGGGCAGGGAAGAGAAGAGGCCAGATTACCTTTTGTTGCATTTGACAGTTGAAAAGGCCCTGGTGAATAATTACCCTTAAAACTAACAAACAGGAGAAAGAAAGAAAGAAAAAAAGAAAGGCAGAAAAAGAGAAAGAAAAAAACTCCTTGACCCCTCCCTGTACACAATAGCTCCCTTTGAAATAAAAACAAAATAAAAATAACTTGTAGGGGAAAAGAATAACTTAATTTGACTTTCCTTTCTGGTTTTGGCAAGTGTATACACACACACACATATATACAATTAGAAAGCTCCCACTGTCACATTCATCTTCAACTTTTCTAGGCTCGATCCATTCGGGAGCAAATCTTATGCAATATAATATCAAGGGAAAGAGCAGCAGCAAAAAGAGCACCCTTGCTTGAAGGCCCCATTGTTTTAGTCACAAAAGAATGAGTCCTGGTGAGCAGCAGTTGTCATCTGTTTTGCATACTCTTTATTTTGCTCTTAATTGGCATTATGTGGAAACTTATCTAGAAGGCCATGGGAACCAAAAGGCATCCCTTGCCGCCTCCTTCATTGAACAAGCAGAACCCAATTAAAGCACAATTATCTCTATTTTACTATTAGCATCCTCATCTAACAGATAGACACAGAGAGGAGAAGCATTATTAGTCGGAGAACGGCTACTTTTTCTTATGACAATTCTTGTAAAGATCATAAAGAAAATAAAGGAGGCACAAGCTGGCCAGGTTTTGCTGAGGTTAAGTGCAGTGGTTTTTTAAAATATTTGATCTGTGTTTCTGTATGATTTTCTAAATACGTTTCTTTTCAGCAGGGAGTAACTGAGCTAAGATTCAAAATGCACTCGTGGAGTTTGGATGCAAGCCTGGAAAAATAAAGGAGATGACCAAGGAAAAAGAGGAAAAAAAGACACAGGTGTCTTCCGTGAAAGCCCAAGCTGTCTCAAGCTGCCATGACCTTGACAACTCCACTATGGTTCCTTTGGCATGGCTAAGGAAGAACATCTCAGGGGAAACAAAAAGACCCTTTCTCAAACTGAGGGCAAAGTCAACTCACAAATCCATATGCTGCTGCTGAACATTATCATATTATCATAGAATCATGGAATGGTTTGGGTTGGAAGGGACCTTAAAGACCATCTAGTTCCAACTCCCCTGCCATGGGCTGGGACACCCTGCACTAGACCAGATTGCTCAAAGCCTCATCCAGCCTGGCCTTGAAGACAGCCAGGGATGGGGTATCCACAACCTCTTTGGGCAACCTGTCCCAGTGCCTCCCCACCCTCTCCCTGAAGAACTTCTTCCTGATATCCATTCTAAATCTCCCTGCTTTCAGTTTAAACCCGTAAACATTGCAAAGCCAGTACACGAATTCCTGCAGCCCCTACATCCACATGGACCTTCAGCAGTCCAAGATGGGCATGACTGGATTCCAGTGACACTGCCTTTCTAATTGTATCCCTGGGTTTTTTTGATGCAGTCTCTGAGGTGTTCTTGGAGAATGCACACCCACTGCTGATCCCAGTTACATATGTGCCTGGCTACTACAGACTTCAAAGATAGCTCTGCATACCTTCCATATCAGAAGCCATCCCCAAGTTAGCAATCATTTGCACTACCACTCATCCTGTCTCACCAGCAGCTACTAAGAATATGCATGTGTCAGGAAGCGTCATGCATTTTATCACTTCAGCAAGTCATGCCATCACGAAGCAGTGCGTGTCCCAGTTGTATCCCTCAGTTTTCCCCCTGGATGTAACTACAGGCTTTAAAAAGCTGAACAAGGAAACAAACAAACAAGGTGCCTTCTGGGTTTTTTTTGGGGGTATTCCACTGCTTTGTTTTCAATGTGACAGGTCCAGCTAACATATTTTGGTTAAGAAGAATCCAGTGTGCCAATGCCGAAAGCAGACTACTTCTCTTAGAGGTGCCCTAGAGGTGCCTGTCTGCTGCCCCAAGGTACTGTCAACAAATCTCAGTGTTAACATTTTTAAGATGTTCAGTTTTACACTCATTGCATGGGCTTGCTGGGTTCATTTCCAAAGCAAGTTAACAGAATAATGCCTATTAGGATGGGTTTTAGGGTGCCATCAACTCTTTGACCTCCCACAGCAGATCTGCCTGCTTTCTTCCCTGAAGAACTCAATGCTGCAATTGAGCAGCAATTCTCCTGCCCAGACAGGAAACAATGCCACTGCATATGTGCTTTTTGCTTTTGTCATTGCACACATGCTTTTTGCTTTTACCGGGGTTGGCCAGTGCAGTGGGAGGGAGAAAGGCTATCTCCTGTCTCCAAGAGCCACCTGGGACAGAGGTGGCTACTGCAGACTAAATAAACAGGGAATTGCAAAGAGGGAAAACAGTCCCACTTGTACACCTGCCAATGGATTTATTCTCAGATTTTTTAGAGCTTCTGATAGTGGGGTAAGCACTCTAGCAGATCACCAAGGACATGGTAAGGAATTGGTTAAAGGGGTCAGAGAGCTTCGAACAAGAGGGAACAACGTGGGAATTATGACATTGCATTTAAACTACATATACACAAATTTTCCTCTGTTCCCTCCCATTGTGTAACAGCCAGAGGCTGCTCTGAGAGCAGTGGAGTAGGATGAGCAAATCCCTGTCTCCCAGCACAAAGATGAATCTTGCAGGGAGACAGCTGTGGTGGAAAGGAACTAAATTAATGTCAAGTAATAGATGAGATTTTGGTTTAGATTTTGATGAGATTTATTGCTGCAAATGTTTTCCCTGGCAAATGTCACACCATTAAAATGCAAAAAAATGTAACAGAATTAAGAAAATAAAATGAAACTCAGAAACACTGTACAGATAAATGTTAGCTTGAAACTCAGTTCTCAGACTCTCAGGGGCATGGATGGCCTCCTTTATAAGCAAATGTGTAGGAGAAGTGCTAAAAAGTCCTTTCACCTCATCAAAGCCACCACCTATGACTGCAGAGCACGTTTTACAGACAGCAAGGACATTTTGCCAGCATCCTTCACAGCGTGGCTGACTAACTGGGAACATCACTTGGAGCAAATTCTGCAGCTGAGCGCTGCCCAGCGCAGCTGCAGTTTTTTTACACATGGTCTAATATGGGTGAATTAAGATCCTGTAAAAATAAGTAGAATATTCTGCATTTGCCTGTTGAGGAAGTTTCTTAGGGAGTGTCTCCTGTTCTGTCCTTGATGGGACTGACAGAAAAACAACTCCTTAGTGCCTGGTAATTACATTTAAAAATGCCATTTCCCCAGCACTGAGAGTGAAAATTAAGGATTGCAGGTGAATTTTGTGCTTGCCTTGAACAGGGCAGCAACTCTGCACCAGGCTGGCCAAGCTAATTATTATTTTCCCAAAAGGACTGAATGCTCTATAGATCTGAGTGCATGCCTTAGGCATGCATTCGCCTTCCCCTCCCCACAAGCCCCTTATATTTAGCAATCCTGGGAGAAAAATTATTGTTCCCATCATGCAGTGATGAACAAATCTCCTTGAGCCACATGTCCAGCTCAGAAAAACATTTTTCCAGCCCTTGGTTCACTATACTGGGGCTGCTGTTCTCACAGGCATGTGTATTTCTTGTTTCAGCTAGATTTGGAAGATCATTTTGAAGGCTGCCATGTACTGTTACTTCTCTTTTCTTAGCTCAGCTGTAATTCAGAGGTGCTGATCTCTGTATTAAAATCTAATATACTTCTCTTTCCCAAGAAGGCCACATTAGGTTAATATACTGCTAATAGCGTTCAGGATAGTGCTTTCAGCTGAGTCAGGCTGTCCATTCCTGCTAACAGGTTAAATGTGTTAAAATAAAGAACTTGCTTCTTTGTCTAGACCAGATAAGAGTCACGTCTGCTTGGCATCCATTGCACAAAACTAAACTAGCCTTAATTTAGCAATAAAAAAGTGAAAAATGTGATTGCTCCGTTTCAAAGGCATATAGACCTTACCAGATTTATGATTGTCTATCAGTATCACCAGTGTGGCTATGGTGTTGTTACAAAATGCAGTCAGGGGAAGGATCTCACCTGTTGAAGTCTATTTTAAACTGTCTGCCTTATTTAAGCCTGTCCTTTAGGTTAGGACTTAATAGGACTCCTCACAGGAGCTAAACACATGCTGAACAGTTTTGTGGCAGCAGTACTCAAGGGTGCTTTCTTGTACCAGGTGAAGACAGATCCTGTAACTCACTTTCAGTTTCCATACCCCTGTGGTTTTAGGTTATCCTGTTGCATGGGAGATGAATGCCTGTGACTCACGTTCCTGATTGTTTTGCCTTATGATATTCCATGGCTTCTTAACCCCAGTGAGAAATCATGCAAAAACCCCAACTTCCCCAGCAGCAGAGTTGAGGATAGAGTCCTACAGGGTTGAAAAATTAGCATTATAATTAGATGAAAAAGCTTTTCTTTTTTTTTTTTTTATAGAGAAACACTTTGTGCTCTCCTGCAGAATGGAAACTGATGCTTATGTGCCCCAAAGCAAATTTCACTCGCTCTTCCTACCATCCTCCCCACCCTATCAGTCAACGTCTAATTAGAATCTGTAAATTAAAACAAGCCTAGCCTGGGACAGCCAGAGCTTTACTGTGAACAGAATGAGTTTGCTTCGTCCAATATGGATGAGTAAACGCAAACTGGGATCAAAATCCCTGGATGCGTAGTCCCCGGTGGAGCCTACAGTGAAGTCATCTGTACCACGGGTGAGGGTGACAAGCCAGGGGCCGTGCTGTGCCATCACAGCTGCAAAGCAGGGAGTGTGAGGAGCTTTGACTGCGTTATGGTGGGTTTCAGACTTGCTTGGAGACAATGCTATAGTGCTAATAGGAGCTAAACGTGTACTGCAAGGGGGAAAGATACTCAGCGATGGAGAGGGAACAGAGAGGATGCTACAGCTGCCACTGTCTGGTGTCACAGGCTGTGGCTGCAGTACTTCTGATGTACTGGCTGTGTCACCCTCACGCATGGCACTGTTGGTTCTGTCTATAATGTACACTGCAAGATCATACAGAGACACATAAGGAAACCCTGAAAGAAGCTCAGTAAGATCCTGAAAGAAGCAAGACCATACTAAAGCATGTGGACAGCTCAGACTGTTCATGGCGTGGTTGGTATGTGTAAACAGTGTTACACTGTCCAGGGTTTGGGTTAAACCTATGTCGTTAATGATCTCCAAATAGCACATGGTTTTCAGAAGGAAGGTGCTATGGCATTTTGCTGTATTGTTAAACTACAAGGAGATGAGCAATAAGTATCCCCAGGGCAAGATTTCTGTCTGAGGTACTCCATATCCACAGCTAAAGGCTGTTCCACTGTGATGAAGTTACCTCTTTTCCAAAACACTGTAATGGCGGAATCTTTGTTATGGCACTGCTGTTGTGTATCAGCTCTTTGGAGGGTGTGAGATCACAACTCCTGCATGTCACAACAGGAGGAACAAAACCTAGGCTGAAAATAGCTTTCTGCAGCAAAGTAAAAGAAAAACAAAATCTGATGTGTCCAAGAAATACACCTGCAATTCACTTGCAGATCTAAGCAGGGAGAAAATGATTGACTGACAATGTACAAACAGTTCTTTTATTAAACTTCTGATTTTATACCGACTTCTACTCCCACCCTGCCGAGCACCTCACAGCCAAATTGCTAACTACATCCTTCCTCTTGTTTTGCCAATTCCTTCTCTGGCAAATAATGGGAGGAAAGAGGATTATGGAGACTGATGCACTTGACAGGCAAAAATAGATACACAAATGAATAAATAATAAATATATATATAAATGAATAATGTCTCTAGTAGTCACTAAGACAGGCATATTTCATCCTTCCTCCAGTATCTTGAGCCAAACTTCAAGGGTTATTCAAGAAAAAAATTATCTGGTGCCTCAGAGAAAGCATTAAGTATCAATTAATGCTTAATTAACATTGCATGACAGATTGATTTAAATAAATAGAACCTTTTAAATGAATGTCTTTATACTGTGGGTTGAAACAAGATGCCTTGTGGGAGAATGAGCGCCTCCCTATTATTATATACCATGTCTATAGCTGTAGTACCTGGAGGCTTTACTCCCATCACTAGCCCAACGTGTTAGATGCTGTATAAATATACAGTTGTTAAAGATACTTATCTTGGATTTGTAGTGTAAACAAGAAGATATACTGTGCAGATCCTGTGACAGGTGGATCAAGACTGAGAAAACAGGGGACTTAAGGAAATTTGAAAAGCTGTACACATTATCTAGCAGTTTCTAATTAGCTGGACAACGGGGCTTTTTTACAAAAACTTATTCCCAAAAACTTATTTATATGAAGTGTTTATAAACATCCCAAATACTTAAGAGTTGCCTTATGGTGTAATAACAGGAAAATAGATAGGAAAAGTGTGCACAGGTTGCAGCAGAATGACATGAAAGCCACCAACAACAGCCAGTGTTTTCAAGCTGGGGAACCTAATGCCAACCACCTAATGTTATCTTTTCTCACCTGAGTAAAAATAGCCTGATCAGTAATTAACCACACTTTCCATCGAGACCTGCAAGCGAGCGGCAACGCTGCTTCCAGACCAATATTGGTTGCTCCAAAGCAAAGATGCTGTCTGAAAATCACCCTGAAATACTCTACCTACCCTGAGGCATTTTATTGCTTTTAACAAGACAGCAAAAATCAGCCTCTATTATTGGTACTGTTCATACTCATTTTCTGTGCACATTGCCTTTTGCCAGCCCCATTCAGCACAGCACTGGACAGCATGGGAGGCAGATTGAGGTGGAGATGTTTGCCACCCAGATGGCATGGCTGACTCCATTGACCGGTTGGGCATAACTGGGGAAAAATTCTGTGCTTCCACAGAAAATAATTGATTTGGGGTCTATTATTTTGGTTTTTTTTTTTGTCACTAATCAGATCAGCAGGAGCAAACAGGTTATAAAATGCATCAAAATTAAGAAAAACTGAGTAGCAAGAAATGTTTTTGAAAAAAACTTCTTCAGATTATGCTGACAAGTAAGAATTCACCTTCAGTAAACAGCCATCTAGGTATGTCCTGTGAACTTACCCATCTCTTAGTAAACACAGCTTGTCATGTTCAGTGACTCACAGAAATTTGGGGAGTTTTATTTTAGAAATTTCCTCTCCTTTTTCTCACTCCACTCAGTTTTCTGTAGGCTGTCACCTCATTATACTGTTACCATTTACCATGAAACCCTGACTTTGAAAACACTTACTTTTCTGACAATTTTTCACCTTTTTTTTTTCTTTTCTCTTTCATGCACAGTCTTTATCTTGCAGTAAGATCTTTCTCAGGGCTCAGCTTTTTAAATCCTGGCTACAGACACAACATTTCAGCTCACACCATCCCTAATACTTCCAAGCAACCAAAACCCCAACACACTGTATTTCATTTGAGTAGGCTAGATATGCATATATGAATGTTATATATGAGTTCCCAATGAATTCATAGTGACCATTGTTATTAGGGAAGAAGCAATTTAATTTCTTATAGCAACACGTGGTTCCTCCCCAAAGAGTAAAGAACACACTCCTGATCATAACCTGTAGGCAGTTATCATGCTTTGGGAACAGCTTCCTCTTATTTATGTCAGTATCTGTACAACAATGGTGGTTAAAAGCACTAGTGTTCACTAACCACTTCCTTTTCATCTTGCAAGTCAATGTAATTCTGCATCCATCTAATTTAAATATCACTTTATATTCAGGACTATAGATTTTAGAACTCCTCCTATCATACTTGGATATTTTTCATTGACAGGCATTTCATTCACCACATTCATTGTTCATGTCAAGACTTTCCAGGTCAAGGTGCAAATTTTCTATTTCTTTCCATGTCAGGAGCCTGTAGGTGCCCCAGCTCTCATCTGTAGTGCTAGGTGCTGTATGCACACCTTCCAGGTGAAAAGCTCTTAAAATCTGAATAGGGAAGATAAATATCAAAGGAGAACTTTGACCTCACGTCACAGATGAGTAATAAGAGCTTAAGGACATTAATTCCCGCAATCATCTCATCTAGCTTTGGACAACGGCCATGCATAATTCAGGTGTCTAGTTGCCCTAGACAGTAGTCTACAAGGAAAGAGAGAGCAAGAGAGAGACAGCCTTCTCTACAAGCAATTCATGTGCTGTATGGAGCAATTCTTCCTGTAGCGTGGAGGGACTGGGACAGGTTGCCCAGAAAAACTGTGGATGCCCCATCCCTGGAAGTGTTCAAGGCCAGGCTGGATGAGGCTTGGAGCAACCTGTTCTAGTGGAGGGTGTCCCTGTCCATGGCAGGGGGGTTGGAACTGGCTGGTCTTTAAGGTCCCTTCCAACCCAAACCATTCTATGATTCTATGGTGGACTAAATATTTTACAGAGATACAAAATTCTCCCACTGCCTGTACAGGAAGACTGGATTACTCAGCTCTTAATTTATGTCTCTA
This sequence comes from Rhynochetos jubatus, assembly GCA_027574665.1. Lineage (NCBI taxonomy): Eukaryota > Metazoa > Chordata > Aves > Eurypygiformes > Rhynochetidae > Rhynochetos > Rhynochetos jubatus. The sequence goes on along the minus strand of CM050649.1, from coordinate 130,394,142 downwards.
TCCATTATCAAAATATCTGCACACCCAGCTATTTCTCTTACATGTTGAAACACCTTGGGGGGAAATTTGTCAGATCACTTTACCCCACTGTTAATTCATTCTTGTCTTCTGTTCTGCCTATTTCCCACTTAAATTCCACCCTAGCTTTCTAACCTAAATGTAAATCTCTGAAAACTTTGTACAATTTTGATTCTGTCCTTGAAGCCCCATTCCTGCTGTTTCTACCTCTCTCTAGGTAAAGGATCTTACCAGTTTCCTTCATAGGAAAACTGTCTAATATAACAAGATTCCCATAATGTGTCACTTTCTAACCGTTTCCTCTGATTGCCTCATCTTTACTATTTCACGTGATATTCAGCACCTTCTTCTTACTCCCTTCTTGGACCTCCCATTTGCCCCAGTTTGTCTCATGACTTCCAACAGTTCTCATTCTCCACATGTCCTTTCAAAATAGAAAAGATCCAGACTTTCCAGTTAAAGACACTAGTTCCTAAAACCACCGGTTAACAATCTCTCCTCTCCTCTCCTCTCCTCTCCTCTCCTCTCCTCTCCTCTCCTCTCCTCTCCTCTCCTCTCCTCTCCTCTCCTCTCCTCTCCTCTCCTCTCCTCTCCTCTCCTCTCCTCTCCTCTCCTCTCCTCTCCTCTCCTCTCCTCTCCTCTCCGCAATCCCAGGTGTCTGAGACTGGTGGGAAAGCCTGGAGCAAGGAAGACATATCCTTGGGAGAGGTTAGGGAACAAACTGGATATGTACAGGTCCATGGGACCTGGTAGGACACATCCACGGTCCTGTGAGAGCTGGTTGATGTCCTTGTAAGTGTTCTGATATTTTCTTCCATGCTGCTTCCATAAATATCTATAAAATAACCTTGTTTTTCTCTTCCTTTCTCTGCTGTAACATCTAGATAGCCCTGAGAAGGGCTAGGCTGCAGATGCTCTATTAGCATTGCCTGTCACACTGACCAGTGCTCTCTTATTACATCCATAGGTCTCCACCTGTCTGTCACTACCCATGGCTTCTTGATTTGTACTTAGATGTAAGTAATTTCATGCAGACAATGTCCATGTTTCTAGAGTGCCTGGCACCGTAAAAATGAGGCCTTGACTGGGACTGTAATGCAAATTATCATGCAGTTAATAAAACTAAACCAAAATTAATAATAGACATATTGTAACAAAACAAGTAAAATTTCTCACAACTCTAATTAGAGAAATCTACACAAGAAACATTACAACTATCTTAATTTGATTTTTAAAAACAAAACAGATTTAAACATCCCAGGTACTGGAATTAGTACTCACTTTTTGTATTTACCTTCTTAGAAATATCTAGGAATAACCCATCAAACACTTCTTGTAGGATGCAATTCTAACATGGACATGTGTTATTCTCAGTCTACCTGTGAAAAGACAGAAAAAAAATCAGTGTTTTGTTGAATGATTTTTAACTTATTTTCTGTGCTAAATAAATTAAACCCAATTGCTAACAGTTCAATAGGGCACATGAGAGTCATCTATACATACGTGATTCCTATCAAAACGTCACATTAGCACTGTACTAGGACACGCTTATTCATCCCATGGAAATAAATGTATTTGTTAAATACAAACTAAGGCTTTCTGTACAGCACTTAGAATTAAATGCCTGTCCTTGACTAAATGTGCAAACATCCATCCCTTTGCCAAGAGAGTAATGTACCAATTTCTCTATTGTACTTTTAAGGGTTTCCAAATAACCTGGTAGTTGTTCCTTTCCTGTTGTGTGATTTTACTGTCCTCAGAAGGTGAAAGAAATTTTATGTGGCTATCCCAAATATTTCCTTCCTTCAATCTTTGACCCATAACAAGGAGAGAAATTACTAAGATCTTACAAAGATACTTCTTGTTGTTTCCACTCACATCAGTAAATTTTGTCTTATCTGAGTTGCTTGTGATATTGAAGAGCTCCACTTTAAACGTAATGATGCATTTCTGACAAACCTGTCACATCATAGGCAGGAGGTTCAAAGAAAGCATAGCAGAGCACTGGATCTTCTCTTCTCTAATCCCTCTCATTAGCTGATGAGCCTCAAACTCCCTTTCTTTGCTTCTTTTCGTGTCTTAGGGAGACAAAGTCCCATAGGGACTGGGAAGGTGAAGAAGTGACCGCAGCAACTGGGTGTGCGTGTTTTCACAGAAAGCCACGATCACCAGGGCCAACAACCCTCCCAGGCTACCCATATTGCTTGATTTGCATCTATTTTACATGCATTCTGGTGCACAAGGTCTTGCAGAATCAGAAAATAAAGAAGTCCGAATGACATGGTAGCAGGTTATTATAGAGGTAGGCTTCCGCATCTTTCTTTGGCAACGCTTCTGCATATATGGTTTGAAACTACACTGACCTTTTAATCTTGCCAATTGTAAATTAATTTTGAATCCAAGCTGTCCACTGGAAAGGTACAAAGGTCACCTTTAAATAGCTGTGCTGCTACATTGCCCTTTACTCCATGGTCCACATCCTCTGGCTTCTTCCCATTAATTCTGCTTCTTGAACAGGCCTCCTTTCTGCTGATTGTGTGCTCGTACAGATCATTTCTCCTCTACATGCATTTTTCGAGGCTGCATCTCATTTTGTCATTTCCTGCCTAAGGTTTCTAATCTCCCTATTTGCACTGATTTATACAGTGCTTCCCAATTTGGATCATCTGTGATTTTAATTAACATGTACTCTTTTCCTGTCTTTTGGCTAATGAATGAAGTTGTTTAAAGAAGACTGGACTCAAGACTGCTCCCTGATGTTCCCCCACTAGAAAACACATGAGATTCAACGCATTTTCATTTATTATCTCACTTTGCTAATGGCCCTGTGGATGGTTTTTAATCAACATCACAGGGTCCTTATCTAAGCCAATCTGAATTAATTTGGTAAGTCTCCTCTCTTGCTGATATTCATTTCAATGAGATGGAAAACAAAAGCAGAAGAGGCCATCGCTCACCAGAATGCTTTTCTGGGAGACCTGGAAATGAGGAGGAGGTGAGAATAAAACATTCATTTCCCTCTTTCAGGACTCTGGTACACTTTGGGTCTCCCACTGCCGTAATATCTATACTTCTCTCAATTTTTAACATTTGTATTTTTAAACTACTTGTCAAGGTAGGGAAGCGCTGTTATTCCCACCTCTGTGACTAAGCTCCAGCACAGAGAGAATAAGGAGGTGGTCAGCTCTGCTTCTTTAGCAGTCATGGTTACAGATTGAGAAATTACGGTTGCTTTTGCATTTATACTTCTCTTCTGGAAGTTACTGTGCCATGCCTGCCTGTGTAGCTCTGTGATGAACCATCAAATGCACCACCAAAACGAGTTCATCTCCTCTTTAAAACGATAAAATCTCTGCTTGCATGCCTATATATACATATCTATATCATAGAATCATAGAATGGTTTGGGTTGGAAGGGACCTTAAAGATCGTCTAGTCCAACCTCCCTGCCATGGGCAGGGACACCTTCCACTAGACCAAGTTGCTCCAAGCCTCATCCAGCCTGGCCTTGGACACTTCCAGGGATGGGACATCCACAGCTTCTCTGGGCAACCTGTTCCACTGTCTCCCCACCCTCTCTGTGAAGAACTTCTTCCTGATATCTAAATCTCCCCACTTTCAATTTAAACCCGTTACCCCTTGTCCTGTCACTCCCTGCCCTTGTAAAAAGTCGTTCCCCCCCCCCCCCCCCCAGCTTTCTCATAAGCCCCCTTCAAGTACTGGAAGGCTGCAATCAGGTGTCTGGAGCCTTCTCTTCTCCAAGCTGAACAAGCCCAGCTCTCTCAGCCTTTCTTCATAGGAGAGATGCTCCAGCCCTCTGAGCATCTTCATGGCCCTCATCTGGACTTGCTTCAACCACTCTATATCCTTCTTATGTTGAGGGCCCCAGAGCTGGACACAGCACTCCAGGTGGGGTCTCACAAGAGCAGAGTAGAGAGGGAGAACCACCTCCCTTGCCCTGCTGGCCACACTTCTCCTGATCCAGCCCAGGATACGGTTGGCTTTCTGGGCTGCCAACGCACACTGCTGACTCATGTTCAGCTTTTCGTCATATCAAGATCTGAATGCCATTTTGAAAGACTAAGCCCAACTAGATCTAAAGTGATGCCGAAAAAATGAGCATCAGGTAACCAGAGCAAGGAACTACTTAAACCAGACCACAGGATACAGAATAAGACATACAGTGATATCAGTTGGATCTGGTCCTGAAAGTTATTTGGGCTCACTCAGCTGTGTGTTCAAATATTTCTGAAGACCTGGACCAAAGTGCTTTCCTTGATGTTAGACAGAAAGCTTGTATTGGATTTTAGCCCACACCTGCAAAGCTGAAAATGTGTTCCACACCTATGGAATTCTCTCCTTTCCTATCACGAGGATAATGTTATCATGTCATGGAAATTTAAGCTCCAGTCACTGCTCTATGACTGCACTCTTTGGTTCCCCCAAAAGTAGTGTCTCACCCTGTCCACATGCACAACTTCCTCCACAGTCACCTCCTGATAAACAGTTTTAATGAGGTAGGCACCTTTTGGATGAAAATAAAAAACACCTTTCTGCTACAGAGAAAAGGGTTAGGAAATGCATTTGTAGTACAGACTTCCTTTTCATGGGTTATTTGTTTTCTGAAATATTAATGGATGTTTCTGAATCAGCTCTGAAATATTCCCAGAAACTTCAAAATGATGTGTTTTTAAATAAAACCTAGCAGGATTTTTTAAAAATTACAATTATGCCTTCATCTCTCCCACCACCCTTACCAGTCCAAACTCATAGAAAAAAAATAAGGAAAGAAAAAGAAGGAAAAACAAAATGGATCAAATACTTTCAGAACATCAGCAGTCATAAAGAAACTAATCATGAGCTAAGAAATGATCTAAGGGAGCACAGAGGGAGGTAAAAATGTGAAGATGACAATTTAGCAAATATTTGCAGGAGCAAAGTTTATAAATACTCATTATATTTTTTAAACACATGTCAGAATTAATATGTGTTCTTCCTTCTGCCTTTCTCATTAATATATTTAGTGCAAAAAGACATGCAGGACAAAATGTTTGTCACCAATATTCTCCTCATATTAGGAAATAATTACACAGCTTTTCCACTCTAAACTTTTAAACATGGCCTAGTTGGAAATGAATTGCTTTTGACTTGCTAAAAATAGGCATAAGAAACTCAATCTAAGTCCATCGACAGTGCAATTTATACTATACACAACTTCAGTGAGGTGTAATTAGCAGCGCATTGCAATAACTTATTATTGGTTTTAAAAGTCTGAACCACCAGGACCTTACAGCAAAATGGGAAAATGGGAAGCTATGCGCCAGACATATTATTCTGGTTTATATTAATTCAGTTATTTTAGCTTTGGTGCACATTCATATATCTGTACAATGCGAATGCTCCATTGAGAAGGATGCTGAATATTGAACCTTTGGCTCAATATGAAATATGAACTCTGAAGCATAGCTGCAATAATACTTACATTTGCATTATTATGATTAACATTCCCCTGAATAGGAAGCATCCAGCAATATTAATTGCAGAAATAGTGAGATTCCAATTGTCATAAATCACTGTGCAGTGTAAAGCAAACTCCAAAACCTTATAGAAAAACTCTTTTTTTGTGTGGTTTTTTGAGTTAATTTCAACCTCATTTTCACCAGGCTTTCCCATTTGTGTCTGTTGACAAGACAGTAATTATGCTTTTTCTCTTGATTAACACATTCTTTTCAGTAAGTTCCCAAACAGCTTTCAGATGAAAGGCTGAATTCAACAGAGCATGGTTTTTCTCATTAAAGACTTAGCATTCACCCATAGTTAATTTATCACACAGATACTTCCTGTCTCATAGGAAGAAGGGTGGCCTTGAAGCTAATGCTCTTGATTTGATCAGAAGTTTTTTTCCACAGCAGTTGAAATGAATGCCTTTTCAAATATGGTGATTATTGAATTCATTGAACAAGTGAAAACGGGGGGGGGGGGGGGGGGGGGGGGGGGGGGGAGGGGGAAACGGTATACAGTTTCTCTACTAAAGCACAGTTCCAATTGACTTAGTATTAAAAAACTTATTTTTTCCTTTATTGCATAAGGATCTACCTCACAACAGATATACCAGGGAAATTTCTCTTTACTTGAAATGATATCATCTGTAAAACTCTACAAACTTACTGAATCTTTATCTATATAGTCATATCTTTGTATCAAGTCAACATTTCACCCTTCACTACCATTTCTTTCTTCAACCCTGTTAGCAAAATTGGCAATATACATTGATTAATCAAAGCAAACAACCCTGACATTTGGTGCATCAGTTTTCATTTGTAACAGCCGTATGATGCAATGATTTATTTTAATGTATTACAATGTACCCTAAAGAGCATCCAAAAATACAAATGCTTTCATTATCAGTGTTGTGAAAACAAGGCGTCGGCATCAGGGACCACACACAAGGAGAGAAAATTTTCTTGCCACCTGTGCTCTTTAATCTAGGTTTTTGATGGTTGGTTTGTTTTGGGGTTTGCTTGCTTGAGGGCTTTTTGGATATGTTATTTCAAAATGTATCACGTGTTCAAAAAGCAACTGAGAGGTCTAAGCAATGTTCAGCACTGGAAATGGTAGAGCTTTTCCTGGCTAGCCTGCTGCTTTGGTCCATCCTTGATTAACTCACAGTAGGTGTGATGTCCCTGATATCCCTGAATTACTGTGGTACCGAGTGAATTCCTAATGACAGTGTCCACTTTGCAAGAAAACACCCCCTCTGAGATGGATGTAATTAGTGCCATTCTCAACAACACAAGGAATGGTTGTGGATGGCCTGGCTGCTGCTGGGACGCCGGGGGAAGGAGGTCATGGACATGCCCTCAGCAAAGCTGTACACACTAACCACACACTTTTGGAAAGGACTGGGTTAGTCCCCATTTCTGTTGGTGTGTTGGTGCTAGAGGATCCTGCAAAGCAGCTAGGCACATTCTGCGGTCTGCTCCATCCCAAAATAATGCTTTTAGCAGGCATTTATTATTAAGCACATGCTTAAGTCTCACCAAAGTCAGCAGAGTCAATATGTGCCTGATGTCGTGTTCCCTCGGAACATCGTGGCTGAACAGGGACAGACTGATTAGGCACTTACGACCAGGATTAAATAAATACATAAATGCATAAACTGGTTACTGCTGCTTCTGATTGCCTCCATGCTGCACATTCCATCTCTTTTTCCATTATCACCCTCTGCTATAAGTGATGACTGGGGGTTTGCTGTCTAACACAGCAGCTAAGCAGGGTGAAGGGGGAAGCAGAAATGAGCTGAAAATCCTCCTTCCAAATGAAGCCCTGCTCACAGGACAACCTCTCATTATTTTGTTTCCCCACGGAGAATGGAAAAGCATGGCTGATGTATTCAGAGATCATAGACATGTTCCAAAAGGCAGCAAGTGACACCAGAAGAGAGCCTTGTTGGGCTCCGCAGAGTCCTCCACAAAGGACATCTTTCTGTAATGCACGTTCCTCTGCAATGACTGAAGCCCGACCACCACCATAACCTTATCGCTCTCTACAACTACCTGAAAGGAGGATGCAAAGAGGTGGGTGTTGGTGTCTTTTTCTAAGTGACAAGCAATAGGAGAAGAGGAAATGGCTTCAAGTTGCATCAGGGGAGGTTTAGATGGGATATTAAGGAAAATTTCTTCACTGAAAGGGCTGTCAGGCACTGGAATGGGCTGCCCCAGGGAGGTGGTTGAGTCACAATCCCTGGAGGGATTTGAAAGATGTGTAGATGAGGTGCTTAGGGACATGGTTTAGTGGTGAGATGAGTATTGTTAGGTTAATGGTTGGACTTGATGATCTTAAAGGTCTTTTCCAACCTAAATGATTCTGTGATTGTATAAACAAGCTCCAAACCTCCACATACTCTCTTTTCCCACCAATTCGACAGCCTGTGTAGAAATATTTACTGGCTTTGGCCTAATGTTTCATTGCCATACACTGACAGCTTGACATCAGAAATAAACAAATTTTTGTACTTATCATCATAATCATCATCCACAGTCAGCCCTGGGTGAGAAATAGATGGAGAAGGCAGAGCATAGAAATCTAGCAGGAGGTCCTTCATATCCAACTCATAACAGGTGACAAGATTTGCCCAGAGGGACCATCATCCCCAGACACTGATTCAGCTGGGAAGGAGTTAAGGCTGGTTGTCCATCCACTTTTGATAAAAAGGAAACATAGGAGGACCATTACAGGGAGAATGGAGAGTGGAGGCTGAGCTATCCTGGGGGATGAACTGCAGAAGCAGTTATACCTGGAGACCTGCTCTTTTCTAGAAGCACCTCTTCTTTTTAGCCCACACATCAAGCCAATTTTAAGCCTCATCAGCCAGGATGGCTCCCAGTAGAGTGAGTGTTTTGCACATCCCAATCTGTTTCAATTGTGTCATAGGGGTTACTTCACAGTATTTTATCTCTGCTGTTATTTTTTTTAAGAAGGGTGATGCTGGTTTTTAAGCAGTTGGAGGACTGCATTTATAGAGCAGGTTGGAAAAGGCTACACAGTGGAAGCTTCTCAGAATTAAGATAATTTTCTCAGTGTGTAATAATTTCATGTGAAAAATTGGATTTCTGGGAAATGGTGTCAGAAGTAAAGTGTTTGGAATGTGTCCTGTTGAGCTTTGGCAGAATCACATTTTAATGTTCATCAAAGAATTACTGTTGTGTGCCCTTTGTTTACCAAGCTCTTCTTCCTCACTTCTTACAAGACCACCAGATATGCATTGTGCAAAAAAAAAAAAAAAAAAAAAAGGTTTTCATGCACTACTTTTAATTGTGCTATGGTCTCATTTTCTTGCATACACTGTGGTCATTGTGGATTTATCTCAGCTCACTTTAGACATCTACATATCAGATGCTGAAGAACTATCAACCTAGACTCACTCAGATGTTTAATTTTTAGCTGTGTAAGTTAACAACCAATGAGTCTCACCCCAAGCTATGTTTCCTCAGTGCAAATGAGTATCTACCTCTTCAGCCAATAATGGCAATGTTGCCTAGACAAAGGCTAAGCAGCATTTCAATAACACCACCATTCACAATGTAACAGTTGACCAAGATAATAAGCCCAATAAAAACCTTCTTTCTCAAGCCAGGAGAACTTGAGGACAGAGTACTCAGTTTTGGTCAACTGGAACAAAGAAACTTGGCAATATCATCAGTCTGACCTGTAATGACATTTATTGGGTTGCTTCTGCTGTGGGAATTTTATTCATTTAACTTAGATTTCAGTTGTGTTAACCAATCGTACCAAAATGCAACAGCTTCACTCTCATAGTGAAGTTGGTCCTATACTTGCAGAGTTTAAAATTAATATACCCATGTGACTGAGGCTTGCAAAGCAGTTTGGAAAGCCAGCTTTCATGCACATATAAACCCTGTCTTTAGAGTTAACCTCAAAATTTGCTTTGAAATGCTCATGACCCATATCACTAAATTCAAAACATTAAAATGTGTCTTTTGTGTAATGGTATCTCCAAACTAAATATTTTCCTTGTCTTTCTTTGGCTTCTAGAACATTTTTTCAGCTACTCCTTTTTCTGTGGGGAAAAAAATATTTTTTCTGTTGGGTTCATTTCATAACTAAAAACATTTATCCTGGCCTATTTGAACTGTATATTAAAATTATCATTGTAGTTGAAAGAATTTCTGTATTTCCTAGAAATGTGTCACAGTATGTTTCTCAGTTCACAACAGATGTTTCTATAATCGTCGCTCAATTGTCCTGTAATGGCTTCAGGTCTTACGACACAGACTTGACCAACAATAAAACATAATCTCACCGTCAATACAGTTTTCATTAAAGCTGTTAAATGGAAGCAATAATCTTTCCCTTTATCCAATGCTGATCTATAATCCAAGACCCTTGAAATGCTTTGCAGTGAAGGGTAATTGCTGCCCCTATTTTTTTGGCCAGTGGGTAGGTAAGCTAACAATGAGAAGTTTACAGGAGTGTAGCTATTGAGCTCAAGGATAGAAAACTTGACCCTAATAAAGGCTGGCAATTGTGGACTAAGCTATGTGGAGCCCACTTTTCCCGTAGGCTATAAACACTCCTGCATATCACCTTACACATGCTATCTGGTCATTCCGTAGGTTATTTGTACATCTGACCTTTGACAAACCCCAGCTTGAAAATGTTTTGTTGGAGGAAATTTGCGACTTCCTTGCAATGTTTCTGTCCCACTTGCCCCAAATAATACATCCTCCACAAAAACTCCACTGAAACATTTGTGTTTGCAAATTTCTCAAGAGTAGAATAAGTATAAAAAATGCAAGACACAAATGATTAGCAAGGTGTACAAAGCAATAGCTCCCAGTGTAACCATTGTAACAAATTAATGGTACATGAAATGGATATTAAATAATCTTTCAACATATTTTTGAAACGTTTTCTCAGAAATTAAAACATTATTTAGCTGCTGGAGTGGACCAACAGGTAGATTGGGTTAGATAGTTCTGCACTGTTTGGGGGTACATTGTGCCTGCAATGTTTTGCTGAACCCATTCCTTAATTTGTAGTTGATTTACATCAGTAAATTTGTGGCATTAGTGAGAGTGACTCCGTGTGAGCACAGGGCAAGGGCATGGTTCCTGAAACCTGGTACATCTGGGTTGGAAGGATGTGCTCCTCACCCTTGTCTCCTTGCTTCCTGGGGGTGTAACACTACTGCAGAGGATGTCAAGAAAGGGATGCAGTCAAGGTGGACGATGTAGAGACTTCATCCCCTGTACCTCTGCCACAGTCTTTTTCCCCTAGCTCAATGGGATCAAACTCCAACATGTGACAGATCCAAAGAGGAATCGGCAGTGGTTTTCCTGGGACTAACCAAGGGTGCTTCTGACCCTGAGAGATGCCAACACCTATCTGAGGCATCTTTTGGGCTGGCAGATCTGACACAGCATTTGAGAAAGACCTGCACATTTCCAAATCAGCAAGGAGAGGCCAGGTCAGATGTTCTAGGACATCCCAAATGAGTCAAAACGTTAATCCATCAAAGAATACATTTATAATTGTATTCTTTCTCCACAGCCCCCACAAGCTACATCTACCCCCTAACTCCATGCTCCAGTAGCTGGTCCTGCTAGCCATCATGCTGAGGCAAGTGTAGGCGTGCTGCGATGCCCTCTCTGGAAACCATGGAAGAATTTGCCTCCTGCGTTTAGGTGGGAATTGTGACTGGTGTCATGTTGACATTTGAATGGCTTTAACGAGGGTCCCCACTGCAAAGGAGCAATCAAGTATATAGCTATGAAAAGGTCTTAATTTATGGTGACAGGAGATGTATGTGGCCCCCAAATGCCCTTTCCTCCCTCCATTGCCTATCCTGGAAGCCAGGAGTGAATAATTTATGTACTTCTGGAAAGTCCCAAGAATAAGGTGATATTAAAAAAGGCCAAAGCATACATTTTATTTATGTGGCTAGGCATGCAAACATTAATATACCAACATATACGTATACACACATATATACACATGTAGTAAAATTTTCTGTTATGGAAAGAACTACAAATATGAAATGAGGGCCGAACAGCTACAGCTAGATTGGCAGAAATCAGTCAGCACAGGAGTATTTAATTTCGTCCTAGAGACAAAATATCTCTCCTCAACTGGAAAGACCAGGGTGGCTGAGCTGCCTTAGCTGTTTCACAGAGTGCTTACTAAGGGATATACTTTTATGAGGAAGATGCTGTGGATCAGAACTGCAGTGTTTTTCTTAATGTCCTTTGAGTAAGAAAAAATGGGCATTCAGGTATTAGCTACACAGAACCCAGACCTCGCAATATTCACGTCCAAATGCAAAAATCCCATTCAATTCCTACCCCTGCCAGAAACTACTTCTGTGTCATGGGAAAAGCCCCATCACTAACCCTTGTTTCAGACCTTCTTCCTACTTGGTTCCTTAAAAAAATAGGAACACACTTTCTGTATGTGAGGTGCCAGGACTGCAAGAAGGAACCTGTTTAATGAGATGTTGTAACAGCCTTTCCACCAGGCTTGTCATAAGTATCTTTACAGCTGTGACTGTACCAGGAATAGTTCACTGGATTTTTTTTTTTTTTTTTTTAAAGTATAACCAGCCTCATTATTCTCCACCTCCTGCCCAAAAATAACATTTCAGTATTTATATAAAATTTGGAATACCCTGATGGCAATAGCACTGTTCTCCAGGCTACCCCCCAGGACAATACGTTGTACAAATAGCATTAAGGTTTGACTTTGAGCTACTCTTCCTCATTTCATTATTTAATACATCTCAAGGAGGGCTTGAAGCTAATGCTGTCATCTTGAGCAAATTGATGGGATCTTTCTCTGCACAATAGAAGTTGAATAAAAGCAAAGGGTCCTTACGCACCCCCCTTGCCCACACTGCAGCCCCGCTCCAGGCGGCTCAGTCCCTCCTGACGATGCTGTGTACTGTAGATCGGCATTTTACTGCTTATCCATAGATCTCCATCATTCTGTGCATCAGAATGACGTTCGTTCAGACCTGTTTTTGTAAAGCAAACCTATATCCATAGGAGCAATTAGTCCCCTGCTGTGAGTTTAGACATGCCAGCTATACTGCAGCTGCTCTCTGTTGCCGGCACTAAATTTTCCTCAGTAGTGGATCAACGTGTTTAAACACTTTGATCTTCTTTATCTCAGCGACGAGATTTGAAAGCCTCCTGGATGAACAACTTTTCTTTCGGGTACAACTCCATCTCATCCACCATTTCAGTGCTGACCTGCAACTTTTGTGCTTTATTTACCGGAGAGGCGTCGTCTTTTGAAATAGCTTCTCACATCCTCACAGAAAGACTTCCACCCCTCCACCCCCCCCAAGCTTAAGTAACGGTACTTCAAACAGCAGATAAGAGGCACAAAGGGGACTCAGTCTTATACACAGTGATTCAGAATCATCTTAATCTCCGTCACGCACTTTCCCATTTTCTTTTTAATCTCCCGCAGCACAGTGTGTACCAAACACAGCTGAGGACTTGCTATTTAAGCTGCCTTATTACTGTTACACTATGAAAGATTAACTAATGTTTAGAATACATGAACACAAATAGACCGAAGCTAGGGAACATGCACCTCAGAGGTGGGTACAGTTAGGTAGGTAATGGGAGAGAAGAATTGGTGTCACCATCCTCTTTATGCTGGGTTGAAGATGACTCTGTTTTCACACCTCTGCAGGAGCCAGGACTGAACTGTTAGTGATGTGAAACTGGTGAGCAGGAAAAAGCATGCGGTGACTGCCAGGCTTATTCCTCTCACCACTGTGGAATTCCTGATTTTCCTACCCAAACCAAGTCTCTGCCCCTTTGCAAACCATGAGGTTGGTACAGTTGAGAATCTAGCTCATACCTCATTAATGATATTGACAATCTGAGCTTCAGACTGTAGATTTATTTAACCCCAACCTGACCTATTTTAATTTCATGTAAAGTGTTACCTCCTGTGATAAAGGCAGGAGAGTTACACTGCTCATAAAGCAGACGGGAAGAGAAGAAGGAGAGACCTTAGTGCTGCCTTTCAATACTTTAAGGGGGAGTATAAGGAAGATGGGTACACACTTTCTAGTAGAGACTGTAGTAAAAGGACAAGGGGTAATGGCTTTAAGCTACAAGGGAGAAGATTCAGACTAGATATAAGGAAAAAATTCTTACAATGAGACTGGCACAGGTTGCCCAGAGTAGCTGTGGATGCCCCATCCCTGGAAACATTAAAGATCAGGTTAGACAGGGCTCTGAGCAACCTGATCTAGTTGAAGATGTTCCTGCCCATTGCAGGGCCCTTAAAGGTCCCTTGTAACCCAATCCATTCTGTGATTCTGTAAGGAGCCCAGAGAGTTTAATGGATATTACAACTTTCTGGATGTTAGAAGCAAATTAACAGAGAGCTGTGCTCTTATCAAAATACTTGCTCAGAAATGCCGACGAGGCATTTTCCCTCACTAGTCTTTTGGTGCTGGCAGTGACACAGAGGTCTAGAATAAACAGCACAATTTAGACTATTTTTTCCACAAAGATTTGCTCCCTAGGCAAGATTTTAATACCTCAATCAGAAGAGTTGATGGAAAGACAAATAACTGAATCAAAACTTGGGTGAAGACTATTTCTGCTGCTGTTTGAGTGCTCCCACCCTACACTGGCTGGTTTTATTACACAGGTGGATGGAATGTGCTCTGCTCCATTTCCAAGGGAGCCATACAAGCCCGGCGTAAATCAGTCAGCAAGTACCTTGAACCGCACATATTAGGAATGCAAGAGAGAGGAATTCCACAATGAAGCATGTTTAGACAAAGAAGCGATTATGGCATGGAGAGAAAAGAAGTGCAAGAATTTCAGCTGGAACCAGGGAAGGAGCACAGTAGCTCAAGGAGGTGGAAAGTCTGATACTGTATTTATGCAGCCTCATAAATGGGGTGATTTTAATCTCCTGAATATGATATAGCAATATGTGTAGGAGGTGAATATCACAAACCGATTCCCAAAGAGGATTTTGGAGGCTGCTCTTTGAATACCCATGCCATTCAGAGGGCCAGATTCTGGTCTCATTTACAGAGGGTCTGCCCAGGTGTGCTTTTATGGACATCAATGGAGTTACACAGTGCAATGCAGAACGGGATCAAATGATTCTTAAGTTTCTTGCGCTAGCACTTCAGGAAAAAGGGGAAAACAGAGCTGTTTGTATCACTGTGTGCTGCAAGTTTGACCATAAAAATGCATTCCCAGTGGGTCAGCACCTGTTTAGATAAATGGTTTACTTAAAATACACAATGCAATAGAGCTTACACGTTTATCCATATGGCACTAACACGAACTGCCAGCTGTGGCCAGTCGTCCAATATGTTCTCCCTCCATCTATGACATATGAAACCATACGGAATCATCTATCCATTAGGAAGAGATCATTTTCAGACAGGAAGGTTTTCTGACACAATTATTAGCTGTGGCGTTCTTGACCAGGAACAGGCTGAAATAGGCAGGAAACAAAGAGGGGCTTATGTTGTCTTAAAGGGTCATGTGAAGAATTTTCTGTTTTTAAATCATCTTTCATGCTGGTCCTTTTTTTTTTTTTTTTTTAAAGAGTGCCTTTTATCTCTCAGCTTAATGTCATTCTGCAGCATAAGTTGCTTTTCTTTTCTCTCCACCCATTTCTGTGATGAGTGATCATGGCACAGGAGGGCTACCAGTTTCCCCTGAGTTTGGGTTTGATTAGGGCTAGCAGACAGGTACGTGACTTGCTAGAAACAATCTGGTTTAGGATCAGCTGTTGCAAACCCTATTTGCAAACAAGTGGTCCCAGAACAGGGACTCAACTATATTCCCTTCCTGAGTGACCTTCTCCTTGCACACACTGTGGGTTTTGCTCTGAACTAAAGCTAAACACCTCCTATCAGCATAAAATCAAACGAAAACAGTGGCAAAACAGATTCACTGGCTGAATTCAATAATATCTTTATTGAGACAGAAAATCCTATTAGGGCAGTTTGTCTGCTCTCAATCTGGAATAACTCAATTACTCTTGATTTGCACCAATGTAAATGAGATGAGAATCTGCCCCCAGAACACTTGCTAGCTATGCTCATTGACATGATCAGAAGTACAGTGTTCCCTATAATCAGCCCTGGTTTACCTCTAATGGATATAAGCAGAGACAAGAGCCTCAGGCATTTCAGACTCTGCAGTGAATAGCTGATCCCTGTCTGCCTGTAGAGTATGCAGATTATGTACGGAGAATCTGAGAAGCTTGTTAAGAAAATGGGGTGGCCCCCAAATGAGTCCGAAATCAGGACATATTTCCTAACAGTAACACTCAGATACTGGATCTCTCTCCCCATATGCATTGTAACTCACCTAATCCAGAGGATAAACTTCAGAGTTAAATCAGCATGAGATAAAAATCAGCTCTGACCTGGGCTACAGCATGGACTATCCAAGGAAGAGAAAGGTGGCATAATTACTACTAATATTAAAAATAATTTTGATCTAGCACCCTGGTGCTTGATTTGGGCTCTTACCCACTCTAGCGATTCTAGGTAGACACTAGGCAGTAGACATCAGTTCAAAACTCAGTTGTGCAAATTGCAGACTCGATAGCTGACATTGAACACAGGTGAAATTTTGTGATCAGTTACTGTCTTCTATTTGACACAGCAATGACCCATCTCCAGTCCTTTTCTTCCCCTTCCCTTTTTATAGGATCTGGTCACCACTGAAATGATCTGATCTAGTGGAAGGTGTCCCTGCCCATGGCAGAGAGGTGAAACTAGATGGTCTTTAAGGTGCCTTCCAACTCAAACCGTTCTATTGTATCATTCTATGATATGATAGGATATGGTATGATATGATATAACGAGTTTTGTGCTGTCCTGCTGGCACTGTCATGTCATGTATTCTGGAAAGGAGAGATCAATGACTGCTTGTGGTCCCACCACAGCCCACAGTTAGGGCAGTAAATGGGAAACAAAGAAAAAGACTTTTTTTCTTTTCCTAAAGTGATCTTGCACAGCAGTAGGTGGGTCTCTGCAAATGCCCAGCTGTTTGGGTGTGCTTTCCATAGCTAAATAATTCTTTTTACATGGTATTTCCTTTTTTGCCAGCTGCACCAGTTTCTGCAGAGTTGTAGAACAACAGTGTCCACAGTGGTGGTTAACAGAGCATTGGTGAGAAAACACCAACCAAGGACCTTTGCAAGCAGACTAGGAGTTACTCACACCTTAACTGGCCAATTTAATGTGTAGTAAGTGGAGGTTTCAGAGAACTTTTTCTTGGCTAGATGCCCATATGCATCACAACAGATGCAGTAAGCAAGAATTCATATAATACACTTCAGAATATTGTAGGCACCTAATTACATGCAACACAAACCACCTGAAGTGGGGAACCTCTGCCTAGTTAGTGGAGACATTGATAAACTAACACTTAAAACTAACATTTAACTAACATTTAAAATCATATGGCGTGAATGCACCAGTAATTGTCCACTTTGCTGACAAAACCAACAAGGAGGTAATAAGACTCAGTCTTGCCTACACAGAGCACTTCCCTGAGAAGCAGGATATGTGGATTTGTTTCTTATATCAGATGACCTTCATATTTTAATCTTTCAAGGGACATTAGCCCACAGTTTTCTAGTCTTACTTTGCTGGGACTCCAGTTCAGCGATTAAAAGATGCTGTTGTCCATCTACTAGTCACAACCAGTTGTTTCAGAACTTGTCTCTTTTTCCCATGATTAAGGACACTTTTGTGATGAATCTGATTCTGAGATGTTTCTAAATAAGTTATACTTTCCTGAGCTACAATACTGAGCAGCACTAGTATATTGACATCTCAGGAGGCTTCTAGTACTTCAGCAGTGCAACCTGAACTTTAAGACCACAGTTTCCTTTTGCAGCCATCTATTTTTTTTTTGACATTGTGACAATAATTCTCTCTCTGATGATTTGCTTTTCTTTCTGTCCTGTAACCACTTAGATTTCAGCAGCATGTCTTTATTATGCATTCGTGACATAATTTGAAACACCACATACAAGTATCTCAGCACACAAGCAAGCTAGCTCAATGTTATACCATACCATGCTTTGATGGTTCAAACCATTGCTTTCCTGGCTTCAAATCCAACATATCACTTAAACTCTGACATTTATATCTCTGCTTTAGACTACAGTCTGGATCAGATAGCTTCCCAGATCTACAGTTTATTGATTAAGACTATAGAGATCATAATCAATCAGGAAGCGATGAAGTAAGCCAATCCATATGCTTCAATACTTCTATATGTAGAGACAGGTTGTTTAAAACATACAGATCCATAAAAATATTTCACATAGCCACTAAAATTTTATAGAACTGTGTTTGCTGCTTTCACAACTGATTTTGAACAAAACATCCCAGAAATTCAGCAAAACAGAGGTTGCTGTTCCAACTTGGCATTTCTGCTAGGATTTGATAGGAGCTTCCACACCTACTGCAAATAAGTGCTATGCCATCGGTGCCAGCCTAAAAGAGTGTCCTGAGAACATGGTTGATAGTAACAGAATTTCTCTCAAGCACAAAGCTTTGTGGATGTATGAAGCTGCACAGACAGGCTACAAACCTTGAGTAAGCAATCTGTTTTATAAAAAGGTTGCCAGCCCAGTTGCAGGAGCTACAACCTGCCCATCAGACAGCCTCAGAGTCGTTGCATTCAAATCCTGGAGAAAAAATCAACAGGAGTTGACTGCTTTATTATTTGTCACACCAAGTCTCGAAGGAGATTCTGCAGGAGTGTTTATTCTCACACCTTCTTGAGCACCTCTTGTCAGAAGTTGAAGCCAACTTGCCTGTTGGCAGAATGTGGTAGAACTGATATTGAACTCGAACAGGATTTGAATTCCTTATTTCTCTTTTAGTGAGTGATTGGGAAGAAGATTCCCAAGACACTCTTTAAGATGGATTAGAATATAAGTGCTCTTTCAGGCTGCAAAACTAAGGTCCCAGCCATTTACTTTTTGAGATGCCCCTGGCACGTTAACTCACCAGCGCTGAAGATAACAAACCAGACCTTTAGACAGGTGGGACTCAACCAGAATTACTCCAGATTTTCATTACCTTCAGCAGCACTACATTGACACTGATATGGAATTAGAATGAAGACTAGTTTCTCTCCTTCTATAGCAGGCAAATGCCTGCCCAGATCCAGGAATGAGACATGCACCTTGCCCAGTGCCACCATTCAACAGATTTATGACTCATTTATGCTTCTTGATTCCTTTCCCAGTTGTTGCCTTCTGACACGCGATGCCTTCTGGGGCAAGGACTGTCTTACATGCATTTACTTGCGTTCTGAGGTTGCCTGAAACTACAGCAGCATTAAACTGCTGCAGCTGCATTCAAATATACATACTCAGACAGAAAAATGTTTACACCTGCATCATCTCTTTCCTGTGCGGGAAGGGGAATAAACTGCAAAAGCAGAAGTCAGGTCTGCTGTGATACAATACTATGGCTCGTAACAGTATAGTTATTTTAGTAGGACTTTTATGTTCTCAGCTGACATAGTAATACTGTTAAAAACTGCCAGTGCTGACCCAGTCTGTGCTGGAGCAGAATCTCTCACAATGCTCCTGGTACCCATGGATGTTATCATAATGCAAATCATGAATAATAAAAAGCAATAATTGGACATGAACTACATGCACTGTGCTGTCATGGGTAGGCAATATAAATTACGTGCAGAAATTTTTCCTATTCCTCTGTCTTCTGCTTTAGGTGACAAGCTCTTTGTTAACTTTTCCTTCACTGTTAGCAATGAAAATGTGCATATGTGGCAGCTAGTAACTCAAGCTTCCCACGGGGACAGTTAATCCTCTGCTCCTTGGTCCTGCGCTTAGTTCCCTCACTCACTTTCCCCCTACGGATCCAATAACAGAGCGGGAGAAGACATGCAGGAAAGAGAATGACAGCAATAATTAACCACAAGGAATGGAGAATCAGGACTGGTTAGAAAAAGTAAGAAACAATGGCATGTCAAACAGCAAAACATCAGCACTTAATGGTTTAAACAAGTAATGTGAAAGCCTTGTTCTTTCTTGTCTAGTGACATAGGAGTCTCCCTGTCCACAGAAATCTCTCTCCCTCAAAGGATAACATTAAACAATCCAATCTTTAATAAGCCACTGGAAACCCAGAGGCACAATACAGACCCCCTTTGTTTATCATAGACCTTATATGCTCAAAGGTCTTCAGATGGATGAGGTGCCAGACAGCAGCCTGGGAAGGCTGGGGGTGTTAACACCCTCCATCAGACTACACCCTGTCTTTCCCACAGCGGCTGAGGATAATGAGGAAATTTTTCCAAAACTATTAAATAATTTGAAATCATTCTGCTTCTATTTGGAAGTCAGGTTTTATGCAGAGAAAAAAAATTAAGCTTTGGTGAACTCAACAATAAAACTCCAAAAGAGTAACTTTCCTAAGATGGAGCATCTAGTCCATTTTGAGATCTCCTGGGGTATCCCACAGCTTCTTGCCCATCTCATGCACATCTTTGTAATACTTTGTGGAACCTCATATAGCTGCAAATGCCTATGACTAGGTACCTGAATTGCACTTCAGCCTATACCAGGCTACAATTTCACCCTAAGGCTTGTTTGTGATGACATAGCAGAGTGTGCACAAAACTTCCTTTTCTTGCTTGGATCACAATAGCCGTCAGTCCTTGGAGAACAAAACAGTGCAGAGGCAGGATGAAAATGTGTGACCAGCATAGAGCTTGTTTACCTTCTCTGGCTTGCAGTGTGGGGAGCAGATCATGCATTTCATTCCGCAGCAAGTGTTAGAAGAAAAAAATGTAGGCCTGGACGTCAGGTCTTTAAGTTTTTTCTTATTTGTAGGCGGAATATTCAAAGCTGTGACCTCTTGAATATGGATTTGCCTAATGCCTCATATAAAGTACACCAAGTGCTGCTCTAATGCCAATTCTAAACCTGCATGACAGAGTTAGCTTCCACTGGGGCCCCAACTCTACATTAATTTCATTGCAAGCATTAGATGTAGCTGCAGAGAGGCAGTTTCAAGACTGGGAACTTTTGAAGATCCATCCAAATCCTTAATTAAGACAAGGAAACCCCAAGCTACCTGTTTAATGTTTCTCTTTCAACAACAAACTAACACAAGGAGGGGCAAAAATTGAGGCTTCTATGCTTTGCATGAGGGCTAGGTTGGCCTCAGTTCTGCTCAGGGCTTTCTTCACATCAGGCTCCAAGCACAGCCACCTGGGAGCCACTTGATTTTCAGACTTGGTCAGACTCATGGCAGCCTCCCAAGCACTCATACGCTTGTTCTATGTAAAGAGATCCAGTGCTATCTTTAAAACTGAAGCCACCCAGAGCTCTGTCCCATTAGCTCGACAGGACAGATAAATTCAAAAGCACTTTGGCAGGGAAAGAGTATCTGTCACCTTCCCCTTCCGTAATGCCTTTCCAAGTAGACTCCTAAGCTAAACCACAGTCTTTGATAGGACACTTGGTAAAACAAAAGGGGAATTGAGAAGGTATCTGGGCCTGCTGAAGAATGGGCTGACAATGCACATTATGCCCAGAAAATTCCTTTGAGTTTACACTTCATCAAGCTAGGTGAGTCCCTGTGTGAAGGGTAATCTAAAAAGGTGGTGAAGTGCATGCAAATAGGTAAGTGAATCCCTGCACAAAGTGCAACCTCTCTCTGAAAGGTGTTAGTGAGAATTAAATGCACGTGGGCTGGGTGAAAATTCGTCACTTGCACGAGGACAGGAGTGTATTGCTCTTCCTCGCTCCTCACATTTGCAGAATAAAGATTCCCAACCTTTTAAAGCTACCAGCATGGTGTTTACACCTTGCTACAGAGAGCAGTGAGCAGAAGGGTCTTCATCATGAAAACCTTCTTCAGTGTGAAATAATCACATGAAAAGGGAGAGATAAAGCAGGTTGACTGTAGATGTAATAGAAAATAATACTATGATTTTTCTTGAATTTATGGAGTTAATCTATGAGAACTTACAAAACTGTCAAGCCTCTAAGAAAACCCCTGGTGTAGGATGAGTTTACACACTATCAGTTTGCCATTCCTTGTATTTTCCCCTTCTGACAGACCCCTTAGATGGATTTGCCAGACAGATGGAGCTAGGCATTTTTGGGACAAGGCATCATGGGCAGGGAAGAGTTACAACCACAGATGCCCCACATTTGCAGTGCTTCTCTAAGCCTCCTATGCACACAAACAAGACACACGCTGCTTCGCCTCTTTTTTCATGTTAAGAAAGATAAAATCAGGTCACTTAAGACAGGGAGAAGAAAGAATGAAACAAAAAATGAGCTCAGAAATCACCACTAAGGGAACATCCTGTACATGTAACACTAATGCAAAGGGAGAAGTGAAATTCCTGCAGTCAGGCTCCAGTCCTTGCATCCATTCCCTCTGTTGCCATAACAGTGGGGGTTTTTTCCTTGCCTTTGTTTCCCCACCTACAAAACTGGGACAGTACTTAAATAATCACTTTGCAAAGTGCATGGGAGGATTTGCTGTATATTATTTGTCATATAAACAGAGCTATGAAAGTGTGAAGGAGTATTTCTAATAAGTAGCTCATTACTTCATTCTATTTTTTACTTCAGTTCCTCCAAGATTGTCAATCAAATTTGATTTTTCTGCCACACACCCCTCCTCCCACCAAAAGTGCAGACCCCTTAACCGTCTCATCCCTGATAGGCTGTCTTCACCTAAAATGACTTATACACAACACCTGCTTTTATACGATGTGTTTTCTCTTGGTAAGTCATGTATGCAAGTCACAGTGAGCAGCACATTAAACAATAAGAGATTGATTTGTATTTTCATAATCTGACCTTGTTTTTGCTGGACAGGCAATGGTGTTTTACATCCCATCATGCTGCAGACACAGCACTGCTGTGAATATCAAATAACTCCACTGAAGGCTTCAGACTTCTACCACAAAAATGGAGATCAAAATAACCTGAAATACTTCGGGGTATTTAAATAACTTGGAAGTGGCTGCCACTTCCCTCATCAGGCTTTAACCAGCACGAGCTAGGGTAATTTTGTGCCCTCTGCGACTATGAGCTGGGGCAAAATTCTTTGCCAGCATACCCAAAGCCTATTTTATTTGTTCTAATCAGAATGACCTGGATTTAGTTGGCTTTCTCCAAGCAAATTTCACTGTACTGCTCGAGGAAAAAAAAGCCCTCACAATATCTGCCAGATGTAGTGACCCTCAGCTAAAAAAAAGATTTTCATCAGCATATTATTTTATTTCCTCAGCTGATTTGCTTTTGTCTCCTAAAAGCCTGTGGGACACAAAGACAACACTAACTTTCTTCCCCATCACAATGCTCAGTGATAGCATTAGCTGACCCACTTCAGCCCTGCAATGAGTTATGCTATTAAATGACTGAAGGCAAATTGACTCTCCTGTCTTTTCACAATGTGAGTCTCGATGCATATGAAAAAACTTACTTTGTGGGTTTTTTTATTAGTAAGAGTGCTTACCACTTATCAACGAGTGCTTTCTAGGGAGAAGGAAGCTGCCATATAACCAAGGTAAAGATGGTGAATGGTAATTTAGACTGTTTATTTTGCACATTACACAAGAGAATGGCTATAATAGGTCTGGATTAACAGTGGAGGGTTACGTGACACTGTTTTCCTGTCTTTGACCAACTCTCGGTGAGGATGGACAGGTGTGATGGATGTGGCACCTGGGCTATACTGCACAACTACAACATGACAGTCTCGGAAAGCAGCCAAGTAAATGGCAAAGGATTGAGCCTAACCCTAATCCAAGTCCTTATGATGGATCTTCCTAAAGCTGGCCCAACTGCTTGCAGGGCAGCAGATTATAGGAAAATTTCTTTTCCTATTTTCTGATGCTGTGTCCATGCCAGAACAGAGGGCAGCCCATTGCAGACTTTACTCACACCAGAACACACTGCTCTGCCCTCCCATTTTGCGTCCTTAGATGCTTAAGTCACTGCATCAGATGACTGCATCCACCCTTATTCCCATTTTCCTTCACCAGGCTGTGGCAGATGACCTTCTTCCTCCTTCTTTTGTGTACAAGGGATGCAGAAACAGAAATAAGTGTTTGCTTTTGAACCTCTGTGAGCAGTCACAGTTCTCAGTGGCTGCTCATGGCTCTGTGCAGCCTTGGTTCCAACTCCACTTTTCTCTAACACTCCCCAGGTAGGAGGTGGAATTTCCTCCTTCTCCTGTCCTGTTAGGAGGGAAGTGTCACTCTCAGCTAGTCTTGTCATCAAAACTTACTGGCCTTGGAAGAAATAGTTGCAAACGTGCTGCTTTGAGAAAGTAACGATGCAGTTGGATAGGCCTATCTCTTCCCCCTAGAAGACCAGAGAGATATTTGTCTGATATGAGATGAAGAGAAAAATTGGGATGAAAGGCAACTGGCTTTGGGCTCATTTTAAACAGGCTTCCTCATTCTTTCATAAAATATTCTGATTATTCACTGCAGGGCTGGTTCAGAGCTGGATGTGAATGTGTCTTCCGGAGCTAAGGAAGAGTTGGTCTCCATCCATCGCTTACTCGTAACCAGAGGGCCTACTGCATGCTGGCATTTAGTCAGGCAAAACGGAAGGAAGGGAAAGACATCAATTTGGTTAAATTCATTATCAATAGATTGTTACTATTCTTAATTGATAATGATGACTTTTTTTTTCCCCTGTCAGAAGGCAGTTCACACCAACAGAGGTTACGATGAGAACAGGAGAGCAACATTTTCCAGATCAAAGTAGATGGGCCCGTATTTTGAATATCAAGCCAGGGGGAAAGGAACCCAACTTTACGGGTTGGGAACTCTAACTAGCAGGATGGGGCTTCCAATGATTGCACTATAAACTATGTGCTGGGCATGTATTACAGTAATCATGATCACTAGGGACTCACTGATTGGACATTTGAGAGCAGCCACATAAATAAAATGCCTCCAGATTGTACACAGATTACATGCACACATTCAACTCTGTTATGGCTACACTTGCTTCATGATTCCTGTTATATGGCTCATTGATAGGATTTTAAAACTTAATCCCCCAGGCCAGTGAGTCCAGAAAGTACTTCCTAAATAACATATTGCCAATACTGATCGGAATTAAGACAAGCCTGTAAATGCTGTACCATGCAATTGATTTGGCTTGGCACTGTATTTTTTTCCCCCTTTCTATCCATTCTTCCCAGATGATACAAAACAACAATGGCATTTGGGGAAAAAAAGACAAGGAGATCATTCTTCTTTTGGTACTCAATCAAGGCAAAAGGTTGATACCTCCGAGAGATTAAAAGAACACCATCAAGCAGCTTAAGAACACAATTTTAGTTTTGTGAAAGTCATGATAGTAACAGTTTACTTAGCTGGAGTGCCTCTCATTTCAGAAGATCCTGAAGATCTTTACAAACTGAAATTTGTGGTGTCATACAACAATCTGCCTAACTTTGGCAACTGTGTCTGAACACTTACCAACGAAACACTGAATTCTGTTAAAAAGACCCTGTCAATGTCCACTGTGAGTGAAATATATCCACCATCTCAAATTTAATTAATTTTATTTAGTGCCCATATGCTACATAAAATACTCAGTTTGTGCAATGAAGCAACAAGTTCAGTTCTTCAGCAGATCAAAAAATGAGTGCTCTTTATATATTTTTGTGGATTTAGAAAATCTTGAAGTCCAGTTTCCGTTGTGCTCCATAAACTTGGAATTGACAATCAAATAAAAAACCATCAACCAAAGTTGTTAATTAATGGTTGGCAGGTCTCTGGGTTGTTTATTCTCATTTCTAAACATAAAGAATTTGAATTTTCCTGGCAAAGAAAGTCTTAGATTAGAAATCTGCTCTCAATTATTAAAAATATTATTTTTCAAAATATTTTAAAACGCTAAAACAATGGAGGCATTTTAATAAACTCCAAATAAATGTGTTTGATTTTCTTCCTTAAGCAGTCTTTTATATATCTGCTTTATGTCTGCTTGACACAATATTTCTGCCCTCTATTTTTGGAACATTAGGTGAATCCCAAATTTCTTACACAGCTGCACTGCTTCATTCCTTCTTCCTTCAGGCTGGGAAGAGCGTGCCTGAACAGAGCCTGAGCTCTCCTTCAACACTTCTTGGTACGTACAGGTGGCACACAACATGTTGACTATTTGTTGCTTTGGCTGTAGAAAAGAGCCAGGCATGGAGGAAATTGTGACTCAGAAATGGACACTTTGCAGTACTTCTTGGTTTCTTCAGGGCTGCTGTAAACGACTCAGGATGTGCAGCACTTGCTGAGGGCTGTGCACTAAATTGGGTGACACTTTCACACTTGGTGGATGTCAGTACAAATCATAGAATCATAGAATCATAGAATGGTTTGGGTTGGAAGAGACCTTAAAGACCCTCTAGTTCCCATGGGCAGGGACACCTTCCACTAGACCAGGTTGCTCAAAGCCTCGTTCAGCCTGACCTTGAAGACAGCCAGGGATGGGGTATCCACAACTTCTTCGGGCAACCTGTCCCAGTGCCTCACCACCCTCTCTGTGAAGAATTTCTTCCTGATATTTAATCTAAATCTCCCTGCTTTCAATTTAAATCCACCAAGTCGATGAGTCAATAGGGTGTTGGTGACTTGCACCAAGACGAAGTGTGGCCCAGGCTCTAAACCCGATCTTCCAGATGAATGCAAATCTTGCTGCAGGCATCACAGGACACATCTGAGCTCTGACACTGACAGGGACCAGGGACTGAGCTCCAGTGCTGGCTAACCCATTGCTGGCACTGCTTCACTGCTGGTGCTCCATAGCTGTGTTTGGACCATGATAGTTGGATCTCACCAAAAGAAATCTGCTTATGGGGTAGCAATGAGTATGTGAGCTTCTTGCCACTTGTCCTATAGGCTATAACTAAGTCCATAGCCTCCCCTTCCCCTTTTTTTTAAAATTTTTTTCTTCCCCTAACAGCATAGACACTGCTGTAGAGATCACAGGGGAGGTTTCCCTGAGCATGCATTTCTCAGTGTCTTCCTTTTGTGTGATCATATTTATTTTTCCTTTGCCTTTTTTAAATGCATATCCTACAGAAACTGCACCACTGACCTACTTTTAAAAATGCATCATAGAAACCCTTGGTTCTTTGAATGTTTTAATACAGAATTTATGCTGCAAGGGTTAGTCCAAGCAGGTAACGGACCAAAGCAAACATTTACTATAGTGTGAGCAAAACGAAAAAATAAAAACAATACATAGATTTTGTCAGGCCTGTGAATAATGCAAACAGTGAGCTGAATTGTGTCAAAACATAAATGAAGCAATTCTTTTTATCCATGCAAATCTTCTGTAGCCAGTCTGAAGTCTCAATCGCAAAGCTGTTTCTGCAATATTAAAGAGAAGACCTTCCTTTCACTGCAGAGTGATAAAGAGGCACTAAGCCCTGCTCTGTCGTTAGTCACAAGTCATTTTAATGTGGGTCTGCAACACTGTGAAAGATGACCTGCAAAAGGCAAGTGGCAGGCTATAATTCTGTGCCTTGGAAGGTAACACCGCGATCTACTAGCTGATAATTGACTTTCCTGTTATACACTTATCATCTGTAACACTTTTAAACTCTCAGTGGGGGCTTGGTAGCAGCACGTGTGTTAATCCCTGCGATAGGGACAGAGCAGTAAGCTGCCCGTAACATGGAAATGACTGTCCCGTCCTGTCTGAAAGCAGCTACAACAGGCACGTAGCTGTGAACCCGGTTCCAGTTGCCAGTCACAAGCCACTACTTATTGTTCTTTTCTATGATATGAGCACTATCTGGCCTCAAAATTGACTGGGATCCTGCTGTAGAAACACAGTGTAAGATATTGTCTCTGCCCTGAAGAATTTATAATCTGACCAGACAAAGGGCTGGAGGAGTATTTGGGAAATACCACAACATCTGTGCCCTGTTTTCAAACACCTCCCTGGGCGCTGACAAGCGGCTACTGTCAGAGACAGATACAAGGCTAGATGGACCTTTGTTTTGCTTGGTCTGAGCGTTAAGAGCAGCCAGAAGAAATACATACACCAAGAACTCAAGCGATTTGGTCAGAGCCAGGTTAACAGCCGAACAGGGCAGAGGGTCCAGGGGTTGCGACCCAGAGCCTGGGAACTGTTGCAGTGCATCCAGTTGGGTCTCCTCCTCCTCCCTGGGCTCTGCAAACAGCCTAATAAGACTTGTATCTGCTTCCTTTAGGAAGGGATTTTCAGACTGCAGCAGGAGCACTGACACAGACATTTCCTGGGCTGCTTGCATTGCTGCTTTTACACATTTGACATTGCAGGGTGGCAGGCCTAGCTGCAAAAGCCAGCCTGGTTAACATGTCTATTGAACCGATCTGCGTGTACCTGCTCAGAGCAAGCAGTGGTACGTTCACGCATGTATTCCAGTTACATCCCACTTGTGGAGCTTGATATTCACCTCTGTGTGATGAGACAGCCTTCAAGGCAGCGCTGCTGAAAGCAGCACAGACTGCGGACTGCACCTCTACAGATTTAGGCAGGGAAGGAGTAGGCTGAGAAGGCAAAATACAGCTGGGTATTTCTGTACTGCTCCCTGCTAGCCTGGGGGAAGGTATAACCAGTGTAGGAACATGAGCTAGTGGCATTACTCAGTTTCAGAAATGCAGGAACAGATAAAGCCTTGGTGTTATGCTTCTTTGCTGCCTTGATAAAGGGTATCTCCCACCTGTGATTCCTAGTTTGTGCTGTAATCCTCATCTGCCTTAGCGTGTATATTTTGGATACAGACTTGAAAGTTGTGATGGTATCTGGTTTTCAATAGAGTTTCCCCAGACACACCTAGGAGGTAATTTGGCATTGGTTTATTTTGTAATTTTGATACGGAACCTCTTCCTAAGGCAACTAGATATGTTTTCTTCTGGAGGCTAGAGAGGGAAGGGGCAGAGAAAAGGGATGGGAAGATTTAGCAAAATTTACATTAAAAAAAAAATGCTAAAGCCCACTAGATATATGGACCCATTTTTTCCCATTCTTCTTTCATTACTTTAACGTGAATGATGAACTAACACTGATTTTTGTCTGGTAACTCATTTGGGAAGTTGAATATGTGATGAATCCCAACGTAATAAGTTTTATTATTCTAATTTTCTATTACTAAATGGAGCTTCACCAAAGAAAGCTGGTGGATGTAGAAAAATGTCTCCAGCCAGTTTCAATGCTGAATTAGACCATGAAATTATAAATACCATAGTGGTACCTTCTATAAGCAAGAGAAAATATATCTGTAAAACAGTTCAGTTTTGGGACACAACTGAACTTGAGCATCTAAATCTAGTTTAGAAGGTCTGCACATGAATGTCTGTGTGGGAAGGAGAAAAGTATTTGAGAAGTGGGTGATGATCTGTGAGAAGCCAATGTAGACCTGCAACTGGCTTGATGTTCTACATTATTTAACCCCATCACATCCTTCTTGGAATTAGGTACTCCTAAATGCTTGTGAAAAACTGCAGCTATTTGAAATCATGATACCAAATGAAAAACCATCCTCTCACCTTGAATGCAAGAATCAATATTGATCCCCTTTAGCATGTGGTAGCAGATTTCAAGGTCAGTCTCTCACTGGCAATGTGGAGCCAAGATACATACTGCAGTTCAAGGCTTTTATTTCCAATTTTCCTCATTTATCTGGAGCAAAATATGTACGAGCTATATCTTGGCAATTCCCTTTTCCCCAGTCAACTCAGATATCACAGTCCTGAAACTCAACAACTTTTGGTCTCCCTTGATTTCTTTCCCTCTTGAAAATGTCTTCTCTTCTTTTACCTGTTTCTCTTCCCAGTCCCTTCTCTTTCAAATTCAAAAATAATTCCCTCACCCCAAAATAGGGCCCTTACTAACATTTCTGCCACAACTATTCAAATTTTTCTAATTCAATTTCAATCCACCACTGGGAAAAATTACTTGTCACTGCTGCAGTCCAAAATTAGGAAAATGCATTTTTATGTGCAGAATCCAGAGCAGAGCTGTATTCGTATTAGCTACTGTATATACCTGCCTTAATCTTTTCAGCCATGATGTGTTTTAGTATTGACAAATGCAAACCTAAGTCAGGGTTTCTGAAGAGAGGTTCCTCAATAAATCATTAGACAAAACCTAATTTGGGCTGCCTTATGAGATCTAGAGTTCACAGGGTAAAAACAAAGTTTCATGGAATTCCAGTATTTTTTGCCTTGTTCAATTGTACTCTCAAAAAATATCACAGGAAGCTTAAATAACATATTAAACCTATGCAATTATTTAAAACAATACCTGTTAAATTTAAACATATTACTTGTGAGGTTTTTTCTTACTCATATTTTTCATTTACTTAGAAAAAACTATTTCTGTACACAGGATGTCACTTGTTGCAGGAAAACAGTAAAACTTTGTCTGTTTTCATGTGTCTTTTGTCTTCTAGAGCTCCATGGTGTGAGAAGGTTTATTCCATTTCGGGGAACAAAACTGTGACAATCTTTTTGTTCTGGGACAGAGTGCTTCTGCCTAGTTCTTTTGAAGGTCTCATGACCTAAATTCAAGCATGTCTGAAAAACAGTTATAGAATCATAGAATCACAGGAGGGTTTGGTTGGAAGAGATCTTAAAGACCAACTAGTTCCACCCCCCTGCCATGGGCAGAGACACCTTCCACTAGACCAGGTTGCTCCAAGCCTCATCCAGCCTGGCCTGGAACACTTCCAGGGATGGGGCATCTAGAGCTTCTCTGGGCAACCTGTCCCAGTGACTCACCACCCTCTCTGTGAAGAATTTCTTCCTGACAGCCAATCTGAATCCACCCACTTTCAGTTTAAACCCATTACCCCTTGTCCTATCACTACAAGCCCTTGTAAAAAGTCTCCCCCCAGCTTTATTGAAAAACCCCCTTCAGGTATTGGAAGGTGCTATGAGGTCTCCCCAAAGCCTTCTCTTCTCCAGACTGAACAAACCCAACTGTCTCAGCCTGTCCCTATAGCAGAGGGGCTTCAGGACTCTGATCAACTCAGTTGCCTCCTCTGGGCTCACTCCAACCTGTCGATATCCTTCTGCTGTTGGGGGCTCCAGAGCTGGATGCAGAACTGCAGATGAGGTCTTACCAGAGCTGAGTAGAGGTGGAGAATCCCCTCCCTTGAGCTACTGGCCATACTGCTGTGGATACAGCCCAGGATATGCTTGGCTTCCTGGGCTGCAAAAGCATATTGCTGACTCATATTGAGCTTCTCACCAACCAACACCCACAAATCCTTCTCCTCAGGACTGTTCTCGATCCATTCTCCACCCAGCCTGTACTTGTGCTTGGGATTGCCCCGACCCATGTATAAGACCTTGCACTTGGCCTTGTTGAACTCCGTGAGATTGGCAGAGGCCCACCTCTCCACCCTGTCAAGGTTCCTCTGGATGACATTCCTTCTCTCCTGTGTGTTGACCACACAAGACAGATTGGTGCCACTTTCTAAGTGGACTTTTTTTATAAAACATGGCTATTGAGTAGGGAGTTGCAATGACAAAGGAAGGCACTGAACACTGGGTGTGTCATTTTCTAATGTATGTTGGCATAGATTTTTATAAACATGTATTCACACATATAAAATTATATCTATAAATAAGCTTTATATATAATGCTTATGTACAGCAGTTGTCTACGTACAGATATATGAACAAATATGTATTTATATGTATGTAAATAGGGCATAATTTGCTGTTATGAATCTATACCAGCAAGACCTGTTGCAATGATATAGTTACAACACTTCAAATCACTTTTGTCACTAGCATAAAAAAAACCATTCAGGGAGCTAGTACTAAACTGAACGGTCAAAATCACTTCCTAGTATAAACATATGTCTTCATAAAACAAGTTTGAAAGTACAGATACACCAGCAAATCTGTTCTTATGTAGACCATGCTTATGCCCTCAAAGATAAAACAAGCTCCATGAATGTCTCTAAATTTGTGACATGTAACAGTATATTTTCTTCTGTTACCAGATGAGGAGCGACATGGAAAACAAATCAGTCATGGCTTTTCAGACCTACTTAAGAGAGTGCACATACCCACTTCCCTCTCACTTTTGTGGCCATTCTGATTGCAGCTCTAGAATTCTCTCCTGCACTCCCAAAGCACCATGAATTTGTGATAAACTAAATCAGTCTTAACCCTTAGGATCAATGGTAACCCCAAGGAGAGGCATTTCAAGACCTTTGGAAACACAGCAGGTGTCTGCAGGTAAGAGGTACTACACCTTACGAGGAACACTTTTTTCTCTTGACCAGGATGGCTTTGGCCATCAAGAGGTGAAGATCACTGGGAGAATCCTGTAAGCTTTTGAGCAACTCTCTGTGACTGGCCCAGAAGGCGTCACTTACATGTCATTCATGGTACTCACTGTCATTCTATTGCTTTGACTACAATTCACAGTGCTCAGAAGTGGGAGGGTTCTCCTGCAATCTGCACAGAAAAGTAAGCAAATGTGGAAATACAGAAGTATTATGCCCATGGTCACTCTGCAGGTTGAGACTCAAAGGTAGAGTGTTTATCTACATGTGCTCTATCCTGGAGAAGAACTGAAGCCTCTGGCTAAGCAAGGGAACACAAGAACAACCCAGTTTCCAGTTAAAATCTCAACCTGGCCAATGTGCAGCAGTTGTGTTCAAAGACGCAACCAAGTTCTGAGCCTTCCCCATTGATTAGTGCATGATTAACAGATCGCCAGTGAATGCTTCATGAAACTTTTCATTAATCCTTAAACTAATTTCCACTTTGATTTCATTTTCTTTTTCCTGAGAATGTCCCCGTTCTTGAGAAACCTAAACATATCCTGATTTCCAGTGAAGCCACTAAGAGAAAAGCTTATTAGCTACTTTTTAATTTGGAGCAATAAACCTCTTAAAGTTCTCAACGAAGTTTAGCATTTCCTGATGGTTTGTTGTTTTAAGCAGAGCTCATCACTCACAAGTAAAACAAAAGTGGTAACAAAGCCATAAAGAAGTGAAAGGATTTGTCTAGGATTTTTTTCCAGTAATGATTTTTTTCCAACATTTTTTTCTAATTTTTCCTTATTTTCCAACAGTGGAGACAGGGAGACCACCTAAATCACCTGATTTTCACATCCCTGAGATCTCTAATAATCCACATACCCTGCCTTTCTCCTGTGGTGAGGACCATGCAGGATTTGTTCCTAGATGAACAGGGAACAAAGAGCTATGGGTTTTTACAAGGTCTCCCACCATGCTTAGGCAGCCTCAACATATATAAGGCAGACTCTGAGGTCCCTCGTTAGACTTAGCAATCCTACCTGGCCTCCCCAACCGAATCACCGTCTACCACAAAGCTGTTTCTGTCCTGCTCCCATCCTTTATACAACAGAATTCATTTTCCCATTTGGTATTTTATTTTGATGTTCCAGGCATAAAAAAGCAAATGGTTCCCTCAAGCCATTTCCTCTCTATGAAACTGTGAAATTGCTTTGCAATTTTGGAGCAGTTTAAAATGCATTGTTATATTGAGAAAGAAAAGGGGAGGAGGGGGGAAGCTTCTTTTCAAACTTTGAGTACTGAATGCTATAGGAAAACCAGATTGAAATTCTTCAAATAAGGATTACATAAGCTTCTGCAGTTATCAAGGCGGATGGCTCCCTATTTGCATACTGCCACCTATATAAAAGAAATGAGACTCAACGGTTTTATTATAATTATATAGCTTGGTTTTTAGTATTAATAAGTCTATTGTTAACACCGCTGCCTTTCGAAAAAACCTCCACGTTTCTGTCATACAAACTGAAATATTGGAATTTATTTTTAAGGCATGTACTAAAAAAGTAAATCCTTTCCAAAGAGTCTCCTTGGTTTGCTGAGTGTGCCGGAGATTATCACCAAGGACTGTGTTTGATCATTGGGTTTTTCAGTACTACCTTGCTTGCTGACTGCTGCTCAGGATGCACAGTGCTTTATTTAAAATTCACTGCGGAAGGGAGACACATACTTTAAAGATGGTATCAGTACCATTTTCTGTGGGACTTCAGGCAGTTCCT
This sequence comes from Rhynochetos jubatus, assembly GCA_027574665.1. Taxonomy (NCBI): domain Eukaryota; kingdom Metazoa; phylum Chordata; class Aves; order Eurypygiformes; family Rhynochetidae; genus Rhynochetos; species Rhynochetos jubatus. The sequence goes on along the minus strand of CM050649.1, from coordinate 130,360,513 downwards.
AGGTGCCTGTGTTGACGTTCTATTAAAATGGAGCATCCTTCATTGAACCACAAAAGAAGGTGACTGATAATTAAGGTGAAAATGCTGCTCTCCTGTCTACACTGCAGAACTCTTATCAGACATGTGAACTCTTATCAGGCGCCCTCTTATCTCTCGTCCTGTGCATCCTGTGCTCGAATCCCACACTGAACTCCCATCGAGATCAATGGGAGCTCCACTCTGCATGTGAAAGCACAATAGCTGGTGGAGTCTCCTGAGTGTGGCTCTGCAAGCACAATGTGTTCTTAGGGACATGGTAAGCAGAGGAGAAATGCAAATGGCTTTTGAGGCTGATTGATAGAATATATAAATGTGTCTTTCATATTTAGCAAAGTTGTTCATTTGGTGTCACAGCCAGAAGGAGAAGCTAAGGCTCAAAGCTGAAAGGTTTCAGCTTTGGATATGCACTGGGACACATTCTGATGGGGTGAAAAAAGGTTTTTCTCCCAGGGAAGAAAAATGTAAAGAAACCTGTGACTCAGTTTCAGAGGCTTTTTGCATAGGAAAAACAGAAGCACAACTTTTTCAAGTAGATAATACAAGGGAGCTTTGTGGAGAAGGTCACAGTTATAAAAGCAGGGGTTTATCTAAGCTAAATGTCTGCATGTCAGTCACTTCAACTTCAGAAATATCATCAGGTCCTATTTGCCATCTCTGTGGCTGATCTCAATCCGGTTCTTATAGGCACAGTGATAGAAGTGAGTCTTCAGGGAGAGGTTGAAGAAGGACAGATATTGGAGGTATTTGGGGGAGGGTATTTGAACATCAGGTGGTGTGAAAGGGAGCTGTCAAAAGATAAAAGATGGATGAAGGAGAATGGGAAAGATCTGTTTTACAGCCAAACAACAGCAAAGATATTTCTATAGCAGGCAGAAAACACAGGTATATGATGTGGTAGGGAAGAGGTTACTGTAATCAAGAAAGGAGAAGCTGAAGCTTCATGGCAACTTTTTTAAAAGTATCAAGCCCACAAGAAGATAATTCTGAATGAAACTTTGATAATACCCTTTTGCTAGAATTTTACCCTAAGATCGCACTTGGATGCCTCTGGATGCTTTGTATTCCCCTTAAGCAGTGAGATTAGGCACAAGTGTAGAAAATTCAGGCCCTAAACCTTTTCAGTTAACATAAACCTGTATTTTTAAACCACTGAACCACATGTACATTTTTGAAGAGCTATAGTGTAGGAGTTACTAGACATGTGACCTTTCCTTACTGCTTTTCATGGCAACTACATGACTACAACACTGCCTGATGCTTGAAAAACTTACCACTCAGATTTAATCCTCTTCACAAAAACAGTTCCAGCTCATTCTTCACCTACCATGAAAAAGACCTCAAGTCTAGATTTATCATCTTCATGTGTACTTGTCAGCTTACATTATCCTGACAGAATACAAAAAAAACTTGAACATATACCCTCTAGTAAGGAATGCATAGACACCCAGTGTGGAAGGATTAAGCATCATAATAGCCAAACCAAACAATTTCTTAGGGGGTTCATATAAAGTCTGTCAAATATGTTCCATAGCTCTGAGAAGAAAAACAAATGCAAATGTAAATCACCTCTAGGAAAGGCAACTTCTTCTATATGTCCAAAACCACTAAATCAAACTATTTATTTTCATTTGGGCAAAGTCCACAAGCTTTCACCATCTACAGAACCGTGAGATGATGGAGAGTACTGACTGTTTGGCATGTTTGTATCAAAAGCTCCCAAGGCAGTTGGGAGTTTTACTAAACTGAAGGTACTTCAGTAAAAATCAACACTGCTGAAGGAACTTGAGCAAGGAAGGAAAATATAGGATTGATGTTTTGACCCCTGCTGAAGAAACTCGATTTTCTGCATCTTCCATAATCATATTTTGAAAATTATGCCTTTGACATAACATATGAACTCTTGCACCCAAAATATCATCCAACATAACATACACTTATTAGCTACATGCTCTGGAATCATAGAATCATTTAGGTTGGAAAAGACCTTTCATATCATCAGGTTCAATCATTAACCCAACACTGCCAAGTCCACCACTAAACCATGTCCCTAAGCACTACATCTATATGCATTTTAAATACTTCCAGGGATGGTGACCTCCCTGGGCAGCCCACTCCAATGCCTGACAACCCTTTCAGTAAAGAAATGTTTCATAATATCCACTCTAAACCTGCCCTGGCACAACTCAAGGCTGTTTCCTCTTGTCCTACCGCTTGTCACTTGGGAATGAGACTGATACCCACCTTGCTACAACCTCCTTTCAGGTAGTTGTAAAGAGTGATAAGGTCTCCTCTGAGCCTCCTTTATTCCGGACTAAAGCCAAAATGACTTAGCCAAAATAAACATCAGACATAGACATTTAATTGCAAGTTAGTTTGGAAGAATCTGGACATACAATATTGTTGACTCTCTCAGGAAGCAGTAGGTATGGTGAAGTGAATTACAGAAGAAACTGCACACAACTGGCTAAAGAAAACCTTGTTCTTTGTCATATTTCTCCAACACACTTAAATCAACAAATTCCTTCCAGTATCAAAGAAAAGAGCTCAACACTGGAAGAGTTCTTGATAGACAGGTCCTGTTTCCATGCCAACTTCAAAGGTCTGTTCCTTCATTACAGGGTTAACTTGTATCACAAAGAAGTATGGAGTGAAACACGTCTGCTAGTAGAGGAATTATCAAAAGGAGAAAGAACAGAATCTACTGGCTGAATTCAGAAGATAAACAAATTCAGACTAAAATTATTTAATCTCATAGAACAGTAAGAATAGTTAAGAATTTGCCAGACGTTCCAGGAGAATAGCCAATAATGCCAATTTTTGTCATTTGATGAGAAATTGTCCACCACACAAGTACAAACTATGCTGTAGTTCAGACAGGAAGCTGCTCAGGGAATGCTGTAGTCCTTGTGACAAAATAGATGTCAATTCTGCGCTCTTCTGCTTTTCTTGTCTATGAGTCCCTACCTTGAATGAGTCTATGAGACAGAGAGCTCCTGTTCACAGTCACTCTTTGTTAGACCTTGCAACAACCTTTGTGCATCGGCTTCCTTCCATCTCTTACCCTGTTTATGGCTGAGGACTCTTCTGGGAACACCACGTCTGTAAATGTGTCTACACCTCAGAGACGTGCTCCTGCGTGGGGCGGTGTATCTAAGCATTCCTGTAATTTCAGTGAAATTCATTTGTAGCACCTCTTTTTTCCCCCTGTTTCTCTTTCAGTGGTATCCCTCAGCAACTTTCCCTATGTTAGTTAATGCAGCAAATGAGATTACACTGTCTGCTACTGTTGATACGCTCAGACAGCACGCTGCCCATGTTATCAGTGTCACTCTCCACCATCCTCCCTCCTTCTTGCTAACTTAAACCTTTCAAAACCACTAGCCAACGTGGTCTGATCTATTACTAATCTCTGACAAATCCTTTGTTAATCCTTCCTCACTCGTGGCCTAATCAGTTCCTTTCAAAGCCAACAGGAATTTGACTCAAAAAGGACTGCGATGCACAGGCAATGTTTGAATATGGGGTGAAAAAACATCTGATTCTTGCCCAACTGAATTTCGGAGAAATGGACAGACCAAGTTGCTTGTTAACATCTAGGGAATTAATGAAACAATTGTGCACAGGGGTATGTGTTTTGTAATATACTGCTGTATGTGAAAGTGCTTTTCTGGAGTAGGTGGATAAACTCTTTAAAAAAACTGTCTTGTGCCATCAGGCTGGTACAGTCAGTGCATGAGATGTGCACACAGAGTAAAAGATTTATACGCTTTGCTGTAAGAATGATAAAGCTGGTCTTCAAACACACCCTATCTTTTGTTAGAGAGCAATAGGGATTCTATGAGAACTAGTAATTTAGTAAGTTTAATTTCCTTTTCTAACTTGTTTTTCTCCATAGGCTGTTAGAAAAATATTTTCTAATATGAAATTTTAAAAGTCATACTCTTTTTCAACATTTCAGATTTATTCCTTGTTATTTTTTATTCTTCATTTCCCAGTAGCTATCAAGAAGAGCAATCTGAAATCAAGGTTTTCTTACTCTCTATGCTGGATAGAAAAATATTTCAAAAAAATGTTCTGCAAACCATATGTACTGTCTGGATCAGAGAAAAAAATAAATAAACACAGGAAGAAGAAGGGTGAAAATGAGGGAGTGAGATCACAAAATGGGAAAATTATCTGGCACAATGAGTTTCAATTTACTTTTCAGTGCATTAATGTGAAAAGATATTATTAACAATCACAAAAATCTCTGTGCTCTGATAATTGTCACATTGCTGTATTCAATAGTGGTTAGTACCTGAAATTTGAAGAGCCAAAAATCTGAGTGAAACTCCAAGTGTAAGGACACCTCTGGTTTTCACTTTGGAATTATCATGTTGTATTATGTCAATTGCATCAGTGTGCCTAAAGACTAAAATGTTTTTGTATATGAAGAAAATGCAAAGATTAAGTGATGTAGCCACGGTTACACAGGGAACTTGGAGTAAGTAGAATCCAATCTTCAAGCTTGTTCTTTATATGACAAGATTCTCTTACTTTAAAAATTATCAGGGAAAGTATACAAACAATGGGGAATTATCCTAAACAATTAAAAGTCAGTCATGCTTTCCGAAACAACTGACATCCTACGTTGTGCAGAGCAGAGGGACTCTTTTAGGTACCTGTGCTTACTTGCTAACTTGCAGAAATTGTAAGATGCAAATAAAAATTCATTATAATCTGCTGTGGTGTATCTCACTCACAGGCTTTTGCTTAAAAAAAATAAAATTTCATCTGAATCACTGGAGAATTAATTAAAGTGACTGAGAATACATCCTTGTGGTGTAGTTAGGTGTTATCTTCCTTTTACAGATGGGGAAATAGAGGAAGAGAAAAATCAAGTGTTAACCCCATTCAAGGAAAAAAATTGAGATATCCACATCTAGAAACAAAACCTACTTAATCCTTTTCCTTGAGTTTTGTGCCCTAAAACATTTGTAAGGCACTACAAGTGACTACTAAGTCACTGCCTGTGACTGTAGTCTGTCTGAAAAAAGGATCCCTAAATACAAGGACCAATGATAATACTTTTGTCTTGATTAAAAGTCTAATGTTCCCTTATTGAAAATCTACTGAAGTGTAATTAGGTTTCTACAGAAATTAAGTTAACCACTATTTTAATAAATAAGTACTTACTACAGGACTTTTTAAAGCAGCCTGTAAGATTCCATACAAGAGTTACGACTCTCTATATACTCCAGAAAAGTGTTTATTATAAACTACACAAGTAAAAGCACAGAAAGCAACATTCTAAGTTCAGTGAAAATTTCCCACATTGACAAAAATCCAGGAGACCATTTTTCTAAACTCTCCCATGAGAAAGGATCTAGACATGAAACGTCTCTTCCCTGCTGCATATGTTCCCAATGAATTAGCATTAAGGCTACCAAAGCCCTTTTCTATCCTTCCCCATACCACTGGGTTCGATTCATGGAAATGGCACCTTGTTCTTGCTTCCTTATGTTGTAATGATCAGTCTTGACATGGGTTTTCAAGACAGGGGGGAGCAGTCATGGCTATGGGCAAAATCACAGCTTCTGAACTTCATGCTTGTCAATAGCTGTTTTAGTTTGCATTGCCGTACTAATGTGCCTTATAAATATTCCCCAGGGCTCTACACACCACCACGTTGCTGTTGTCTTATTCATCAATACAGTCAAAACAGAAGCAGATGCTGTCAGTTAAGGTCAAGGCGTGCTTCTTCCAGATCTCTGGAATGAAAAGGATGCCATCCCATCTTATAAAAGAAGGAAATATTCTGTATTTATTTAATAAGTAACTCTCGAGGCTCAGAGATGTCTCACGATGAACCCAGTAATTAACTGGAACTGCTGTACAGAGATTCACCCTTCACGCTGTCCTCTCCCCTCTCCCCCTTTCACTTACTCTTTTCTCCCGGAGTGTTTTTAGCGCTTGGCACCCACAACGCCACACTGTCTGCAGGCCACGTTGTGTGAGGTGGCATCTTAAGGGATAGGAAATGACAGCGCAGCCTTCACCCCAAACAAATGAAAAACCAAGGGAAAGACTGGACTGTGAAAAGGCGTAGGGAAGGACGGCTGTTACTTATCTACAGGATGGATGAGGATGGAAGTACTGCTGGCTGGAGCTTTCCCAGCATTTTCTGAGTTTATATCTCCAGCACTAGAGACATTTGTGAAGGTGCTTACACAGTTTAGCAGATCAGTTCTTAGCTTCCTCTCTTCTTTCTTTTTAATTTATGAAAGATTTCATCCTAAAGCAGTGCACTCACTTGGGAGCGGATTTTAAAACAAACTTGATTTACATTAAGCTTGAAATTACATGCTACTATATACCAACAAACACAGGCCAAAAATTCCCACCGCTCTTTAACTCCTTTGAAAATCTTGCTATGAGCTTTACACTGGAAATCAGTGACTTTGAACATTACGGTCAGTGTGTTTCTGTTTAGGCGCTGATGTGGGATTGATTCAGAAACCAAGGGGAGCCAAACACTTCAAAATATAGCTCCAGGGAAGAGTCATTTTTCACAAAGTCCTTGGCTTTTCTGCTAACACTAGTGACAAAGCAGACATCTGGTGTGTGCATGGATTTCTGCGTTACGTGCACTTGCGTTTGTGCAGACGTGGTGGCGTTGCCCAGAGATGTTATCTTCTCAGAGCTTGCCCTTGTGCATCTTCATAAGGAAGCTTGTTTTATGAGTTAGCCCCTCCTTAATCTCCCTGCCTCAGCTATCACCACCAAACTTATTCCTGGGCCAACCACGCTGTTTAATGGAGAAATTCTACCACAGTAGATTATTACCTGACTTTAAATATGCTACAACTGTAGTAAATAAGCAGCTTACTAACCATTTCACACAGTATCAGTAACTCACGTGGCATAGTTTGTTGACCTCTGTCTCAAAGAACAGTGAACCCATTTATGGTCCCCTAATTGATATATGCACATACCTAACGGAGAGGTTTGCTCTTATTTTAATACTAGTCCTCCTCTGCAAAAGACACGGCATGTCAGAGAAGTAAGACAGCTGCCTACGCAGCCAGAGACACTGATTGTGGACTTAAATGGAAGTGGCAGCAATAGGGTAGAAGGAAAATATAACCTCTGTTTCTCATGCAAGCCTTGTTTCATAAAATCTGTCGTCATTCAGTAAGTGTACAAGTTATGAAGAAGACATTCTGGGGATGCAGAACATGGGCAGACTTATCTGGGGATCAATAGGTGCTGCAGAGCTCTGATAGCCTTGCCTGGTTCTCTTTTCATAAGAGAAGACCTGTCCTGCCCTTCCCTTTCCTCTGCTGCTCTGCAATCCTGTAACTCTGGTTTGATAAGCTCTCCTCTTCAAGACACCCATTTCTGAAGAGAAATGCTCGCTCAAAATCTTCCCTGCAAATTCTGATTTCCTTGGAGCTGTTTGTTTGGCACAACCCCACCTTGGGGGGGTTGATTGTTGGGCCATGCAAAGAAGTTTGGTACTCACCTGGTTGAAAGTTTTTCTGTGGTGCAAAGATTAGATAACCCTCATTGTTATTTGAGAACAAACTCTTGCTGAGTCTTGATGCATGAAAAATATTAAAGTAATGTCCACCCTTCATCGTGTGCTTAAACACTTTCCTTTTACAAACCAACTTCAGTTTCCTAAAACTCTCTGGATGGATGGCTGTCAACATGCTGGCCTATGGTTATCGAGAAGTGTTAAGAAAAAAGAGCCACCAAGGTCACATCTTACATGGATAGTGCACACCACAATGTGAATTCAGGGAATGGCAACATCTGGAATTGCATTACGACAAAAGACCATCCTACAGCCAACTCATGGAGATATGTTTGGCTCCAAGGAAGCTTACAATGCTCATCCTTAGCCTAAAGAAATACAACATGCTCCAGAAAGCAAAGTGGAGTGAAAATATGTATTTGATTTAGTATGAAGCGGGTGGTAAGAGGAAGAATGTGAAACTTTCCATTGGCTTGTTAAACTCTCCTTTTCAAAGTAGTTTCTGTTCAAATGAGACTTGCCGGTTTAGCTAAGCCAATAACTTCAGAGAAAAATGTGTTCAGTTCCAGTGCCATCAAGGATAGATTATGGAGGTGCTGCTCATTTATGTGTTTGTTCTGATGAAATACAGACATTTATCTTTGTGGAACTAGTAAAACAATTGCATCATTTTCCACTGCAAATTGAATCAGTGCACCCAGCAGCTGCTGAGCTAGGAGTAGAGCTTGAAAACTGTGTCTTCTGCAATGCAGCCGCTCTGGGTGGTAGGACCCACTTTGCATTCATCTGCAGTGCCTTCACCTTTCCTGTCCATTTCCAAGCCTCTTTTAGAAAACCTTCACATACAACAGAAAACTTGAGCTTGGGTTTTGTTTTATTTTTAACTCCCCAAACCCTCCACTTGTGAGCCTGAGGGCCTCAATACCGGTGGACCTTTGTCCAAATGCAAATTGCTGGGGAGACTACCATGCCCCCATTCAAAATACAGATCCTACCTGGAATTCCTCCCAAAATTCAGAGAGATTTGGCTCTGGGATTTTCACTCCGGTTATCTCTCCTTACAGAGCATCAAACAGTGCTCCATTCTCTTGTCAGACCCCACACAGAGCAAGCCATTTGGTAAAAAATCATGGTCAGTTATACAAACAAAGAAGACAAGGATACTTCCTTTGAGAGCTCATACCCCCTGGGCAAGGCTAAATGTCTGGAATTGTCTATCAAAGTGTAATCACTACCATAAACACAAAAGACTGGCTAGATAGTACAACCTTGTGTGGGGAAAGAAGCAAGTGCTATGATACATAGAGTGGAACTGCCAAAAAGCTGTGTAGAAATACAACAAATGTGAATTATAAATAGATCCTTACCAATATTCCCACTATATGATTACTATTATTTATATCACTGATGTGCTTGGGGTCCCCATGTAAGACCATCCGGGTGGATTTTAGTCACCTGGCTATTATCCTACTTGGGTTTCATCTGCCACTCCAAAGGGTGGTGGGTATCTTACAGATCCTATGTCACAGCTATCGTTCCAAGGTGGACAGCTCAGATACTGCTGGACTTCTACAAAGGCAGGAGATACCCATGTTTAGCCACTTGAATCCCACCTGATACATCTGCAGAAGCAAGAGATCCCTTCCCGTGAGGAACCCTGCCACTGACAAATTATAAGCCAAGAGGTGAGAGGTGAACACAGGCAGGCAGAAAGGAGAGCACAAGAAACTCCAGCTCAGTGCTCCTGTCACAGCTGGCCCACAGCTGGCTGATGCTTGGGACTTCTTTAGCATCCAGTGAAGGAAGCTTCAAAAGGTATCTCAGGTAGGACTGTGATGCACCTGTACTCCTACTAAGAGGTCAAGTGTCCCTTAGGCATGACTGTCAGCAGTGGAAGGAAGCATGGAGGTACCTGCTGAGCGACTATGAGGACATTCACAAATGGGGCAGAACACATGGTAAATGTGCTGCTTTTTATTTTGCTTTTTTTTATGTAGGTCTTTTAACTTCTATTTTTATAACTGGGGATAACAAAAATAGTCCTGTAAAGAAACAATAGTGAAATGCCTAACTACAAAAGGAAACAGTGCTGAAGGTAAGACTTTGGAAATACACTTACTTATGCTATAACAGATGATTAAAAAAAAAAACCCAGCTGGATGAGGTAGCTGTGCTCTTTCCACAACTTGTCTCATTCCTGAAATAGTTTTGTTTAGTAAATCTGTAGTTCCAATTCCTCCTGATTTTATTTATGCACATTCCAGCAGCGTCTAGAGACTCTAAACAGCATTACTGGTGCCTACCATACAAATCTAGATAAAAGACAGTCTTTTCCCTGAAGGCAAATAGAAGTAAGGAGAAGATGCAACTGTGGTAGAGAATACAGCAGAAAAAAATAAAAAAAGGTTGTCATGAGGAAGGATCCAACAGAAAGCCAAGATTTGCAAAAGTGTTTGGCTGTTTATAAGGCCTCAGGGTTTAGCTGCTCCAGCTGAGATTCTTCCAAAGGGGGCTGATAATGAGAAGCATTCATTGCCATAAAACAGGATTCAAGCCTGCCTCAAGTTAGTCACTTATAACACCAGGAACTGAAGGTCTTACATTTCTAAAGTATCCTCAGTTTAGAGTTTCACAAATTAATCTTCATCCAGCGCTAATGGTGCCCAGTGCTGGCTCTTAAAACTCCACACATGAATAGTTCACAGTCATGTCGCCTTCGGGTTTTTCTAGTTATTGTGAGAAAAACAACAAACACTGAAGTAAAGTGAAAATATGCTTTGAAAGAGGCAACTTTTGTAAGGAGCGATTTTATCTTTTATTAGTCAAACAGATAAACTTGGAGACAATGAATGAGCTTTTAGGCACATGCTCAGGCTTGAAGCAGAAGCAGGAAAATTTAAGCTACATCAAAACTGAGAATAGCTCCAAAGCTGTCATTGTACAGTGCTTTGACTTTGGCAGAAAAGTTGGTGTAAGACTCGGTACTCCCAGGCACTCAGTCCTGCTGGATCCCTGCTACTATCCATTCCCCGAGCTGGGCTAATACCACCATCTGCATGACGGTGATTTACAGTGTATTAAACGATGTTGATTTAAAAGTGTTGCTTCCTTTTCATTTTACCTGAATTATTTGAGTGACAACATAACATGTCTGACAAAGAGCATAACAAAACGAGGCAGCAGACTGCGCATAAGAAATAAGAACATGGGGACAAGAATTTCTTAAGTGGCTTTAGTGCCAAAGGCAACATACTAGGTTATTACATGCTGAAGTTTAATTAATCTGTGTTACTCAATTAGAAAATCTGAGAGATGAAAAATTTGCTAGTGCCTTTGTAGCAGAGGGAGCTGCTGGCCAAAAGAGACACGATTTGCCTCGATAGAAAAGAAACAGGGACTCATTTAGTTATCCAGGGCACTAGATTGAGGATTGTATTACACTTGATTGAAAACTTTCATACTGTTCACCTGCATCCTGTACTGAAATATCCTTCACCAGACAGTTCTAGGTCATTCGCCAGTGCATCAGCAAGGCTTCGCTGCTCACTTCTACATATGGGCAACAGCATGAAACCTGCACTGGTCTGCCAAACAGCCCATATATCAGAATTTACCTGGCTCCACTGCTGCTGCTTTTCCTCCCCCTGTAGAACGCCACAGGCTACAGACAGATGAAACGGGAAATATTATAGCCTTTCAAAAGACCAGTGTAACTCTTAAGGGGAAATTATCCTTTGATTGTACAACAGAGATTCCTGAACACAGCTGATATTAGGAAACACCCATGTAACGCTACCTTCAATAAAGAGGCACAACAAAACATAAGTGTTTCTCAAGTCAAAAGAATGAAACCTGGCAGCTTTGCACGGCTGCTTGGCAAGGAGTATGAGTGCTCTAAAGTGGCTGGTTAAATGCTAGAATTATAATGGAAACTGGAAATAGAAAAGTCTGGAAACCTTCTAACTTTGGAGGCTGAGAGCTATGTTCTGTTTCTCCTGGCCAGTGTATAATGAGACACTACGGCTGCTCTCTGTTGCTGTTCTTTTGCATAAATGCATGCCAGAAATAGGAGCAGACAGCTGCAGAAAAGTCCATCAAGGGCTGTTAAACACAAAGATACCACCTCTGGCTCATGTAGTCCCAGAACAGCAGATTGCTGTGTTCTGGGAGGCAGTCCAGGGATATTACACCGTGTGCATCCTGCACCCACATCTCCGGACAACAGAGATTGTGTACCGCGCTGGCAATTTCTGCCCCTTACCCGCTACAGCTCTGTATGGTCTGGTGCTAAATGAGCACTGTGCAACATTGCATTCACTAGGCTCATTTTGAAACAGATGTTTTACAAAGATGCTTCCACGAATGATTTGGGCTACACAAAGTGGCTTTCAGAAAAAAGCACCTCCACATTCAGTGATATATTCCTTTTGCAAGGGTTTACAGGTTAGTACACAGTACATCCCCATCAAACATGGTTTTACAACCAGAAGCTGGATCCCACTGAAAAACACAGATCCTAAAATAATGTCTTTTAATGTGCAAAAGTGTTTGGCTGTCAGGAAGAGAAAACTCTTTCAGATCAGCGTCTACTTACAAGTTACTTTTTTTTTTTTTCTGTGAAGATTCAGAGCTCAGTTCTCATCTCAAAACCCACACTTAACCGAGAATTTAGCCAAGTACCTGTAGTCTGTTCAGAAAACAAATGAAAATAAACCAGATTTAGCTTATTTAGAGAACAGAACACTATTTTCTTTCATTGCTCTTCCACATGTGAGAAAAAACATGCTCTCCAACCTGGAAGTGAAAAACTCCACCTTTGAGCAGAAGCCAACCTCAGAAAGTTTCATTTGATGCAATGATCTTTTCAGAAACTTTATCAGCATGAAAAAGTAAAGAATTATAAAGAAGAATCACCTGTAACTTGAAATGTAACAGTGGGCCCTGACAGAAAAATGTGGCTTATATATTTGCACATGCACATACACACATGCATGTAACAATGTGCCAAAGTTATTCAGAAAATAAAAAGATAACACATAAAGATGAAAAGGAGGAACTTCAGAATAAAGTAGTGGGGGCAAAACCCCAGAAATATTTATCAAGCCATCTTCTAACCATGAGCTTTTAAAACTTTCATCATGTACCTATCAGAGTTGGTGTACCTGGTCAGGTCAGTGGTCCCAGAAGGCAGAGTTTTGGGAAGTTCACAACCTGACAGGACACCTATTAGTGTTACGCACCCCAACACTATTGAGTTTGGGCTGGATTGGGACACTATAAGAGATATAAGCTTTTAGAATGTTCAACCACAGGTTTATCTGCAGTCCAACCATTTATTGCTCTTTTAGAAACTTGTGTGACCCTTTTGTCAAACTCAGCGACATTTCCAAAGTTGAATAGTCAGAACAACAGACTTCTGGAGTCCAGAAAGAGGCTGCCATATGGGAAAAGGTAAAAACGAAAGAGGCATGCATATAAGAGAGAATGAGAAATCATGGTTTTGCTTGGCCTGGGCAGTGTTTGCCCTCTCCTTGAAGGATTTTCAGCTTCCTGAGCAATCAATCCAAGCACTAAATTTGCCACTTCTTGTCTTTGTTAAAGAAAATCTACCAATAAATCCCCTTAAGAGTTTGTGTAACCCAGATCAGTCAGTTATTTCTCTCCTGCTCAGCATTCATGGCTCAACCAGCTGGCTCTTGTGCTGCCCAGCACGGACCTCGTTAGGCACCGACGGCCAACAGAGACAGCCTGCAAGTTGCTTTCATGTAGCATTTCTAGGAGGTAGACGCACTGAAAAAGCTCCCAGAATATACTTTTTGTGTAAGAACAAATAAGCAGGAAAGCCCCAAAGTAATTTGTTTTCTTTTATGCTAAACGGGAAGATATATGGGAAGAGGAACATTGCTTATTAATCCCAACCAAACAGTCAACTCCAGCTGAGCAAACTCTGCCATTTGGTGGACTGAATTTCTTAATCAGGAAAACATATGGGGAGGCAGTTTTCAGCAACTGAGACAGGAGCATTTGCAAATGTTTTCCAATTGGTGCAGACAAGAAAGACAGCACAGTTTGCATAAAAAAAACCCAGGAAATCTTTTTGCTTTTTTTCCTTGCATGAGCAAATTAATGTTAAGGGAATTCAACAGCTTCCCTGTAGTGTCGTGAGAGCTGCAGAACCGGTAAAGATGGCTCAATTACAAAAATAAGAAAGTTGTATACAAGCTGAAAACCAAATGAAGCAAAACTAACCCATGCTTCTGTTCTGCGCATCCACCCACCACAGGAATGTATGTCAAGAAAACAGCTGAAAATCTGGAATGTATCACCAGGGAAAAGAGGCAGAATACCACTCAAAGTAGCCAAATAAATGGCAAAAGCAAAGATTTGAAAGGAAACTTCCTGCATTTTGCCAGCAGATTTATCCAGCCAGTAACATCTTTCATCCCTAGAGAAGCGGAAGCAAACGTCCAAGCACAGTGTTTGTGGCCTCTGTGCTGGGCAAGACCAAATCTCTCAAAAGACTTTAAAAACCAAATGTCTTGAATATTTCTGATGATGTATGGGAGCAGCACTAAGGCCATCAGTTCCTGCCTGTGATCAAAGAGGTTATGAGTGGATGGAGCACATGCTATGTTGTTGGTGCATTTTGGTAGAATGATATCTCTGTGCGCTGTGTAGCATAAAACACATCATAAGTGACCCAGAACTTAAAGTCAGAGAAACAAGTAAACTCTGCAGGTCAAATAAATATCTCCGTTAGGTAGCAAGGGCAAACCAACGTCGTCCTGTAGTACATTAAAATGGTTGAGTTAATTTGAATACATGACATTGCTGGGATGTAAAGTAGGCGGAAGAGTGAGAAATTAACTTTGAAATTTCAGCATGATCTGGTCAACAGCTTTTTTTGTTGTCATCCATCAATATTCAGTGTTTCACCAAATTGTGTATATAAAAAGAAAATAATGTGCAAAGCCTTGATTAAAAGAGAAGAGACGCAGGTGTAAGGTTGCTTGTAAAGACTCATGAAAGCTGAGGGTTAGCAAGAGATTTCTGTAGTGAAGGGACATGTGTCATTAATTTATTCACAACCAGCAAACCCTAGAGGTGGCGTTGAATGACTGACTGGAATACGTCCTTGACCAGGCAACGGTAGCAGGTAGGTACCTAAAATCTGCATAGGGGGCCTAACCATTGGGTTTATATATAATAAAGCGCTATATGCAGCATTATCCAAAGTATGGATTGTAATTAATTCATAAGCTGCTCTGTAAAAGCAGCTGAATTTCCTCTTTTCTCACCCCAGCAAGGGAAGTTGTGTGATCTGGTCTTCCCACAACTATTTCATTCTCTTCAGATGTTTGCTTACCGGTAGAAAAACATATTATGCTGTAAGCAAGCCCCATCCTGCCTTCCTTTCACAACACTGTAGGATCAAGATGAAGCCCCTGCTGAGAAGAAATGGCCTGACCCCACTGTGAAAGAGGGACAAGCAAGGCCAGATGGATACCCAACACCAGGCTGAGCACAAACGGTTGGAGGGAGAAGGGCAACAACAGAAGAAAAAGGACTTTGCTAATCTCACCATGAAGTAACTGCAGGAATGTTTTACCTTCTCGAGGCACTGATATTAATACAGCAGTTTCACGGTCATGACTGAATTAGATGATCCCATCAGGAGTCTGTGTGAAAGCAGCCAGAAGCAGTGGCTGGCACTGCAAGGTGATGAGGAGGACAGAGAGAGTAAGAAATGTCCCAACCATCGAGAAGACAAATGATCTTGAACAAAATGGGAGCTGTCTTCAGACAAGGATCACGAAAACGGGATCACAAACCCTAAGAAGAGCCCTCCTGGCATGTTCAGAAGTTGGGGGGAAAAAAACCACAATGACAAACTTGGTACCTGCCAACATATCACTCCAGCTTCTAAAATTGCAGCCCAGGTGACTGTCATCCAGCAGCAAAGCTCTGTTTTGCTTTCATTTGCTATAGGAACTTTCATCACCCTCCTTGGAGGGGGTTTCTGACCATTTTAAAGCACAGGTTTTAAAGGACATTATCCATCTCAAGTCAGTTGTAATGTTCAGAAGACTACAAGTTTTGTGGGTTTTGACAAGATTCATCTGTCCTATCTTTAGACATCTACAAAGTACATCACCACATCCGAGCTGGTCCTTTGATGTTCACTTTAGAGCAAAGGAATGTGCTTCTGGGGCGTGATTCATTCCATCCCAAGGTAGGCATCTAAAACAGGTCAAAAAAATTCACACCTGAAAAGTGTCTATTTTGCCCCTCTATTGACTCCATGAGTTTAGTTGAGGAGCTCACATGCAGAAAACTACTCTGAAACGTCTGAAGCTGGAGGAGGCAAATCCCACCCTAGAATTAATCTCTCCCAAGAGCTGCCAAAGCTCTTCACTTAACTTCTTTGAGGCTGGGAATTATTTAGACTGCAAAGCTTTAGGGGGTCTGTTACTGCTGGCTTGAAAATGTATTGATGTTTCGGAAACTCAGTTTCGATGCAAGTCTTTGCACACTGTAGTGATACTACCTGGTGGGAGTTTCACATGATTCCTGTTTAAAAGAAAAAGGAACACGATCTGTTGCTTGTTGCTAAACGTGGTCCCACTCTCCAATATGTAAAATCCCATAGCTAATGAGTCTGATTCTCATCTAAATTACTGTAATGCAATGAGAAGTGGCACGCCCCAAATCTAAAAAATTATATCCTTCTAAACCTGAGAGAAAGGAAACCCAGAATCAGGCCTATTGCATTCCACATTGATTTCTAACTTTTCACTATGTTCAGCTCTGAAAATGTCTCAAATATTGATGGCATGCAGGAGCGAATTCCTATAAAATGTCATCTTTTATGTTCTTTTAATTTTGCTAATTGTGACTTGGTACCCTCTGCCTCTCATGTGCTCTTGAAACATATTTAATTCCCCTCTAGTGAAATTGTCTTGCCAAAGGAGATTTACTTGAAAGATTTAATCATTGTTAGCTTGGGCTCACAACCTTGTCTGAGGAAAAGATAAATACAATCGTTTAGATAAATACAGAGAGAAAATTTAATAAAAGCTAAAGTGAATGCAATTGCTTAAAAATTTAAAATGCTTTTATTAAAAATGGATTGTCTTGCTTGTTTGAGGGTTTTTTGTCCTTTTAGTGGGGTTGAACCTTTTGATCTAAGAACATAAGTCTATTAAGCATTTCAAAAGGTAAAAAATCTAAACCTGTTTATAAGAATTCTTAAAGGTAATTTCTCAGAATAATTTTACTAGCTGTTTTTACATGTAACAGCTGCATTGCCTGTACTTTTTAATCCACAACGTGTCGCCACCTTTTCCTTGCTCTTCCACAGTACAAGTCAGTAAGAGCATTTCCAAGCTGTCTGCTTCTGCATTTCAGACCTTGCATCACGGTTCCTTTGTCTAAGATGGGCAATCCTGATAAATCTTTTCCTAAGAAAAGCAACCCTAAGCATAGCCTGTTTCTCAGCTCACCCACTTTCCCAGTGCGTGGCTGCATCATGGTGGTGTGTGGACTTGTTGTGGGAAGGTCAAAGACCTGCTACCCTCACGTGGTAGGTGGTATGTGGGGACATGGCACCTTGACTGCTTTGGTGGGAACTCAGTGACGGTGCTGGGGCCATGCCAGGGCGGCGGGCTGCATCTCCCAAAGGAGACAGCCTGATCTCTTGAGTGACTTCAGAGCAATTCCCAAAGAACAGGGACCTTTTGGGGAGAGAGGAGCACTGGAGTGTGCTGATGCAGCACCTCTCCATGCTGGTCAAACACAGGACCTGTTTTCCCTGCTGTTTGTGGGATAATGTGTCTTCCACATCAATGAAGAACAAAAGCAGGAGCGTCACGATAGCTGTCATGGCAAGGTAGAAACTGGAGACCTGCTGTGCCTTAATATATATATTTTCCACCCAGATGGCATATTGCCACAGTGTTACAAAAGGGGGGATATTCACATGCCTTGAAGATGGCAGGGGAACAAGAATCTAAGGAAGAAAACACAGTACTTCAGAGTGCCAGGATCAACAAGTGTGCCTGTGCATGTGTGTGCAGCTACAGACACAAATATCCAAAGAGGGTGGATGAGGGAAATGATGTTTTCAAGAATATAAAAAAATTACCAGCTTCTAAGCCTCCAGAGCACTAAATATAGCACAGAGAAGGCACATATTTAACAACTCTGACTCAAAACTGACTGAGCAATGGAAAAGACACCTGTTGATTTTACACTGGTTATAGATCAAACTCTCCATACAAGAATGCAACTTCTCTCATTAGAGGATGTTTACATTTCATTAGATCACTGTATTTTTTATTGAGTATTAATTTGCACTGTTCTTGTCATTAGGATTTTTGTTTACAATAGCAGGGAATAGTTCAATAATAAAAAAATGTTGAATACGAGTTTATTAGAATTCTCTTCCTTAAGCAAAACTGAAGCAAACCCAACAAAGTAATTCCAAAGCCATTAATTACACACGCTGTTCTTCGTGTTTCCAAATGCAATGTCTCTAGCAACTTTGTTCTACTGTTGTGACTTACATTCACAGATTCTGTGGGGTCTAAATGAAGCAGAAAGATTAATTGTATACAGATGCTTTCCTCCTTTTGCTTGCCACTGGTTTTTATTTTTCTTTTGTGTTTTTTTAAGAAACAAAGCCAGTAAAATGAATTTACATTATACTAAGGAAGTTAAATACAACCTGTAAGAAGTAATTACAGGCACAAAACATATGGAAATGCCATCTCTTGTTTTGGTTATATTTGCACATAATGTATGCAGAGCAAGTCATGATTAGCAGACAGGAAGCATGGTCTGTGATTATGCAGGATTTGGTAATTGAATCCACCAAGGATAATGATACTGACCTTCCCATTTGAAAATAAACTAGGCATTCAAGTTTTAAGTGGTTTGCGTTAATTCTAATTGCATAGACATGTCTACCCAGAGCTGCTGCTGGGAGAACATGGGACAGGTAAATAATGATTACATTAGAGTGTTCTATTAACAACTAAAGTAACACTGTTTACAACAACGGTTTTTGGACCACATAAAACTGAAACATGAATATCTAAGAGCCATCATCTTCATTGAGGTACACAGACTCATGCTGTATCAACCATGAGAAGTTACTCAACATGGTCTATGTTTACAGACTTTACCACTTGCAAACCCACACAGAAGAAACTAGTAGCTAGTTAATTCATGAGACATCTGCTTTCTTTCCTCATCTATTATCCTTCCATCTTTCAAGCAAGAAAGGGTTACAAAAGGTTGGAAATGCAATGGAATTTGGATAAATGAAAGCAATATTTTTCCTGGAGGTATGGTATGGTTTGAACTATCAACCAAACCACAGGTTGTTGGGGTGATTTTTGTTTTCTTTTAAGGTGGTTCCCTTTTGCAGAGTTATTAACTTGGTTCTACTACTGTAGTTCAAGAACAGAGGCTATTTGTCATGTAGCAACAGACCACTGGTGTGTTAAATCTGATAGCTTGCCTCCACTGCAAGGTGACCCAGTTCTCAGTCAGTCCAGTGAATTCAGCCCCAAGTCCATCTGTGATGTTCCTTCCTGAGCCCTGAAGGCAAAATTGCCTCGATCCAAAGCCTGCAGCATAATTTTACTTACTGTACCACCAAGTCTATGTTTCCTAGTCTGCTGTGTGACAAATTTTTCAGGGAACAGAGGAGAAAAGCAAAGACCGGTGGCATAGAAAAAGCTGTATGGCCTCCTATTCTCAGGGTCACAGCAGAAACTTGTTACTGTTTGGGAGCAAACTAATGGCCAGACTTCTAGCTATTGTCTCTGCTAGAGCTACAGTCTGTCCAGTCATTTGTTTTTTCTTCCAGAAAGGAAAAAAAAAAAAAGGATTTTGACACTTTTCCTAGCCTTCTGACATATGTCAGCTCCAGTCAGACATGGGATCCAGTCACCTGCCTCAGGTCTGGAAATAACAGATGTTTCCATGTGCTTGAACAGATCAGCTCTGTGGCACAGGCATGGAAAAAAATATTTCCCCCTGAAAATTCCAGACTTACACATGTTCTGTAGTCTCAGGCTTCAAAAGCAGTACAGCCAATTCCTGCAGCAAACACCATGCACACACAGTACTCACCTGGGAAGGTATCCAACATGTTTCATAAACGTTAGACTTATTGCATGTATGTTTTACAGCTATGCACAGGCATTTATGCCTGGAAAATTGCAGGAAGAAATACTGCAGCTTAATTTCTGCTTTCCTTCACCCTCTGATCCAAATAAAACTAATCCATTGACTGATTTCCACCTGGCCCTTAAAGCTGATGACTGATGGCTGTAGGAATAGCTCAGGGACTCAAGCACTGGGGAGATTTACCTCAGTCAGGGTACATGTGATCCAGACCTGCAGCAACATCTCTGGAGTGTCTAACCACCAGGATAAGCCAACTGCACTGTCTCTGCTGGAACACACAGGTGGGAATGACCATGCATCAGGGATTATAGAGCAAAAAGCTCCCCACAATAGTAAAAAAACACAGGTGGCTGTTCTATGGCAGACCACTGCACCGAAAGGGAAGTGCTTAGAATCTTAATTACTGAAAAACAGGCTAGAGGAATCACACCAACACTCTACAACTGTACTGGAATTAAGTTATATACTTAAATTTTGCATGTGTAATAAATTGGCAATATGGAATGCAAGGGCTTTCACCTCTGGGTCACTGTCTTACTGCTCCATTATTTTTTATGTACAAACAGGAAAACATTATGTGGTCCTCACTTAGAGTGTATTTATGTCTCAACAACACTCTGAAAGCATATCCAAAACCATTTTTTCAGCTCATTAGAATAACTGCAGGAGGGAGCCATGGTAGTCTGAGGTTTGTAAGGTGATGTGGAGGTCAAATCCATTCCAGGATCACTATAACCAGAAGGTTTTATTAGTTACTTCCCACTCTTTACTGTCTAAAATAAGGATTGATGGTCTCAGTCCAAGTCCAAGAGGTTAGATACATCTATCGTTACCCTCACATGGGAAGCAGGTAAAGAAATCATAAAGATCACTTGCTTGTCCAGAAGCAAATATCCTGTATCTTTGAGCACCAGAATCAAGCCTTTGGTCTAGATAATGGCCCTTTGGCCTCCCAGGCAATGGAAGAGACATATTTTCAACTGCTTCCTTCACTCATACCCCATCTCCAAGCTGCTCGATACAAGCAGATATAAGAACAACAACTCAACTCCAAGGCCAAAAACTGTAAGAGCTTGTACAACTGCATGGACACACAATGAGCTTGTCACCGGCCATATAATGCTGCCTCTTCTCCCTTGGCCCTCGCCACCAGGATCTGCTTCCAAGGAAATTTAACAGCAACGTGGAAGGGACAGGAGTTTGAACCCTGGGCATAAAAGCAGCACCAAGAGCTCATCATTAGGTAATTGAACTGCTAAAGATAAAGAGACATGGCAGAGGTAGTGAGACAGCTCTTCTCATCCACCATTGCAGGAAATAAGCAAGCAAGCTTCATCAGCCCTCAGCACTTGCTATCATAGCTTCTCTTTCATGAAAAAGGTCATTGAATTTGCTATATAATCTCTAGCAACAGGAACAGGAGACACAAGGACCAGGATTAGAAATGTTCCTCTTCTTTCCCAGACTTGCCTGTCTACAAAATGATAGGCTAAGATGAAATTGGAGTAATGACCTTCTTGCTTAGTGAAAGACCCTTGGGATCAGCTGACAGAGGCAGGTTTGCTCTTTTCAAGGGTGACTAGCACCCAAAACAAGTGTTTGTGATAGTCAAACCAGAAATGAAGAGAAATATCCATGTGGAACCTCCTCCTGCTGTGGATGGGCAACACAGTGCACAGAGACAGCCCTGGATCAAGCTGATAATAGCCTGTTCCTGTTCACAGACGGAGGAAAATGAGTCTCAAATTACCAGACCTGTCCCTGGGGTTTGATACTATCATGCACACTGCTGCTATCCATCCTCAAAGTCATAGCAGGGGCAAGCAGTGTGGCACCAAGGAGGAGCAACGTGGTTCCTAAGAGCACATGAGACAAGAAAAAAAAAAGAAAGAAAAGCACATCTTTTCTTATATCCACCATCAAGCTTATTTAATATCATGTTCCTTATTTTCTTATGGTATCAAATCACATGGGGCCCAAAATATTCCCCAAGTTAATAAATGGTGAAGTCAAACACAAAAGCTACAACTATTCCACTAAATTAAACAGGGATGGGGTTTGGGCTTGAGAACTCGAGCATGACTGTCTATATTGTTTGATTTCAGCACCCTCTCTGGTTTGGGTTTGGTCCATAATAACAAGCAATCTCCTAGACAAAGCCCAGACCTATTCTGGGAGATATATGAACCAGGCAAAGAAAGCCAGTGATAATGTGAGGAGATGACAAAATGCATAGCAGACCTACAGAGAGCTTGACTTCACTTTCTCATCATCGACTAACTACCTTGATACTTGTTCCTTCCAAACCTCTTTTTCTAAATGAAACCATTGAGACATTAAAGGATATGAGCAAAGGACAGTGAACTGGAACCCACAGTATTAATTATGACTCTGAAACTGGTTACTGAGGAGAGCCTTTGCAAATCACAACCCTTCTGCTTCTGCTAAGTGAGTAGACGACTATTGTAAATCCCTACAGGAGAGAAGGAAGGAGAGGCTTAATTAATTAATGCTCACAAAGTGCTTTGGAGATAAAGTATGCAACATGATGTCATGAGAGCTAAATATTATTATTACTGAACTCAGATTCATACATAAGGGCAGAGGTTCCCAGAAAGCGAAGCATCAAGGGCAGGAAGCAAAGAATGCTCTTATAGAAAAATACATGATATATCTCATTCTGAAGCTCTTTCCCAACAGCCACGTTGTTGTTTTCCTCTAGGTACAAGGTTGAAAGCCTTTCCACTAAAGCCCAAGAATGTATCAGGGTTTAGGGATATGATACGAGCAGCAGTCTTCTCCAAAACAGCTCTCACGAGTAGTAGGAACATACATGTAGTTACCTGATGCATTAGGTACAGGCATCACTATGGGGAGTTAAGGTTTTCTCTCCTTGTATCCTCTGAAGAGCAGTCTTTGGTAGACAGCTAAAGGAACACTGTTAAATATAGGCAATAAACATCAGCTCTGATAACTTCTTATTTTGTTGCTTTTCTCTATGATACAGTCATAAGACAGTGAGTTCAGCTCAAACACAATGAAAGTTGGGTCATAAAGGAGGGAATAAGTGAGGGTCCAAAAGGAAAGCTACCAGAGGCTAAAATGAAGCTCCAGCAGTCAAAGGCAAGGTTCTTGCCCAGAGCAAAAAGCATCCAACTCTGCTTTCATGTTGTGCTTTATATCTTCCAGGCTTTTTGGAAAATGAGCTACTTCAAAGGTCTATCTTCTTGAACAGGTCAGTTTTTACTCCAGTAGAAAAAAAGTCAGTGGTGTGTTACTGCACAGGTGCCCACAGAAGAGGTCTCAGGGTAAGGACTGGGATGAGCTAGTGTAACGACATATATTGGAGGTCATGGATCTTTCATCAGTGAAGCCAGTTCGAGTTTTGCCACAGATTCTGAGAAGAATACACAGAATGGTTATACCTTGATACTCAGAGATTCATGGATTTTAAAAGACCTTTACAACCGCCATTCTGCATTCCTGTATAACGGCTTCGAACTAGACCACATCTTTTAAGATAGATATCCTGATTTTATTTTAAAATTCAGAGTTAGTTGTAGGATTAACTACAACCCTTGAAAATCTGGTGCCTGATTTTAAGGATGAGGTTGTCTAGGTTGAGGCTGCATCAAGATCTTCCCAGTTCTTTTCAACAGATTGAAGAGACATTTGTAATGTTTATTTTCTGCAAAAGTACATGTAAGAACCAAATCAAGTCTCTTTCTACTTCTTTAACCCAAACCATATTCAGAGCATTCTGAATCTTCCACTATGTGCATGTTTCCTAGTTGCTTATTCATTCTTGGGAATTTTCCCAGAACCATCCCCGGTATTTTAACATCCCTGTTGATATCATGTGCAATATTCTGATAACAGTCTCATCAGCACAAAACACAAAGGTGATACAGTTAGTTTTACTCAAGATTCCCCAAAAGCTACATTACTTATTTTTGGCACTAATGTTCAGTGAGTGATAAACCAGGACCCCTCCAAAAAAAATCTCTGAATCACTGGCTCTGAAAATAGAATCAATCTGTGGCCTTTGTTACTACACATTTGACTTTACTTTTGTCTCATACCCTTCTATCAAGCAGTCCAGATTGTTCTGTATCAGTGATCAGTCCTATTAATGATTTTTCACTCCCTCAAACTCTGAAATCTGAAAACCTTATCTGCAATGAGTACATCTTCTTCCATGTTGTTCCTACAAATATCAAACAGCAGAGGCTCAGCAAATCATATGTATTTGGCGTACTAGAAACAATCCTATTTGATGTTCTCATTCACAAACACATTTTAAGACGACCTAATACTCAGCCAGGTTTTATCCTTTTATTAAATTCTGGTTTGAGCTTGTATCATTCTGGTTTCTTAATCAACATGTCATGCGGCGCAAAGTCAAGCCTTATAGAAGTCTAAGTCTATTACATCGAAACTATTACCTTTCTCTACCAAACTTGTAATCTCATAAAAAAGACATCAGGATGATTTGACAAGATATATGTGTTTTTTTTTTTTTTCTGAAAACTACATTGATTGGCATTAATTACATTACCCTCCTGTATGTCTTTACTATTTGAGCCCTGCATCAGCCATTCCATTATTTTCCCTGGGATCAATGTCAATCTGACAAGACTATAATTACCTGGGTTGTTCCATTTACCCTTTTAAAACATTGGTACAATGTTAGGTTTCTTTAAGCTTTGTTAAGGATGGAGGTTTTCAGGAGAGTTTTCACATCATCCCTTCCCATTTTGACATCTCAAGAGACTGATACTTCTATGGGCGAAGTTCCCATTACAATAATTAGTACTTCAGAGCTTCCGTGCTTGCAAAAGGTCATCAATACTGTCCAGAGCCCCAGACTAAGAGAGTCTGTATGAGGAGAGGCACAGGAGCATATGAAATCTCATGCACTGAGAATGACATCCATCTGATATCACCTCACATGCTGACATCACTGTGCATCCCAACCCTTTCATTGCAGGCATCCATGGCTCGCTGCTCAGTCCTCTTTCCCACTCCCTGACCCCACACTTTTCTGGTTGGAACATGACCTGGAAGGTAGTTGTACATGAAGTCAACAGTGAAGAGAGGCCTCCAGCCCTGCACTTGCCTCTGAAGAGAGCCAGTCAAACCATAACTGGTCAAGCCAAGCTCCATCATGGGAGAAGTTAGCTGGAGAGAAGCCAGGGCTAAGATAGCTCAGAGAAGGATCAACTCATTGTATTTCCCAGACCATTCCGCTGGATGGGCTTCCAAGAAGCCCTCTTGAGCAGCGTTCAAAGTTTTATTTACAGTGAAGAATGGAGGGGGTTTGTTTATCTCTTCTGTCCCTCCAAAGGGACTAAGATGCTGCTACAAACAGAAGGCTGAGGTGCAGACTACTATATCCTCATTGGGAGGAACCAGCCTTGGCAGCAAAGGAAAGGTTTCCCTGTAGTATGAAGAGAAAATCTGGCCAGAACGAGATCCAAATCCAGCTGTATGAGTCTCATTTTTAAGACTGTGGCCAAGTTCAAGCTTGACAGAAACAGGTACTACTGCAACACTTGAGTTTACCCCAAATTTACATCAACATTTCTCCTGTTCAATGCACATACTGGCTGTACTGTGTCTTTCTTGCACACAGCAGCTCCCTCAGTGATTCACAGTCACATAAAGCTGTGTTCCTGAGACACAAAAGTCAAGATGCTTCCTTAAAGCCTGCAGAAACAGGTCCTTTTTTACAGCTCTTGTAGCTGGAGGTTTTGCAGCACATCAGCTGTGCTCCCTAGGATGAGAGAGATTATGTCTGGCCGTGACATCTGCTCTGGGTTGTAACCAAGGTCTTAGCCTTCCACATCAGTTCTTTTTATTCTGCTCTACTATTAGAGCAAACTTTGAAATATTTGTTTTATTAATATCTATTTTATCCATGGTGTTTAGATCAGTGGTGAATTCCAGTACTTCTAATTAAAAAAAAACTTGCTTAAACTATTAGAAACCTATCAGACTGCAGAAAGCTACAAAAGAACTGGTCATCAGCGACAAATTCACAGGCACTACATATATGCATATAAAAAAATATTTCCTAGACCAAGACGACAATGCAGAGAGCTGTATTTAGTGCATGGTATGCAGTCTCAATTTCAAGAGGGCATGGTCTGAAGTGAGTATTCATTCATGACACTCACTGTGATGCTATTTATATTTGTATGCTCATCCTGCAGCACACTTAGAGAAACAAAGCACCGCATTAGATTTTATCCATCTCCCAAAAATGTGGGAAAAACTGTCTGGGTTTTTTTGTGAATAAAATATACCTTGAAAGTACTCCATCTACTTGATGATGTAGAAAACAAAGACATGTAGGAATAAAAACAAGGAGAAAG
This sequence comes from Rhynochetos jubatus, assembly GCA_027574665.1. NCBI lineage: Eukaryota > Metazoa > Chordata > Aves > Eurypygiformes > Rhynochetidae > Rhynochetos > Rhynochetos jubatus. Next base: position 130,334,380 of record CM050649.1, on the reverse strand, counting down.
CATATCCTGTGTACAATTAAATATGTCCATACCGCATATAATTTAATTAAGTCACTTTAATGTGCTTCTGTGCTTGTTGCCTAGTACCTGCACTCAGGCAGTGGTTAATTAAACATGCAGCTTAGCAATGGTGACTCTATCACACATTTCACAATGCCTTGTATTAAAATTTTATTTGTGACTCAGAACAAAAAATATTATTTGTTCAGTTTTCTCATCCCATGTAAGTATGAAGAACTACAATCAATCCAAGAAGGTGCAATGTTTATGATTTTTAGTACTGGATAAGACCAAAAAGAAATAAGCACATGCAGAAAATACTAAACGGCTCTTTGGGGATCAGCCATGTAGGGGCAGAATAGGCTCTGGTGCTATATCTCATTTTTGTATTTAATGTAAAAGAAAAGTAATAGAAATGTTTGAATATACCTAGGTCAGAAATGAAACATCCCCTTCATAATTCATAAATCATGAACAAAACACTTCTTTGTCTGCTAAGGATATTTTAAATACTGTGCAGATTTTCAGCTGTATTTGAGGTTTTATTTTCTTATGGGGATGGCACATGTCACCTGGAATCACATGTAGCTGACTACACAATGTAAATAAGACCCACAACTTCTGACAGGTCCAGAAGCTCCCAATTTTGCACTTTGCTTCTGCTGCTAGAACAAAGACAGATTCAGGCCTGGTGTGTGTGAATAGATAAATGGACCCTTAGCTATTCTATAGCTAGCTTAACTGGTATTGAGCTTGTCATGACACCATGCACACCTATACCTAGCAGCATCTTCACAAGCTTTCCTATACAGCCTTCTAGAACACTTACTGACACAATATAATCGAGAAGACTCTTTGGAATGCTTCTCATTACAACGTATAGAAAGATTATTGCGAAATTGTTCACTTTGTCAGTACATTAAGTGGCCACATATTCAATCCCAGGCAATTAACTGCCCAACATGGTCAATTAACTAATAATAAAACTGGACCCTTCAAGACTTCCAACCAAATTAAAGGGTCTCCTGCAGAAGAAACGGAGTGGCCATAAAACTCTCTGAGACTTAACACTGTTAGAGGAGTCTAAACATTTCCTGAGTCCATTTGGAATATAGATTTTTTATTTTCTTCCCAAATGACCACAGGAAACAGGTTATATCATTTTAATTATTGCTGATGCTGCTCAGAGGCTCTGAGGGCAAGCCAATAATTCCGAAAACAGGTCTCTTGTAATATGCAGTTCCTCTTCAGCAGGCCTTCTACTCCTGCACTTAAACTCTCCATCCACCTTATATGCTGCCTTTTTTAAGGAAGTCTTGAACATTGTGCCTAAACCACTTTCATTTTCCCTCTTCTCCACTCTCTGTTAGTCCTCCCCCCATTGCTAACTACAAAGTCGAGATTGTGGGACTTGCAGGCTAATGGAATGTCTAATGCAGAGCAGCTGTACATTTTTAATGCAAAAGGGGGAAAATAAAGGCAGCATATGGTTTTATGTAATCTTCCTATGAATTTTTAACTGAGCATCCTAATTCATGTCGGACAGAAAGAGCTTTTTTACTGGTCCTTTGTGGTTAGAGCCTGCTAACATGAAGCATGCTGTACTTTAAAGCCACAGTGAGTGCAGGTAAGATTGCTCTCCAGTAGATGCTTGTGTGGATGGCACTTGGTTTGTATTGACGACTTTAAACATCACAGCTCAGTGGCTGGAAAAACAAAGGGATGTAGGAGCAAGAAGGATGAATCGGTCTCCTCTGGACATGACACTCTTGGTAGTTCTGTGCAGTCCTGCATTAGCATCACAGAAGTAGAAAGTACCATAGCAACTTCCTGCACTTCCTTCCTTATAATGTTCTAACAAAGTCGGGAAGGGAAGGGGGGAAGGGGGGAAGGGGGGAAGGGGGGAAGGGGGGAAGGGGGGAAGGGGGGAAGGGGGGAAGGGGGGAAGGGGGGAAGGGGGGAAGGGGGGAAGGGGGGAAGGGGGGAAGGGGGGAAGGGGGGAAGGGGGGAAGGAAGGAAGGAAGGAAGGAAGGAAGGAAGGAAGGAAGGAAGGAAGGAAGGAAGGAAGGAAGGAAGGAAGGAAGGAAGGAAGGAAGGAAGGAAGGAAGGAAGGAAGGAAGGAAGGAAGGAAGGAAGGAAGGAAGGAAGGAAGGAAGGAAGGAAGGAAGGAAGGAAGGAAGGAAGGAAGGAAGGAAGGAAGGAAGGAAGGAAGGAAGGGTTTCTTTTAATAAAAGTCCAACTTTAAGGATGATATATGTTGATTCTGCTTCCTGACCTATCATATGTCAATATGCAGGGCACCAGGAGGTTTAAATTCCTTCAGCCCTAACTAAAAATAATTTTCTGCCTACATGGGTAGTTCCAGTAGCCTAGATATACATTATACATTGCATTGTGACTAACCAATGTTTGCACAGGAGAAGATCATCCTGGGACTCTGCTGGCGGATTGAGATCTGTGGTTCTTGTCTCTATCCAAACAGCAGCAAGTATGAGAACCTGGTCTCAGCTAATAGAAATGTTGATATAAACAGATGTCCTCCTAAAGAGCTGACCCCAAAAGAGCATCTGATCATCTTCTAGTATGTAACTGGATGGTAGACAAGCCTCAACATGGGAGCAAACTTGAAAAAACTCTGGCTTAGCTTTGAGCTCTCTCCTTCAAAGAAGGTGTGGATCACCTGGAAAGATTCCAGAAGATAGTATTTTGAGGAAAAACTCAGAAAACTGACAGAAGTAAATGCATTTTAACTGGTGAAATGCACACAAGACTGCCACAAAGAGAAAAAGAATAATTTTTCTGTCATGTCCACTGAGGCCAGGAGAATAAGTGGCTACTTTAAAATAAACCAAGGAAGATTCAGATGTGACATTAAGAGGAATTTTCTAAGGGTAAAGAAGACACTGAGATAGATGGTCTCATGAGGCTGTGGAGTCTCCATCAAAGAAAGTCTTAAAAATAAAATTATGTAAACATGCGCCAGAAATGACAGAGATACAGCTGATCCTGCCTTAGGGTCTGTTGAGTCCCTTCCAGACTTATGATCCTATGACTCCTTTATTATTAACTGCCACCGTGGATGTACCCTCTGTAGCCTCAGAGCTGATCAATACAGATTCCTCTGTTACTTAGCTACCACCCTCTAAGTGTCCCCACATTAAACTGATGTCTCACATTCATCTGTTTTCTTTGCTTTCAAATTCTTCCTTCCCTAGCTGGTTCCTCACTCAATTTTTCTAATGCTTGTTTTAATATCCCCCTGCTTCCCCTTTTTTTCTTGCCAAAGTGACTGCCTTCCCTCTCTAACATGTCAGCTTCACTCTTAATATACAGCTTCTTTCAGCAATCAGTGGAATTCAAGAGTGTTTTAGGAAGAAGGCCATTTTACAGATGAAGAAACTGAATCAGAGAGAGGGAAGTAACTTTCTAAATTGCCAGCAAAGAAGCCAGGCTGCCATGCCGGTTTGAAATCCAGCAGGGAATACTCATTCATTGTTATCTATTAAGGATGACCTGCTGTAGTTTTCTTCTCAGAAAAATGGACAGGAGAGTTGAGAAGGTAGGGTGAGAAAACCTAAGAAGGAGATGAAGACAGCATTTGTGGTGGTGTTGCAATCCAATAACATTAATACATTCAATAATCACAATTATGGGACAGACAAATGTCATCTCTTCTTACACAACAGTCTTCCTAGGTCCATACATCTTCATGTGTCATTAGCAATGTCATTAAAATTGTGTTAAAAAAACCCAAACAACCAACCAAAGAAAAGATGTAAAAGTGTTTCTCCTGGATATTAACAATTTGTTCCTGAATTAGGGCATGTTATCAAGTTAGTTCTTGGTGAATAGAAAATCTGAGGCACACCTCTCCCCCCTCTTCTGCAGCATGCCTTTCTGCTGCAAATACTGTTTCACCCACAGCTCTTCTCGTGCTCGCCGTGCAAACAGACGACTGTGTGCCACAGAGATCTGAGAACTGCAAGATGCAGGGCAGATCACAATGGGAAATTTGGCTATTAGACACTAACAAAAAAAGCTTTAGAAATAATAACAATAATAAAAAAGGATTATTTGGAAAATCCTAATCATAACGAAAGTTGCCATTATTTTTTAATTGGAATGATAAACATATTGGGATTACCCTGAAAATGTTCCTTGTCTGAGATTAAAGTGTAATCATTTTACCTACTACAAATATGATAGTTTACTGATTGTGCATCTTTATCTTCTGGATCACTGAATAATTGGTTCAAGCTCTGGCAGGAATTCATTCATCCTTAACATCTGAATGAGTAAGAGATGAAAACCTCCAAAGATTTTCTGCAAGAAGGGAGCCTCTTCTCCCAAGACAATATTTGTCAAAGTTTCATTGTTTTCAATCTTGCTCTGATGATCCACAGAAGATCATGAGGAGCACAGCTCCCTGGGACTATTGCTGCATTCAGAACCATGTCTCATGGAGCCTAAGATATGTCAAAACAGCAGGGGTTCATTAAATGTGGTCACTGTTGTAGCACTTTATTCACAGGAATGTATAAGGATTCACTATTAAGGAATGTCTTCCAAAGGTAAATATACAGAATATGGTTATATGATGACAAAGAAGGTGTCTAAAGAGCACATAAACTTTGGGAGATGTCAGCATCTTTGAGACAAGGGAGCTATTTAAAATGGTACAAAACACTTGGAGCATGGTGGTATATTTAAGAAATGGAAATACCAGGGTTATTAGGAGAGGAAGCCATCAAAATAGTGATGATTAAATGGTTTATCCAGTATATGTGCCTTGTCAGTAGACTCAACTGCTCAGGTTACATTGACAGAAAATAGAAAGTTACTGTCTTCGTTAGGGAAGCCTGCCTTTCCATCTTTAAATCATAGACAACATCATTCATCTGTGGCATCCAAGCAGGTTTGCAAAGATTTCCTTTTTTTCCCATTTTTGTTTATATTTGTTTTCTGTCTGTGCTCGCAGCAGCACTGCAGAGAGCTGGATGCACACCCACATGGCAGCAGTTAAACACTCCCTTGCTACTGCTAAAGATATGTCACAGACTCCATAAACAACATTTCTACTCTTCCCACCCTGTTAGCTTTAATGGTCAGTAGGGATTTCAGAAAGATAGGATCTAGCAGCCAAGAAAAGAACATCAGACTAATTTCCAACACTCATCTCATATGTCATTGGAACCCATGAGTCTTGAACCCCTGGTGGAACTCACCATTTCAGGAATCCAGGAAGTTTGAAATGGAGCATTTTGAAACCGTTGGTAACTTCTGTTGACTCTATATGAAACTGATTGCAAACAAAACCACCATGATCTTCCTAAAAAGCATGAACTAGGCCCTCAAACATCCTGAGTGGCTTAAAAATCTTTGTTATCAATCTTGATTATTAATTATTTCTCCTGAACTCAGGCCATATTTTCATGGCCCATCAGCATAAAGTGTCTTTCTTAGAACTGGTAGTGACAATGCATTTCTGGCTACGTCATACCCGTTGACTGGTTTGGTTTTCCTTTGAAGCACAGAATCACAGAATGGTTTGGGTTGGAAGGGACCTTAAGGACCATCTAGTTCCAACCCCTCTGCCATGGGCAGGGACACCTTCCATGAGATCAGGTTGCTGAAAGCCTCATCCAGGCTGGCCTTGAACACTTTCCAGGGATGTGGCATCCACAACTTATCTGGGCAACCTGTCCCAGTGCCTCACCACCCTCTACAGGAAGAATTTCTTCCTGATGTCCAATCTAATTCTCCCTGCATTCGATTTAAACCCATTACCCCTTGTCCTGTCACTCCCTGCCTTTGTAAAAAGTCCCTTTCCAGCTTTCTTGTCAGCCCCTTCCGAAACTGGAAGGTTCTATAACGTCACCCCAGAGCCTTCTCTTCTCCAGGCTGAAAAAGCACAATTCTCTCAGCCTTTCTGCATAGCAGAGGTGCTCCATCCCTCAGAGCATCTTTGTGGCCTCCTCTGGACTCACTCCAACTGGTCCATGTCCTTCTGATGTTGGGGACCCCAGAGCTTAACACAGAACTCCAGTAGGAGTCTCATGAGAGCAAAGCAGAGGGAGAGAATCCCCTCCCTCGCCCTGCTGGCCAAGCTGCTCTGGGTACAGCCCATGATATGGTTCGCTTTCTGAGCTGCCAGAGCACACTGCTGGCTCATGTGCAGCTTTTCATCCACCAGCACACCCAAGTCCTCCTCGGGGCTGCTTTCGATCCATTCTCCACCTAGTCTGCATCTTTTGGTTTTCACTTTTAGAGATAGGATAGTTAAAGGGATTAACTTTGGAAATTGCTCCTTGATATTGTCCAACAGCATGGTGTTTTTTTTAGATTCTTGAACATATGTATATACTAGGAAAAGGGAGAAACCAGGTAAAAAGGGATTCTTTATCACCCTTCAGCCACTAATTTCTATACTGTTTATAAGTCTGTGCAGTATATTGTATATACAGGACTCAGCTCCAGGTAAAAAAGTGTGACTGTATTGGCAAGGTTACAACTTTGAGCTACTATATCCCATTAATATCTATTAGTATGGGTTTGGCCACAAGCTACATGGTGAGACAGCTTCTGCTTGGCTTGGAAATGCAGATCCCAGGAGTCCATGTCAACCTATGACATAACAATAATGCAGAGAGGATTACAGCCTTCTCCACCTGTGAGAGGAACTGGAACCAGAGTATATAGAGGCTTTATGCTTCCTCAATGGCAATAAAGGAGGAGTCATCTCTTCTACAGAGAGCACCAAGAGCTACATGATAACACTCAGTGATAGGTACCCATCCCTTTGGAAAAGAGAAACAGAATTGTTTCCCAGATCAAGGGACACCCAAGAAAAATCATTAAGGGAAGAGCAAAAGCAAAGAGGATATTGCAGATATACTGTTCAGGTGAATATGTTTGTGTTTATCTGCTAGCTGTGGGTTTAAAATAGCCTGCTAGATTGCAGCACATCCAACTGGCACATCTTTGAACACAGAACGTGTGTTGGCTGTGGGACACAAAGATTTCACTGCAAGATTTTTACCCATGCAGTTGTTACTGTGCATATTTCAAGTAACCCAAACTTTTGCAAGCATCAGATAGTAAATCATGCAGATAATCGTTTCAAGCCTGAGGAGAAAGTTAGGGGTCGCCAGGAGAGAACAAATATGACTTTCTCTGAACTGGCGTACATCCCCATAATGAGTTCTGGTGTTTTTTCTTGACTAACTGGACTGTGACCCTTGGAGCCAGTACTTAGTGCTTAGAAATGCACAGAAAATGGTCTGCATAATGCTGCAAAGAGTTGGAAAATTACAGATTGTTATCAATAATTAGTATGATTTTTCGCCATTTACTTAACAAAAAGACAGAAAGAGGCTGGGGCAGTGGCAGTGGTTCAGGCTTGTCACTTTTCATCAGCTTAAGTGCTGAGAGCAGATGTGAATCAGGTTACAGCTAAAAGCTTTATACACCAGTATTCACAGCCAAGAGCACATCAGCCGTGAGCATTTGGTTAACTTCTATATGTTATGATTCCTAAAAGGGGAAGGTTCTTGATGACTGAGAATCCATTTGAGGTAATGAGAGCTCACTTGGAGCTAACAGGCTCAACTTTGTTAAGAAGTGCATGCAAATAACCTGGATTCTGCTGCAAGCTAAATTGACAACTCAATAGCACCCAATACAGACATCCACAGACTACAGCAAACCAACCCACAGTATCATGCAGCTCACATGAGCATTTCCATCCCCTTTTTAATCAGATAAGTCATGTTTGCTGATATTAATAGCCAATAGATGACTATCTAATACACATAACACTCAGAAAAAGTCATATATACTTGGGGAAAGGGGCCTACCTTATGGAATAGATCTTAAAATAGACTCCTCGCTTCTCTTTCCATGCTGGCTCTTATAAATTTCCTGTCTCCACCTAACTGCTCAGTTAGCTGAAAACAAGCACTTGCGTTAAGAAGATAAAGTCTTTTTGTGGTTTCTGGGAATCAAGCTCCCCTTTTGCATTTGCAAGTGTTCGGAAACTGGCTGCATGAACATCCGCTTGCTTGCCAGAGCAAAAGGAGCTTAATATCCTTTACTAAAAGTTTTCTGTGTCGGTCCCCTAAGTTTGTTGCACTGTATTGGGATAGCAGAGACCTTCGGAGTTTTAGTTAGTTAGATAACACATGTTTTCACCATACTGTGGCATGGGCACCTATGGATACATAAATCACAAGTCCAACACAGCAATGATGAACTTTTTATCAGCTAGCTGAATAACTCTCTGAAAAGTGTCATCATGTTTTAAGGTGATTCAAGACAAGCGAGGTAAAGATTTGGGGAAGATGGTATGGGAATGAGCCTAGGTCAGCCCAGTGGAGAGTTTTTTGTTGGCTGGTAAATCCACGCCAACATAACATTAGAAATCATCCCATCTGTGAAGGCATTTGCAGGAGGGTGCGGAACAAATAGGATATTTTTCTTTGTAAAACAATATGAAATCTGTATCAGCAGCCACATTTTAGAAAGTTCCTGACTCCAGCTGTCAAGCAAGAAATGCAAATAACAACTCTACACTGGTTCAAAAGTAACAACTTTCTAAAAACCTGTTGTCTGTAAGGTTTCTTTATTTCCTGTCTTTTAGTAACGCTATCCTGCTCTAAGAAAAATACCAACTGTCTTCCTGTGCAAATCTAGGATTAATGATGCAGTGAACAGATGCACTGCAGAAGCATTAGACAGTAATATTTTTGCTTAACATAATAAGTTGTAGGTAGGGTTTGTGTGGTGGGCTTTTGGTGGTGGAGGAATAGCTACTCCTGTGAGAAGCTGCGTGGTGCTGAATTGCCGGCTGGGCCTAAACCATGACAGTAGGGCTTGAGACTGCAAGTAAAAAGTATAGGAGAAATGGTTCTGAGCATGATTTGCAATCTATTCTACAAGTACAGGCTGCACAAAGAATGGATCGAGAGAAGTCCTGAAGAGAAGGACTTGGAGGTACTGGTGGATGAAAAGCTGAACATGAGCTGGCAGTGAGCGCTGGCAGCTCAGAAAATCAACAGTATCCTGGCTGGTATCTGGAGAAGCATGGCCAGAAGGTCGAGGGAGGGGATTTTCCCCCTCTACTCAGCTCTGGTGAGACCCTACCTGGAGTTCTGTGTCCAGCTCTAGGGCCCCCAACAGCAGAAGGATATCAACCGGTTGGAAGGAATCCAGAGGAGACCACGAAGATGCTCCAAGGGCTGGAGCACCTCTGCTGTGGGGACAGGCTGAGAGAGTTGGGCTTGATAAACCTGGAGAAGAGAAGGCTTTGGGGACACCTTATAGCACCTCCCAGTACCTGAAGGGGGCCTACAAGAAAGCTGGGGGGTACTTTTTACAAGGGTCTGTAGTGACAGGCCAAGGGGTAACGAGTTTAAATTGAAAGCAGGGAGATTTAGATTAGATATCAGGAAGAAGTTCTTCACAGGGAGGGTGATGAGGCACTGGGACAGGTTGCCCAGAGAAGCTGTGGATGCCCCATCCCTGGAAGTGTTCAAGGCCAGGCTGGATGAGGCTTGGAGCAACCTGGTCTAGTGGAGGGTGTCCCTGCCCATGGCAGGGGGTTGGAACTGGATGATCTTTAAGGTCTCTTCCAACCCAAACCATTCTGTGATTCTATGATTCTCCTCACTAAGTAAAAACTTGGGTAATGATGAAGACACATGCATATGTAGACAAAAATGCACACACACAAATGCAAAGAAATGAAACAAAATAGTTGCGTCTGTTGTAAAACTGCCACTGAAAGAGCTAACAATGGCAATCACCATCCATGGTCAAAGTCTGACCATATAGTTTAGCTGCTAATTACTGAACGCATCCTAGCTGGTTCTGTGATCCTATTGCCAATCTGCTAATGGTGTAGTGAAGTCTGTTACATCTCAGGTAATCTGAATGAGAGCAAAGGCATTAAGGAAGGGTTAACAGTATCAAAAGCTAATTTTCAGATAAGGCAGCAACTAGAATAGTGCTAAAAATCACTGATCTTAATGATTTGGGTGGTATACTGACCACCAGGTGGATTGAGGAAAAACTAGTGGGACCATCATAAAGCATAAATCATTTATTTTCTTCTGAAGTGTGTAGCTTTTGTTGTTTCAGCTCTGGTAGAGCAAAGGTGGGTTAAGGTCCAGATTCGGACCCCTGAAATTAGACCTCTACATGAGAGGCAGGTGTCTTTCTACACTTCAATTACAGTCAGAGGAGACCTAATCAGCACAGTCAGTGGAGTCTAGAAAGCCATTTGGCTGGTCAAATGCAGGTGTCTACCTCAGGGTCAGATAAATAGCTCTTCAGACTCCATTGCCCACATTGAATAGATCAAGTTTAAGGGGAGCTTTGCCACCTAGCTCACACTAAAATTCATGCAGTTGCACATGCAGATAAATCCTGCCCAATGCTTTTTTTTTTTTTTTTTTTTTTTTTTTTTTGTAATATCTTTATTTATTTTGATGTGGCAATTCCCAGGTCATCTGCATGCATGTGTGTATTAAGATGAAGCAATGAAACAGCTCAGGCACAGCATGCCTGAGACATTTACCTAAAGCAGCATTCTCACTGTGATATTACGGGTGCCTCTGTCGATATTAAAAGGCAGTCAAAACCCGCACACTGCCTTGATTGCTGTACAACTGCAGGTTTTCAGGAATATAATAAGCAACACATTTTTCCAAACTGAAAAACATTTCCCCCATTTCTACATTCCCCTCATTCCGATAATGCTCACTCTCGCCTTCAAACTCATCTCCCAGCTTATCACACTTTAATGAAATTCCTCCCATGCATACTTACAAATATATAGATCTGAGGTAGTAAACCAAGGCCAATGCAATGAAAGTGGAATAGTGAAATACAAGTACCTCTCCAAAACTTGTAGCAAACATGTAACACAATCAATAAAACAAACCTTACAACAGTCTAAACACTTTTTATTGTACGCTAAGGGTTGTTTTATTCGGTTGCCTTTTTTTTTCCCCAGAGAAATCTCTTTGTAAAGAACAAAAAGCAGCAACTGCTGCCAAACAAATGTTATTCAAAATAACCTGCACTCACAGCTTTTCATCTTTTCTCACCTTGAATCAAAAAAATCTCAAGTGATAGCATATGATGTCCAAACAGATTGCTTGACCTCCTCTAGAACAGTACACTGGGAGGAAATGAATGGAAATTGTCTTTAGTTTTCATAAAAGCTTATGCTGTCCTTGAACAAAGTGGTAGCAAGGAAGCATTATGCTCAATGAAATTGTTTATTCCTGTAAAGTCTACAGGCCAATGTATTTTATCACTGATTACATGGAATCAAAGGCAGCATTTTTACTAAACATAAAAATGGCCAAAACTTGAGCCAAAACTAGTTATCATATTGACATTAAAAATCATGAGGTGCGTCAAACCCTTTGCAGCAATCAAAACTAAATAATGAATCTCCCCACTACTCTCTTTTGGTAGAAGTAGCTCCTACCTGCCCTATCCTATTGTTACATAGACTGGGAAGAAATATGGCAATTTCCCTCAAACAGTAATTGAGAGGGAGAGGTGAAATCCCAGGAGCACCTCCATCCAAACCTGCATTCAAATCACTAAAAAACCCCACAAAAATCCTTCTCCATCTATCACTTTTATGTCCTATTTCTTCCAAGGCACTTCCATAAAGGAGGTCAAATACCCCCCTTTTGGTATCAGTTTGAGCTGATTAAACCTGATGAGTGGTAAAACAACAGCAATGGCATTGTTAGCTCTAGTAATCAACTTGCAAATCTTAACTTTCTTCATGGCATCAGTTCCAAGGATTTTAACAACCTTGTTGTTTTTCCACTGACATCAGTGTATGCTGGGGGGAAAAAAGAGCAGAAGTGGGCGGTCAGGCCTGTTTTGCAGAACAGCACCACAGAGTATAAGATACTGCACACATCTGTGTGACTAAGTAATTTCCCACCTGTCACAGGAGAGAGTCAAATCCGATGCTTAAATCTTTGATACACCCTGAGGTTCCATCATTTCACCTCTCCTGAAACACCAAATTGTTCATTTCTCATTAATTGTCCTTTATGCAGAGAGTTTTCAATTAAATTGGGAGTAGTGTTACACTCCTTACATTGTGATATTAGCCCCCAAAGATTAATAGATTGCTCGTAATTTCTGAATTGCCGTCTGTGTTCTATTATGCTCTCGTCATTTGTTCTGGTTATGAAACCAAACCAGAAAGTGTCTCACAGAGAGTGGCAGTAGCCATCTGGATCCCTGTGGGAGCTGTTTTGGTAGAAAGAATGGCCAATTCAGTTTGAATGCAATGACAAACCTGAAGTGATTGCATGGAAGCCTACAGCTCCATGGAGGATGCCATCCAAATTTCAGTTCAATTTGCTAACTCCTGAACAATACAATCCAGGTGTCTTCCTGCACGATGAACTGCATGTTCCTCAGTTAGTGAGGTTTTTTTTTGTGGTGTTAAAAAAAGAGACTGTAAAAAAACCCCCACAGAATTTTAGGAAAACATGATTTTCAAAGTGAAGTCTTCTGAAGAGATAGGAATCAAAAAATTAATTGGAATATATTTTCTTAAAGAAGGTATATAGTGTCATTAACTTGTGATATTACTACCCTGGTTTTATCATTCTTATTTCATGTTTGCACTTAACAACTACCATGCAGATGTCCTAACAACTATGCTAAGACTAAGTATATGCTCTCAAATTGTACAGGTTTAAAAAAACCCCCCGAAGTTATTATATTCATGATCTTATCACCAAACAAACCACTTTACTTGGGTTGTTAGTGAAGGTAGTCCATCCTTTAACAGCCTCAGGTTTGAAAATAATTCCCCCTATATGGAAGCTAATTTATAATAATCTACAATAATAACGTTGGGATATCCAAAGAAGTATTTGGTAACGGTGCACGTCGCAAAGTGTGGAACAAGATGGGTTGAGCATGACTTAGCAATTCCTGTCACCTGAAAGGGTGACAGGACACCTACAAGTATGAAAAAGACAGCCAAACACCTGAAAGTTCACCAAGATGAAATGAGTCCTGCTCTTCCCACACCAGCACTTTCTACAACAAATACATGCCTACATAGAAAGCACAAGGAGTCATGAATTGCCTGAAAGTGAGCATTTAACAGCCCAGACCAGTGATAGCTCAAGCTAGATGGTCACTTACTGACAGGTAGATCTCCTGCTGTGATCACACATCAGCTGTAATAGCCCCAGCAATGTCCAGCATGGCCAGTAGTCACCTCCAAGCCTCTGCAAGGCCATAGTTATCTGTCATCTGTCATAGTTCATGACCACTGCTGTTCTTCACAGAATCTCTGCACTTTTTTTCTAGCAAAACAAGGGCTTGGTTTTGGGAAGTCAGCTTTTTTTTTTTTTTTTTTTTTTTTTTTTGTCCTCTAAGGTCTGGTCTCCCCAGTACAAAAAAGACATGGTCCCCCCAGAAGGGCCTTGACAATGGTCAGAGGGCTGGAGCTCCTCTGCTAGGAAGACAGGCCAAGAGACATGGGGTGGTCTAGTCTGGAGAAGAGTCTGGGGAGAACTTACTGTGGCATTTCGACACTTAAAGGGGGCTTATAAGAAAGATAGGGACAGACTTTTTACCACGGCATTTAGTGACATGTCAAGGGGCAGGAGTTTTAAACTGAAAGAGGGTAGGTTTAGATTGGAAGAAATCTTTGGTGATGAGGGAGGTGAGACACTGGCACAGGTTACCCAAAGAAGTTGTGGGTACCTTATCCTGGAAGTGTTCAAGGTGAATTTGGACAGGGCTTCAAGCAACCCAATCTAGTGAAAGATATGTCTGCCCATGGTAGGGGGCTTGGTTGGACTAGATGATCTTCGGAGGTCCATTCCAGCCCCAAACTTTCTATGATTCTATGATTCTAAATATTTGAGGGACTGATTTAATTTCTAGCTTGAATACCTGGTAGGTGAGGGAGGAAAAGACAATGTAAACTATGTATGTTATGTGACCATTTTTAAAATTTTTGGGGTGGTCAGGTATTTTAAGAACTACTTTTTGCGACGTGATACTTCCAAACAAGCAGATAAAAATAAATAAGCAAGCAATGAAGAATTCAGATGACAAGAAAAAGAAATCTTCACACAATTCTACCTATAATGTGGCCAGAATGTTTGTGAACTTTAGCAGTCTGAGGATGTCTGAAGTACTACTTCATAACAAACTGCATGTCCTCTGTATATCTGGAAGAAACAGGCGTACAATAAATGCTATAAAGAAATTCACACATCAGCTAGGAGAATAAGCATCCAGACTTTTTATTTCTGATATTTTAAGTTTTGGTCCATCTCAATTAAAATCAGTTAGAAGTCAATTTCACAGCTGTTGGTTTTTAAGATCTCACAAAAATGATAATTCACTGCTAGGCAATAATTTACTTCAATGCAGCCATTCCCAGGATAAAGCTGACACATTTTAAGTCTCTTTCTCTCTCACCCTCCCTCACATCCATCCTTCTGTATGCCGGAGCTGGGGAAAGGACAATGATCCTTCTTCTTGAAAAGTATGAGGAGGAAGGAGATTACAGATTCATTCAGCTCACCCACAGCCACATCTCACTGACACTATTTCCTAGGTATAAGGTGAAGAGGAGCTGTCATTGCCTTGTCTGCTGAGATCTGAGCCCTCCTTGTGCTTCACTTTGCCTACACTCAGTATTGCCAGTAATAACATCCCATGGGAAAATGAACCTGAATGCAAGTCATTCCAAGACCAGAACTTGGGAGTTGTTTTTCATATAAAATCTTTTTCTTGATTAAAATATTTGGACTATATTTACATTTTGAGACCTACCCTAAGCACTCTCCTGAGGAATCAGAACAAGATCAGTCCTTTGGTGGAATTTGTTTTTCAAGTAAAGGTTGAAAAAATTGTGCTGGAAACCTTAGACACGTTTTCAAGTGGATAATTAAACCAGATCTTCCCCATGGGGGGTGGCCTTTAGTGCAAGTTGGTTACCAGTACATGTCTATTTAACAGATTGTATGTTATTTCTTGCAGGTTTATTTGTCTTACATTTGAATGCATGGAATTGAAAGTAAATTGGGTAATACGCATTACCTAGAGTTATAAGGGCTTGGATTGCTCATGTGCCTGAGAAAGATGGGGCAGAGGAGTACAGAGACCTGGACTCCCAAATCAAGACAGGGGCCACACCTAAATGTTAGGTTAGTAGTGTGAGGCAGAGCACCTCTGAAATGCAGCCAAGAGAGAGATGAGAGACGCCATAAGGCTTGGTTCACTTCTGTGAGGAATGTGGGAAGTTTTGCCCAGACCTAGTGGGAGTCATACAACTTTTCAGAGCAAATCTAAGTCCAGCATAGAAAAACTTGAGCATTATATCACTTAGCTCAGCTGGTGTATATTACTGACTCCTGGTAAATCTTAAGCCTATCTTTCCTTTGGGAAAAAAATCACTCAATTTGTATAGCAAGTAGCAAAATGATGCCTTGATCTCAATTAGTTGCTAATGTTATATGAATGCTCATCTTTAATAATCATAGTCTACAGAGGCCTGACAAAATCCAGAGGATCTGGGTTTAGTTCAAATCTGATAAAACTGTGTTTCTAATACCAGGTCTAACCATTATCTGGGTTTACCTTTCCTCTCTTAAGGACCATGATTTCAGCAGGAATGAATTAATACAGCTCCCACAAAACCAGAGGGATTATGCATGTACAGAACTAACTGATAATATTTGAAGCACATCCATTTTCTTCAACATTATTTCCACATATTTTCCCCGATGACTAGATTCCACTCATTTTTACCTGTTGTTAAAGTAGATCATACGCCATCTGCCTTCAACCTTACCCTCCATTACCTACGTTTGACATGGTTAGATTTGAAGAGGTCTACAACTGTAATTAATATATTCCCAGTAATCTACCCAACATGGAGACAGCCTTTGTTTTATTATGTACAGCCTTTTGTGCATCCAAGTATGTTTTGATGTGAATTATGAATTACTGTATCCTAATGTATCACTTGCAAAGTACTTTTAGATGGTGAGACATGAATGTCACTACAGAAACATTTCTCATTTATTCCTGATGTGGATGAACATGCCTTAACTGTAGACCACTGCTAAATTAACAAAAAAATAAAAAAAGCCATTTCAAAGAGTCAAACATCTGCCCAATTCCAAAGGGCAGCATCAGAGCACTTAAACAAAAACACAGCAGGGAATTTAATCATGAGAAAACTGAAGCAAAAGAGGACTTTGTATGGGCATAGCTAGTTTTCGTTCTTTCATGGCAAAAATAAAGGGGTCAGAGAGATCAAGAGGTCACCCATTCATGGGTTAAAAAAAAAAAAAAGAAGAACAAAAAGGACTTTTCTATAGTCTACTATGCAGTGTTAGGAAATGTCCAGATCAGGGTTTCCCCACCCTGTATTCTACCCACCTTGAAGAATAAAGAAAACAAAATCCTTGGGCTTCAACCTCCCAGACGGCTTTTATCATAATCCATATTATTCGCAAAATAGACTGGAGGTGACTTATGTGGTGACCTCTCACCACAATTCAAAACGAGTCTTAATGAACTAGGGTAATTCATTCCTCTGGCAGAGCTTATGAGATAAGGCAAGACCACACTGGTGGGCTCAGCAGACTGAAATGTTAATCTTTTGTAGTCTCTGCTCCAGAGGACCCCCAGGTCAAATCCTGGTGCTGCCGAGAAGTAGCAGCGCCTTTGTTTGGAGCTGGAGAAGCATGGTTCTTGATTTCAGTGTTGCCATTCACTTTGTAGAATGTAGTGTGTGTGTGTAAGTAAAAACAGCCTGTAAAGATATTTATTACTGTACAACAGAACTATCTGTTTAAAGGCAGAAAACAAAGGCTTAAAAAAAAAAAGAAGACAGGAGACTGAAATTAAAAAAAAAGTACAATAACCTGTGCTCCCAACTCACATTTGTGGTCATTGTCCTCCTCTCTAGGTCATTAAAAATCCAGCATGCTGTTGCTTCAAGAGTTAGCTGGAAAGAAACTCAAGTGAACTGTCTTTGATTATTCATTAAAAAAGAGAAATGTATTTCATTTCATCCTCCAGTAGCAGAAGAAAAGTATGATTTACCTTATCAAATGTGATAACATGTAAACATCTCTCATTTCCTCACTTCCCTGCTCCTAGACAAGCTAACTGTCTCTAACTCCAGTGCAAAAAGGAATCATTGGTAGCCTCGCTTACAACCAGTTAAAAAAGGGGTTGAGAAAGAAAAAGATGTGTTTAAAGTTGCAGTGGAAAATTATGGAAAGGGAAATTGAACTAAAGTTCCCAGATCCCAAGTTTCTGCCCTAGTCTTCCTGCTGGTGTGTTCCTTTCTCTTGGCTTTGGCAGCACTTGCCAGGCCACAAAACCAGTGGGAAGGTCCTTGGATATCTAATCAAAAAAACAAGAGTCAAAAAGGGTAAGTTAGAAACTGTGGGCCTGGCTGTAAATCAAATAATGAAGAGTTGCAAGGAGACTTCCTGGGAAAAGGAGAGCTGACCTAGTGTTAAAAAACAAAACAAAACAACAAAAAAACCCAAACAACTGTTTAAATTGTTTGCCATTTTCTATCTCTTTTTCAAGAAGATATCAAGGTGGATGTACACAGGAAACAGAACTTCCCCAAAACAGTAACAGCAGACTGCAGACTAATGGAAAGTTATATTCGCGTGGGGAAAATATACCTGGTAACAGTTTATAGTCATCCTGACCTCAGCAAGTTCACCCTGGGTGTGGCACATTGGTGGCCAGCAGATACCAGCCTCCTGGCCCAGTCCAGAACGGGAGTCAGAGGACCAGAGTCACAGAGAAATCTCTGCTAGACTTCAGTGGGGTTAGGATGTTGAGCTGCAGATTGTCCCCAGTGAGATGGGTATGTGTGGCAGGAGATACTTCAAACTACTGATATATTCCTGAATTTATTGGAAAATGGTACTGGTGTTGACAACTACAGCTGGACTTTTCTTTGTGGTCAGGGTTGTTGCAGAAGGACCACTTCTGAGATCCTCTCAGTATGTACTCTTAAAGCCTTTATTTTTTCTGGTTCCTCCTCTTCCAGTGTTGAACTTGGGAATGTTTGGGTGATAAGCCACACTAAACACCATTAACTGCCATGGAAACTACACAATTTTCAGATGAATGTGATCCACTCACTTGCACATTATTACTTTTTTTATTATTGCTATTAATGTTGAGAGGTAAATTCTGACTAATGCACCTATATGTGTGGATGTTATACAGAATGGAAAGACCAATTTTACCCTTGACTTCAGTTGTAATGTTACCTTTTTCTCCTTGAGTTAATTTCTGCAAAGGGGAAAAGAGAAAAGTTGTCTCCAGCCAGGTGAGGGTTCTGAGATGGGTTTTGGGCTTAAGTGCCGCATCACACCAGAGAGTCCACAGGCCTCATCCTCTCAGTGGAAACCTCAATGAATATCATGACCTCTTACACAGGCACTTGTGTTGGGTAACCAGGACTGTGGGTAGAAGGACCATGACAGAGGCCAAAGGGCACTGGCCTTCAGAAAAAAAATCCCTCCAAATTTAATGTCAATCATCTACGGTGGGTATGTTGTGCACACACTGTTCCCTTGCACTCATCTGTTTCAACTGTGTGTGTCAGGGGCAAATAGGACCAAAACTCTATTTTATCATCTTTCTTAGTAGTTTTCCCTCCTCTTATTATTATTTCTGTTTGTACTCAGCTGCACATCTCACAGTCTTCTTCTGAAGCTTGATTCTACAAGCAGTTAATGAATGGAAACCCAAGCAGAACTGGAAATTGCATAGAGTGCTTGTATTAAGAAGGCTCCTCCCTTTACTTCTGTGTAATTAAAGCTACTCATGGTTGGACTTTGTGCAGCAACAAGGAGGCATGGTTTCAAAAAGCTGATTATTATTTTCTTTTGCCACCAAGCATTTGAAGAATATTTCCACTGTGAAAGCAACTCATGTCAATGCAAGCTAGTCATCTGAGTCTGAAGAATATTGCTGCTCCAAAGGCTGCATTCCTATAAAATTATAGGGAAAGAATTTTCTTCTTCATTTTATTACCTTCCTTAAATTGGATCTGTAATGACTTTTACACACACACACACACACACACACACACACACACACACAAAAAATAGAGAGAGAAAGAGGGAGAAAGAAGAATTTGTTCTGTGGAGCAATATACTTGGAGAGCTCAAATAAAATATACAGCTATGTTATCTCAGAGTAGTGCTCTATAATTATATCAATTCCTTTATTTCCTATAAGTTTGTATATTACAATCCACTAAACCAAAGGGCCAGATCACTCAGCTACCTAGATCCCTTGAAGCCTTCTTAGCCAACGATGAAATTAATTGAAATTCAATGGTGATATGCTGATTTACAAGTGGAGGATCTTTCTCAGAGTACCATAAAAGTCTCTTTTGCTTTTGAATAGATGAATGGTTAGATTTAGATTAGAGAACTTATATAAACACAAAAACATAAACAGTTCCTATAGCCTGTTCTCAGATCATAAAAATTAATCGGATGCAGGGTTAGCTTTCTACAGTCTACAGAAGGAAAAATAAAGGAGCATCTTAAGCGGCTGTCACTGTGCTCTAAAGCACCCACACAATGGGTTCACTTCAGAGTGAAACCAGTTCTCCTTTTGGTTCATTTGCTGACATTGTCTGATGGGCAGCTTTGCTATTTGCAAATAACGGTTCAGAAATCTTGAGTGAAAGGTTCAGGGCTGGATGGAGAAGATAATCATTCATCCATTCCGCTATCACAAAATTTGGGCTCCTGTGTGTCTTGTGAGTAAACAGCTACATTGAAATCCAGGATATGAGAAGGACTGCTTGCTCCCACAACACCTATCTGAACTTGGGCCCCCAGAAGTATTTAACCAGAAATTTGCCTAGAGGGTCTTGTTGCCATTTGTCTTTTCTGCTTCCCTCTGTCTCTGAAAGGGATGCTTTTTGATGAATGATTGCTATCTGCCACCATTCCCCTTATGGTGAACCTTTATGCCCTTTCAACTGCGTTGACTAAAGACCAGAAAGTAAAGAAAGAAGATGGAAAACATCTCTGGAAGGAAGTGTTGAATATGCAAGAGAGCAAACCTGTGTCTCGTTCATTGATCAGTTATTGAAAACACTAGACTGTGCCCTTAAAAACCCCTGAAGCATTACACTTAACCTCTTCCTGACTAACACGTTGAAGAAGGTGCCAGACTACTCACTGGCTTGGCAGGGATGCATTTGTGACATGAGAAACAGCTATTTCCAGATGCCAGGTCTTTGTGTGCACAGGCCTCACAACACATCTGAGTATCCTGGTTGCTGACCCAAAAAGTAAGATGCTGTCTGTGTCCCTGTGACTACCTGGCTAGACTCCCTTGCTCCCTTTCCATGATGGGAAACACTATCCCTGGCAGAAGAGTGGTGTGGATGTGGGAAGTTGAGATTACAGGGAACTTGAAGTGAGGTCAGGTCAAAATGTTGTTGTCAAAGGCATGACCGGAAAAAATCAAAAGCTTTGAACATCAAATCTGCTTTACTATTCATACCTAAGGCCCTTTCTTAGTCAAAAAAAAAAAAAAAAAAAAAAAAAAAAAGAAAGAAAAGAAAAAAATCAATTAGGTTCCCCTTGAATGATGGTTAATAAAGAGACAAGCAAAGTGAGCAGGACTTGGCCTTAACATCTCCAATTGACTGACCTCAGTAGAAAAATCAAGTGTTGTCCACTATCAACGTTGCAGGGATCAGCTAAAGATGATGCGTGAGGAGCTATACATTTCATGAAGAGCCATTATTATGCAAAATCATGTTTTCACTACAGAACCTCTATAAGACAGAGTTGGACCTTTCTGTTTGATATTCTGATCCCAGATAGACTTCTTAGCATTAGCATTTCTAATTCACAGTCCCAGCCAAAGTATGAGCTGGAGTAACTGAAAAGCTGTTGTATCACCGTGCTCCTTAGGGGCAAGATAACCTGCACAAAATGTTCCCTTCCTCCTCCAGGTCCCTGCGCCGGATTGAGGAGACAGTCCAGTGTGTTCCCTCATTCACTAAATTGCCACTTAGAGGAAGACACTGTTAAACATGGTCACCTCTGGTGATCCGCCTTCTGCACAGTGATGAAGTCGTCAGGGGGCCACTAGATAAGCCAGCTAAAGAGGGTCAAGAAGGTTGTCCTCTACTTGATAGCAGCATCTTAATAGCTTTCTAAAAACAGTGGGCCATCAAGTACCCAGACAATTTAATTTCACTTCTCAGCTGGAAAATAAGTACAGTAGTTGCTTTCATTCAGAAAAGAGAGGAAAAAGGAGAACTCATCTGCCCATTGATTCATTTGTTCCCTCATTTCCTGTGTTTGCTTTGACATACTGCAAGCTGCAAACTTCCAGAAAACTTTCTAAGGTGATATATGGTGACACTTTTCTCTACCACCAGTACTTTCCCTGACACTTTCGTAGGCTTGTAGGATGCTCAGTTATCTTGTAATGCCATAGCAAATGTCTAGATAATATTCACACATTAAAGTCATTGCATGACCATATTTCTGCTACCCTCCCTTGTAATGATAGTTAATAACACTGATGTATGGAGTTGGGCACCTTTTCAAATAGCTTCTGAAAAAGTCCAGTGCTGAATTAGCTTCCAAATTTGGTATACGTTGCAATAAAGTGAGAGCAACTCATAGTCTTTCAGAGTTTCTTGCAGACTTGGACAGACACTAACAGATTCACTGTTAGAGCATATTCTGTAGTGGATGATTAAACAAAAATCTGGCAATGGTCCAGCTTTTCTCAGTTTCTTCATAAATGGTTCAGGCCAGACATACTTTCATTATGTTGTTAACTGGATTGAAATTATATTTCATTACCCAAACAGCAGTGTTGGGAGTTTTATATGAGGTTTTTTTCCGATGAAGCAGAGATTTGCTTTCTGCTTTGCTCAATGTTCATCACAGTGGGTCTGCAGTCCCAGAGTACAACCACAGTAAAGATCCCAGCCACAGGACTCCCCACTGCAAAGACACTGATCGCTGTGAGATTAATGTGGATTGGCACCAGAGCAACAGACACCCTGGAATGGCAAGGGCAAACCTGTGGTTTAGCTGCCAGATTTGGGATATGTTTTATGCAGTGACTTATAGCAGTATTTGAAACATCTTTTGTCCAGTGGTGCACTTGAGCTAATAGTTTGGTGTACCTACAGATCTTCAGCCCTGCATAGTAGACTTGATAAGTTGAAGTCTACAACTCCATGAGGAGAACTCCATCAGTGCTGGGATACATGGCATTTAACCACAGGAAAAATTGGTTCTTACTTGCCTGGATGGATCTGCTGTGACTAGTCAGTGAATTTCTGTGTAGTAATCAAAAAACTGAAATAATATTATTAATTATTAGGGTGATCAGAAACCCTTCCAGTTTTCTAATCTACAATATATGCTTTTTTTAAAACACTGAGTATAAATGTTTTCAAATATAGTAAAGACAGTCTGGAAATCCCTTAAACTGTTCCCACAAACGTTGTACTGGCAGAGTCTTTTATATTCTGTGCAACTTTGCAGGCAGAAATCTCATCAAGGTACCAAATTAAACTGTCATGCTGCTCTGTGACTCCTGAACTACTGGCACGCCCCAGCTGTAGTGCATGTTATTAATAACACCAAGTTGTCAGGAAAACAGTTTCCAGGTCATATTGTAAAGGCATCTAATTGGTAACAATGAATGACAGATTCCCTTTAAAGTTCAGGAAATAACTAGATGTGCCACACAATGATGCAAAATATAGAGACAGCCAAGATGAAGACCTAGTTTTGGTACAGCCATACCTCACTAAGACCCTTCTCACAAGCCAAACCAAAGCATTTGCAGAGAATCTTAAGCATCCAAATGCTTCATTTTCTGGGCAGGAATTAGTTGCAGGCAGCATAGCAGGAGAATGAATAAATAATGTGGGTCACAGTTGATTATTATTGTTAATCTATAATAACTAGCTAGCCAAACATAAAGTAAAGGTTAAATTTCCAGGGGTGTTGAGATATTATCGATAGGTTCACATGACCAAACTAGGACCACCAAGCTTCTACCTTAGATTCCCTCTTTTACCCTTGGAGAAACAGAAGCACTGCTAGGGCATGATGGCATGATTCATCACATCTTAAAGGAGATATCTGCAATAGCTGTGACCACTTGCTCCCTTTACAGTGTCTCTTCCTTAGCCCCAAGCATAAATAGAGCCCAAGGTGCTTAGGTGGAGACACTAAGCTTAAACAAGATGAATCCAAGCCTTTGAGAATGAAGGCCACATAAGATGAGGCCCACCCAAAAAGATGAGTTGCAGGATGCACTATCTATGCATCCTGTGGGAAGGACTGATAGTCAAACTGTCCCAGACTGTGACCTCTCCCTCAGTGGCCACAGGTCCATGTGCAGAGATAACCAAAACCCACATAAATCACAATTTGAATTGCTTTTGTTTATTGCTCAGTTTATTAAACAACCTTCTACCAATTTTGCATACTAAGGTGTAACCAATAACCATTTGGGACCTGCCTTTCAGGCAGTCTCCAGGGACAGGGCAGACACCTGGGACTGAAACAACATCTCCTGGGATAAGAACCGAGCAGGGTGCCTACATCCCATGAGTGCAACATCAATTCTAGTTTAAGGACTGAAAGGCATTTAATCAGTACACGAATGTAGCCATATTGCTGTGCAGCAGGGTGAATTTTACCCTCGATGCCTCAGCTCATCATCTGCAAAATGATTCAGAGAGGCACAGGCTCTAAGGCAAGAGGGATCTCTCACCAGCCCTTCTTAACACACAGACAAACCAGCTATTCCCAGGAGGTGGATTAAGTCTTTTTGAAAGATAGCTGATCTAGTTTTTAAGAACCAGAATGATGATGAGTCTGCCACCTCTCCTGGTAAGGTGTTGCAATGCTTAATTACCCTCTCTACTGGAAAATTGCACATTCCTTCAAGGTTGAATTTGTTTAACTTCGTCTTCCAGCCAATGAATCTTGTGCCTTAGCTTACAAGACCAAAAAGACCTCCTTGCCTAAAAGTTTATCTCAGCATTGGTGTTTTCATACTGACGCCAACCCCCTGTCAATCTGCACTTTGTTAAACAGCTGACGGTGAACTCCTTAACCTCCACATCACATAGTCTGTCCCCCTGGATGTTATTTTTGAACAACTTCTCAATTATCTGAAGCTCTCCTTCATCGCTCTCCAACTCAATGGACGGAAAAGGATGACTGCAGGGTGCCCTGAGCTTGGGACACATATGGGGGATCATGTGGGTCTGGCAGCATCTGACCCTCAACATGCAGAGTAGGAATGAAACTTGATTGGGTTTCACTCAATGTTTTAACAACTCTCTGCTGTCTCCATCCATGCCTTATCAGGGCCTGCCCTTCTCTAGTTGAATCACAGTTCTGTTTATTTTAGGGTAGATGACATGCTCTCCATGTAAATATCTGATTTTTCACTACTTCTTTCTCATCTTTTAAATGTACTTACTTCCCCCTACACTGAGATCCAGAGGCTAATTTTTATATTGTAAGTTGTTGGGGTTTTTTAATCTCTTTATCAGTCTTATATTTACTGCCACATGCTTTTATTAGATAACTTTTTTGTCTTGTTTTATTAATATGGTTCCTGCCAGGTTAAATGGAAAAAACATAATTCATTTTCTCAGTACAAAACTTTTTCTACACAAGTCTAACTAATCATATTCCTTTTCTCTCTGAATTACTGTTTCAATCTTCTACCTCTTATGTGGAAAGTCTCTCCTCAACTATAATGAATTTCATCATTTCACTTCTACTTCTGTTGCATCTCTCTGAAGTTTATACTGAAAACATGCAAAATTATACCATTATTTCACTATATTTTAAATATTAACTTTATAGCTGGCAAACATAAAGTGTAATTTTTTGCCTGCTTTTGCCAGCCATTGATCTATTACGTATTGAAGTTTTCACCCTGTGCAACCAGAATCAAATTTTTTACTGGGCGTGCAGGTTTGCAGGCACTCAGCAATCAGGTAATATATCAAGGAAACTCAGATAAAAACTGCAATCAGCTTTCTCAGATTCAGGTTGTTTAAGAGCTTTGAAGTTTAACCTTGGTTGCAACTGAAGTTATGAAAGCAAGTGGCAGCAGGGCTGTGGAAATGATACAGTCAAGCATGAATATTGATATGTGCTGTCCCTTGACTCTGCTCTGGTGAGACCCCACCTGCAGTTCTGCATCCAGCTCTGGGACTCTTCCCACAGGAATGGCAGGCATCTGCTGAAGCGAGTCCAGAGAAGGTCATAAACATGCCCCAAGGGCTGGGGCACCTCTTCTATGGGGACAGGCTAGGAGAGTTGGGGGTGTTCAGCCTGGAGAAGAGAAGGCTCTGGGGAGACCTTACAACACCTTCCAGTACCTGAAGGGGCTACAAGAAAGCTGGGGGGTGGGGGTGGGACACGACACACACGACTTTTTACAAGGGCCTGTAGTGACAGGACAAGGTTTAATGGCATTAAACTGAAAAAGATTTACATTAGATATCAGGATGAAATTCTCCCTGGAGAGGGTGGTGAGGCACTTGGACAGGTTGCCCAGAGAAGCTGTGGGTGCCCCATCCCTGGAAACATTCAAGATCAGGCTGGAAGGGGCTCTGAGCAACCTGATATAGTTGAAGATGTCCCTGCTTCCTGAATTGAAGTTGAACTAGATGTTCTTTAAACCCCCTTCCAATCCAAACTATTCTATGATTCTATTGTTCCATTAATTGGGAAGAAGGCAGGTTTTTGCATAAGAAGGAGGTGCCCATTCTGGTGTTTTTGCCACTACCTGAACAAGGAGGGAAAAAAAAGGAAAAGAAAAAAAATCCTAAGAATTATTCATCAGCTCAGGTGAGATTGCATCTGCAAAATCTGCACAGTAGCAATTCCTGGGAAGCGCTGGCAGTAACACAACCCTGACTGAGGCCCTACAACTCTAATCAGCTTCATGATGCTGTGGGCAACGCCGCAAAAGCTGTGCCTTGTAGGAGCAAAGTCACAGTCACAGTGATGGATGATTCCCCAACTGCTGTTACAGGCAATGCAAGAGAGGTGGTGGAAAGGCAGGAAATGGGTTCTGGGGAAGGGAGAAATGAAAAAGGAGACAGTGGATAAATATGTAAATAAAACCTGAGGAAGACAGGCTGAGGGACTGATAACCAAGCGGGGTTACAGGTTGTAACTGGCAAAAGAATGCTTCTGACTCATGACATGAATAGACGCCTATGTGGAAAAGAGGAAGGGGTGGAGGGGGGAGAGCGGGGAAGAGGGAGGAAGGAAAATATTAAGATGCCAGTGGAAATGGAAGAAAAAAAAAAAGAAATAAATTCCTGGGCAGCAGAAAAGAGTGATGTTTGTGAAAAACAATACCACTGCAGAAAGGTCATGGGTAAGTAGTAAAAGTGATACATGCAAATTCTGGATATCTAGATTTGGTAAGAATAGTCTCATTGACATCGGACAAATGAGAAAATAAGGGCTGGTGGAAAAGTGATACTTAAGAAAAAGAACTATGTTGTTTCTTTACTCTGACAATGCCTCTGCCAGTATACAGCTGTGGGCAAGCTATTTTAATATTGGGAACCTCATTTCTGCTTTGCATAAAAGATAAACATGTCAGACACACCAAGCAGTCTATAGACATTACTTATGTCCACACAGTATCATTTTGAAAGTACCTCAAGGTTATGGGATAATGAAGCATCACAACAGCACTGGGAATGAATTGCATTGTTTTGAGAAGCAGGGAAAGTGTGGCACAAGAAATGTAAAATCAGAAATCTGGCATCCATGCACATGTTAAAATCAATAGTTCAAGGCTTAATTTAGACTGAGTGCCTGATTGTTCAGCAGTTCATTGCAACAGTGTGGAAACAGGATTTCCCTAAAGTGGGATTCCTGCTCTACTTCAAATAATGCCAAGAATGTAAAATAGGAAATTCTGTAGTTCCAACGCAAGTGGTCATAGTCTGACGCTGAATCTTTCCTAGAGCCGTCAATACCCATTGTTCCTGCATAAGCTAAACCAGGTTGGACTTCAGCAGCAAGCTTCTCTCCAGTACTCCCAAAGCTCACTGGCCACAAAAGCCAGCACTTCATGTCCACATTTCCCAGCCAGTCAGCATGACCTCAGCCTTGCTGCAACCAGCATCCTGGACTTTCTGTAACCAGCTCTGGGCTCTCTCATCTGCCTGAAGGCCTTTTGTAGATTTTTCCTGATGCGGTGGACTGAATACCAAGGCAGAATAGGAAAACATACGTAAAGCAGGAGGTAAATGCCCCTTTGCATGTGCTTCAAAGGAGGAGCACCCCTGAGGTTTTCTGCCTCCCACTACAACCTGAGATTCTAGAGCTGGTTCAGGGCCAAACCTGACCTAAAAACCCCTGTCCTCAACCTCTTTCTTCCTCATGGGTGTAAATATTGCCCAGAAGGACTAACACAGGTGAACGCAGCCATCCAGCACAGGTCAAGCGTATTTATGGCATCACCTCTCCCTGATCATTTCCCCATCCAGACTTGCAGGTTGCTAAAATAGAGTGTGTGACTGAGCTCACACCACATGCAAATGCACAATGGAAAGACACTGAGCAGGCTGTTAAACAAAGATCCCAATTAGGAGTACCAGGATATCATCTCTAATAAGGAGGAAGCAAATGGCCTCCCTTAGCCTTGCCACTCACTGCACTCACTGCAGGCCAAAGTACCCGCCTCTGTGTACACCCACACTGGGCACCACTCACCTGAATGACACAGATGATGAAAATTTACGCTGCACTCAAGTAATGTGCATTAAAGAGGTTTCACCTGCTGAAAATAAATGACACTTTACCATCTTTTTAGTATTTTAAAAAGTTCTTCCATAAAAAACACGGGCTTGATTTACTGGCATTAAATAAAGAAAAGATCTGGAGGGGCATCTATCTATCCTTCCATCCATCTATCATTAGATGTAATTTAATACTTAATGACATTTGTGATCATCATGCCATGCTTGTAATTGAAAATGAATAATTGAAATTCCAATTACCACAGGGGTCAACGTAAGGGGAATTCGTATAGTAACTTGCTAGGCGATAGCCTAAATTTGCAGTCATGTTAGGACTGCAAACAATGTGTCTCATTCTTCAATTATTTATTGGGAAATGTCATCTTAATTTCTTTTAGCTATTTCTGCGAACAGTCAGGGCATTGTCCTGAAAGACAGAAAATCTAGACTTCTCTCATGCTCATTCAGCATCTAGCTGGGGAGTCTTGGATCAGCACTCCTGCTGGGCTCCCCACTGACATCTATCCCTACCACAGCAACTGGAGCTACCACCAGCAGACCAAATGCATTTCAGTACCAGCCATACATCTTTCAGCATGGGGCAAGAAAACCCAACAAGACCAAGAATAGATGATACCAGTGGAGCTAGCCATAAATAATCGATATTGGGCTTCAAACAACATCCAATGGAAAATCATCAACATAACAAAAGAGACTCATTTTCAGGCCATTAGTTGCTTGCACTACAAGGAACTTTTCTGGCTTTCTCAGAAATTTGATCCCCTAATGACTGCAGAAAGGGCATCAGGACAGAAAATAATTACAGTCTGTCAGACAGTCTGGCATTCAACCTTCCACATGGCCCAGCAGACGGTGTCAAAGATTTGACCTCAAGGGGGTTTAAAGCACATTGTCAGAAAATACTCATCTAAATGGTCTACAGAGCATCCTACAGCTGATCAATGTCTTAAGTGAGCAATACTTAGCAGTTGGAATGTGTTTGATTAGTACATCTAACCCCTGATTGATTGGTATTCTAAATAATTAATTGCCTTGTTCGTGGGGGAACAAAATAAAACTTTAATAAGTGACAAGGATCTCAGTGTCTCTGCAGCAGGCTACAAGGATGTTAGCTCTGCTTTTCACTCATGGACTTAAAATTCACATATGAAACAACCTGTATTTCCATCCAGAGTTGCAGAATTTCACTGCTTTCCAGTAAAATGAAACCCAAGAATATGGCTCAGTGGCCATTTCTCTTAATCTTGCTTCACCTCCAGAAATCTTACATATTACTTTCACTTATCCTTTAATCCAGCTGATCTTTTTAGAAAGGTGCAATGGTTTCCGGCATTAAACCCCAAACTGATGTATTTTTTAAAAGCTATGAATACAACATATATTCATATTGGGTTTTTAATAGGCTGCTGATCATCCCACATTAGACATCCAAGTATAAACTAGTCTCCCTTGGCTTTTCTTTGCAACGGGCAGAAACAGGCACCTCCAGAAGGCAACTGATGTGATCTGTTTTAAGATGCATCTCTTTAAAATGCCTGGGTTAGTGCAGCGACTCCTATTCAATGTGTTAGGCTCTATGTTAGGCCAAATGAATCACACCATGGCTTTGATCAAGAAACTGTGGAGTGACCCTGACAGCCTGCTGCAGATCCAGGCTCACAGGTAGAAAGGGACACACAGCCTGCATTAACCACCTCCAGCACGAGGTTGATACCCTTTGTTAATAGAATCTGGAGGGAGGGATGATGTCTGCAAGCATTGAAATGTGTGCACTGACCAACCTGAACTGCAAACTAGATGGACTGGAACGATTTACATCCCTTCTACAGTGATACCCAGCTGAAAGGCAAGAGCGATTCAGGCCACAGTCTAGTCCCCACCCATCCCGCAACGCCCTTCTGGCCTTGTCTGATAAAAGCAACTAACATTTTTTTTTTTCTAGAATAGAAAGGGAATGGAAGATTTCGACGGAGTTAGCTGGGAAAGGCTCATCTGAGAACAGAAATTGTGCTCCTGTAATTAAGGATCTACCTCCTTACCTCCCTCCACCAGCAGCAACTCCAATCTCAGTTCATTGTACACTGTCTAACCAAGACCTAGCTTCATCTTTGAAGCAAATAAATAAATAATTCTTAAATATTCTAAAAACTCTCTACTCCAGGAAATACATTAGTGTTCTTCCTCACACGGCACTCAGTTATCCTGTCCTTTTCTGGGTCCCTTGGCAGGACTGGATCCGAGACACCAAAGGGGAAGTCACTCCACTGAGGCACTCAGTCCTGTATTTCAGATGTAGAGGCACAGGCCCCTCAAAATCCATACATCACCCTTTTTGTCTTTAGTACACCAATGCCACTGCAGAGAACACAACATGGCCAAGCTAAGTGCTGGTCTTCCATACTGTGCTAGCTCCTTCCACTGCAGGCCCATGGCATGGAAGAAGTTTTTCTATATTACAATCTCAACTTTAAAATTTCTGGGCATATAAATGGTAATGTGTTAAAATGGTTTTCCTGTTGTTTAAGCCCGTGTTTTTTCGGTCAGCACTACCACATTGCCAGGAAGGTCACAATGTTGTTATTAGTGTTAGATTTATAAGGACCATCAGTGGGTGACGTGTCCTTGGAGAGGCTTTTTAAACAAACCTGATTTCAGCTTATGGAACCAGACCATCATTACGTCTCTCACCAACCAAAGAATGTGTGTTTACACAAGAGGAGGCCACGGGTCAGAGGCAAAGAGCAGAAGCATAGACAGTGCAAATCAATATTTTTAGATAGTTTACTGTTAAATAAACTGTAAGACCAGGTCCAGCTGGTTTGAATCAGCTTCACTATGCTTGGTATCAATGGAAGAAGGACCGTTTACTTGTATTGGAGTTACGGATCTCAGTGTAGTTATCCCAATAAACTTCTGGCTGGAAAACCTCACAGCTTCTCTAATTAGTTACTCACTGAGAATATGGAAGACGTATTCAGCTTCTTGGCTTACAAATAAAGCAATTAAACAGTGATTTAGAAATCAGGGTAAGATCAAATATTTAAGTTCTCAGAGCCTTCGGGTAATCAGGGACTAGTGTGTGTCAAAGAGATCACAGGATTGGAAAATCCTGCATTAAGATCAAGAAAAGCAGTTCTTCCATCTCCTGACTCTCAGCCCAAGGTCCTGCCTTCTGGATGCAGAGTCCCATCCCTCTTATGCACAGCAAAGGCCAAAAGGCAAAAAGCTTGATATCAGAGAAACAGATGCCATCACATTTGTTTATAAATGTAGGCAATCTTTTCCTACCTTGCTGCAAGGTTGACTCTAATGGCATGGCAGGGTGGAAGAGTTGCCTTTGCTCTGCTTCAGAAGGAAAAAGGAGTTTGAGTCCAGCCATAAGAAATGTCATGTACAATAAAGCTCCTGCCAGGCTTAGCAACAATAACATCAAGGTTATTTCACCTGTTTCCTTGTGAGCTATGTCCAAATTTTGGACATGCATTTCCATGCATATCCAGCACAGCCTGAAGTGGGAACTAATGAGAGGCCTGGTTTTGACATGTGTTGATATACACAGTGCAGTTGCCTAGCACAGATGCTGCTTTGCACGTATTTCTGCAGACTGGATTTGTTAGTCAACGGGGGCCCTGGCTCAGTAATGTTCGCTTGGGAACTCCCCACTCCAGGCTCTGAATTCTGCCAATACCCTGCACAGCTTTCATGAATACATTAAATACCTATAGATCATCTACCTTCTGGGAGGATTACTATAAGCCTTGTCTGATAACATAGCCAAAGAATTACAAAAATTCAATTTTTTTTAACCAGTGAAGCTTACGAAGAGGCATTTTTTTAACCTCCGAGCTATCATGTCTTCTTCCTCCCTTCTTAGATTTCACATATTACTTTGTAAAGTTTAACCTTTAGTTTACTTTTTTTCTCATTGAAATAAAAATTATTTTGTTTACTAATTAAGACACAGAAACTCAAAGAAACAATCAAATTACCTGGAGGTTATGCCAATATTCTAAATAGTTTTACTTTCCTTTGAAAGCTAAAAATTTTTTAAATTAATTTTCAAATCATAATGGTAAATGTTAATTCAAAAGCTCTATTACAAATCACTACAATGGTAACTTTATTAAATCATAGAACCATAGAATGATTTGGGTTGGAAGGGACCTTAAAGATCATCCAGTCTCATCCCCCTGCCATGGACAGGGACAACTTCCACTAGACCAGGTTGCTCCAAGCCTCATCCAGCCTGGCCTTGGACACTGCCAGGGATGGGGCATCCACAGCTTCTCTGGGTAAACTGTTCCAGTGTCTCCCCACCCTCTCCAGGAAGAATTTCTTCCTGATGTCCAATCTAAATTTCCTCTTTTTCAGTTTAAACCCATTACCCCTTGTCCTGTCACTCCCTGCCCTTGGAAAACGTCCCCCCCAGCTTTCTTGTCGACCCTTTCAAGTACTGGAAGGTGCTATAATGTCACCCCGGAGCCTTCTCCAGTCTGAACAAGCCCAGTTCTCTCAGTCTTTCTTCACAGCAGAGGTGCTCCAACCCTGTGATCATCTTCATGGCCTCCTCTGGACTTGCTCCAACAGGTTCATGTCCTTATGTTGGAGGCCCCAGAGCTGGATGCAGTACTCCACCTGGGGTCTCATGAGAATGGAGCAGAGAGGGAGAATCCCCTACCTCGACTTGGTGGCCACGCTGCTCTTGATGCAACCCAGGGTATAGTTGGCTTTCCGGGCTGCCAGCACACACTGCTGGCTCATGTCCAGCTTCTCATCAGCTAACACCCCCAAGTCCTTCTCTTTAGGAGGGACTCATGTCATTTGACAAAAGGAGTAGGAGTATTCTCAATTGACAAAAATCTAGCCAGGATATGTGTCTGATGGCTGAATTTTAATTATTATTAGGAGATTTACACTTACACTATAGTAACATAACATTTACACAATAGCAGAATACACAATTCCTGGTGGGCATTAGTATTCTTACCACTTCAGCTCTCCTGCAACAAGCATTCTCCATATCCATGTGTAATAAGATATAGTCTTACACCACTTAGCCGAATTTAATAATCAAGCTTTATTCCACAGCAGACACATTATTGACTTCTGCACTGCTAGGTTTTTGTCATTACTGTCTTCATTATCTTTCCACCTCCCAGTTTTTCCTATACATTTTCAGGGCACCATTCCCAGACAGAGAACCTCATTCAAGCAGCCAGCCAGGGTAAGTTTGTGCATGAGGATATACTTTGTTTCCAGTTTAAAGGAAGAATGCATTTCACTGCAAAATTAGAACAAATGCCAAGTACTATCATTAGTGGTTGATCTTACTTCAGTAATGCATGTTACAGCCCTTGGTTTATGTTACTAAAGGAGTTTTGCAAGACTCTGGCTTCCTTTCCCTTTTTGATTCACCAGCTGTATCCCAAAAAAGTAAAAAATGAGCAGCTATATCTTGGACTGACCCGAATGAGCTTTCGTACTGTTTGTCTTTTCATTAACAAAGCAAAACTGAAGAGAAGAAAATTAAAAAAAAAAAAAAAAAAGAAAGGTAGTGGGATCAACGGAAACATTTTACTTGGACTTAAATATCTTGTTTTCCTTTGGAGGTTGGGTTTTCTTTCTTTCTTTTATATTTTTATTTTTTTAGGCAAATGGGCTTAAACCAACAGTTTCTACCAAGCCACTGCAGTCTTTCATGTCAATGTTTTTCTAATTTTCATTTTCATTTCTCTGCTAAAATGTATGGATGTCACACCACACTATGAAGCAAAGAAAAGACTCCAAAATATTATCCCCAATTCTATTTATATGGCTATTTACCCATAAGATCAGGACCATCAGCAGTAGCAAGGAAATAAGACTCACACAGACTCAGTACAAATTCATCTTGTCTATCTTTTGGCAGAGAAAGGATGAACTCACAGTAAGAGAGTCATCTCCTTACACTTCCTCTGCCACAGACATTTTCAACCTTTATTCTTCTGTGACCTCCTATGGGTTTTCCACTGCAGCAAGGACATTTATGTCATGCCTAAGTCCACTAAAAATGCGTTTATTTTTTCTTTGTTACCTTTTGATTTATCAGGATTTACAGGGTCCCAGTTGTCTCCAGAAAGAGAGTGGAGGATGTCACTAAAGAAAGTATGTCTCTTGATGTATGCTCTGCCCACATTTAGGGCTTAAGAACTGAAATTATTTGGTTCATCTCCACTTGTTGTTCATAGGTTGGCCAGCTCTCCTCAACTCATGTACCCATAACCTTTCAGTAACTGTTCTTCCAAGATATGCACAATGATGAATCACCCTGTCCCTTACTCTTTTAGGTAGCAACATATTGACCTGAACTTTCACAAAAGAGAAGTTTCAAAACATACTTCTGCAAGCAGAGGTGAGAAAGGTTTTCTGCTGACACAGGACCTAATCTCTTTGCTATTGAGTGATCTCACAACCATTTTAAAGGCTTTGTAGAAGGGGATCCTCTTTTTCCTTCTTGTTGAAGTTGTTCACCTTTGCAAGCAAGAATGCAAGGCAGCCAAGCCACCCGAAAGAATGGGATCATCGCTTTGTACCCTAGTAGTTAGAAGGCTAATCAGCAGCCCTGATTTCTCGCCTAAGGAATGGTGTCTTTCCTGCACAGTGGAGCAATGCCAGCATGAGTGATACAGAGAGATCCCAGGCAGATAGAAAGGAAACTCATAACTTTAGTCATCTCCAGTGTCCATCCAAACTATCACCCTGAGTTCCTTTTCTAATCCCCAAAGTGACGCAGACATTTTTAGGGCACATATTATGTGTTTTTATTTTAGGTGTGTCTTTTAAAATGAAAAGATTGTACCCTGGATGTGCCTGTTTCTCTCCACTGACTGAAAAAAACCTATCTGTGGTGACTCTCTCAGCTGTGAATGTTTACATTTGATCAGATGCACCTAATCCAGTCTGATTTTACGTATACTTTATCATGTTCTTTTCCAAACAAAACTTGCATTTTGTTAAAGAAACTTCTTTCATACTATCTCAAAACAAAACCAGGATAAAAAAAAAAAATCAAATTAAAACCTTCTGGTTTTAGACATTTGTGTCCCAGAATAGACCCTGAAATCTATCCACCACTATTTGAGCAGCCAGAGGGAGAAGCAGACTATAAACAAAACTGAAACAGATTTTATTGATTTTTCCCCATGCAGGCTAAGCCACATGCAAAATCAAAATCAAACACAGAATATCAATAACTAACAACAAGTCAAGTGTCTTTTCAAATGAATTCCCTCTCCATGGTCTAAAGCATTCCTGCAATAAGTTAGATCAAGAAAGATACCTGCAAGTTATGATTTGAAGTGGATTATGTCCCTTTAAGGATCATTTCAGTATGTTTTCATGCTGATGAAATAAAGAAAGCTGTATTACCTGAATACTGTTGGCCAGGCACAGTTCTCTCCTGCCTGCATATCAAAATAGTCAAATGTTTTCTCTCACAGCAGAAGAGCTACCATGAGGCTCTTGTTCTTGCTCTACCACCTAGCCCCTTTTCCCTGAGCTGTGTATACACGTTCCGCATACCGAGCTATGGTACCTCACCACACGAAGTCTCAGACTCCAAGAGCTGGATCACAATTAGGGTTTATGCTAGCAAGGAGACATTTACTATGAACTACTCCACAGATAGGGTAGGATTCTTCTCTCATTAACCTTTGGACTTTGAAGACATCTTCTCATGAGCTAGCCACCCTCAACTCCTTTTATTGTTGATGCAAAGAAAATTCTATTACTGGCTCCTGCCTGAACCCCAGCCTAAGAGTGCGTCTTGGGATAGAGCCAAGCTAATACAGCTCACAAGTTGCTGCAACATGACTGTCTTGTGCTCCTAATCTATCACGTCTGTGCAAGAAGATGCTTGTACTGGTGCAACTACTTTTGCATGAATTGCTCACTGAAGAATTGCTAATGCTGAATAACTCACGTTGCAACGAAGACCCAGCCTATATCTGGGAATGACAGATCCCTCCAAAATTGCTTGGATGGAAAATTTCTGAAGTATTTTATTACAGTCCTAGACTGTATATAGTTCTTGCCTGACTGCTTATGTATCTTGCATTTTAACTTCCCTGGAATTTTTCATACAAATAAATATCATGAAGAAAGGAGAATTCAATTTACATTTGGTGGGGTTCAAAAGTCACTGTAATTGAATGATAATTTGCCATGAAGCATGGATGTGAGTCCTCGTGTTTGCCTCTTGACCTGAAGGGATACGGCTAGTGAAAACGTCTAGCAGATAATTACTGCTAGGCTAACCCTGAGGCTTGGCTATTATTCACAGGTCAACCTCTCTAAGATAATTCCCAGGATAATATTACTGAGGAACACACTCCTCCCTGCATAATGCAACACCTGCCTCTGTCGTGAAAGCCCAGGGCTGGGGAGCTGAGCTTTGTTCTTCTTTGGTTTCTTCACTAAACTTTCTTGTAGGGCAGAGGATGGAAGCAGCAAGAGGGGCGAATAAGGGAAATGTCACCTTGCAAAAGAGGACATGGAGGGTTATTTTCATTACTTATCAGGGTTGTTGGAGAAAGGCAGGGGACTGTTTGAATGCACAAAATATTTTCCAGCCCCAAAGCACTAACAAATAGCCTTTGCTATAGCATACCATCCTCTTTTGTGCATACGATTATGCACATCTTTCACCATTAGGAAGAACACATCTTTTACATTATTTCCACCACTGTGAGGAAACTGGTGTGTTTCTATTTGTCTCCTCCCAGACTGAATGCCAGCAAACCATTTCTCTCTATAAACTCTACTGCAGATGACCAAAAGAAAATATACATGTTGAAAAGTGATCTCAGATAACTTAAAATCATTGTTTGGTCCTCTTATTGTCAAGACAAATACAGTTCCAGGACCCAGGGGCAGCAGTCAGATATATGCTGTATTTTAGGCAGGGTCAGGATGCTCCCTGGGTTTCTACAGCACTGCAAGGCACGTGAGCACATGCACAGGACAGTCATAACCACGTATGGGGGTGACCCCAGCCTGCTTTATTCCCCTCATAGAAACTTAGGGCCATAAAAGATCTCCAGAGGTCATCTAGTCCATCCCCTTGCCCTAAGGCAGGCTTAACTACAGGGAGGTCACGCCTGACAGATGTTTGTTTAACTTGCTCTCATAATGATGGAAACTCCACAACTGCTGGAGATAATCTGTGCCTGGTCTTCAGTGTCCTCATCACTAGAAATCATTCCTTCCCAGTGTTATAAATCCACCTTTGCAGTTGCAAGACAGGAGGGAAGATCAACAGCAGGAAAACGTACATGGGGGAAGGGAGAAAAACTTAATACCCAAGTACAAAAAAGGGGAATAAAAGAAAAAACCTGCAAGGGACCATAGGTTCATCTCCAAGAGTTAAAAATTTTGCAAACTGGAAAGTAACACTGAAGGGGAAAGTTTAATGGGCCTAGTGTTAGCAGTAAGAATAATAATTAATAATAATTACGCATCTGGTCACAGGTCAAAGATACAGTAAGGTTACATGATTAGTCTAGACAACAACATAGAGAGAGGATGGGAAAAGGTATGTAAGGGTCTTAATTAATGCCACTTATAATGCTATTAATAATGTATGATTAACTATTTAAATATTAATATCCTTTATTTTTTTCTCTTATTTTGCCATATTGCATAGGACAAAAAAACATCATCTTTGCCACAATAGCTTATATGTAAAAGTTACTGGTAGATTTTCAAAGCTGTGTTGAAAGACACACTTAGGTCTTCATGTTCTGATTAAAATTTTTATAAATCTCTTTAATCCCACTTGTGTTAATTATGGCTTTCAGCTCTTTAGCTAAAAGAACTGGAAGTATCATACCTACTTGCTACACTAATTAGTGTGGTTTTTTGTATTGTTTCTTGTTTTGTTTCCAAATTCTTTTTATTTTTTTATTTTTTTATTTTTTTTTTTTTAGAAAATACAGTTGAATGAACTGGTTTGTTCAAGAGTAGCAACAAAGTGTGGAACAACTCCAAAAGATATCGGTTTAAATTGAAAACAGTTGGGAAAGGGGAAATCAGCTATCAGTCTTGAGTTACTACTACTGTAAATGGAAACAACTTTACAAGTGCATTTGGATAATTCATATTATTTTGCCAACACTTTGAAGTTACACTTTCTTCCATCATTTCTTAAGTCAGCAAGAAACGGTTATTAAAGACATCTCCTAAAAAAAAATGAAACTGTCAAAATGTGGCTTTGAAATCTTTGAAAAGATGCCTGTATAATGTGCTATAAGCACATCTATTAAATCATGGCTCTTGTGGTTCTAACACAGAAATACCAGAAAAGAATTCTTTTCACATAGGATCAGTAGCTAGACAATAATGGGAAACACTTGGGCTGAAGGTAAAAGTTGGCTATAGAAAGCTCCTTCCCATCTGCTTGTTATCAGCAGTTATAGGAGCAAGACAGGTGACCCATAAATATAATTTTTTTAAAATGACAGGCTTTTGTTTGTGACTGTGTCACGATGAAGGGTCTCATTTTAACTTTATGGAGATATTGTCCAGGAGTTCAAAGTTAAATAGCAGCTGTTAGTAAAGAAAAGAGCAGTTCTGAGAGAAACTAAAATGATTTTCCCATGTTAGAAAAAAGAAAAATGCTAATAAAATAAAGTCCTCAGAATTTCCCAGACATTGTTGTGCTAGACAATGAGAAGTAGACTGAAATCAATAGAGGAATTGATCAATTAACTTCCCCTGTCCCAGGTAAATGCAATGTAAAGAAAAGTAAAAGCACTGGGAAAGACAGTGAAGAGAAAAATTTAGTTGGGTGTACAAATAAATCCAAGAGGAGGAGACAGACACTGGAGCAGGATCTATTTAGTATTGATAAGCACAAACCAAGGATCAAAAGGTAAAGCTAAACAAATTCACAACAGAAAAAAAGGTACAGATGCTTAACAGTGAATGCACTTAACCACTTAAGCACACTTGCGATAGGCACGGTGGGATCTCTATCTCTGAACGGGCTCAGTGCGCCTCTGGAAGATAAGAGTTGTCTGCACAGAAATTTCTAGGCTCCAACTGGGAAATGAATGAAATTCCATCATCCCCATTAAATGGGAGGTCAAGCTGGAAGAGCTAATGGCTTCTCTGACCTCAAAAATCTTTGAAATTATGAAACTGTTAGATTAGGTTGCTGATCTAATTGTCTGGGTCACTTGGAGTTGTGGAGTTTTTTTATATAAGCTTTTTAATTTAATATATTGCTTATGACTTACTGTAGTTGGGATAGATACAATATTTTGCATTTAGGCATTTTTCGAGACATAACTTCTCTAAAAAAAAAGGGGGTTATAGACCATAAGTGCAGGTTGGAATTCAGTAACTACAATGTGAAAAAAATCCCTTTGAAATCCCTTATAGCCATTCTCTATGCTGCATCTTCTTCTAAATATTTTGTCATTACAAAAATTAGTGAATTGCTAAATCAATTAAATATTTGTTAATTAACGACAATAAAGAAAAGTCAACTTAGGTAATTATAAGTGAATTAAAAACAATGGAATTATTATTAATACTAAAGACTGGCATTCTTCCCAGAACTGTAAGATTAATTTTACTTGCCTTTTTAAAGCTAAATTACTTCTCTGCAATCTATCCAGCAAAGTTCTTGATGTTTTTTTTGTCACCAAGGGTTTTGCAGATGCAGGAAAAGTGGAGCACTCTTGCAGAGATTCACCCTGTGGCCTAACCAAGTGAATGCAGTGATTCAAAATTCTTTAATGTTCAGATTCTAGGATAGATGTTTCATAACAATAAAGGAAAAAATAAACTTAAACAACCTCTTAAGGAA
The DNA here is from genome assembly GCA_027574665.1 of Rhynochetos jubatus. Classification (NCBI taxonomy): domain Eukaryota; kingdom Metazoa; phylum Chordata; class Aves; order Eurypygiformes; family Rhynochetidae; genus Rhynochetos; species Rhynochetos jubatus. The sequence continues at coordinate 130,294,640 of CM050649.1, read as the reverse complement.
TCTCAGACAAACTTGACGTGAGATTATATTCATAAATGGTCTAGTGGACCTTTAGGGCAAATCTGGTTGTACATGAACTTTTACTGAATGAAAAAATGAGACTAATCTATGAAATGAAGACTTAGATCTTCAGTTCAAGGTTGCTCAGTTACAGGATTTTAGTCTGCCCCATCAAACAGCTCTTTAAGTCAGACAACAATCCAAACAACCTCAATTTTCATTCATCAGGCCAGTTCACATTTGACAATTGATTTGTCGGTGCAAAATGAAGGTGTGATTGGAATAACAAGGTCAAGTACAGAATTCGCTTAGTTCTGCTCCATGATGGAGCAGCACCTATTTGTCGATATTCTCTTCTTGTGCTGGCCCGTTGTGCACTTTGATACACATGCAAACCAGAAAGTTAGAGAAGATCAAAACTTCTCTCACTTGAGAGAGAAGAGGTGGTAATAGAAATCAAGAGTGATCAGGCTGCATGCATGTGCCGCTGCACATCAGCCATCAGCCTGAACGCCTCTCCCACAGCATTAATATTTCCTCGGGGTGCTGGATTTGGCTGGGGTAGAGTTAATCTTCTTCATAGTTCTTCAGTTTCTATCACAAATGCTGCTGTCCTGGTTTCACACCTTCCCAAAGGAAGGGCTGTGGGCAACTGAAGGAGCAAGATGTTGGCCCTAAACAGCGGTGGTTAGACCGAGGCTGGGAGAAAAGGTCAACAGTGTGAACTAGCAGGCTTAACACAGGTTTAACCAACGAGGTCCTGTTACATGGAAGGTGAAAGTAGGTGTTGCATTGCTTTATTTTGGCATAATCCATGTGTTTATTAATTAAAAAGCAGCTGCAGAATGTGGGAAGAAATTTAGCCTCTCTTTTCCTTTGGCCCCCACAGCCAGGCTATCACAGCACCTAATGTCTCCTTACAACTTTGCTCTCCTTGGACTTTCCTTCTCTTTTGTTTGCGCACTGCCCTCTCTCTTACCTTTCTTTTCTCTGTTTCTGCTGTTTCTCCTGCTGAAATGTATTTATTCATCTTTTATTTTATAAATTCAGCTATCTAAGGTCTCCCTTTTTCATTTTCCGGTGGTCACCTGTGCTGGGATTCTGGTGCCTTTCATTTTGTTCCCTGCATGTCAGCAGTACCAATGTACGAAGCTTGATGAAAGAAAACCAAACTTGCTGATAGGCCTTGCCAGGCAGTGGTTTGATGCAATTAAATACTAATTCAGATTCAAATTTCTGATGGTATGCAACCTATCAAACCCCAAGGCCACTTTGTCCTTTAGACGTAGTTATGTAGTGCTCTCCTTAACACCAGTAGAAAAGGCACGTGGATATATCTATTTTCATGACTGAAGATATGTTTGCTTCCTAAAAGCATCTTAAGTCTCTCGGGTGCTCTGCTAGGAGGCCTCCAGAGGCAATGCTGTTCCACTGCAGCCCAAATGTCCATCCTGAATCCTTAAAGTCCTAACATTTTTTTTCTGTTTTTTGCTAAGACAATTAGACAGCTGTGGTTTTGACTTATTATAAAACGGATGTGGAGCTGAAGCTCCCTGGTGAGATGACAGGGCTGTGTATTCCCATCATTGCTTTCCTGCATCACACAGAACCCTTGTTTCAGGCTTGTACAATCCAAGACCACACTTTACCTCAGTCAGTTTTGAGGTCAGGTAGTTACAGTACGGCTATACTGATACAGAACCCAGGTTTTAATTAAATCCATTAAAGAGTGTCACAACTCTTCACCTTATTCCCCTTACAACAGCGGAAGAACATAAGCAGCAGCATCAGTCATATTTATGCTGGTATCCAATTATTCCCACTAGGAAAAGATGTATATGTTCATCTACAGTGGCACAATGAAACAACCACGCCTTCAAAGTGCAGAGAAGCCCTCAGTCAAGGTGCACTAACCTTGGTCACACCTACAAAGTTTCCTGCTTAAACCACAAAAGAATAGCCCATTTATTTTACAACAAAGTCTAAATATCAGCAGAAATTGTTAGGACCACCATGACCACACCAGCGTAAATTCCATCTCGGTGTCGAGAAGCTGAACGTGTGAGCAAGTATTGGCAAAAAGGTGTTCTAGTTTTCACTCTGAACCCAGATTCATTTAGTTATCAATATTTTGTTACAAACTTTGTCTCGAGCCAGATTTTTTCCTGTGGAAATTTCTACCTTCTTACCCTCTTGATCAAACTAGAGACTGATGATGCCTAGTTATCCATCCCTGTAAACCTGGTGAAATTTTGAGCTTCTCTGTGTTCTTGATTTTTGTGCACTTGTGTGTGGGCTTTCAAAGACCTTCTGAAGACTTCACAGTCGTTCACATCTCAACTAATGGACAAAGAGAAGAGAAAACATGGATCTAAGAACCCAAGAACCTCTCAGAAACTCACAGTCCACGCTGTGAGATGCAACTTTGAAGTAGAAACGTGCAGGCTTTATGCCTGCCGACCCCATCCTTCAGTCTGGCTCCCTGTACATCAATATCACAGCAAGCAGCGTGCCATATATCACTGCGCAGATCCTGAAGAAAGACACCTGTTCAATACCAGTGTTCAATCTCCTGAGTTAAAAAACACATTCAGGGAGTTATTATTATTTCATAAATATGGTTTATTAATCTGGCAGGCTGTAATGTTTGAATTTAAAATGAATCCTACTGTCTAACATGACTGTTGATAGAAAATGCCATCATAAAAGATAACGTTCCACAGGCTGGTAAGAAAATAGTTTTCTTGCGCATAATAATTATTCTGCTAGAGAAGATACTCAGAAATCCTTTAGACATACACACACTTTCACTTTTTGGTACAATAGCCTGCTTGATTTACTTAAGTAGAATCTTTATGAACTCCTATTTTAAGTTGTGTACCAATGGTTTTAAATAGCAGCTAAATCCAGGGGTGTAGTAGTGTGAGATTGAGTATGATGAAGTTTAAGAAGTCCCAGATTGTTAAACCATAAATGCAGCACACCTGTTTACAGGAATACCAACAACCAGAAAACAGCTTAGTATTTCACAATACAGTGTAATGGAAATGAAAGTTGGTAGGAAACATTGGTACAGACTTTTATACATGTTCTAAGCCTGATTTTTGAAAAGCAGTAAGCATATAACTAAAACAACACATTTTTACCAAATCTTTGGCAACAGCTGGCAATACCATAACTATTTAACAGAAAGGGAACCTCAAATGTCCAGAGGTTTAATATCAGGTTATTTTGATATTGACTTATTGTAGAGAAAAAGCAAATTAATTGTCTGATGATTTTAGAGTTTGCAGAATCTTGCATATATTTTGACAACTTATTAGTAATAAAGTAAATAAGATTTGAAAAAGATCCTCTAAATACACTCAAGGATAATTTTGCATATGCTTTTTGAAGCTTTCTTTCATGCTTTTGCCCCTTGCACCCATTAATATAGACTTTGCAATTTATTTATCGTTATCAGCAGCAAAATTCGAGGATTGAAAGAGAGTAGTTCCACAATATCCTAGTTAAGATACCAGGCTGGGATCTGTTTGTGTCCTTCCAGACAGATGCCAATTAAAAAAAAAGTCGGGGGAGGTGGGGGGGTGGGGGGGTGTGTAAAAAGGGAAAAAAAAAAAAAGTAACAATAGCAAAGGATTGATTGACAAGTGCTATCGAGCAAGGCTTCCTTCAAATATTTTATGAAAAGGACACTGGATTTCATTACATTCTGCTTTTAAAAGCCATCTCTATTGAAAAGAATGCATTGAGAGGCATTAACTGTTTCTGTCCTGCAGATCACGTACCACATTCAGAGTTCACCTTCTTGTGGCAGGAGGCCTTTCCCTCTTACCCTATCTGCAGTAGAAAGATAAGAGGCAGGTAGAAAGGTCTTGTATCCTTATTATATGCAGAGTAAAGGTATTTGTACAGGGCCGGGTGCATTTTTAAGGATCAGCCTAAAATACATAATTGCTTTATCTGCTGATACATTGAGGACTGTGCTATCTGGACCACACAGGTGAGGAAAAAGAATGCTCAGAAAACTGCTTAAAAATCTATTTTACAAGCTCCACCACAAGCCTTCTCACTGTGGAAACTTCTTCAACTATTTCTAATGACATGAAACTCCACATCACTCCTATCAGCTGAAGGCCACCAAAGTGCAGTGGAAGTTTGCACAGCAGAAAATTGTGGCTCAGACAATACTCTGCCTCAAGTTTGTAGATGTTTTACTCAAATACAGTGACCTGGGATTCATGTAGCAGGCATTTGGAGAGGCAGAATAAAACTTTCCAAGGAGCATCTCACACAGCTGTGGTACTTGGAGCCACCAAAAATGGCACTGATATAGATACAGAGAGGACTACAATTCTCTTCAGAGCTGTGGCCAAGAGAAAAGCAGCCTGCTTACCTAGATCCATCTTCTGTAAAGTCTGAGGAGAAAGGGCAACATAGGAATCCTACTCTTGTGGGGTTAAAGAGCCTGAAATTGCTTTCTGGGTCAATGCAGAGCTACCTGTGGGGACAGGATAGATATAATAGATATTATAGAGCTGCCTTCTCAACGCACGTGGCCTTCTCAGCCATGGTACGCTCACTGCTGATTTCCTATCTACAATTCTGACTTCTAGTACAGAAATACAGACAAGCAGAAAAATTTGCTTCCCCAACTCATGCCACAGATAGGAAAAGGAAGCAAAGACAAAGGAATGAGTCTGAGTGGGGATGAGAAAGGTGGGAGGAAATGGCAGGAGAATCCCAATGAGTATGACAGTGTATGGCCTATCTGTTGGCTGGCAGTCTTGCTTCAGGTTGAAGCAAATCACAGTGCATTGTGAGCAGGAAAACTCAGGAATGGGAGAAACCACTTGGGCCATACTGTGACCCCCCAGGAAGTTTGAATTTAGCTATAGTGTCCATCATATTGCTGCTATGAGTAACCTGAGTCAAGGACCCAGAAGGATTAACCTCCTTCTTAGTGGGGATATTCTGAAGTGGCTGGTAACAGTTCACATCACTGTTCACATATAGCAATGGCATTACACACGAAGGGAACTTACAAGGCTGGAAAAGCCTCTCGTCAGGAATCTCATCCCACTTCTTTGCATGGGGATAACTACTGCAGAATAGGCAGTGCTAAATCCCCACTATAAAAGTGATGACATGGAGAAAGGAAACTTCAGTTAATGTTTAGCTGAAGCTAACTGTGGGTGTCAGCAAATTCAGCTGACCTCTCCTTGCACTGTTTCCAAGAGCTGTCAGGCAAGGTGGGCTTGTCCTTCCTTCTGAGAAGCAGAAAACCAGAAAAACTCCTTTTCCTATTAAGACATCTGTAGATATAGGGATGCCTCTGGATAATGACAAACATAGGCTGTCCAGATTTTTCTTTGAACTGTATTCCCTGATGGTCTCCCTTCCTAGAATCACAAAATAATTCAGGTTTGACCTGGACCTCTGGAGATTTGTAGTCAAACCTCTGTCTCAAAAGCAGGTCCAGTTAGATTAGGTAGCTCAAGAACTTGTTCCACTATTTGAAAATCACCAAGTATGCAGAGTACCCAACTTCCCTGGATAACATCTTCAAACAACTGATCACCTTCATGTTGAAATAGTGACAGTCCTATTAATTCCATTATAAATATTCAATTTCTTAGGATAGTTTTGGTTTGTAAGAGAGGTCTAAGCCTCATTCCACATAATGTAGTTATTCCAACAGGTTTATACCTGAGAAAAAGAATTACTGTGCACATCAGCAACTATGTTTTTTTCTTGTCCCACCTGTTAAAACAGAATCAACTTTATTTCCCAGCTTGGTGGCACCCAATGCCTTTCCCAAATCCTTCTGATAAATAATCACGCAGCAATGTCAACCATGCGCTATAGAAATGATCCATGTCTAATGAAACAGGTAGTATACTTTAATATTTTCACCTAAAGGACAGGATGCTGGAAATCAATCTATATAGTTGAGGGCTGCAAGGGTCTGAGTATAGCACCTATTTCCATTCTGGATCCATTTTCTGGGAAGAGTGTATCATGAAGGGGAAAAAGAATGATAATAAAACCATGCAACTATTTTTATTCTATTTACTTCAATATCCTTTATGAATATCAGCCAATCTCATTGATTTTATTGTATAAATGGGCAAGTTAGACTAATAAAACCGATCAAAATCTTGTAAAGTCAGAGTAGACACTAGGCTACATCAATCCCTTTAATTTTTGGCTGCAAAGCACAATCCAAAACCAAAATGTTTTATAGAGACAACAAATCATATGGGATACAATGCGTGAACTAAGGGCATGGTCTGATGATCATTTCTGGTCATTGCCTGTGTCCCTTTTTCGAAAGTGGCTTTATTTTGTAGTACAAAAATCTGCCAGTCTGGGTTGCTTGAAGCACCATGTCTCAGGGTATGGAATGACAACTGTCAGCAGAATAAACTGTCAATTTCTTAGTAGGAACCAATAAAAATGTGCTAACTTGTGCTCATCTGACTCCTCCTTAACAAAAGGAACCACAACACTTCCCATGAACATCGCTTGTACTGGCTCAGGAAAATATTCCCACCTAGACATATTCTGTCTCCTCACTGAAATTCAGCTCTGCCAAGAGTTCCAACAGCTTGAGAAGCACCGTTAATAAAAATGATCAATTACTGCTGCTGTTTCTTGTCTCCATCAACCCCCTACTTGTAGTAAGCAAAACAGGTTTCGCTTTCAACCTCGGGGTCTTTGAGGACATGGCACCAGCAAAACAATAGCCTTGATTCAGTAGATGCCCTACAGGGGTTCCCTCTGTGTTTATTATGGAAACTCAACGTGCCCAGTGTGCAACCAAAGATTATTTTTCTTCCAAAGGCCAGGCTTGTGTGGAATTCTGTTAATTAAATGCACTGTAGAAATGTCAGCCTTTACTCCCTTACTTTATATATATATACAGCATCCTTTGTCCTTCATATAATTTTAAAGTGTTCTGCAGACATCATTTGATAGAATAGTAAGATATTATTGAATCTTTATGTCTCCTATTGTCCCTGGAGCACTGACCTTGCTTCCCCAGTACAGAGGTCTGTCTACCGGGCTAATCACGTTGATATCTGAGTACCTCAGAGGAGATTCTTATGTGGCAACGTTTCTGCAGGAACACAAAACTGGCCAGACATACCGATAAGATCCATTTATTACTCTTATGCATTTCTGCAACGTAATAAACCAATTCCTATTCCAACTGTAAATCCCCACCCTGGCAGCATGTGGGGAGACACATGGTTCTGATAACTCAGATTCCACCCCCCCACCCCAGCTGTCAAGGTTCCCCCATACAGGTCGCAGTGGATGAGATTTACTATCAGATAGTAACCATGGGGAGCCAGGATGAATAGATCCCCCATTCACTCTCTTCCAGCAGATATGTAGTACTGATTCATGTCTTTGAACTACTGTATCACTGAGAGAATAAACCTTCATTTATGCCCTTCACTTTCATTTGCTAGGACAATGTATAAACTCTGCATATTTCAGCCATGGACAACCACATATTAGCAAACCTTCCTGTAAATATTTTTTCCTCTACTGTATATGTTGCATAGACATCCATAAATATCCATATATACAGCAGGGTATATGCAATACCTATGGCAGGGAATGGTTACTCCCAGCACAATACCAATTTTTAATCTTAAAAAATATAACATTAAATTTAATCTTGGCTTGTTTCCATAGCTGTCAATAAGTCCAGGTTAGGTTGATAGGTCTCTTAAAAGGTACAATTTGTGGCAAATGAGGTTTTCATCTTTTTCAGAAAGACCTGATACTTATGGGGGCTTTTTCTTCCAGGAATTAGATATTGTAATAGCTGCTGAAGAAATTATGACACAAAAGCTCCTATCTAGACATATGCAGAAATTTCATGGCAACATCAACATCCTTTGCATATCTGCATGTCTGAGGAAATGTCCACTTTACCACTCAGAGGCTTTTCATTTCTTTTCTTTTCTGCAAGAAAATCTGAGTGTACTACTATTGCCTCACCTCACTTTTCATTTGTCCTGAAAAACCTTGTTTTCTCCCTCTAACACAGTGGAGATGTCTAGGCTATAGTTTCTTTTATTGAAATACTACTGGGAATCCCCAAAAGAAAAAGAAAAGGGGCTTGATATAACAAAATTATTGCTATACCAATCTCTACCAAATCAGTCAGCTACAGTCAGAAATTTAAACTTTCCTTAGAACACATTTATTTTAATAAAGAAGTATCACGAACAATCTGCCTGTCACTGTTACAATGTGTATTTTAAAGAACTTGCCCAAAACTGTAAGAATTCAGGCTAGTCTCATTACCATACAAACACAATAATCTGAAATACACAATTATATACTGAACCAAAGGAAGAATGCTTATTGTTTAAAGCCAAAGAAGAATCAGTACATCCTGGAAACATAAAGCTGTACTTTGAACCTTAACAGAGTAAAGACATTTTCCTGTGCTGGGTTTCAAAAACAGAAATGTCATAGGATTCTCAGCCTTGTCCTTACAAGTCAGGCTATTACAGCTCTTGTTTTTTTTTCTGTAATCTGAAGTACGAAGTTCCTGACTTGAAGTTTTAGAAAGAAACTTAATTGTGTTTCTAAATCTTTATGTATGGTTAGTTAAAGCCTTGGTATATGCAGCACTTCACAAACATTTCAAATTTCTACTGATTTTCTTTTTTTCTCTTTGGAATACTTTGGGATGTATACTCATTTGTAAAACTGAGGTACACTTTCTGTGGCCGATAAGTTCAATTTGTTATTTGTTGAGCACAAATAATGGTTTATGGGGGATAATACAATTCTAAAAGGCATCTTATGCAGCATCATTAGATGAGTCAGAAGTAGTAGATACACATGATACTGTAAAATTAGTGGTGGTTATGCTCTTTCAGCAAAAGTGTTGGTGGAAGACAAGATAAAGATATCAATTTGGAAGTCAACAAGTCAACATACAGTTGTATTTGTTGGGAAAAAAAAATGTTATCTTTGCTTGTACTGGGAGTGTAGACACGTAAAAAGGTGAGTGTTGGTAGGTATTTGATGAGTTGGAAATGCTGGTGAAACAGAGAATGGAGGCTCTCTAGTAAAGAATAAATTATGCTAAGTAGTATACGAGCTGCCATGAAATTATATTTAGGTTATTTCTTATACTTCAAATGAACTTCCAGAACAGCACATTAACACTGACAACATTATTTATTCAAGCTTCAGGAACCTGGGATCATTTCTTGTCTTGATTCAATCACTTTGGTTAAATCTCTCCTTAACAATTCAGAAAAAAAGATGGATTTTCCAAGTGATCACTATTTATTAGACAATAAATTTAAAATGACACTGCAAATATAATTTCATGGGGTTTGCTCTTTTCATTTCTTTTAAGAAAAACAATGATGGAATCAAGAGACAAATAATGATGCTCTGAAATATTATGAGGAATAGTTTGATTTATCAATTCCACTTAAGTATAAACACACACCAAAGGAAAATGATAAATGTATAAATCCCACACCCATGATAGATTAAGGGTTTTATTTCTTTCTCCCATTTTTTACAAATCAATCTAAAAAAAAAACAATGATAGTGTACTTACATATTTCAGATCCTCATCTGTCTAAGAATAGAAAGCACTCAAGTCATGTGTCAGAATAACTCGGGTGGTCTCTTCTCAATCCCCTTTTTGTGTTCACCATCCACAAAAATCAGGGCGCCACTGCAATGGTCCAGCCATTCTCACTACAGAAAAGGAGCCAGGTGTTGGGTGTCAGAAAAGACTGGCATGGTTTCGTAAAGGTTGTTTGCATGGCAGCTGTCAGGATTGTCCATGTAGTCATGTCCATGAACTTATGATCCTTCGTAAGTTCAAAGACCCAGATTCCCCTTGTCTGTGAGCACTTAAGTAGGATCATAGAATCCTAGAATGGTTTGGTTTGGAATAGACCTTTAAACCTCCAACCACCACTGACATGAGCAGGGATATCTTCAACAAGATCAGGTTTCCCAGAGCCCCATCCACCTCACCTTGAAGGTACCTACATCAGAAGGATATTCTCCCCAGACTACCATATCATCAGACAGCAACTGGTATATGTCTTTATGCCTGTATTGATATGGACAAATTGATATCTTCCTTCATATCTACAGGACAGGGATGGCTAGGCTGCCTTCCCATGCTTTAATTTCCTCAGGAACCAGGGCAACAAGAGTTATGGCATGTTCCAGGCTTGTTCCTAGCCAAGATAGGTAGCATATGGCACCATCCATGGGTGTCTTCAAAGTTTAGATGTGGTCTCAAAGGCTGGATAATGAGCAACTGTACAGCATATGTGAGGTGCTTCAAGGTGAGTGGAATGCAACGGGACCTAAGTAAGGATGCACACATATTTATATCTGGAGAACAAGAAAATATGCTTTCCATGGGACAAAACTTCTAACCACAATTATTTGTAATATTTCATGGTTTGTGCTGGCAATACAGCATATTTTCTTATTTTAAGATATCACTAAAATATTGTAGTTGTCACAGACTTAAACTGGATTTTATTAAGAAATTAGAGAAGAGAGACATCTGACACTTGGCTAAATCCAATTAATTCAACATACATAAAAAAATGACTGTCATAGTCCCATGGTCCACATTGTTCAGATAATTTTCAATGTAATTCAGTAATGTCCTGAGCATTTTTTTTTTTTTTTTTTTTTGCCATTCAGTATTTAACGGGGACTCTCAATTTTCTAGACACTTAAATCTAAATATAATTTTACTATGAGGCATGTTTGGTTAATGTCACTCAGTTTAGTGACAGCACATACAGGTGTAATATGTGGCACAGCAGTGAAAAAGAGCCAATATATGGTCTCGCTAAAAGTCAATAGTTTCTGATAGGTCATAATTACAATGCCCCTCAGTGTTATCAAAAAATAACTTGAGAAATTGTGACTGCAGATGTAAGACACATCCCAGCTCAGCTGTCCGCACAAAACTGTCCAGTGCCACTAGAGATGCCCTAGTTATCCTGACTGTCCTTCAGCTACCATCCAGACATGGGCTTCCTGCAGATTCTGCATCTTCTCTGCCAGTTTTCCTTAATAAATTTGGGCATCTCAAATGGCTTTAGGCATCTCAACTGTGTCTGAGTTTATTATAAAACCAAATCACAAGTTATACATTGACAACAGGGCTCTGAGATCCCTCCACCTCACTACTGCTACTCCCCATACACAATACCAGCACACCACCCCTTTCCGTAAGTACTGCTTCGGGGGATGGGTTGCATACCAGGATGCCAACACTTTCATGTTGTATGCTGCTTATGCATATGCATGCATGCTGTATCAGGGCTCTTATTTTACTTTTTTAATTAATATTCTTGCTTTTTTGAAAAAATTAAAGCAATGGAAATTCCAAAAAGCCATTATGTTTTGATTGTTAGGAGCTGACATAAATGGATTCCAGTAGAGATAATGCTGTAAATGTTGATCGTGTTACAAGTTGGCCCACCTACCGTCGCTTCAGGAAGCAGAGTTTTAAATATAAATCTCCTATTTTTAACTGAGTTAATATTAGAAATTAAGGAGTAGACATTCAACTGGGGTAAATAGTAGCTTCGCTGATGTAAGTGGCACTACGCTGACTTACAGCAGCGAAGGAACTGAAACAGAGTATCTTCCCTCCACCAACACTTCCGTTAATGTATTTATAATATTAATTCAGTAAGGAAAAGAAAAATCACAATACAAAGAAAAATTGAGATTATTCTGATGAGTCCTTACAAACTTCTACGAATAAATGAATGGAAATACAGAATATGTGTCTTAGCCCACTATGCTGCTTTAATTCCCTGAACTAAAATCTGCATGCTAAATGACTATGTGTTTTGTTGTTACAATGTGCAGACATATTTCCAGACATAATTAAAATAATTAAAATAAAGAACACTGGTAATGGATACCTCTTGATACTAAAATAAAAATAAATTAAAATAATCAAAACCCAAGGTTTTAAATGAAATTATTTTTATATACTCTAAGCATTCATTTTATGTTTTCTTCTTGAAGTTGCAGCTCCTGCAGTACCGTTGGTAAGTGAGATTATTGTCCAAAATAAGAGCAGAACTGTCAGACCTTGTTACTAAATTGGAAATAGGAGTTCCATATTTGGAAGAAAAAGAAAAATAACAAAAATGTAATGTTTAAAATTCACAATTCTGAATACGTTAATTTCTCTTGCATTATTAAATATTCTAGTGTAGGGTATTAATTTTGGGTGTCTACTCCATAGCACTTGGAATTTGTAATACTATATAAACAAAATTACAGAAATCTAATTTAACCCAAGAGGAACCTTACCTCTTCTCCACAAATCCAACTAAAGGAGCCAAAGTTGTGTTTTCTTTTTAAATTACTTTCTCTATTTTAGCTTAGGTGTTTAAAACCTCCATAATGAAGCATAACACAGAGTAAAGCACAGGAGGGCTGAAACTGTGGGCTTCAGGGAGATTAAGGGCTGCAGAGCTGCTCGTTTTTTGTTACATTAACCTGCCCAGAGAAGCAATTCCCTCCACAGCCCCACGCCCAATCCCCATAAGTGGAGACATATGGCAGTTCTGTGATACAGAGAGCACACTGTAGTAGGTTTATTGATACTGGAGCTGCATCTTGTATAAGTCTTCTCTGCTCAGCTACAAGTAGATCCCATTAATTCTCAGCCAAGGGAGAATAGTTGTAAAGGTTAATGCTGACGTTGCAGTTAGATTCTCACTCTGAATTGACTTCCAGAGGTACCTTCTCCCACCAACCCCAGGGAGATGTGCTGATTAAATTTAGGCAAGAGCTAACTTTCATGCCTCTGCCGATTCAGTGGGACTATTTGTAATGGTGTGCTTTGGTCTTTGTGACCAGCTGGTCCTTAATTCTCTGATGTAAGTGTATTGATAGAAAGTCAACAGAAGTAGGAAAAAGAGTGGTGCAAGTTGGGCATGGCCATCACTATCTTCTCATCTGGTTTAATGTCAAGATGAGTTGAGCCTCTCCCTAACTCACTCTTCTGCCTGTCTGTTATCTAACTGAGGACAGTAACCATTGAAACATTCTAAAGTCTAGATCCCAATGTTTCCACATTGAAATAACATGAAATTTCTATTTAACATGAATTAGCCTAAACAGGAGAGCTGCTATCCGTCTTGCAAGGACCTTGCAAAAGAGTTTTTCAACTCAGATTCCTGGCTAAAGGACAAAAGTTATTGGGTATGTGGCACAACATTGCACACACACAGCCACATAGAAATATTTTTTATTTTCTGCTTCCCTCCTCAGATTTCTCCCCTCCAACCACCAGTTTCTCTGCTAACCTTGAAATTGCAGGGAATTTCATTCTGTGGCTTGCGTTTCCTCCAAAGCAGAACTGCAGGACCTTAGTTCCTCCCTAGAAATTATGCCTCCTTGAGTCATTATTCCCTCTTGGCCTCAGACCACTTCCTGCAATTTCAGAACCACTGTAAACATCAGTCTCAAACCAGTTATTAACCCATGAAGGCTAAACCAGCCTGTATCCATCAGTGTTCCTTGGAAGCATTTTCCTTTTCTCCTCTCCCTGAACTTTGGTTGAAATAGCATCAAAAGTATTCCCCCTTGACAGATTTTGGCCCATTTTACAGAGCTTATCAATAGCTGAATAGTTATTTTTTCTTTCATCTCCAGTTTTCTGCTGCAGACTACTATTTACCAAATCTATGTTTCTTGAAGAATTCTGATGACCTGTAAAAGCTGAAATGTTAGCTATAGAAACCCTTGGATATACCCACAAATGATTGTGTAAGGCTAGAAGCTCAATGATATATGAACTGACAACAGGCTCATTTATCATTAGTAGAAACTGGCACATTAATTGGCTATGATACCAGTACCATCCTTCAGCATTAACAAAACTCTCCTTGATCCTGAAGGTACCAGCAGAATATCCTTTATTAAATAAGACGAATAATACTGATGCCAAGGGTCACCCTGCTTCAGCTGAGAAAGCTCAATTATTTATGGATACTTCACTCATCAAGGAACCAACAGCTAACTAAGCCTTGTAAAGAGAGCTTTTTGGTCTACTGAATAAAGGTTATTATTCTACACATATGCACCTTCTATATCAGAGAATCAACAACAGAGAAATAAAAACATTGGAGTTCTATAAAGCTTCTGGACCTGGGGAGGGTGGTTGAACTTTGAAACAGGCTGCCTTGAGAGGCTGTGGACTCTCCTCCATCCTTAACAATATTCAAAACCTGACTGGACACAACCTGAGCTGTTGTAATTGACCCTGCTTTGGGCACTATGGTTTGGACTAGGTGATCTCCAAGGTCCCTTCCAGCCTCTCTGATATTCTGGGGCTCTAGTCCACAGGATGAAGCCACATAAGTGGATTTTGAGGTTTCTCTCCCTGGCTTTTCCATGTATGCACAGAAAAACCAAGATACTCATAATTAGCCACTGTTGACTGCTGCTTCACCCTGGCAAGAGGAATCTCATCTTGAGAGACTGTGATGCCAATTTTCTCGTGTACTTGCCAGGTGGGCACGTGAGAAAGGAACCAGTAGCCTTTGTTTATGTTGTACCTGCAGAATTCTCTGCAGTTAGGTGAACTTGTCTACAAAATGGGAACTCACTGACCCTATTGGGCACAGCTGCTATGCAAACATCATGTATTATTCCAGGCACACTAGAGTAACGGTTTTGTGTGTCGTATTTGTCATGTTGGTTAGTCCAGATGCAATGATGCAATTCAATAGCTCTGCATTGGGATGGAGAAAGTAATAAATTCAATAATTTTATAGGAGTATTGGCCACACATTGCAAGTATTTCTTTCAAGTGTGTCCTGTACCTACTTTTATTTCAGCTGTCAGTAAATGGTTGCGACCAATTTAATTGGAAAAAGAGCTCAAATGCAATACTCTAATATTTCCTGGGACTCCGAAAGGACCAGCTGGGTTGGGTCCATTTCGCCAGCGCCAATGAAGTTTTGCACACAATTTCTACCTGGTGGACACATGTTGCTACCATGGCTGCACTTGATACACAGAGATTTTGGTGTTATCAACAGCTCTCCACGTAGCTTGCTGACTAATTATGTGTTGATCCTATCATAAATGACATTTCCCCCACTGTTTATTGCTTGATCTTTTGATATTGGCAAGAAAGAATTGTTTTTTCTCTCTCCCCAAGGGTCTTGGAGACTTTTTTCTCAGAATGTTAGAAAATCTCCCCCATACTTGGAATGAAGCATTTTGTTTGCACACAACACACACTACTGGGGAATTTTCAGTGCTGATACTACGTCAGGCTGGCACGCGTGTTTTATACCTGCACAGCCAAAGGAACTGGCAGATGGTTGGTGACAAAAGGAGCATCCCATGGAGCTGCAGGAGAGCTGTCTCAACAGATCCAAGATCTCAGAGCCTGAAAGACACCGTACAACAGCCCAACTGTAGCAATGAACAGCATTCAGTCAGAAGCAAGGCAGGTGCTTGAAACCTTTGCCAGGATTCACTGACTCAAAAGGGCCTAGTCTCCAAGCCAGAAATATATCCGGCATATATGGGCGTGGGATGGTCTTACAGAGATCTAAGGACAACCGCCTAGTGTAGGACAGCTTCAGCTTCTACAACCTTGGCTCTGTGACTTTTTGACAGCAATAGGACAGGCCTCTGCAAAATTGTCCCTTCCAGGACTTAAAAGAGGACAACCTGTGAGAACAAGGGGGAGTGATGAGAATGCATGTCAAATGAAGTGGTAGCTCAGAGAAAAGGAGATGTGCTACCCAGCAGGTCTCCTTTGAGCATTGGTCTCCAGGACCACAGCATCTGCCAGCACACAACATTTGGTACCAGGGATCATTTTCTAGGAGAGATGCAGCTGTTTATGGTTCAGTGCTGCATAAACGCATGAGATGTAACCCTTGCTGATAGGGTAGGGGAGGAGGGAGTCAAGATCGTTGAGCTCAGTATGTTAGATCTGTCAGATCTGGATCAGTCCTGTCCCTGCTTGACAGCTTCATATTTCATGTCATCCTACCTCTAGTAAGAAAGTGACATATTTGGAATTCTGTCTCCCATCTGAACTTGCTGAAGAAAAATGTTTTCGGCACCTTTCCTTCTTCAAGTTGGTGGAAGACAGAGGAGGAAGGATGCAGGTCTTTGTGCCACACTGGTAATTTATTTTCTTAAGTCTTTTTCCCTGTGAACTTTTCCAATACCTGCCCCTGCTCCTGCTCAAAATTCCCCATGATGCAATTACAAGATATTGACATGATTCACAGTTCTTGTTAAGCAATGGTGAACCCGTCCAGAAAATGTTGAGCCTCCTCCTTCTATGAAAGAAATGAACTGTAGCAAGGATCATCGGAACTAATCTGTCTTCAGACTCAGGAAGATTCTTCTGCACCTCTGCATTTCAGAAGATGACCTTTATCAGATGTAAAGCCTACAAATATGTTTTGACTGTGTAGGGCAGACTACGGATATAGGATTTGATGTACAAATGTAACAGCTTTTCTCCTACCATATATCACACAGTACAGCACAGATGCAATATCACAGAAAGAAAAGCATAAAGCAGAGGGAACAAACATAAAACTAGCTTATAACTTGCCAAAGGGGCAGAGGATCCCAAGTGAAACAAGTTATACTGAAGGTCCAAGTGGACTTAGTCTCTCCAGGGAAGGAAAGAGAAGCCAGGGACAATATTATCTCTCTAAACGAAAACACTGTTTGAGAGATGGTGCTTCTGTGATCAGGCCAGCAAGAACAAGAGAGCTCTTTGCTTTGTAAGTGGCTTGGCTAACTGGTGTAGGAAGCATTGTACACACTGATGCCCTAGGGCATTGATTCCACGATCAGGAGACCCTGAGACCTGCTTCAACTTTCCCATAATGAGCGGATAGAGTACATACATCAAACCTGAGATTTCAGGGTTCAAAGTTCTAAAAGTTACCAGAGGTGAAATAATTCCCCTCCTTCCTTCTTTTCTTGTCCCTTCCAAAAACAACCCCACTATATGTTTTTTTTTCTTCCCATTTGACTGAAATCACCTGGGAGTCAATTATCTTTCTGGGATGGAAACCATATGATATTTCATGTTCTTGCATAAGGTTAAGTTGCATATGATGAAACTGCAGTTAAATCTTGTGGGAAGAGGAGGGAGGAGTTAGTGTTCTCCTTTACTGACCACCTAATCCAAGGCATCAGACACATACAGAAATTTGCTTGCCCACAGGGAACACAAGAGAGAAAGTGTTGCCTGTGTCATCGTAAAATGAAGCTGGGGAACATTAATGTAAAGATGGGGATATTCACTGACTAAGGTTGGTAAGAACTGGAAAGGTTGAATTATTAAAAAAAAAAAAAAAAACAACAAAAAACCAAAAAACACCCACAAGTTTTCTGTGTGTTTGGGTTTTTTTTTGGATGGCAGCTTGCAGACTGCTTTGAACACAGCAGATACGCTGCTGACGTGCATTCCTAAAATCCAGGCTGTTGTATAGGTCTATGCTTGTCGCTTCACTTTAGTCCAGAAACAGTCCCCTAAAATATTGCTCTGAGTTCCCAATTTATCTGGCATGTGAGCTTGGTTCTTATCATTGTGGATGGTTTTCCTTCAAGCTGGAATACAGATTTTTTTTTTGTGCTGTTCTGGCAGGGATAAAAGAGAAGAAGGGAATGCAGACATGGAAACACTCCATTGAGGCTCACACTGGTAAAATTCCATGCACACAAGAATTGCGAGTGAAAATAAGATATACAGCCACACACAAGAGACTGAGGGAAATAGTGCAACTATTTACAAATAAATATTTATTTACAAATAAATTCTTGATAACCCCTAAACCAATAACTTTGTTGCCTGCATCACTTAATTTCATTGTCAAAGAGCATCTTTCTCTTTGCCAGTGGAAAAGAATAACTGAGAACCACTCAATCCACAGCTCTGAAGAGTTTAGGTTGTATCTAGGGTAATATTTCAGTGCAGTTACACTTCCCCTGCATGTAGCATTAAGAAAGTGTGTTACTGAAAAGAAATAGGCACAAACACACACAGATGTCTACTGTTCTGGCTTCAAATAACCCTTGTGGAGAAAGAGAGGTGTATATATATGAGTGTGCACGTGTGTGGGCATGCATGGGAAAGCAAAGTGAGCTTTATTTTTAGTCTGAATCCCACCTAAACAAAGATCCTAATGTTATCCCCTGGAATGAGGTAAGAAACATGATCACTTGGTTCCGAGATCTGCCTGAAACTACAGTTTTTGTAGCCCTGAATGAGCAGCAGCCAAAGTAAGAGAGATCAGATGAACTGCATTTAGAAGGGATGCAGTGAACTGGTACAAGGGAAAAGTGCTTTTAGTGATCAATATGAAAACAGGGGGCTTTCATCTAACCACAGTAGGGATGGCAAAGAGGAATTTGGGCAATATAATATGGGATAAAAGGGTAGAGAGCCTCTTATTTCAATCTAAAGACTTAATGATGCTTATTAAAAGGTTGTTACTTGATTTCATGGAAGAATTATGACCCTCTACTACTTTCCTTAGAATGAATAGCCTGGCAGGGAGTAGCAAGTTGTTTCAAGTCCGTGGTCCTTGTTAAGGAGGTGTTCTTCTCACTTCTCTGTATCTTTGCCAAAAGATCAGCTTATGCAAACAGACAATTCACATGCAAGTTTTTTATTTGAAGGTCACTGTCTCTTGCCATACTCAATGCATTCCATCAGGCAGCACATTCATACAACAGCAGTTGAGTAGTAAGTTTCTATGATTTGATTCCTGTAACAATTGTTAAGATTTGGGTCAACTTCACCAATAAATGAGAGCTCTGAAATAGCAAACTGCTTTATCCTTAGGAAAATGCATTGGGCCAAAGTCTAGCCTGGAGGAGACACACTGAAGTCAATGAGCTTCCAGCAGGTGGTCTGGACTGCACGTTTCTGCTGGGGAAATCTTTCCACCACTGCACCACTTCATTATAGCTGTCATTTTCTCTATGAATTATTGCTTTCTTGTCAGATTTACCTCCCCTTCCACTTGAAAACAGTCATCTGGAGAATAGGCCGGCAACAAAACAAAACCTCCTGGAGGTTAATGCAGCAATGACAAAATAAAAAAAAAAAAAAATGGAGCTGGTCTACCTCTTAAACAAGGGGACTGAACCACATGGTACTTGTTCAGCTACAAGAATCCAATCTGTCTGTATCTCAATATAACAGGCAGAACTGTTTTTCTGCCACTGGGTATCAACAAAGTGTTTTGAACTCACTGTTACTAGGTTTTTTAGATTACTTAGTGTGTTTCAAAGCTTTATAATTCTTCAGCAGTGACTGGCAAAGACAGTTGGGATGAATTAGTGTCTCACTAAAAAAAAAAAAATCTATTAATTAGCTTTTCAATTTATGTTAGGAAACCCCATACAGCATTTGAATATAAGTATACAAGGTGCTGGCATTCCTGCACTTGTACAGTAAATAGACATGGTGCAGAGATATGCCCTTGGATATAGGACTCCAGAACACCAAACTGCCCTTCTTCTTGTTAGAAGAATTCATGCCATCAGCAGAAACTGGCCTTTTGTAGGTTAAAGAATTATCCTCTCACTTACCGTAGAGCAAACCATGGGAAATTAGTTTACATACAGTTATCTAAAATTAGATAAACTGGGCCAAACCTATAAAAAGCCATGTTGCTTCTGAATTCCACGTGAAGGTATAGGTCTTACATGTGAAATGTAACTTCTGAGCTAAACCTTACTAGTATCCAGAGGGAGTCCAATAATGCAAGATGTAAATTCAAATACCTTTCAAATTGTGAAACAGGGGAAATGTTTTTAAGTTAAATATTTTCAGACACGTAGAACATGTGAGAATGTTCCTTTAGAAATTAACATGGCATGGAAACGAGCGAAGATCAAATGAATGAAATTAAAGAGCCTTTCCCCTATTGCCTTCCTTCAATAGTCATTTATGAAGCAGAAAACAAACACTCAAAAAATCTTAAATCACAAACAATCACCCCAGACAAACTTACACTCACTTCACACTACCAAATGGTTTAAAAGCCAGAACTGCAACAGGAGATCAAGCCAACATTACTGGAACAAATTGTGCTTTGAATTATGTTGGTGCAATGCCACAGAAGTCAATGGGATATGACCTTTGCAAGTATTGAAAGAGGTCCACTAAATTTGTCCTAGTCAGCTTGGCTGCAGAGCCACTTTGCACATTCAATTCACAGCCTCTAGTTCCCTCTCTTAGGACAAGTAAAAAATTTTCAGTTAAAATATAAACTAATGAATGTGAGACCCTTTCACAGTAAACCTTGCTGGTAATGAGGACAAAATACACTGGAAACTGTAAGCCAGATTTACAGGAAAACTGATACAACTTGATGAACTTGACTTTCATTGCAAGATCTCGTTGTAAAGCAGCAGATTTACTACAAGGTGTAGGAGGTTGGCAAGCATTTTAGAGCACTGCCCAGTGCAGCCCTAGTTATTGCTTGTGTGACTGCAGAACGATCATGGAGCAGATCCTCATCCTTTGAGTTCTTCCTATCCAGATCACGTCTGATCCCAGCCTCGCATATGACAGTGGGGTGAAGAAATTCTTGAGATACCCACACCTAAAATTTATGGTGTGACAGACATTCATCTGAAGATTCTGTCAAAGGCACACTTGGGAAATGCCTGCAGAAATGAGTTTGTTTATTCTTTAAGAAGTAGATTCAGTTAACAAAGAGGGGGAAGGAGGGAGGCAGTGAAAATAATGAGAAACTAATATAACTATCATTACCCATAAATATTAAAGCAGATTAACAGATTATGAGATAAAAAAGTAAATGGAGTTTCCATAGTTTATGGTTCTAATAGCATTAAGGTTCTATTTCCTGTCAACTCGTTATAAGCTAATTGCCATTAATTTTTCATAGCTAAATAGCAGAAGGAATGAGATTCCTGTATTATTGGCCATACACTCTAGTGTGAAGGGAGTCCAATGTGAACGGAATATAGTGAAAAAGTCCCATCACAAGGTAATTCAAATTATGGCTGGAAAAGGTTTACTAATCCATACCCTTGCCACTGCAAATTCTTCGCTACAATGGAGCATCTGATGAACTATCCCACTCAAACAAGTTTTAAAAGTGACTCAATGCTTTACAATTCTTTGCTGTTAATTGACTAAATTATTTTTTTAGTGAAACCTCTCAGCAAGTAGTCATTAAGTACTGTGTGCTATATACCCATACACAATTAGAAATATATTATGTGTTAGAAAGGCCTTTGAGCTCAGTGAAAGTGACAGGCCTTTTCCTTTCTTTTCAATGCAAACAGCTCACTGCTTCCCTCCCATTTTTAACATTGATGTTGTTTAGCTCAGGAAATGCTGAGCAGCTTGTTCAAATCACCTTAATTAGATATGTGACCTAAGTATCTTGAATACTTTTCTCATTGATTATTTATCGAGTTTTGGGGTCTGATAGACCAATATAAAAGAAGTCTAAATCAGTAACTTTCACCCTGATCTTGAGGTTACAAGAAATACATTATGAGTTTTGGTATTCACAAAGAGTTTTGCATATCCAAAGCTTCTTATAGAAGACTGTATCACTACTAGATCCTTAACAAAATAACAAGGAGGCTAGGCTTCCAAAAGTGTGAGTACCAGCAAAAAAGCCCATGCAATGGCAGGGTGGATATTAACCTGTTCCGCTCAACAGAAAAGTGTACACATGTAGTGCATCAGCCGTAAGGCTGCAGGCAATTCATAAACTTCTGTGTTGAACCACAAGGAAGGTGGCAGAAAATCACAAGGAGTTAATGTTAATGTTTATTCCCCAGAGTAGTTCAGAAAAATAACTTCATGCAAGGTCATCATGGTATGAGTAATACAGCTCGCAGTAAACCAATGACACTTGCAGGATATCACGTCATCGAATGCACCGAATGCACAATCTGAAAACACAGTTGCTGAATCTCATTTAATTTTAATAAAAAAGAGTTGTAACAAATGCCAGAACAAATTAAATTCTGATTAACTTTTTCATGCTGACATCCCCGTTTAATTATGTAAATGTCTTACACCATATACTTCAGAAAATTCTTTAAGTCACGCTGCAGCAGGAATTTCTTACTGCTTTGCAGTTCAAATTTTCTTTTGTTTAACATAATCCCATCATGCCTGTCTTTGTCACCTTGGGATAACAGAAACAATCTTTTCCCTTTATCCTGTGAGTGCATGACTTTCTTCTTCCTACCAAGTCAGGTTGTTCAGGCCCTTAATGATTTTTGCTGCTGTTCTCGGAATTCCCTTCAATTTATCAACATCCATCACTAGATTCAAGGTGCAATCTCATCACTGCCATTCAGCAAGAAAATCACCTCCCTGTGGACAAAGGAATGAAGACTCTGCACGTACAGACCCAAATCACACCATCCCTTTCGTCATCCTCTAGCATTCCAGCATGCATATATATTATTTGCTGTCTGCTAAAACCCCAAGGTCTCCTTTGACATTTCTGCTTTCCAGGTATCTTTGTCTGACTCAGTAACTGTGCTTTAGATTATTTTCCTCTCAGATTTATTAGCCTAGATTTTTCTAGGTCAAATCTCATTTTGTTAACTTGAAGCATGTATTTCTGACAACCCTCATTCTCCTTGCACTATTGCCTGGTAATTAAACATAGCTTATTATTTTGAGGTAGAAGTTTGAAGGCTCTTATTAAGGTTTGGATAGGAATTGATCAGAGTAGTTCAGACCTTTTATCCTTTAATGTCTTCCCATGATCCTAGTGAGTGCTACACTTCTGTTCATTGCCAGGACACTATATTTTTTAATCAGTGTTATTGACTGTACAGGTGTCAAAAGGCAGCCCTGGGAACCTCTCTTATTTTTCCATGCTTGCCAGAAAGAAAAATGCAACCACCTTACCTAACTTTTGGTGTCTACAGTGTAGAATATCCACACCTGAACCAATCTAAGCTTTCCTGTAGTCAATGGAATAACAAAAAAAAAAAATGGACATTTTCGGGTTACAACTAGTCTCATCCTAAAATAAACATCAAAACCAAGTCTTAAAATCTATAGCCTGGAAGTGTATGTTTCTTTTCAGTGGCCATGAAGAGAGCACAGTAAACATATCTGTAGATATGTGAATAGCTATAGACAACTGTAGATCATTATACATCTTTTTTGACTGGTTCGGTGATTTACACTTTCATTTTTTTCTAACTAAAAAGTTCTTAAACTAGAAGTTGTTACTAAAAGCGTAACAACTTCTCTAGAATTGATTGTTTTTTCCACATCATAAAGCTTTTCCTCAATGTAACTTGGGATTGTTTTTGATGATCCATGTTTAACAGTGGGTTTTACCCAGCAGATGTCTAGGCAGTTAAAGTACTACACAAATACTATATATTCTATCCAGCTTTTGAATAACGTGTCTAAGGAATTTTCTTTCTTTTCAGCCTGCAACAGATGCCTACTGATGTACTTTATCCTTTGTAATTTAATCCAAAGTATTCCACTATTCTGCTATTCAAGATCAAATTGTATCTCAGTGGCATAGCAAACACACAAAACTCTTCATGATTTCAGTGAATAGTGACCAGGGAAAAAAAAATAATAGAAGAAACACAAATAAATAAACCAGCTCTCTCATCTATCTACTGCCTTGAAAACTCTGTTATGTAGGACATATTTCTCTCCATGGTATACACAATTGTCTCTAAGTGTTTCATGCATTACTTCATTAAGAAAAGTTCAGATAGGTTTCCATCACTGTAACTGCAACAGCTCACAGTTCCACAGATTTTCAACTTCATTAACCCTATTACAAACTTAAGAGTTGAAGGTGAAATTCTGGTTATAACCTGGTTACTCAAACACTGCCGTGGCATAATCCCTGAATACCATTAAACCTGTCAAATACGAAACTACTTGCCCACCATATTATAGTGTACATTATTTCAACAAGAGAAATCTCTTCAGGTTTTGTTATAGGGATAACTATGAATTTTATGTTTGTTTAACAACATGGAATATTCCATAAAAACCCAAAACATCAATTACACGCCTTTATTTAATTGTCCAGGGAATTCATTGGAATGGCATTTTAACCCCTTTTTTTCTGTTTC
This sequence comes from Rhynochetos jubatus, assembly GCA_027574665.1. Lineage (NCBI taxonomy): Eukaryota > Metazoa > Chordata > Aves > Eurypygiformes > Rhynochetidae > Rhynochetos > Rhynochetos jubatus. The sequence continues at coordinate 130,270,457 of CM050649.1, read as the reverse complement.
TAGACATGGTTCCTCTGTTATCCCTTGCCATTTTCCACCGCTACTTTTTAGAAGGAATCAAGTAGCTCTACAAGCCAGTGGGATCCTGTTTTCTCATGAGTCTCAAAAATTTATGTTTACAAAGTAAGCTGTATATCTTTTTAACACCTGAGGTGTTTTTGTAGCAGTTGCAGTGATAGCAACAAATAACATTAATATGTGGTGCTAAAATGCACAATGATTACACAGAAACAATGCCTTACAAATGAGATTTGTTCCCTCATCTTCCACCGACTTCCTATTGAGCAATAATCTTTATCGTATAGCTGTCTGCAGTTCCTACGTGGATGCAAACGAGACTCTGTTCCTATGCATGCCTCCTCAATGTATCTGTTAATTGTGCCTCAAATAATTGTACTGATCTAAGCCAGTCTGCAGTGCAAGGGGTTGAACCTCTATCAATGAGTGCATCATTTCAAGAGGAAGTATTTACCCAGGGATAATCAGTGAAAAATTATCCTTTTAAAGCATCTTACTACACAAGGATGGAAGAACCCTTTTTGACAGTGAGACCTCCTGTCATGTTTATAAAAAGTCCCTGATATAGACCAGTATATGAGTCCGTACTAGACTGACCTTCAAAATGAAAGGTATAGAACCAAGTGAGAGCAGTGACGCTCATTTAATGTATTTAATTGTAACTGCAAAGCAATATTAATGACAAAGCAAGGCATCCAAAGGCAGGTCAGAACAACTCCTTGAATTAATTAACAGTAGAATTACTGATAGTGTCTTAGAAACATTGATTTTATTACTGGAAGTGACCTCTCTGTAGTAAACTAATAGTTCAAAATTTTCCATGTGAGAGCAAATCCCAGAACCTCTCCATTAATGGTGTACTTTGAGTGGTGTGGTCAGTCAGTCAGCCTCATGAGGTTTTTACTAAAGGGACAAGTTTTTCCGGACTTTGTCTTGTTCTCAAGGAGTGAACATCACTGGAGCCCAGGAGAAAGGCCGTGATGTTCTCCAGGACTAAAACAGAGGCTGAATCCATGAAAAGGATACATGTCATGGGGTGTGTTTATAACTGTGTCTTGTGTGACTGAAATGCCCAACAACATCAGTGTGACATGTGAGATATCATCCCACAGAAAACCACAATTTTAATTAAACTTCTGATACAAGAAACCAATAGTTTCCAAGTGAGTGTTTCTGAAGAAAGCATAAAAGACAGGGATGCTTCAGTGCTTTTAAAATTATATTTAAACCAACTTGTGTACTTGCATTTTTTTATTGGACAGCAGGATGTGCTCATTACTTGTAGATTCTGGTTAAAAATGTATATATCTTAGACAATATTTTTTCTCCGGTACAGAATCTAAATATAGTTGATCTTGAATATTCAAGATTAGAATATTCAAGATTATAGAAAATTCTGAAATACTGAAGACTAGAAATCTGCAGTAATCTATATGAGTTGTTCTAGGAAGCTCTGAAGCCATGACTGTACAGTCCTTAACTTGGATTTTAACCAGCACTCTTTCATCATGTACTAACAAGAAACTTCCTCTTCGAAGAAATGGTTTCTCAGCTTTTAGATGATGAGTTGATAAAAATTATTTATTTTCCCAAAAGAAAATGGCAAAGTGGCAAGGAATAAGAGGTTCTGGGTGGAGCATTTTATCTGGTGAGGAGTACATAATGGTATGGGACAATAAATAAAATATATTATACCAAATTGAAAGTAGGCATGAAAGCACAAGTTTAGTTTTTGTCTGTGATTGAATGTTTCCACCTCGGAGGTTAAAAATAGAATTGGATTAAATCTGCTTTCTGTTTTCCAAATATATTTTATAAAAATGAGGAATTTTTCAATATTTATTGTAACTTTTCTGTGGCTTTTTTTCAGGCAAATCAAAGAGGAAAGGGAAAAAAAAAAAAAACAACCCAAAACTGAAAAAAGAAATAACTCACCCAGCAACACAGATTTTTGGACCTCCTGCTGCTAACTAAAAAAAATTTAAACAAATTGGGATGCCAAACAATAAAGCAAATAATGTCAGTAATTATTTTAACAGACATGATGAAGCAGACTTGCAAGTGGGTGTCTGTTGCCATTTCAAACCCACAAAAAAGTAGTCTGCCAATACTGCTAACTGAGAGGAAACAAATACACATGCAACTTCTCCGCACTGAATAGTAACTGGTATTTATTGCATTTAAGCTCATTTTATCTGACTTTTCATTTAATTTTACTTTGCTCCTCATAGAGTGCATTATATTAAATATTTACTATCTTGGTTAGGATGTCATGGCACAGTTTATTGTCTTATTAGATTACTGAACAGTAGTTCATGTAGGAATTATTTAGAGTTGCTTGAGGGTGGAAAATTAAATGTGATGGGGTGAAATTAGAAAAGGAAGAAGTATAGGCAGCTAATCCAGTCATATCCAGAAAACTGTAAACCATTTCCCAGGGAAGAACTAGATAGTCCTTCCTTCAGATTTTTTCAAATACACTGGGTAGACTAACAACAGCTGTTCAATAATACATATACCCACACAGAAAGAAGAAATCATGTTCTTTATGGACTTGGTAGCACAATGGTCTCCCGCCATGAGGAGTGGCCTAGGAGTCAGAAGACATTTTCCCAGCTCTGCCGCTGACAGCAGCTTTGGTTGGCTCACCTCAGTAATGTCACTTTTGCTTGAGTCTCTTGCAGTTTTAAGTCTCTCAAAGTGAGCTTTAATTCTAGCCGTGTCTTGTCATTGCTGCTGCAATGCAAATAACAAATAAATGGTGTATTTTCTAGCAATGATCACATTCTTCATGTACCACCTTCTATTTCTTTTCCATTTTTTCCCATTAAATTGTGGCAGGATCTAAAAGAACCCAATCACTTACAAGAGTTTAATACCTCTGGAAAACTCTTGATGTTAAAAGGAGTTTGAAATCTACAAGTGAAAGGATCACAATTCTCAGAAACTCCTCCCTCACCTCTTTTGCTCTAGTTCTCTACTGGCTACAAGTATCCAACATCTGAATAGCTTAACAGCTCTTTCCCATGAAACATGATCAGTAATCATAGAATCATGTAGTGTTTTGGGTTTGCAGGACCTTAAAGCCCATCCAGTCCCACCCCCTGCCATGGGCAGGGACACCCTCCACTAGACCAGGTTGCTCCAAGCCTCATCCAGCCTGGCCCTGAACACTTCCAGGGATGGGACATCCACAACTTCTCTGGGCAACCTGTCCCAGTGCCTCCCCACCCTCTCCAGGAAGAACTTCTTCCTGATATACGATCTAAATCTCCCCTCTTTCAATTTAAACCCGTTACCCATTGTCCTGTCACTACAGGCCCTTGTGAAAAGTCCCATCTCCTAGCCCCCACCCCCCATTTTCTTGTAGGCCCCCTTCAGGTAGTGGAAGGTATAACTTTCTCAGAGGTAGGTGTTCCTGCTCGGTTAGTCACTGGGTTTCTTCTGTAATTGAGCATTGAGAAGCACGTCCAGAAAATTATTTTTCTTCACTCTATGATACAGAGGTCCCAAGTGATTCCCCTAGGAATGACTGTACAGCATTGGATCAGTGACTCATCAACTCAAGTGACCAACATGGGCTTCTAGAAAAAGAGTGCAAGAACAGGTGAGCACACCAAGAGTTGTCTGCTGAATGTTCTCTCAGATCCCAATAAATTGTGACTCGGGGACCTCTTCAGTCTGAGCAAAAGATGCTGTGATTAATAGCTTTCAAAGGATGTTGCTCCATGAAGTTGTTTAAAACATCCACAACCAGCCAGATAACTAACCTTTAGGTGACTGTAGTTAGCAAGAAGCAGCTCACTCTGTAACCCCTGTATTTTATAGCTGTTCTACAGTAATTTTGCTTTTCTACTCATGGTGACATTGGATAGTGTCCTCTTTTTCTGCAGGAGAAGAAAGCCACAATGTCACAAGAAATGTCAGCCTGAATGTTATTCTGTGGAAGGCAGGAGGGTGGGATATCTCCCTGGGAGAAACTGGATCAAATGGTCAGATTACTTGCAGGGAGAGTAGAGTAGCTGAAGATTAAAGGCTGGAGGAGGAATTGAGGGATAGGGGGAATGAAAAAAAGATGTGATTCCTCTCTACCCAGCAAACAACCATACTTTCCAGGTGTGGCTTGGAGCTAGGACTCTGTTCCAAGTGCACCTCTGACCTTGGTCCACCACACTTCCCAGGAGGTTAATCTCATTAAACTACTCCTAATATTTTACTGAAAATTGATAGCTTGTTCTGCTGATCTATAAACTCCTACTCCATGCAGTAGCTGTCTTTTAAATCATGGGTTGGAGGCTTTCCCAACTTTCAACTTCTAAAATCTACCCAGTTGTCATGTAACTACTATTTTCTCCCACACTTGCTTACAGTAGGCTTGGTTTGTGCTTGTTTATTTTGCTGCTGTGGATTTATTTTGATCTCAATGGATCACTGTCATGGCATGAATAATATCTTTAAAAAAGCAACCACAATCCCATCTATCATCACAAAAACTCTCAGAAAACAGCAGTACAGCTCTCCTGGTCTTCTGTGAACTACTGGACCAATTCTTATTTAATTTCTCACTAATTCAGCATCACTTTCCCTGTGATCATAGAAAAACAATAGGAAAACCCTGCTGGAGAATTCCTACAGTTTTTCAGTGGGGAGAGAGATGGAGTGGGATTTTCTTTAAGAAACTTTTTTTTGCCTTTACTATTTCACATCAAGTTCAATACAAATCAATAGAAAATATGTCCTTGTGCTTGTAGCAGAAGATGAGTTCTCCACTCTTCACCGAGGTGCTTGATCAGCTAGCAGTTTTCTCATTTGTAAATACATGCAAGGGGGTAGTCAACACCATGCCAAATGCAGTGCCAAACATAACCTGGGGCTGTATCCAGAGAAGTGTGGCCAGCAGGTCAAGGAAGGGGATTCTTCCCTTCCAGAGGGCTGAGAACCTCTCTGCTACAGGGACAGGCTGAGAGAGTGTTGAGGGTGTTCAATCTGGAGAAGAGAAGGCTCTGGGGAGACCTTATAGCACCTTCCAGTACCTGAAGGGGGTCTATAAGAAAGCTTGGGGGGGGGACACCCTTTACAAGGGCCTGTAGTGACAGGACAAGGGGTAAAGGGTTTAAATTGAAAGTGGGTAGATTTCGATTGGATACCAGGAATTAATTCTCCCCAGAGAATAAAGACCAAAAATATCAGTTACCAAATAATTCTGGAGAAAGTTGGAAACAGGGACAGGGACAAGGCATATTGTGAGGACTAAAAGCAATAGATGGGAGTAGTGAGGGAAAAAAAGTGAGATGCCAAAGGCAAGAAAAAGATAGAAAAGCAATAGTTTTAAACTGCCAAAATGTCCAATCAGCTGTAGTTTGCAGCTCTGTCAGATACTTTAAATACACTTCCTTGTGTCAAACCTGAAGTGGAATCTGCTCAGTGCTCAGCATTACTTTTCATTAAAGAAAGTGGCTGCTGGGAGTACAAGTTGCAAGCAGGCTTTGGAGGAGAAGATGAGTAAGGAGAGGATCAGGGAAATCTCAGAGAGAGAGAGAGGACTAGAAAAAAACAGCCTTGATTTTCCTCTCACTTAGAGCAGTTTTACTTGTTAAAACTCAGCTGATTTCAGAAGAGCTGCCCCACATTTACTACAGTATGTGACCTAGTGTGTTCCAGGGGAATATATTTTAAGAGATGTACCATCCTTGTAATCTTTTTCCTGGCTTTTTTGTTAGACATTTTCATAGTCACCAGAAAAATACAATAAGTAAATATATTGCTTTATAAAAAAGGTAACAAATCCTCACAAATAATGTTTCCCCAGAGTTCACATGCACAAATCACTTATGATGATATAACAGAGACTTCTGAATTTGGACCACTGTTACATATAGGTGATGACATGGCAACAAGTGTGCCCATTAACAGGTGTCCTCCTCAAAACACTAATTATCACCATAAGGTACAGAGAGTGACTGTCAAATTTCTCATTTTGCCTTAACAAGAAATCTCTGTATTTGCAATAGAGAGGCCCAAGGAATATCACAGATTTTGAAGTGAATGATATAAGTTCAGATAACCCAGCTGTTCCAGTTTTAAAGGCAAACACTTTGTATGATGCTTTCTTATTGAGTAGCCAAGTATTCCGCAGTCTTAAAGAAGGTTCTGTTTACATGTGAAAGCATGAAAACGACTATCAGGAAAAAAAAAATATATAAACATGTGTTGCCTGGCCCTTGACAGTTGAGGCTATGGACAATATATTACACACAGATGTACATTTTGTAATGCTTTCATTTAAAAGGTTTAAGCTGTTTCCAAGGGGACTGCTCTAGCTCCCAGACAAACGGCCGCTTGACAGCTCTCCTAGTGCTCAAAGCTCTCATGCAATTTTGTTCAATACACAAAGTGCCAGACTGAAGGAAATTGCTGTTCCTCATCTGATGTTAAGTGATTGGCTTTCTATCTTCATTAAATGTGTGCTACTCGATGCCTCAAAGACATTTTACCTTGTCCTAGAACATGAACTTTAGCAGCTTTGTGAAATACCCAGAAGGGCTCTGTGGAAATAAGAAGAAAAATCCTAAGTCCTGCCTGCCTATGCCCTTGCCCCTACTAAATCGATTAGAGATTGGACAGATCAGATGTTGTCTCACTAGATGTACTGAGCTACTTTTACAAGTTGGTTTCTGAATTCAAATGAGATTTTATTCCCAAAGACCCCAATCTCATCTGCAAAGGTGAATTAGGAATAGAGGAATAGGAAAGGGTGGAAAGAAAAATTTTGGGGGGGATTTATCTATGATTATTTACAAAATTAGGGTAGTACCAGTGAAGCGTTGGTGGTGTGACTGTACCCTTCCCTGTGCAAGCTAAAATGCCAGGTGCCTCCCTCTTCATTAATTCTGATTAAAATTCTAGTATTTAGTCTCATGAAAAATGGAGTTCAGTCAGAATATCTGAAACCACACACTGATCTCCCAGAGCATGGTGGAATATGAGGCATCTTTCTGGATTAGTCGTTGACCAGGCATGACAAAGAAAGGCAGGTTTGTCTCGCAAAAGCTATTAAATAAATGAACATCTCTTCCTTTCCCCCCCCCCCCCCCCCCCCCCCTCGTATTTTAGTAATAATGAAGAGCTGCTGTACCTCTCAAAGCCTGAAAACACAACTGTGCTGTTGAAAGTCACAATAATGAAATCTCTGTTTGCAAGTCAGGTCTGATCAAATAATAGACCTTCCCTGTTTGTGTTTAAGGGTGGGTAAACTACCTCAAAGTGAACCCTAACCAGAAGAAATAGCAAGAGCTTCTCACATTTGTGCAGCTGGTTTGTTCCAGTGCTATTCAAAGCTGTACTGGTCTGTGACTGGAATTAGGTCTGATACAAAGGCCACTACTTATTTACGAAAAAAGGTGAATATTTATCCTGCTGACAATTCAGTACACTAGAGAAAAAACTGAAAAAGGCAAGAGCATTATGCTTTGTGGATAGTATAATCATCTCTGAAAGACTGGATGGATAGTGGCATTATGAGTTTTCATCCACTTCTTCCTTTACTTCCTGAATAGCAAATGCCTGTGTGTAAATGTAACAGTGAAAAATAACATTACTTTGTTGTAATGTAACAGTGAAAGCATCATTACTGGGAAAACTGGTACTTTGGGCAGAATAAGTAATAGCCTATTCTACTGAGGGGACATTGAATTCCCAGGAAGACAGTGGTGCTAACATCCTAGTGGAAACAACAGAGCAGCTTCCATCTGGGGATAGTCCCTATAACATTTTATGGCCTACTAGAGAAAAGATTCAGATACATGCTGGTACACAAATATCCTCTTCCATCCACTGAAAATGGTCCAGCCTGGACAGTCTGCATCAGCTGAGCAAGAAAATTATAATACACTCAAAAGCTGTGGAGCTCTTCCAGCCCAGGGATGAGGTTAACATTCTCTGGAGGCCTTCTGCACATTTGAAGACCTTTCCAGGTGGTTCCACATGATTTATCAAAATGAATAGCTCAACATCCAGCTAAGGCTTGGCATTTGAAGGTTTTGGGGGACAGACTCCTCTCACCCTGACCTTAAACACTTAACTGAGCAGCTAAATTAAAAGCATAATCCTTTCAGGGAATGGAAATAATCCATTGCCAAATGAAGGTGCTTCTGTCCACTGGCTAAAAAGGCAGTCTCGAACAACTGAACTTTTGACATAATTGTCACAGCTAGAAGCCAAATATTAGCCAGAATGAATCCTGATTTTTTCCCTTGCGAGACAGGATTTCCTCTAAGATAGCAAGTCTACTTTTGAGGACACCTTCTATAAATGTTTAGCACCCTCACCTGATTTACTTCATGCCATGATCATGAAAACAGAAAAACAGACAAAATATCCTCCTTTTTAAAAATGAAAATGCTCAGGAGTAAAAATGAACTGAATGTTGAGATTACTCATTTCTCTGTTCAGCAAAAACAGTATGACATAGTGAAGCAGATAACAGTGCCATTGAAATTTTCTCAACAAGGGCCCTAGAATTATTTGCAAAGGGAACAACTGACTTTTCTCTCTTTATTTTTTATTAGGAAGTGATAAATCAAAGAAAGTGTTGACAGTTTTTTATTTAAATTTCAGACCTCTCTTGAAATAAATATGGAAAATTGAGATTTAGTAGTTGAGTTTTCTGTGTTAGGTGCTGCATAGGGATTGGCTACAGGAGAACCTACAGAAAAAAGAATGATGATTTCCCAAAGCTCGTTGCACAGGAATGGGGATAAACAACCAATCTGCTTGGAAACACAATTCCAGCAGCAGTTGTTTGCAGTTTTGAATGTGCAATCCTATCTTTATATTCCACATGTGGATATAAATTGCCAGCCTTGCTCTGCACTTACCAATACGTCATACCTGTGAAATATTTTATTATATAAACAAAACAATGTTTCACTTTATATGGGCCAGTATTTCTATGTAAATCTGACATCAAAAGGGGTGCTGTGCTACACTGTTACTATATCGTCTCTCAAGAAGCTCAGCCAGTGTCTTTCAACATGTAAAACTGTGAGACAACCCCTCCATTCTAATCTGGAGACAAAAAGCAGGGCATATATTCTTTCTCCCCATTTCTCTGCTATTAAATGAGGAAAACAGATGTTTCTTCCACAGGGTGGTGAATGTTTGTAAAGTTTTCAAAAGAGTACATGAAATTATTCATGAATAACATAAATATTAATGGATTGATTCAACATAGCAATAATCTGTCTTTCTTTAAGACATTATACTATTCTCCATCATCACAGCATCTGGGGGAAAAAAATCCCACATAATATTTCATGAGCAACCAAGAGCATTAGAAAAGTTCTGGGACTTCATGGCGCTGCCACAGCTTCTCTCTTTGGCAATAATTCTTAGGTTTTAGAAGGGAAAATTTTCCATTTTTGCTCTTGCTTTGATTTGTGGTTTTGATGGTTGATTGATTTTACTGTGTAGCTGATTTTATTTTGCCATTATTTGATTTACTGAAGTCACAGTTTTGAGGGGCAGAGGGCATGTCCATCTTCTGAACAAACTTCTTGTTATGCTGGAAAGAATTTTTTCCTGAGGGAGTGCTAGACATTGATAACACCCATGTAACTGTAGTTTTCCATCACTCAAGACTTTGCATTGGTATGATGGGGTAATTGTTAGCAGTGCAAAACCCCAAAGATGGAGACATTATTATCAGATTAATTAGTTGAAAGAGTTTACAAAGAATTCCACCAGAAACAATGGTGTAAACCATGAATAATATAGTGCTGAATCTAACCCCTATTTGTTCACTTGCTCAGTACTAATCTATGCTATAATGTTGGGAAGATATGCCCAAGGTTCTGCCCTGTCTATGCTGACGAGAAGGGTGGCACCTGAACTCTTGTTTATCACAGTTGTGAGGACTGGCTCCAAAGATGCTGTTCTCACAGAGCCTCTGGTAAATTAGGCTACAGTCACAGAAGTAATTTAAGTGCACCAAAAATATTCACGAGCAGTATGATCAACTGGCATGAAGCAGTAAGTGTCTAAATTAATAACCTCTCTTAGCCTTCAACATAACATAGATGCATATAAAGAGCCTGGTGGGAAAAATTTCCATTTTTTTCTAGACCTAGACTTGAGAATTATTTGGAAGAGCACTGGTTGATACAGGCAAATACCATGTCACAGATGCTTCTAACAGTGCAACAGCAGAGATTATTGTATTCTAGTGCCTGGGACTGTTCCCAGACACCGTTTAATTTACTTGTTGGAGATAGTCTTAATGTTCCCATCAGTGAGATGAGCTTTAACATCTACTATAGAGCAAAAAATTATTCAATACATGCCCTGACTATTCCAGTGCAGGATGGCCTGGGAATATTAAATTAATGTAGTTGCCAACCAGTAATGCACCATTTTTTAATTATTCAAAACAACTCTGCTATTGTCACAGATGAAAGACAAGGACTTGGCAGAGAAAACTGAGATGAAAAACCTACCACCAGCACCATCAGCAAAATCAACAGGGAATTTGAAATCACCAGGTGTTTCTTTCCAGATGTTGTTTCTGATGATGCTGCCAAATGGATTTAACTCTTGAGCCAGAGGATAAATGTGAAAGCTATTGTCCTGTACTGAGGTTTATCTGCACCTTTTTAGCACAAACAGCAAAATTCAAGTAGAGGAGGTTAATGATTTCCCACACAATGTAATCTAGTTTATAGATCTGTATAAAGGTTTTATGGCACCACTTGATTATGTGATGTCCCAAATGATTTATCAAAGAAGTTGATGTAAAAGACCAGCAAGAAATTCTGGGGAATTAACTAATTTTTTCTGGGAAACAAACAAACACACAGAGCCCTCAGGAAACTTGAAACCCGTCTGGTGTGGAAAACAACTTGTAATTTGTTTGTCTTTGATGACTTTCCTTAGTCGCAGGTAATAGTGATAAATTCACAACTTGTGACAAGTAAAAAGAGGAGTGGGAAAGGTGCAGCACACATTAAAGTGGTTTAATCACTTCCAGAAGACGATGTCTACAAAACAGGTTTCCCCTACACTGTTTTACTGCTCAAACTGGGGAGAAAAAAAAAAAAGAAAAAGCGGACTGCACAGTGGATTTTGAAATGCTGAAATAGCAAAATGCCAGGAACAGAATGACAAATATAAAATGAAGATCACACAGAAGTGTATCATCCGACTTTCATTTTTCTTATTTCATCACAAAAGGCTGTTAATCAGGACTATCCCCACTACACAGGTCACCAAAACACAAACTGCATCTATAGTGCTGGCTCTCTGTGTGACCAGCACATAGTGCCATGCTGGGAGCAAGAGCTTCAGCCGTCGCAGCACGAACTGGGACCTTGAATGAGGATCTCTCCTCTGTGCCAAGGAACTTCTAAGAATGAAGCCACGTGGCAAAGATGGTCCAGGGTTCAGGATGCTGCTCTTTTAAACACTCCAGCAAACCAGTGATGATTCTCTGTTCTGCTTATTTCCTGCATGCCTGGACAAGACAGATATTCACAGATTCACCCTGAATTGTAAACACTTACATGAAGCATCTGAATGAAAAGTACAGAGGTCCAGGTAGCTCTAGAGAGAAACGCAGCTCATCTGGTGATGAAATCTCAGTGTTACTGGAGTTTTTTTTTACCTTTGTTATCAGTGAATCTAGTTCTTAAGGTCTTATTCTCTGTATAAACAGAGAAAGTCACATTTTTCTTTAATAAAAATGAGATGTAAGTAACTAGAATAAACAATGAAGCAGTTTACAATTGTTCTTGAGGAAATTTTCTATCCTGACAGAGCAACTACTGGCCACATACTAGTCCAAGAGAGCCACTATTACTGGGGCAATGGTATCTTCTTCCCTGACCAATTCTATACTCCCTGGAATATCTACCATTGAAGAAGCAAATAGATGACCACAAAAGCAACAAAGTAAGATTTTACGTTTGACCTTTTACGTCAAATATTTCTATAAGTGACCATTTGGAAAGTGATGCAATATTCCTACAAGATTCAGAAATGGGTTTTGGCATAGGATTCAGCCTTTACAAACAAGGCTGTAAGCCTTGTCTGTTGGATGATGTAACTGAGCTAGAAGACCCATCAGTTTATTGCTCAGAGCTGTTGCAAGGTGAAGATCTATTTCTGATTTAAAAGGCCAAAGGTGGTATATGTATTGGCATGCAGTCACTAACACAGTTCAGGCACAGAGGGCACTCACTGAACCCAGATTTCATCTAAGTCAGCAAAACTCTATTGAGATAGTACCTTCATAGATTTGATTATTAGAAGCTACAGCTACTCGACATAAATTATATGGTCCCAAAAGTACGAGTGGTTTACCTGTGATTGTCCCCACTATAAAATTGCTGATGTGGCCCTAAAGTTTTGGTCCAGCTCTTAAAACTAATTTTGGGGGATATTTCAGGGTTTTATGTTCAAGGGAACATTCCTAAGAGGGAGTGTGCCATGTACAACTCTGTCTGAAGGAGAAGAGAGTTTAGAAATAAATTCCTAAATACTTTAAGTTCTCTGAAGTAGTACTTTTGAGTGCATCATTCAATTTAATCAACATGAGATAAAATAAAAAAAACCAAATCAGACTCCAAGAGGAAGTGCAATGCCTTGGTCATTATTAATGCCTGGGAGATAAAGAAAGGGACATCCATTGGAATGTGTCCAGCTTCATAAATTGTAGGACAAGAACAGGAGTAAGAGACGGCATAGTCAACAGTAACTTGCAATGTTAAACTTATAAATATACAACACTAGAGGAAATTAAACCCACCTAGAATCATAGAACCACAGAATCACAGAAACTATTGGGTTGGAAGGGGCCCTTAAAGATCATCTAGTCCAACCCCTCTATAATGAGCAGGGCCACCTTCAACTAGACCAGGTTGCTTAGTGCCCCATCCAACCTGACCTTGAATGTTTCCAGGAATGGGGCAGCTTCCACGTCTCTGGGCAACCTGTGCCAGTGCCTCACCACCCACACTGTAAAAAAATTTCTTCCTTAGGTCAAATCTGAATCTCCCCTCTTTCAGTTTAAAACCACTACCCCTTGTCTTATCACTAAAGGCCCTACCAAAAAGTCTGTCCTTGTCTTAAAATAACCTCCCTTTAAATAATGAAAGGCTGCTGTAAGGTCTCCCTGGAGCCTTCTCTTCTCCACGCTGAACATCCCAAACTGTCACAGCCTGTCCCCATAGCAGAGGTGCTCCAGCCCTCAGAGCAACTCCATGGCCTCCTCTGAACTCGCTCCAACCGGTCCATGTCTTTCTTAAAAGAATACCATTGCTGCATTATGTCTACAGCTGATGTCATATTATGTTTTTGGCTGTGAAATGTGATGTCATAGCTGTAGTTCTAGAAAAGGTATGAAGTGCTGTGAATCCATAACAGGACTGAAAAAGTGAAAGAGGTGACAATCCTTAATGAGAAAATATTTGATTAGAAGCTGCTCAAAGAAATACTCTTTAAAAACTGTATAACAGTTTGTGGGAGATCACAGCACAAATTGTGTCTCTTCAAAACAGAATTCTAAAAGCCCGTTTGAATTTATGTGTGTATGTGTTTATATATACATACACATATACACACACTTATATGTATAGATATAAATAGTGGGTAAAGGCTGCTTCACTTAATATGATACTTAATGTTTTCAAAAGACAAGAATCTGCGGCTCAAACTTGGAATAAAGCCGTACTGGTTCAGTGTACATTAGTGGGTGCCGGCCAAGAGATAGCTGGTCTGCTAAGATGTCTGCAGTGTTTTATTGCCTGGATTAATTAATGATAATTGTTAAGAGAATAATAATCTATTGGTTTCCAAGAGGGAATTGGGCAGTCTTCCCTGCTCAATGGAGGGTTATAAGAACTGAAATATCTGAGGCACCAGAGGCTACTAGGAAGATTTATATGACTCGATGCTCAAGATGCCCAGTCCTGGAAATTTGCTATTAAGAGGTTTCCTGGAAATTATATGGATATTATTTCTTTTTAATGTACTTTTTTTCTTCTGCAATTTCCTGAAGTTTAAGGTTCTTCAAAGAAACCTATGCAATTGATTTTTGATTTTTTTCAATCTTTCACTTCTTATTGTATTATATATAAGTTTGAGGTTTAGTTGTAATTTTCGGTTTTAATCACTTTTGTATAGAAGCTGTCACTTCAAGGGTTTGTCTAAAGTATCACTACATTACAACTGTTTGCATTCTCCTAATATATATTTTTTAATCAACCTGATAATCCTTAATTTCAAATCAGTGCTGGATATATTCTATGAAAGAGCAAATTAACTTTTTGTCCTTTTCTATGACAGCTAAACCTTTACTTAGATCTCTGGTTCTTGGAAACATACCTGAGTCAGACATGACCTGAAGAAAGCAATCATTCATGAAGGCAGTATGTAAAGATTCTTTGAGCCACAGATAACATCAAGCGCACTATGAAAGAGGAATAAAAAAATGTTGGAATGGGGTAGTAAGGACTCTTATAATTTGGTTTTTATGGCTTCTGTATATGAACAGATACTTTTTTTACAGAATATAAGTTTCACAAATATTATTTATAGGAATATTGGAGGGAATGTTATTAATGCACTTTTTAAAAGAGTTCTAAAGGCACCCTAATAGTAAAGAACTTGTCACTCTAACAATCAGAAAATTGGTGAATAACTGAAGTGGAAACTGAAGAGATATATAGCATTAATATATAAATTTTCCTCAAGTTTTTTTTTTTTTTTTAAGAGGCTAATAGAAAATATCCTTTGTTAACTAGACATAATCATTAAAGCTGTACAGATGAATATGTCTAATAAGAAAAAAGGAAGTATTTCTGTTTCTCATATTTTCTGAACAATACTGCTGTTTCTGTTGTGTAACAATGTTAACTTAGCAGGAAAATAACATTCCCTTAAATATTTCTTAGAGGAAAAGTTTTCTGCTCTTGAGGATTGATCCCCTTCATGACAACAACTCAACACAGCTCTGCATCTTTAATCTGAAAGCATGAGACAGGTGTGGAGACTATTTCTTGGCATGGACTTTTATGTTGATAGGCTCCCTCTATTTTTAATTTGTTTCCTTCTAGCAGCTGATACAGTAGATTCATGAACCGCTCCTGTAACTTTGGATGAAAATTTTATACCCCTTCAAAGAGACCCACAAGTCATGTATTGACTTGACAGGGGATGGCTGTCAGCTTCTTGATTGTATTTTCAGTCCCTTTAGTTTTATCCCCTGAGAAACCGTCTGTGTTATCCAAGAGTGGCTGTTCAGTATATGTTTTGACTGGCACCAGTTCAGGCATTGCTCTTCTTTTCACTGACGCTAGCTGGTTTAGCTGTCTCCCTACCCTTTCAGAAGGAGGGTTTGAAAACGTGGTCTAAAACCAACTGTGGTAATCATGTATACACATAATTTAACACCAGAATATATTGCTAGATCATTCTGTCTGACTGCATGTCTGTCACGCGCCATTACATTTAAACATTACACCATATTAATTTCAAAAATTCAATTTGGCCAAACTGTATAGATCCAGATTCATGCTATACAACACAAGGCACCTAATGAAATGCCCATCTTTGATCCTTTCTGGACTAAAGTCTATGGAAAGAAATAACACCACAAGAGGGCAAATCAGGCATGATATGAGCTGTCCTGTGAAGAACTCCTCTTCGTCTACATGAGGATGGCCTAGAACTTGTAATAAAGACCTGGGAGTTTTAATGACTACTTCTACGATTCTGTGGCTATGTACATGGGAAAAACAAAAGAACATCAGAGAAATTAGGAAATAAATAGAAATCAAAAAGAAATCTCACTGAATAAAGTCAAAAGGTGTCCAGTCCTCACGTATAACATGTAGATTGACAAACAGCAGAATTTTCTATGCCAGTAAGATGTGAAAACCAGAAATTATAAGGGGAACGCAGATGATCAAAGGTGTAAGGTAGGCTTGCACATGAGGAACAACCAAGTGTGCTGAACTTCTTCAGCTTGCCAGAGACATCTGAGAGAGACTGTGATTGATACCTGTGAAACCATGAGACAATTCTGGATGTTTTCATGGTCCCTTTCAATACCAGAGTTAGCAAACAGTAAATGAAGCCACGTGGCAGGTTGAAACTAAAGGGAGGGGATTTGTGT
The DNA here is from genome assembly GCA_027574665.1 of Rhynochetos jubatus. Lineage (NCBI taxonomy): Eukaryota > Metazoa > Chordata > Aves > Eurypygiformes > Rhynochetidae > Rhynochetos > Rhynochetos jubatus. Next base: position 130,254,271 of record CM050649.1, on the reverse strand, counting down.
GCGTTTAGTTATGCGGCATAGCATGAAGTTATGCCTTGGAACTTGGAACTCTATTAAAACAAAATAAGGGGCATTTATTATCTATTGCTGCAGTCCTCCAAAAGTTTTTTTAAACAAATCTCATAATTTAACTAGTGTGCTTCCTAAATAGGAAACCATTTGGTTATTTGAATTGTGCAGGAAGTATAAATGACAAAACAAGAGAGAAAAAAATTATTGACTTGCAGCTTTTGCAGCTTCAGGAACAGACGCTGTGTACACACCACAGCTCAGGAGCGATGATGCCTGGTATTGGGCAAAGCAACATCTGTCTGAGAAAAAACATCTGGACTGTCACAGCATGCAGTAGGAAGAAAAATTTATCTTGAAGTTTTTCTCTGGGGATTGGCAAAAATGCTCTTTTTACACAAAGCTAGTTTTTTTTATCAGTCCAGTATAACTCTACCAGAAATCTTAGGGGTACTCCAAAGTGGCTATAAGAGATGCCCTTTTAGGGAGACCTGCCATTAGCACCGCATTGACAATATTCAAAGCACTTCCAAAAGCTACTGGAGAGCCAGACCACACCTCGTACTGGAGATCAATACAGAGAGACCCTCACACTTTCTCAGTGTCCTAGGGCTTGGGTTCAGAGTTTCAGATATTCTGTGTTCCCTTTGGGACACATTAAAATACTAAAGAAATATGTAAGCCCACCATCCCAGGTGTTCAGCAACAGCCTGGTTGAGCTAGCTCATAAATTCAGAGCAGAGGAAAGCTGGAAAATGCTGTTTTCAGCTGGCAGATCTGAATGTCACAATGAATGGACTTATGTTAAAGAAAATGACAGACTGTTCTAACCTGTACCTGCAACTGGATCCAGGAGAAAATATGCCTATTTTCTTTTAGAGCACACTTTTTTGTGTGCCAAAAGGCATATCCCAGAACTACAGCAGTTGTAATTGATTTCATATAAGCAAATTCTGCCTGATTTAAAAGACGAGAATCATATTATCACATAAATGTGCAGATTGGAAAACACCTTTAAGATCATCAGGTCCAACTGTTAAACTAACACTGCCAAATCTCCCACTAAAGTATGTCCCTAAGCACCACATCTACACATCTTAAAAAACTCCAGGGATGGTGACTCAACCACTTCAATACTGTTGCCCCACGGTTGTGAAACAAAACCTTTGTAAATTCAATCAACATGTTTTTAAACATTTAGTGACATTAAAAGGAAGGCGACTGGCTTTAGAGTAGATGAAGCATTGCAACTCCATAAAATTTAAGCACTGGCAGTGAAGAAGAACAATAGCTAAAGTTACTTGATCAGCAGTTGGCTTATTTGTGTTCATCAGTTAGCAGTGATGGGTGTGATCCTTCTCTGCATCCTTGCAGCTGGAAGAAGAGAGATGGTCTAAAACCTAAAGGATGCTGGAACTAAAAAGTTATCAGAATGTGCTGTGATGTTTTCGACATGATGTTGCATCAGTAAAGATAGCTACTGGGTTGCAGCGAGACATTGCTGCAATTATTCTGTAGCTCTCTGTAACTTCCCTGGGTGGTTGAGCAGCTCTCCCGCTTTATATCATCAAATGATGAGTGCTCCCTGCCTAATCAGGAGAACCACGTATCTTCTGAGACCAAACAGCAGTCACCTTTCAGATCTAACAACATTTACCCAGGATTATTGTTGTTACAACAAAAACAACTTGTGTCTCTAGTGATGAGGGATTTAAATTCATCCAGCAGGAGGTGAAAGAAGACACCTTCACACGATGTACCAACATTTCTGTTACACAGCCTATGTGGAACTGAGTCCTACTCCCCATTCCAAGACACACGCTATACGTTGATGATCCTACATCCTCTGGCAGAGAGAAGGAAGGTTTCATGTCCTTTTTAACGGGTAAAACTGAGGCCAAAGTCCATATGCACAGCAACTGCTCAAAATCCCTCTCTTCCATCTTGTAACTATGATGCCTTAACAGTAAGCAATTCAGATCATCACTACTCAAGGCACCTGAATCCTAACCCATCCTATCCAATCACAGAAGAAAAGGAACCATGACATCCAAATTAAACAGCCATAGTAAGCTGTCTGATCTCATATGAATGAATAAGGTTTACATGATCTAAAATGCCTTACTGATTTGTGAGCAAGAATTAACATATTCTTGTTTAAGCTATAAAAGAAAAAAAACCAAACCTCAAACACCTAACCACATAGCTCTGTTAAAAGCTGTTTCATATGGATCACCTTTAGCTCTAAAAATTGAGCCCACTTGGAAATACATATTAGTCTCAATATATATTAGACTCAAATCCATAATAGGCTCAAGTGGGGAACATAGAAACATACAGGAAATCAGTTGCAAAGCAGTGTCTTAGACTCAAGAACAATCTTCCCACCTACCTACAAACAGTAATTAAGATGCCCAGACACGTGAAGTAATGTTTTTTCTTAATCCTATTAAAATTCACCCATTACTAGGAACACACTCTGTTACATGCGTGGTTTGCTCTAAGTGGTTTGCTATTGCATTTTACCTAGAATACTTAATTGTTTCCAAAGAATAGCAAATGGTTAACAGCTCTCCAAACAGGCTAGCCCCTGTAAATCACTGCGGTTCCACTGACTGCATTTACACCGACTGTAGATCTGGCTTTTCAACAACAACAACAAAAAAAAAGAATTAAAACTACGTGCACAGGGGAAGCAGATAAGCTTTACACATCCTGAAAGGCAAATGTGGAACTCGCACACGAAGCGCCTACCAAGCTCTAAAGAGGAAGCTGTCTGCTGCAAGAGAGAGTTGCAAAGTAACCGGAGGTGTCAAAATACGCAGCCATAGCGATACAGCTTACTCAGGTTAATGGTCTGATAATATCACTGCTGAGGCCTGGAAAGCCATTGCCTCGACATCCTTTGCTGGCGATGTTGACGCAAACTCCACAGGGCTGGGGCTAGGGGCAAAGTCTGGGGCTTCACATGCCAGGCTGATGAAAGAAGGAAATCTATTTCAGTGCTTAAAGGACAGAATGGCTTTTGGCGCAGAAGGTCAGACAGATACATGGGTAAGTTGCTGTACGGGAGTAGACTGAAAAAGGACTGCTGAAATGAAAACCAGATAAGGCCTTGGAACAAGATCCTACAGTCTATCAATGCCCTGGGATAGTGTAAGAGAGACACATGGGAACTCAGACGTAAGGAAAGCAGGGTTTTCTTGCAGTGTTGACAATAAATATGTTTGTTCTACGGTGGAAAAAAAACCCCTTAGAACAAAAAGCTCTTGCAGCCTGATAGGGAAAGAAAAGCCTATTTGTGTTGAATACAATGGAGAATTTGTTCACACCAATGCAGACGAACCCATCACTTGAAAGCTGAAGTCATTTTTTTGACCCTGTTTGCTCCATATTATCAAGTCAACCCAACTGGCATTTAATCCCCTCATCCATCTCTCTTCCCTTCTTGTGAAAAAAGGAAAACTGACTCTTGTGGGTATATTTCCGGAAGGCTTAGGCCTGGCAGGTGCTGAATGCATACCGCACCCCACCAACATCTGGCTGCATCTTGCAAGCCTTGCCATCACCCTGCACGAGAAAGCTACTCCATACCTGGTCCTCCATCAGTGTTTTCTTCATTTCAGACTAAATTTCTAGCTAGAAATTGAATTTGTAAGTTTTATAAGTGCTCATTTCTATAGTCTTTCTAGTGCAAAAAGCCTTTCATGACATAGGACACACTGAAGCACCAGGACCTAGAAGCAAAATTAATCAAAATTCACAATGTGAAGTTAGAAGAAAAATGACCAGTCTCTTCTGAGTTTCAGTAAATACACTGCTTCCATGCATATTTTAGGTGACAATTCTGGGAAAAGGAAAAAGATGTGTTTTTATTCCGGTCAGACCCCAAGACAGCATGGGGATTGACAGCAATGCATCATCAAGCATGAGAGAAATCTGGCTGAAATCACTGCTCGGGCTGACAATTACATGCAGGCTGTAGCTTGCTGCTGCGGCTGGGCTTTTCTGCATTGCAAGGACAGGAAAGATGGTCTTTGGATTGAGACAATGTTCTCAGACAAGTATCCAACAACCTATTCCCAATTTCTACCAGCTTAATACCTTGTCGTGGTTCCTTCACAATCACTGGAACATCCTCAATACTCCATCTCTGAAGGGGTTATTGCCTACTTTTCAGGAAATTAGTTGGGGCTTAAATAGTTCTCTGGGTTAATTAATTTAGGTTTCTAGCAGAAAAGCTCAACATCCAAGCGTTATTTTAAAATTAATATAACAGCATAGGTATTGAAGGAGAGGCAGAAGCAATAACCCTATTCAGAGGCCTTATGTTTTTGAACTGCTGTAACAAAGGAATTCACAGATTTCAAGGCTGGAGGACTTGATCTCAAAGATAACAAACTCTGAGTAAAAACTGTCACATAGCTTTAGATAGCACTTGCAAACGCATTGCAAGCACGTTTTTAAAATTTGACTTGTGCCAGCAAGTCTTCCTGACTCTGAGTAATTAAAAAAATAGGTGGGTTTGTAATCGCATTAGTTTTGGGTTTGTAATTTATGCCTGAACAAGTAGGACTTTGGCTGGAAGCTGACTGCATGTGTTTCTTATGTACATATGTTTGCAATGACACTCGGATACATGCATGAGGCTGGAAAGCATTAAATAGCATAAATAAAATGAATGCTAAATAAATAGAAGAGACATTCAACAAACAGTTATATAGGATTTCCAAAGACTTCCCACTAATGCCTGGACTAACACCCACGAGTGAATACGATCCTGTTTAAGCAGAGCTGAAATGAGAAATTTGCTTTTATTCTAAACTCTATATTTGCAGTGTGATGATTTATTGGTTTCTCCATTTCATTCACTGGATGCACCCTATCCAGGTCAGAGATTGTGAGCAAACAAGGGGAAAAAACTTTTTACGCTCTCTACCTCAGTGTATCTTTCTGAGATTGCTTTTCACTACAACAGGAAAGTGCAGAAGCTGAGCGGTCTCTGGCCAAAGAGTAACAAGACACTCATCAGGGTAGACAACCGTAAGCAAAGTCACAATTATGACAACACCCAGATCAGAAGAGGGTTTTCTTTTCCCCCCAAATTACACAGCACTGGGAGCAAGCCACTGTTCTTTGGCTGTTGTTAGCAGCCAAACAAGATGTTCCCTGTAGCAGAGTTGAAACCCCGACCAAGCTCTCCCGTCTGGGTTGGGTTGCTCGCACCTTGTGTCACCCACCCGTGGCAAACATGTCTGCATTTGTGACAGTAACCCGGCTGTTTCACAGTCAATGCAGCAGAAAGGAAGCTTCTGGGGATAGACATTTCCAGTGAGATGGATGGTGCCCTACCTTCATAGGATCTGGTGAGTCTCCACTCTGCTGCACTGTGTTGGATGGTCTCGGCTCAGCCCTCCACTTTGGGGATTTTATTGTATCTGCCATCTAGCCCTATGCGACTGGTCAATATCCAAAAGCCATTGCCATGGATTTGCACCCATTTCTCATTAAACACAGCCTTAATCTGTTGCATTGTCCCTAGTCAGTGGTCCCCAGGCTGGCATTGAAGCACAAGGATGTGGAGCAGTGGGAAGGTGTGTTAATCACCTTGTTCCTCCTTGGTGCACAAAGGACGCCAGTCGCAGCAGCTGTCTAACTAATATCTTTCATCATCAGTGAATTCACCCAATTTTCCTATTATCGTTCCTAAGAACGTTGACTGGCGGGTGGCGGGTAATCCTAGATGTGGCACGACTGTGACTGCAGCTGAAATCACACGGAGATGAAAGCTTCAAAGCCAGGTTTAAGCATTAGAGAACGTTATTTAAAGATTAGTCATCTGTTGTGGGAGGTGGCATTTTGAAGGAAAACACAAACACCTTCACCTGCACAGTCAAAACGGCAGCAGGGTCTGAGTGAGCCCAAAGAAGTAGGAAATGATTCACCAGGAAAATGAATGAGATTTTCTTCACCTCTTTTTTCTCCTAAGACTCACCCCCTCCTCACCCCTCCTTGTTTTGAAAAGCAATCCTCTGCCTTTCCTTTTGGTCACGGCAAGTGCTGCCTCAGTGGAGGATATGAGGCAAACATACAAGTTTCCGCAAAGCACTTGACTTCTCTGGCAGCATGATAATACAATTACACACTGTAATGGTGTACCACAGCATACTTCTGATGGCAGTGCGAATACAGCTGCTCCTACCTCCTGTTCCTCCACCACTGCTACAATTATAACATCAAGGTGCAGTATGTTGGTTTGCTGATTTCTCTCCTTCCCCTAATTTCTGCCTGGGAAGTTCTGGATCTTTTTTTTCTAAAGTAATAATAGTGGAGGTTTTGTTCTCAAAATTGTAGCTTTACTACAATATTTGCAGTTGTAAAATCATGCATTTTTAAAAGAAATATACATTTTCTTACTATTCTTCCATTGCCCTGTCCTGTCCCCATCAGCATTTAACAACATTGAATAAATAGAATGTGTATTTACAGTCCCCACCTTGTTTTCCAAGTGTTGTACATGCCACCAGTGTTAGCATCCATCATTTACAGATGGGAAATACAAGATCAGAGAAATGTGGCCCAAAAATTTGAACAGGGGATACCACTCAAGTATCCTCAGTACAAGTCTCAGTCCCTCAGTCCAAGGGAACATAATGATTACAAGCATTAATAATTTCAGCAGGTTGAGTTGCAGGCAGTCTTTCAGGCTAGGAAGAAACTGCCTTGTTTAACTATGTCCCAACATTTGATCGGAAGGCCACTTCACTAGAACAAGAAATAACCTGAATTTCTTGGTATTTTCTATTATATCTGATGTATGTAGTGCGTGGGTGCATGCGTAGTGGGCTCGGAATAAAGAATTAAGGAATTAACGTGGTTGTGGAAGGTCAGAGACCTGGAAGTGAAAATTTTCAGAGGAAGACACCTACTGAATGGTAAGAGATCTCAGAGGATGGATTGATGGGGATTAATAGGACTGTTTGAGGGATAAAAAGTGATTCTAGATGCTCCTGAGCTGACATGGTGAGGAAACAAAAGACAGATGTAGGGGTAGAAATAGGAATAAGGAGGAGAGAGGAAGAAAATTGAGGCCTTGAAGAAGGAAATGCGTGAGAATAAATTTTAAGCCAATGTGCAAATAGTAATGGATAATAATAGCACTAAGAACTTATGTGAGAGCTTGTGTTTTTGTTGAGGGAATAAGAAACTTTATGCTCAGTAGAAGAAGATGGGCTGGTTTATGACAGGAAAATCCTTGTGTAAAGTAACAGCAGGCTTTTTTCAGCACAGGTTAGATTTATATCCTATACAAAGTTATATCTCAAAATAATTCCTATCTAAGAATATCAAACCATCATGCACTTTAGGCTGTAACAAACTCTAAGAAACAAGCCAAGGGACAAGGACAGCTCCTGCCTACATCAGTGCTTCCACTCTTCTCGCAGGTCCTGGGCAAGGACCAAAGCTCGGAAGAAGCTCTAAGGTAGAGTACAAGGACAAAGCATTATCCCTTCTTGTCTGTTTGCCCAGAACCACACTCATCTTTCATAATCAGCAAGACAGCAGCAAAACTGTCTGGCATAGCACCATGTTTTCATTTTTCTTCATTTAATTGTTCTCGGTCCCATGGCATGGATCAACAAGCAAACAACAACATGCAGAAAAGAAACCAAGAGCTATTCAGGGGGCCTGGCTAGGCAGGTTTACTTCTGGAGAGTTGGGAGCAGAGCCAGATCCACCTGATGGTGGGTCTTGCTAAGGGAGGTGGGGCAGTGCTGTTTTTTCCTAAGTAAGCCCAAGAGAAAAGGCCAGAAAACTGAAATCTGGAAGAAATAATATTTCAATTTCACATAGCGGGACATAAAAGTCCACATGGAGAAATTGATGTAGCTCTGAGCCGGCACTGCACAACACTTCATCCTCTGTCACGGCCTCCACAGCCAGAGATTTACAAAAGCAGAGCAAGGCTAAGTTTCATATTATTCTATCCTGGCAAAAGAATTCTGTGGTTTACCTGAAATGTTTTTTCTGACATGTCATTTCTTAATTCTTGCTTGGTCCTGCCCTCCGTCCCTACACGCCATCTCTTCTCCCACCCATCTCCAAAACAGACTATTTCAACGAACATCTTGCAGATTTCAATGCAATCTTAATTTGATTTCCTGAAAGTTGTGGAGTCTCTTTTTCTCTCTCCCCCAGCACGTGTGTGCTCTGCAGCAGTGATGACAGTGAACCCGTTTGCCTGAATGCGGGCTGTTGATGCCTGCTCAGACATTTTCTAATGAGACACTCACTTATCACGTATCAGCGAGATGCAAAGAAGAAAACACTGTGCCCTGTGGTTAAACTTGTACAGTGGGTAAGACAGCAGAGAGGAGACAGCGAGATGCATCCTTGTCGTACTTTTCTCCAAAAGCTTTGGTAACCCTGCAGCAAAACCCTGTGGCAACAGAGAGAGCCCTGCTGTCCCCAGTAAGACCATAGCTGAGTAATATCCAGCTTGCCTGTTGCACTTGTCTTCAATTAATTTCAGGAAACTTCAAAAAGGTTTTTAAATATGGTTATCCCCCTATCACACACTGACCAGCTGATTTATGCTGAAGTAAAGTGAGTTCACCAACGTCATGCAGCAGTGGCAAAGCTGGGAATAGCCAACACCTTGAAGAAAACCCACACACTCAGCAACCATCAAGTGACCTTGTTGGCATCAACAACTGGATGTTTTTGCAGTGCTGTTGTTCATGACATAGCTGTGAGACAGATGGGATACTGTGAGGTTCCCTTGCTGTTCCCAGTATGAATAGTTATTTAAAGATATGGGATGTGATGCAACGAGACACCATTGCTCATTTCACTAGACCTGGATGGGGCAATTATTCCTCAGTCTGAGAATGAAGAGAGGGTACAAGTTGCCCACTTGGCTGAAGAAGTTCAGCTCCAGTAAGAAGAAAGCAAACTGGAGGATCTGCAAAAGCACAGACACGTTGCTTTTATATAACATAGCAAAACCCATCTACCATTCTCCAGTTTTACTGAACTGCCAACTGACTTTACTATATGTGTGTTGGTGGTGTTATTGCTTCTCTAAAGAGGATTCTTATCCTATCTGGTCTTCAGACTAGATTCCTGCATTGCGCACCATTTAGGTCAAAACCCAAAGTTTGCCCAGGACCTTCATCTGATCTTTAAGTCTAATGATCACCTTCCTTAGCAGTATTATATACATGTGTCAAGATAAACCACTGATCCTTAGACAGGTTTTGATGCATTTTTTCACGCTGCTCATGTTTGTGCTCTGGTGACAGACAAGATCACTTGCCTACTTTTATTGTTGCTTAAAAGTTATAACTTCTAGATTTATGTATTATAAGGCAGGGCACTCTCAGACAAGTAAATCTTGACTTCAGCAAAAAATTCTCTTTTCCATGCAACAAGTCCTTATTATCCAATAGGGTGTACTTCAGGATGTCCCAGTGTATTTAGACATACTCTTTTTGTTTGGCATGGTAGGGGATGAAAACATTATTTCTGGCTTGTTGACACTTTGTCAATGTAACTGATTTCAGTAGGTCGCTTTGTTCTATATTTTTGGATAGGCTCAAGATACATTTAAAAAAAAAAAAGAACAGCAACAGACATTTGGCGAAGAGGGAGTTGATACTGCAAAACGAGCAGCATCAGGAAAGAACTAGGTCTCCAGCTTTCTAGGGACTCTGGGTCTTCTGCTATGAAACCTGGCTTATTGCCTCTTCCCTCAAAGTTTTTAACCTAGTGATAAGCTTGTGCTACTACCTCCCAACACAAGGAGAAAGACATCAGCTCTGTGCAGAGGAGATGGCAGTGCTGCAGTAAATGACTGTCTGATGCTTTTGTGCAGGAGTAGCCGAGCAGAAAGCTTTGATCTGATTTTCCCTGCTAGAAAAAACACAGCAAATGATAAGTCCATCTATTTTACAACTTTATCATTGCAAGCTGTGGTTCTGTGAAATTTCCCAAGAAAACAATGGTTGATTTAACAAAGAATTTGTATGAGAACAGGGATACTGCAGGGGATACACTAGAGTCAATCCCTTGGTTCACACTAGGCAAACAAGGAATAGAACGCAAAGTAAAAATTGAAGATCTGTCCCCTGTCATTTCTGGTTCCCTCTGATGGAGACTATTTCATACTGTAAACAAGCTCCATTTCAAAGAGAAAAGAGTGGGAAACTAAAGAGTTGTTGCCTTCATTCTCTCACGGTGTATAATGATATTCACTTAGCTGTCCCAGTCCCATGTTACATTTGGTGATTACAGCTACCTACGCAAGTTATCCTGTATTGTCACTTGGCAAGAGAATTTCTCATTCTGTCTCCAGATTTCTCATGTAATGAGGCAGGATGCTGTCAACTCAGTTGCTGAGTTTCACCCATAAGGTGACCGCACCACAGAGCGTGGCACATTATACATTCATAGTTGGCGATGTCTGTAAAACACGACAGGTTCTAGACAGGGTTGTGCAGATGCAAGATCACAGTCATCATAACCAGGGTACGATCATTCGGTTGCCCATTCCACTTAGCATTTGCCAGCCGATGGCTCCAGGGCTTGTCATTTTAAAAACCAGCAAAGGACCCTCATCAAAATATTCCTCTGCTCCCTTCTATGCAGGGGCACAAACATGTCTAGAGAAATCCACTGATCTGCAAAGAGCAATTTAGGCCTGATGCTCTGATATGAAACTAACAGGTCTGAATTACAAGAAATCATCTCGTTCGAGGAGGTGAATGTGTGGTCAAGTAAGGTTGAATAAGTCAAAAAGTTACTCTGTTAATTTTTCTGTTGAATCCTGACTCTTTTCCTACAAATGACAACACTGTTATTAATGCTAATTATTCTGGGTTAAGTAATATGATCATCATGGAATGAACAGCTTTGATGTATGCAAGTGACATCTAATATGTGGTGCAAAATTGCTTTGTTACTACTCAATAAAATTATACTTCTGATGATTAAATACAGGAACTGGAACCTCAGTCCCATTATCTTAATGACAAAACTCCCAGTAACTAGAACGGAATGAGTGTTGTTCACTTTTATAAAAATCCACTAATTTCACAATTTTAAACATTTCACTAAGCAAAAGGAAATGAGGTTGTGCCACTGAAAAACAGTTAATTACTCCTTTTCTATAATCCCTGTCTTCTCTGGCCTCAATTTTAAGTATCAGATCTCCCATCTTACCATCATCAGCCCATGGTGCTGCCCACAACATACATGTACCATATTACTGAAGTACCACAAACTCTGATTCAGGTTCTTACACTGGGTCAGAAATTGCTCCTGTTTCTTTGAATTTCTACTGTTCTTAAATATAATAAATAAAGTCAACACTTCCCCAGACAGTGATGCACACATCCTTATACATCAGTTTGAATAAATCTGTTTATTTTAACCTCAAAAATTTTTCTAGACATGCCTTCTTTTTCTAATTAGGCCTTTTTCATTTAATTGATACAATTTGAAGATCTGTGCTCTTTGGGCCATTATGGTGATTAGAAAAACAGGTCTGACTAGAGAAAAGGGTTAGATAAAATCACAGAATGGTTTAAATTGGAAGAGACCTTAAAGAACATCTAGTTCTAACCCCCCTGCATGGGCAGGGACACCCTCCACTAGACCAGGTTGCTCCAAGCCTCATCCAGCCTGACCTTGAACACTTCCAGGGATGAGGCAACTACAGCTTCTCTGGGCAACCTGTGCCAGTGCCTCACCACCCTCTCTGTGAAGAATTTCTTCCTGATACTTAATCTAAATCTCCTCACTTTCAGTTTCAACCCATTAACCCTTGCCCTCAAATCACCACCACAAGCCCCTTTCAACCCAAGACAACCTATGCCTGTAAAATATCTGGAAAACCCAACTGAATGTCTTCTGCAGAAGTGCAGGTCAACGCTTTGGTGGATGCACAAGAAAATGTACATCAACTAGGAGGCTCCTATCACTATTTATGTACCTTGGATAACGTATTCATGTGTGAACAGTAAGTCTAATGCATACAGTAGATATCAGACATAGTGGACATATCTACACATCAGGGGTACAGCACGTGTGGTAGATCTCACTGTTCCCAAATACTTCACTCCTATGACACATGGACTTCCCATGTTCACCGTGTAGGACCAGTAAGTGTGAAATGTCTGGGATGGGTTGGATCTCCGCTTATGTGCAGGCCATCTGTACAGACTGGAAATACCCCAGAGAGAATGTTAGGCTTGAGCAAACTTTCACGTTAACCAGCACAGCTCTAAACACAGCCACTTCTCTGCTCTATCTATAAAGCTCACCTGACACTTTCTGTTGCATAGTTTATAAATAATGTCATGCTTCTATTCCCTGTCCTCATTGATCCACTCTGGCCTTTACAACTTCATCTTGGATGACCCTGTAGTCGAAGCTAAGACCTGTCTGCAAGAATTGCTAAGGGCCCAGCACATAAAGCAATGTTTACTATGTTGTGACTGTCACCATAACCTGCCTGGGCCCGTTCAGCGAGTTATTCACAGCTCAGGTAGGGTTTTCTTACCCAAGAGGTCACAACTGAACAGGAATCACTTCATGCAGAGCTCTCTTAATCTCCCTTCCTACATCAATTCCTCCAAATCCTTTATCTTCTCTGAAAAGAGATTATTGTCTTGCAAAAAAATAGGGCACTTCATCTAGTATATCTTAATTGCCATAACATTTAAAGAAGATATATGATTCCCTTAATCCAAGAGGCTAATGAATCATTTTTAATCACACAAAAATACCATGTCCTATAGTGGTAAGCAGCCTAAGGAAAACAGTAGGAGTTGGTAGGCATATGCTGGTTTGCTCTTCCCATAGCACGACAAAAAAGCACCAGCCTGCTGCTGGCTTCTGACTGCACATGCCTTTCTTAACTTCAGAGAAGTAATCACTTTCTCCTCGACTCATTCTTCTCTCTTTGTCCTTTGATTGCAGATTCCAGATTGGTTCGGTAGCCAGTAATTACTTTTATAACTAGAACTCACTTGCAATGCATCAGGTTAATGTTAATGGCATTCTGTACAGACAGTCATAATCTTCTCTCAGTTTTCTAACTTCTCTCCCATCCCCATGTAATTGTATTTCCTTAATACTAACCAAACAGTGATCTCTTATCTTCTTTTCTTGACGACGGGTATGTAGGGAGGAACACTTTACATTTTTCCAGGCTCTCTCCCTCTCCTTTGCTATGTTTATTAAATCTGTATCTGTTATTTTTATGTCTTAATGCCAATGGATTTTCCTTTTAATTACAGCAATCTGATTTCAGTTTATTTAAATGCTGATTTATGTTTATGCTATCCCCTGGTATCAATTTCATTCCAACTAGATCCCAGTGTAACTTAATTACTTGTAGTCTTGTCATTCCAAGCTAATGCTAATTAAACCAGTTTTATTACTGCAAGGTATTAAAGATTAACCCCTCCACTGTTGTATGGGAAATAAAGTAATAAAGTCAAGGTGAGGAAATAGAAGGCTTAAAAAGGAGAGAAAAGAGCACACCAAAATGACCACTACATCTGTTTCTTTCCATGACTCATTGTGCTGTAATCGCCCAAGGTTCACAGTCTGGTTGTGTCGCTTGGTGTGGAGATGTCTACCTTTGCTCATCCCACATCGTACTCATCTCCTCCTTTTTAACCCCATCCTGGGCCTAGATTTGCAAAGGCTGAAGTTCCACTTGTACCAGTGGGCAACCTCTCCTCCTCTTGCCCTGCTGTGTCGCTCTTCCTCCCCTTCCAACCACACCTCTCCATACCTGCTCTAAGTCATATCTCACCTGCTCCCCATCCTCCTCTTCATCACACAACCCACTCTTTTCCATCCCCTCAAACCACACACTTATCCACATTCAAGAAAAACAGTATTTTGATCCAATCCTCTTCCTTCTACACATATAGTGGATGAAGATCTTTGTCCATGTCCTGTCCACTCCTGTTATTGCTTGTTTCCAGGAGAAGATGGAGCTGAAGGACTGACCAGCTGAAGCTTTTTATAGCTGTTGCTTTGCCACCAGAGGGATCAATCTGAAACCATATGTACCAGCAATAACAGAATATATTGCTACGAGCCTTCAAGCAAAGTAGAGAAGTTAGTAGGACTGTAAAGCACCAGCTGAGTGCAATTATCTCCTGTGCAGTGCTTGTAAACTTTACCTGTCACTTATGCACTCCCCATAAATCCCTCTGACTGCAATACACCACTGAGGCTGCTATGCACAACCCGTAGCTTCCCCAAATCCCTCCCCATCTCATACACAGCCCTATTTCCCCCCATATTACTACTAAGTTCACATTTGCAGAAATGGTAATAAGCTAACTCAGTTATTTTAAGAAACTCCCCAGGTCCTTATTCTTTAATACTAAAATAACTCCACATATATCTCTTCAGGCATATATATGCACATATATGCAAATGGGTACAGGACGGTACTCAGGTGCTTGGCTTTCCAGCATAGTTTTTCAGTTGGTTGCCAGGTAACTGGAACACTTTTGATACACACGTGCAGAAGACATACTTAATTGTTTTTCACGTGCACCCAAATTAGGAGACAGCGAAGGCTAGTGTTTTTTCTGCTGATGAGTAAGTGACATCTGTGGGAACACAGAAAGCTACAGAGTGTGTCTGTCTGGGACTAATTGATTTATAAAACTTGCCGACAGACAGATGTGAACAAACATTCCCGACAAACAACATGATTATAAATTAGCTTCTGCTTTTTATAGGAGGTAGGCTAAAAACACACAGCAAGGATAAGTAATGGGTGCAGGAGACAAGTTATTTATTTTCTACATCCAGTGAAGCACAGCAATTGTACTCTTGTTCTGTGGGCTGGTTTTCTGTCAGAGTCTGGGAGTAAGGGAAAAGAAGCTGAAGAATGAGCATCGTTTCTACAAAATGGGAAGCATACTGCAGTATCCCAGGAAAAGCAAGCTGCTTGGCAAGATGTAAATATGACCTCTCTGAGCTCTCCGTCTGAATTTGTGGCTTTTAGCTGAAGAAAGTGGATAGGTCTTACTGTTACAGAGGAATTTTGGTGCTTAATGAAATTCACTCCTACACAGCCCGAGCAACTCAATTTCAGAATTTGCGCTTTAGAGGAGAAGGGAGTGTGAACTTCATCACGTTTCTTTGATAAGTGAATAAAGTTGTGCAATTTCTTTGAATTGTCTATTAAGTCAATGGACATTACTGGTTTCCCCAGGAGAAAAAGGGAGGGTGTGAAGCAGGGTGAGCTCAGGAGATAACTGAAGTCCTCTCTGTGGTTATGCAGATGCTGAAACAACTCCCTAAGTAAACTCTTTTCTCAGTGTCCCAAAAAAAGTTAGCAGGAAAAAAAAGGCTCCTGACTCTTCAGACCTATGTTATTTCTGAAAATCAGTTCCACAAACTCTTGTCTAGCTGAACGTTTCACTCCATTTTCCTAGATATAAGCAGGAGGCAATAAGAAATAGAACTGAAATTAACTGGGCACAAAGCTATAGTCAAAACTGGATGAAATGAAAAAAAATGAAACATGAAAACAAATCACAGAATTTCAAAACTTACTGTACGTTACCTAAAGTCATTGATAAAGAAAGTGTAGAAATTTCAAATAAATGTAAGTAAGAATCTTTTTATCCCTCAAAGTCCCAACATCCCCATCTGGGTTCTGCTGCTCCCATTGCAAAGCACATTGCAGCAGCAACGGGACATAATAGAGAGGAGTGTGTTGTGAATGCACGTATTTGGTACAGAGGGAGGGCTCACCATACATCATCACAGATCCAGAGGGAGAGGCAATCTTAAATCTTTGCTCTCCGATGCTTTCCACCACAACGTAAAGAAACCTCAGACAGAGAGAGAAAACAAGTGCTAAGTGCATGGACACAAGCATAGAAATTAAAAAAAAAAAAAAAAAATCATTACTCATCAGTCTTACAATTTACAGCCTTCAAGGTCTGCAGTGAGTGTGGGAACTGAGCGCAGACACTGCTGCTTCCCAGCTAAGGCATGACTTTCCCTGACTGCCTGGTCCTGGGCAGGCAGATGACGGGGAGAAGAGCAAGGAAAGCTCCTGCTACTCATTTCTTGGGGTGCTGCCCTTCCACATATGCATGTGGAAGGAAGTTGGAGCAGCAGCACTCAAGCCCCAGAGCTGGGTAGGGCAGTGTGCAGCCAGCAGCAATTTTGGTGGTCAGTGAGGGATTTTCAGGACAAGAGAGCTGAGCAAATTGCAGGGAGTTGTTGTGGCCCAAGTGCAGGACCCAGCACTTGGCCCGGTTGAACCTCATACAGTGGCCTTGGTCCATGGACTCAGTCTGACCAGATCCCTCTGAAGAGCCTTCTTGCCCTCAGGCAGATCAACAGTCTCACCCAACTTCCTGTTGTCTGCAAACTGACTGAGGGTGTATCTTGTCCAGATCACTGATGAAGATATTAAAGAGAGCTGACCACAATATCGAGCCCTTGTTCCACCTGCTGGAACACACTTGTGACTGGCTGCCAACTGAATGAAATGAGGTTTCGCACTGGGGGTCCTATTACCCTTGGTGGTGTCCAGCAGAAGCTGATATCAGGAGGAGCAAGTGCAAGCAAATTCTTCCTTGAGGTCCTAAAGTTCAGGCAGATGCTCCAATCTAGGCTGAAGTCCTGACAGCCACAACATGCCACTGGGATACAGGACACCAAGTAGTCCTAAGAAGACTGATGATGTTAATTATTCTTGTCATTAAGAGCAGCAGGAAATGCGTCTTTGAGAGCAGCTTGTCTCACGCGCACACACACACACACACACACACACGAAGGCAAGCTTTAGGAGACAAGGCTGTTGCTCAGTGTGAAGGAAACTAAGTCAATATTATCTTTTAATAACAAATCCAAAAGGAGGCAAGCTGTCCCAAAGAATGAGCCAACAGAAAACATGATTCACAGGAATATGACAGATCAAGAGGCCTCAGCTGAACAAATTAGCACGTGCAAATATTTGGTCTGATGTGTTTGATGGAGATTTAAATTGTAGAGACCATATTATCAAGTGACATCCCAAATTTGACTTCCATAAAAAAGAACCTCCCTCCAACCCTGGAATTGTTTCCCCTGCCTTGTTTTCTTTCACTTAGTAGAAAACATTTTTCCTTCACGCTGTGAGAAACAACCTCTTTTTTCATCCACATGCTTGCTCTCTCTTTTCTGATGACTGCACCGACTTTAATAAGCTGCTGTCAGACGTGCAGTTAAAGCTCGGGGTTGTGTTTTTGTTTTCCCTTGTACTTGCACAGCACAATTCCAGCGGTGTCACTTTTACAAGTCATGATGCAACCCCTCACAGGAACAATGCAAGACAAAAGTGAGGTGTTTATGGAGCACTGAAGCATCCCTCCCCTGCTGTGGGACATATGTGCAAGGAGAAAGGAGGAGAAAGATCTCTTGTAGTCCCTCTTCATCTTAAACTCATCTAGGTTTTTCCAAAGTGCTCCATGAATAAACAGGATAGGAAAGACTACAGTTCTATATGCATGGAAAATGCATAACATCTTTTTTTTTCACCTTCATATTTTCCATGTTTCTACATGTTTCATGGAATAAATACTAGGATCATTTAAATGGAAACCAAATTTTGCACCTGAGGGAGAAATGGGAGACAGTGAGAGCAATTAATTGCCTGCTTCTGTTCGGCTTTGATTTGGTTCTTGACCCCAAGAAAGGAAAGATGAAGCGCAAACCAAGTTCTTACACGGCCACCTTGATTTTCCCTTTTTCTCTTTATTGCCACCAAAGCAAGGAATGGGAAAACGTAATGCTGGTGATTCCTGAGCTCCAGTGTAGGGTTAACACACAACTTTCTGAACTGAGAATCATGTCTGTCAGCCTGCTACACATGAATGAGAGAAAGGCGCTTGCTTTTGTATTTATTATGCTTATCTCAATTGCTGTTCACAGTCTTAAACTTTACTCGGCTGCCATTTTGTGCTGATCCCTGTGCTAGACTGAAGAAAAGCTTATGAGCATATGGTAGCATTTGGCTGCTCACACATTCTCAAGATTTCACTCAGTTCTCATTGACTTTCAATGGCGTCTGGACAACTAATTGCCACAAGGCATCTTTCAAAGCCTCAGCTACAGTACCCCAAAGCATTCAGGCTACTTTACAGTCTAACCACACAAAACAACAGGTTCCCTGCCTCCAGGCACCTACTGTTAGATGCATATCCTTAAGTGTAGCAAAGATAAGGCAGGCAAAGCAGAATAGTCAAGGCAAGTGTCAGGCCATGTGTGGCTGTAATGCTTTGGGAAGAACTGGGCTAGTCCCATGAACTTTATCACCCCCTCAGCAGTGACCAACATCAGGCGTAACAGGAAAGGTGCTGAGCAGTGTGCTTTGACCTGTAGGAGTTATTTCATGCTCTGCCTCTGATGTCCAGCAGAGCCTCTGTTATGTCGCTTAACCTCTGTGGCATTTTTCTCTCAGAGCTCACAAAGTGTCGGGGACAGCAAGTGACTACCATTACCCACGTGAAAAGGAGCTCATCTTAGAGGTTCTGGGACTGGCTGGAATCTGAACTGGAATATGTCTATGAAAAATAACAGCAGCAAAGTATTTCTGTGTCCTCAGAAGAAGCGTGGGGACCCATCTGCACTCTGTGAGTGGATGGTACCCTCTTCACTGACCTCTGATAGTAGCTGCTCCTGATTTTGGCAAGCTTGTTTCCTCCACAGCCCCATGGTTTCTGCAGGGCAGAGGAAATGCTTTTGAACAAGATGATCCAGAACAGAGTAAAGCAGCATGTCACATAAACTTTCTAAAACAGAAAAAAGGAGAAACCTCCTCTATCCTAAACAACAGCAAGCCCACCGCAGAGGTCAGAATAGCCAGGGCTGTAAAAAGCTTCTAAAAATGTATGTGCCACTGTTGAATTGCTTTGCCCTTGTCTCCTGAGCTTCCCAGGGAATTGTATTCAATCTTGAATTTTATGAAGACGAGCCCAATGAAGCTGTGGTCTGCAGCATTGCTGGCTGTAGTCTGAAACACCGCTCAGGATGTCTTTAAAGATTTAAAAGGAATTCAGCTCTAGTCTTGTTTGTGTGTGATTATTTTTTTTTTTTCTAAGCCACAGAATTGCTGAGAGGTTTTATACCTTTTCTATTTTCTTCCTTCAAAGATTATAGATATACTCATCACCTAATTATTTTTTTTTCCATCTTGTAAACAAGACCTGGAGAAAAACATAGCAAAGGACACATCTCTGCTTGTATCTTACAACATGCCTACACTGAAAATATACATAAAATTTCATTTCAATTTCCTGTAACAGGGCACCCGTGAAAGGGAAAAGAGGAGACACTGTTAGACACAGTCTGTGCTTTATAGTTGTACAGTGCTGTGAAGGTCTGCTAAATGGAAACTTTCAGTTTCAATAAACCGTTATTAACATATTTAGTAATACTAATAAATTTTTGAAATACAAAAAGCCACAAAAGTTCCCTTAAAATATCCACAGAAGTTATTTAAGCAGTCTTTCTCTGTAATATAGGAAAGCCAGACTTCTCAATTCTAAAAATCTGAAAAATAAGTTGACTATGAAGCACAAAGAAAAGATTCTTTGTTTGCTTTTCTTTAATTATTACATCTTTCTTTTCCAAGTCCAATCAAAATCAAAGAAAGTAAACGTGTAAACTGTCATTTCTGAGTTAAGTTTTAATAATAACCATCATGGTTAGTTTTAAAGTTAAAAAAGACCACTTGCTTACGGTGTAATTTTAGCAGGCTGTGCTCCTTCAAAAGCAGCTGGAATAATGGCCTATCTGCCTTCATGTTCAGGAAATAACCCTCTGCAAACCTGCTGGAATATTGTCTTTCCCTTTATTTCATAAACTGGAAGCCATCTCATCAGCTTGTGAGAACTTCTGTGGAGATCATGCATTTAAGGGAGACTTATTTTTGAGGTAAATGCTGCTCTCCTTAGGTGTGTTGTTCCTGGACCATCCAAGGAGATGGATGATAACACCCTGTGTTTGGCAGCAGAAAGATAGAAATATTATAAATGGAACAAAATGTTTCCCATCTTCAAATGATAAATAAGGCAATTACCATATCCAAAGTTATATTTTCTTCTAAGGCAGGTTGCTTATGTAAAGTGGGGGGAAAAAATAAAATCACCCTCATTAGACCTGCAGCCAAGATGATGGAAGTATCTCTGTGTGATCCCTGTGGTTTGCAAAAAAAGAAAATGCATGAGGGGCCCAAGTTGCAGGCAAGTCTACTAAGCACTTCAGACTCGACTTAATATTTTGTTAGTTCTTTAGTAAATATTCTCCCTTAAATGTCTGCCTTCTAATAGGAAAGTGCAAATGGCCACATTTGACCTTGCAGCTTCAGACTTGCATACAAGAAAGTGAGTCCCGATTTGGGAAGATGTAAGCAGTCATACCGATTTCAAAGGAAATCTCTCAATGTTAGGGCATCTTTGAGGCCTTAAAGATATCAGTGGGATTTCAGCACATATTTAAAGCTAATCATGTGCTTACGCATCCTTTCTGAAGTGAGTCCAACAGCCCTATTGAGTCTTTCAGAAAGCCTTCAATCTTTACAGACAACAGGATGTCCTTTCCCATTTTTCTCTCTATCTTTCCTTGGGATTTAGGCAGTGGTGTGTGTGTTACTACTGAATTGGAGCAGGATGAGAGATCACCCACTTTGGATACCCCATGAGTTCATGGTTCCCAGCCATGTTGGGAGCTGAGGCTTTCTGTTACCCCAGTTATCCCTCTAAAGAGCACATGGAGGTTTCAAGGGTCACAGGGAGCGAGCCCTCTCAAGCCCTTCATGGGCATCTCCACCTGCATGGACCTTAAGCTCATGCAGCAGCCAACCACCTTTGCTTTTTTTTTTAATATAAAGTCTATACAACAAGAAGAATTTCTGAATCAACGGTGTTCCTGTAGCTTGTCCTCCAACTATCTTTTTTAGTCATATATTCTAGGTTGAAATTCAAGTTAATTAAATGCACAGGTGAGCTGCTGAACTCTAATGAAGGCTGAGCATGGAAATACCTTTCCATATTTTTACTGGCTGTTTCACCTGAAGGTGATGTCTTTCAAGGCTGAAGGAAATTCATCAAAGAAAAAGGTGATAGGGGAAGCCAGCCTCTTCCCACTGTTTGCCGCCAGCCCAGAGATGAATGAAACAAGCTGTCAGAGCTCAAAGGGAGTGCAAGAGGGAGACACGCGGCTCCATGCCTAGAGCTCCCAGGGCTTGTTCTCCCTTGAGCCTCAGGAGGGCATGCTGGTGGTGCACTCATCAGAAAGATGAACTCTGGTGCTCTGAACACACAGACAAAAGGTAAAACCTTCCCTTTACTGCTGAAAATGTACGTGAGCAACGTTCATGCAATCTCAGACCTCATCTGTGCACAAGGGAGCCAACCCGCCTAGATCTTTCTCACTAGTGCTGGGTAATCTCCTGTCCCACAGCGGGATGCAGCACCTTCATGGACAATACCACCAGCTGCAGGTTTAATTAATAATGAAGTACTTGCTGCAAAGGCCACCAAGTTATGCCCACCCATATCCCAAGGCTGCAATTAGTATTGTCCTTGCTGCTCTGGGGATTGCCTCCTTGGTTTAGGAGACAGATTCCTTGCACCTCAAAGGCAAGCTTCCTTGCATGCTTAACATCCCTTGTTCACCAGCAAAGGGCTTCAGTGCTAAAGTAAAATTAATAATGGAAGCATTAACGGCAACTCTGATCATCTGTAAATGCACTAAAGGAGTGTTTTAGAGTAAGGTGCACTTCATTCCCAAAGAAGCAAGGAGGCATGCATTTATGCCTTAAAAATCACGAGAAATAAGGATAGAAGGTTAAAATGAAAAATAAGGTTGTAAGGCTAAAAGGAATGATTTATTTTTTTGCCCCAGGAAATCACTACTTGAAAATTTTCACAGACAACACAGCCACTTGAATAATGAATAAAGTAGACTGGTTTAAATGCAGTGAAATTGCCCTCTCCTCAGCTTTCTTTTAATCTTTTGTGGCCCTACAAGGGGCCTTAGAAGAGGAGGCCCTGTGACATGCTAATCCAGCAGTCCTCCAGCAGCTAAGCTTAATCAGTCAGTAAGAGGTGAAGCCACTATGCAGATTTTCAACAGGGAACCTCAAATTCCCTTTTTGATGGCTAAACACTTGTTTAGTTTTTTTTTTATTTTACATCTGCTGAATTAAAACCACAAACAACTTAAATGACTAAATCCGCATTGCTAATAATTCCCTAATTGCTAACCTGAAAGTCCATAACAGTCCTGATTGCTGACTGTCACTCAGGTTATTTTATAAATGCATGTTGATTTTGAAATTGTAATGATGCTGAATTAGTAAATGGATGGGGCAGAATGCTTTTCTGAGTCAGGGGCTCTACATTATAAATGAAAAGGTTTCCCATCTGTGTAGCTCCTGGGATCTCAAAACATTTAAACAAAAATTAATTCACCATCGCTCAGAACACCCCGGGAAGTAATCAGACATTTATGTTTCGCAGAAGTTAAAACCACAGCATTAACACAAACCTGATGGCTTGCATCTTGTCACCAGGTCCGCTGCAGCACGAGGCAGGATTGAGGCCAGAAAAGCTGATTTCAATAGAAACTGATAAACCCTCCTTTTTTTTTTTCTTTAATGGAGCTGTGTCTTGTAATTAATTACCCGTGTGTCTAGAAAGGTGCCAACTCCAGCTGGAGGCACAGTTTCTGCTCCCTCTTGAGATTACTCTTTGCTGTCTTGCAAGTGACGAGCTCTTCCTGATCCCCCCTGGCTTTGGTTGTCCAGGAGGTCACCTTCCTTGCAGGACCTGAACAACATTTGGGACTGTGATTTGACTGAGAAGCAGTAGCAGGGCCACAGACATAAAGAGAAACCGAATGTATAGAAGAGCAGCAAGACCACATAAGCCTTGGGTTTATTTGAGAAATGAACCTCAAAATAAAATTTTTCCTCTCTATTTGTGCATTTCACAAATATTGTAATTGTTTTTTTTTTTTTCTGCTGGTGCAACCCGGTAGACTGCAAGTCTAGAGTGAGGTCTTTGCCAACGGACTCCTGTGCCTGGGACAGTCTGTAACTGGTTAGACTTCACTGCAGCCACAGGGGTTTAACATATTTCTCCCTTGCTGAACAGAGCTTTCAAAAGAAAAAAGCTTTAAACACTTTTTTTCCTTAATCAAATGGTACTAAAGAAACCAGGACAAAGTGTGCACAGTCCAAAATTGATTTTCCTTTAATGAATAAAAAAACCAAACAAGTTGAGAGTGCACCTTTAAAGAACCAGGTTGACATGATCTAAAATTGGAGAGATTTTGCAGTGTAGAATTGAATTCTGGCTTTAGCTTGCTTACCTACACACTGACCATTTGATCATCTCCTTCACATCTTACAGCAGTGAAGGAACTCCAGTGGGACAAACCCAATTATATTCACTAGGAATGCATCCAAACACTCATGATATTATTTAACCATCCATTTTTAGAGAACGGTGTCCCGCTGTCCAGGTGTGCTTTTGGCCAATCTGTTACAGACAGAAAAAAAGGATTTCTATAGGAGATGGGTTGACCTGAAGCTCCTCAGGAGAAGATATTTATGGGGTTAAAAGACTCCATCTCAGCTGATGAATATATTAGTTCCATTCCCCTCCCGACTATGCAAAGAGAAGCTACATCAGGTGCCCAAGATGGGAATCAATTACCTCTGGTTCCCGTACTGCTAAGTATTCAGATCCCGTTGGTGCATCTCCTACAGTTCGGCTCCAGTTCTCCTGCAGGTTAGCAAGGAAATCAGATGCAAATCACACAGGTGATTCCTCTGCAGGAGGACAGAGCTGTGGCTGCCAAGGAGGAGGCAGGCTGCCTTTTTGTTTTTCAGAGTCACATAGCACTTAGCCACACAGTTCCCATTGACTTTCAAATGGAAAATATGTAGATGCGAGTTAGAGTTATGGAAATGTAGCCTTTCACTGTATCATTAGTTTTTTGTTTCCACATGACAGAAACTCATGATTTATTTTGAATATTTAAACTGTGTCAGTGCAGGTTTTTTTCTTTGGGGTGGGGGGTGGGGTGTTAAGTGTTGTTTTAGTGATTGTGAAATAAGCAATCCCTACAGTATCAGCAGTGCAGAATTAAGAAACTAATATAGCTGAACAGCGTTGTAAAGGGACCAGTTTTACATATCATCTAATCTAATTGCAACATATGTAGTGTCCTTATAATTATAGGACAGGAATATGGAGGTGGTCACCTAGGTTGTGTTCCTTCCCACTGGACAGATCAATTAGTCTATATGCTACATCTGTAAAGTAGAAATAATGTCTTAATCACATGGAAGTTTTAAGCCTTTGTAAAAGCTTGAGTAGTGCTCTGATATTTTTGGATTCAGTACAACATACTATCTAGGCCATATACAGATATCAGCAAGCTTGGGACTATTATAGTTCCTTTGCTCACACCATCCCACTAAGCATCTTTTATTGGTATCTTGGCTGCCACTTACGTCTGTGGTTTAAGACTGGGCTACGTGGGACACAGTCAGCAGGATTTTCTGTCCTCTTGTTAACACTAAAGAAAACTAGAAATTAACTCCATTGAAAGCAAGGCTACAGCCAGTTTCAAACTGAGCTGTAGAGAGGGAGGCTGCTGCAATATCTTTCCTTTTTTTATCTCCTCAAAGTCATGCAATCCTGAACATTTAGATTTAGCAGAATCCCTCACCTGATGCTTTGATTTATCTCACTGGAGCTTGCAAAGCAGTTGAGCTACTTAACAATTCAGCTGAGATTACTGCTGAAAAGCACATGCTGGTGTGTCTTACCAAATCATGTCCTTAATATAAGCAGGGGCCACCAGATGATCTGGTCAACGAGCTAACAGGGATTGTTTCTCTTGACAAAGTTTGTCAGATGGAAATGGGTATTTGCATATATTCCCAGTAGTATTAGAATTTGATTAGGTATAAGGAAGATATAATGTTATCTACCTATAGATTATCTACCTCTCTGTATGTTATTGTACTTTTCAGCACACTTCATTGGAGCCTCTGCCCTTATGCAGAATCAGAAATTACTGGCCTCATCCTTCCCTCAATTAAGTAACACAAATCAACAGTTTCTCTGAAGCCAGTGAAATGTCTGTGATGTAAGACATGGGGAAAGACAAGAGGATCCTTGAATTTCATAGCTCTGTCTTTAATATGCTCAGTCCAGGTGGCTTCAACATACATGCCCTCTCTACTACAGACTGCCCCCCAACATGAGTCTGATGCAGAGTATTTACACAGAATGGGGCTAAACCGGATTTTTTTCATGAAGCAGAGCTTAATAATAAATGCAGCACATAACACCCTCTTCCCAATATGCATCTATTAAACAGAGACCAAAAGATGATCAGCTGACTCATGACTGGGACAGCTTGAAAACAGAGCAGTGTGCCCAGTGATTTACTACACATAGTGTCCAAATTTACAGAAGAACTTGGGTTGGGATTGGTTTTCTGGTAACAACTCATTAGTGCTAAAACTCTGAAAAAACAGGCTGGGTGAATGAGTTTGTAAGGAAAACACACTTTGATAACAATCTGAGCTATTATTTAATCTGCCTGGTCAAAAGGATTGGGACAGGCCATGAAAAGAGTGAGATTGCAGAAGAGGGATGGGATTACTACAATTTGCTTGGCATAAGGATCCCGCTTCTTCCCTAAAACCTTTGCAAAAGCAACGATTTTGTGATGACATTGAGCTGCCTTTTGGGAGGATCTTGTATTTCTTAGCTTCACAAGCTCCAAGATGCTTTTGCATGGCATCAGCATCTGCAATGACTGAATATCTTTCCCCAGTAAGATATAATGGAGGTGTAAAAGAATTTCTATTGCTGCTGCAAGAAACAAGCACCACATTCAGATCCTGGAAACTGAGCTCTTACTGTCCTTTAGCAATAGGGGAAGATTGAATATGAGTATGCTGGAGGCTTAAGAGGTGGAGAGGAAGGGGGACTGAAAAGAATGAATGTCCAAATCCTGTTCCCTCATGTGCCTAAGCCTAAAAGTCTTTTCAAAACTTTTTTTGAGAACATGTTTTCACCTTTTTTTTTTTTCCACTTTTATATTCATTTTTTATAAATTCTACCAAGCTCCTCTCCTAAGGATAGGACAGGGAAGTTCCTTATAGGCTTTTTTTTTTTTTTTTTTTTTTAAAAGAACCATATATTACAGACATGTTGGCAGCAATTTTGGTCGCTGAGAACCAAAGGTGCTGAAATAGCAGGAGAGAAGGGGAAGAACCAGGTTTTGGGCTATGAAACACTAGAAACTAAATGAAAGGTTTTGCAGGAACATAATCTGACTCTTTCTTTGTGTATGTTTTTGTCATCCCAAACTGGAGAGGAAGATGAAACCAGTGTTTATAATCTGGCCTTGCAGGTGCAGTCTCAAAGTTTCCTCCCTGTGATCACCAACTGCTTTTCATCCTTTCTTTCAGTCTTTATCCTCCCTTTCCCTGGTGATGACAAATGGGGGCACAAAGAAATAGGGAAGAACACAGTGAAGTGCTTCTTTCCAGCAGCCACTCGAACTTCGAGTAGAATACTGAGAAAAACTGTACGAAAGAAGGGAGGCTCCCCGCCCCCCCCCGCCGCCTTGCTCCTTGTTAAGCTTCACAGCTCAACAAGTGTCCTACTTTGAAAAAGAAAAAGGAATAAAAATATCCACTCACTTCTCCAACTCCCTAATTAACCTCTTTTTCTTTCCCTGTCTATATTTCCCTTCAGTGTTCTCTCTTTCCAAATTCTTTTGTGAGACAAAATGGTGGAAGATGAGACAAAATGGCAGAGGGATAAACTACCAGTAATTGTGAATCTTTTCAAGGCAAGCGTGCTCAGAGCATATGCAAAGGTGCTGTCTCTCTACTTGGATCATTCCCTTGGCAACAGGACAGGATAGGCAAAAATCAAACCAATATTCAGAGATTTTCAGCTGCAGATCTCAAGTTTTGGCAAGCTTTATCATTGTTTTCCAGATAGGAAAGCAAAGGGACAGGGAATCTGAGAACATATGGTGATAGAATAATAAACTGGTAAACAGAATTCTTCCAGACTGTGTCCTTCATTGAACCAAAAAGGCAATTAAGAATAATGTATTCAGTATGATAATAGATATAGGACATGATTTTAGAGAGGCAGAAGATAGCCACTGAAAGTGTCTTCAGCCTCCTTCTGTCAGAGTTGAATGGGTACAATAGTAAAGTTCACTTTAACATAAATCAAAACTCAGCATTCAGTTTTGCCATTTTGCTGCCCAGTGTGTTCCCGCTGACTCCCGTTGAGCTAAGCTTCTGGAGATCAAACAAATCATGGAAAAGACAGGTCAAAACTCAGCTTTACCACCAAAATACATCTCATATCTACAGATGTTTCTTTCACTAAGATGCTACAATTCTAAAAGTGTATCTATAAAGATGATAACAAATACAAGAATCTTCATGTTTGCTGAGATGTTCTTCTGACCCTGAGGTCAATATCACAGTCATGTTAATCTAAATTTAGGAAATACATTATGCATTTAATTTAGCTAAGAACAAAATAATGAGCACTATCCCAGCAAGTATTTGGTTTCCTCCTCATCTGTATACCATGAGGGGACACATGGAAGAAGATCTGTTGCTGAACAAGTTACTTTCTTTTATTACACTGGTTGCCAGCACCCCTGAAGTTCAGAAAAATTAAAAAATGAAAAAAGTAATTAAAGCATGCTAGGCCTAATTACTTTCCTGCCTGCTTTAGCAGTGTTTTTTGGGGAGAGAAATCATAGTACTTCAAACCCCCATGTCTGCTTAGGAACTGCAATCCCCAAGCCTTCTGCTGAGTAGAAAGCTGGAATTCTCTCTTCTCAACTGGACAGCCTCCTGCTTTCATCATGAAACTTGACATTTTCCATAGCCAGCTCCACATGGAACTCCTGCCACAAGATACCATTGAGAGCCAGGGATTTGAAGAGGAAAATACAAATGAGTATTTATATTTTCAACATATTGAGAATGTTGTGAATGGGATGGTGGTTGCTGAAGGATGCTGAGAATATTTAAACTTAAAGGGTAAATACTCAGAGATAAACAAGATTGTATGAAGGCAGAGGGCAGTTCATGCTTTAAGAGTTCTTGTAACTGCACTGAAGTTGGCTATTTTAGAGGTACAAAAGTTGACACAGAAAGGTCCTGGAAATAAAACAAAAGAACAAGTCTGACAAGTAGTGGAAGAAAATGGAAAATCCAAAAGGAAAGAAAAACAGTGACAAGAGAAATCAGAGAACATGAACGTAAAATGCAAATATAGTAAATAACTGCAAACTTGTGGAGTCAGAGAAACGCCTACTAGGTTGTTTGGTTTTTTTTCCTAAAAAAAAAAAAGACTAGAAGACAGGAAAAAAAGGTGATTGGAATAAAGGAAACCCAATATTTCAGTAGAAATACTTTTTCCCCCATTACCCAGTGCTCATCTGGCCACATCTGGAATACTGCATCCAACTGGGTCCCCAACAAAAGAAGGTTGTTGACAAACTTCAGGGAGCCCAGCATAGGCCACCAAGGTGGTCAGGAGGTTGAAGCACATGATGTACAAGCAATAAGAGCACTGGGTTTGTTCAGCCCAAATAGTCAGCAGGGACTTCATAGCAGCCTGACAGCACCTCTGAGCAAGTTATTAAGAAGATAGAGTCAAGCTGAGGTGCATGGCAGGGAAGGATTCAACTGGATAAAATGAAGAAAAAGTCAGTATGAGATATTCAAGCTGGATAAATTGTGGGACCTCCATCTTTTGAGGTTTTGAAGGCCCAGCTGGAAAAGGCCCTGAGCAATCTGGTCTGAATTCAAGGCTGACACATCTGTGAGCAGGAGGTTGGGCTGGAGACCTCCTGAGGTCCCTTCCAACCTGCATGACTCTTTGATTCTACTATAGATTCAACAGAGACATTTTTCGTGATCTGGGACATGGAAGGGCTAAAAGGCAGAGAGAAAAGCTGTAGTTACTGAAATTCAGGACAATCTGTGCACAGGCCAAAATATTTCATCAGTTAAGACGGAATTTTGGAAAAGAAACAGACAGTTTGAGGATTATGAAGGTTGTCCAACAAGGCAGAATTATAATCTGTGAATCAGTTATTTCTAGAGTAAAGAATTAAGTGTTAGGTGAAAAGTGGACAAGGTTATACCTATGTTTTCCCTTTGCTTCCACCTTTTGAATAACCATGGAGAGAGATTCTCCAGTTGTAATTCAGCCCTTTTTTGTGGCCCTCTTTCTACCCTACACAAGTAATTTGGCTTTATAATTGTTTTTTAAACAAATTAGCATACTTTGCACATAGATTTTGATGGGAATAGTTTATGCAGAGTAATCTGGTTTTGTGTTGAGTCATGAATGCATACACTACATAATGGATCTGTGTGTATTCCAGCCTGCCATTAGACTTCGTTCTGTGTGAAATGGGTAATCAAAGAAGCTGCAAGATAGACAAGAATTTGAAGCTGAAATGTTTGAACAGGTTATAACCAAAATTTGGACAATACTTGCTTAGCACAGGCCAGAGTTGCTAGAATTGTTGCCACAGTGTTGTAAACCTTTGCTTGATAATAGCAAATAATTACTGTCCGCTTTGCACTGGGGCCACATTCTGATTCCTTCAGCGATGTCTGCACTGGAGTTCTCATCAAGTCTCGCTGCTCCATGGGAAACATTATTACATCAAGGTTATGGATGAGTAAAATCTTGGCATTCCTGAGAGCAAAGGGAGCTTTGGTCTGACTCTCCACTGAGGCTAGGATTTTAACAAGTGGTAGTAGGCTTGACATTTAAGGAGAAACTATGGCTCACACATATCACCAAATGGTAGCAGCTCTGCAAAATAAAATTGCTATGATACTTTTTTTTGCATCACTTACTGTGTACGTTCAGCTGGTTAAAGATGTCCTGGAGTTTCATTCCTTGGAAACTCAATCATTAAATTCAATTTCAAGGCTGTTTTGCAAGACTTTTCATTAGAGTTGCTTTGATACACAGCTAAGAATTGCAATCAGGAACAAAAGATGGTACTTCCCACACTTTGCTGCCACCTCCTCAAACCACACCATGCATCCTGCTTCATCTTAGCCCTTCTTTCATTTGCCATTGATTTGTTACAATGAACGTATTAGAAAGATTGTGCTCACACAGAGAGATTGTGAACCTTTAAGGGGACCCATTGACTGCTTTCAATAAAACATCCATAATTTCAGATTCCTCAGTTCTATGTAGTTGATTTGATCTTCCCAAGATCCACAATGTCCTGAGAATGATTTTGAGGCATATTATTTGATGAAGAATAACACTGTCATAGCTCCCAACTAAATATGCAATGACAAATTGTAATACTAATGATAAAGAACTTACCATCTTCCCCATTAGTTATAAATTTTGTGTACTCTCACAGGAGCTCAAATATTCTTCAAGAATATAAGGGCACCTCACACACACACAAAAAATCCCACACATCCACAGACAAGATCCCAATAATGCATTAATTATGAGCAAATGGGACCACAGGCAACCATGAAGGGGCATCCACATCCTTACCACCAGCCTGGAAAACTTTATCTATCTAATTTTCTTTACAGGCTGCTGAGGTGAAGAGTCTCGTCCAAGTGGTGCGATTTTCCCACAAAATTTAAGAACATACTCAAGAACAAGTGAACAGAGATTGAAGACATCAGGCAATATTTGTACAACTGAGCAGCTCTCATATTACTAGGACAGGAAATGCCTTAAGAATACATTTTTGATGTCTTTCAATTCAAGATCTCTCCTCCAGATAAGACCTAGAGGCCATCTCCTGCATTTTTGGAGATTCTGCTATGTCAGTCATTTCTAGGGATGCACGTAACCTGGAGAGGAACACAGACCCTCCAATGAAATGAAGGAACAGTTTTCCTGGGATTGCCTCTGTGTACACTTTATAGTGGCTTGTTATTATAAAGTTTTAGTTACCCTACACACTCCAAATTTTCCCCAAATGTGGATTGTGCTGACAGTTTGCCAGAAGCCAGACACTGACAGGAAAAAATAAAGGGGAAGGGTATTCTGTGCTTCTAAAACATACAGGGGTGATTTGCTAGAGACACTGCATTTCAGTACCCCATCTGACAGCCACCTTCATCTTTAACTTGTGAAGTTGAATAAAGTGAGATGTTGCCTCCTGGGGTACACAGTCTACATGATTTGATCAAACACCACTGAAAGCTCCAGGGCCTAGAATTTCTTGTGATGGGTTGGACAGTGCACACATCCGTAACTGCCGTTCTGATCCACACCTTACACCAGGAAACCTTTGCTGTTACAGAATCAAAACCAGACACAGTTATAACTTCTGAGAAGACCAAAAGAAAAATCTCACAAGAAAGGTGATGTGGGGAATTAAAATAAACTCAGCTGCTTCATTCTTCACAACATATTCTAAGGGATCAAGAGGAATTATATGAGAAAAATGCACAGAAGACATACTGTGGATTGCCGTTCATTAGCAAATTAGTACCTTTTATATCATGTTTCAATCTCCTCTCAGGCTTTGCCTTGTAATACATGTGATTAGAAGTGAATTAATAATAGCAATAATGTGCCAAAGGGTCCATTTCTTAGTGACTACTTTAAAACAAAAAGAAAGAGGTGCTTTTACAGTATTTTTAAAGAATCTCATTAAGTAGAGGGAGGTATATTA
Source organism: Rhynochetos jubatus (assembly GCA_027574665.1). Classification (NCBI taxonomy): domain Eukaryota; kingdom Metazoa; phylum Chordata; class Aves; order Eurypygiformes; family Rhynochetidae; genus Rhynochetos; species Rhynochetos jubatus. Next base: position 130,222,462 of record CM050649.1, on the reverse strand, counting down.
GAGACACAAAAGTCCATGCCCATGAAAACACAGTGCAAGCACATGGTTTCCAGGTCTTTGCCTCTAATTGCATCTGAAAGTCATTGTTCCCAAAACAAAAGAAGCCAAGGGGCGAGTGTTTTATGTTTCATTGTGTCTTTATCAACTTCCATCACTCAATACGTAAGAGGCACTAAAGTCAGTAGTGCCAAAGATGTACTAGGTTTTTTACCCATCTAACAGGTAAGGTATTCTTTTTCCTAACTAATTTTAGCCATTAATGAATTTATTCATGTGGTATTTTTTCTCTGGTGACCTCAAATTCTTTTAGCAAAGCGTTTGTTTTGCATCACTGTGCAGCAGAGAAGATGCTCCACGGAAGGCACAGAGTCAGACGAGCAGATTGCTCAAAATCTGAAGTCAATAGTTAAGCCAGGAACATTTATTTTAGTTTCTAAGGAGTGGAGGGCATAACTGTGTCTATTTTATCTCTATCCTCTGTTGTGCAGAAATACAAGGTAAGTGCCTGATACAATATTTGAAAAAGAAAACCAAAACCAACCAACCAACAAAACAAAAAAAATACACCCCAAAACCTATCCTCATCCCTAAAAAAAGGACGTTCTGGGTAGGGTTGGGTTTTTTGTTTGTTTGTTTTACCAAAATTTGACAAACAAATAGCCATCTAGAAGGTAAGCTCCCAGACTGAGAGAAAGCAATACCTATTGCCTTAATGCTGATGTTTGAAAAGTGTCAGGGACTATGGGGAATAGTGCTTCTTCCTATAAAGGAGAAAACAGGAAGTAGCAGACAGAACAAAATTATATATGAACAAATTTAAGCATAGTATGTGTCATTTGTTTTCCCTATAGCTTCATTTGAGGGAATATATTAACTTTCCTCTTCTTTCCAAGTTCTTTCCTCAACCTTCATTTTTTAACATGCAAAAGGAGAAAAAGAAGACAAATAAGTTTACAGTGTCCTCCCCACACAAGTATCGGTACAGAGATCAGAAAGGAAGGCAAGACAAAGAGCTACAGCTATATACTTAAACATAAGGGTTTGAGAGAAAGGTTAGTACATCTTCAGGCTTAGCTGAGCTCTGGGTTGAAGGGAAGTATTAGGATTTATGATAAACATCAAGTGCACACAAAACTATCACAGTTAAATCCCATACAGCCAATACATTTTCCTTTCAAGTAGGCTAATGACACTGGCCAGTATTTCCTCCCTGGCCCAGTCCCTCCCCTTTGGCTTTTCAGCATCATTCCCCATGGAAAATTTGTGAAGACACCTAATAAAGAACAACAAAAAGCAACTTCAGATGTTCTGTGGGCAGAATCAGTAAGCATTACCTTCCTTCCTTTGTTCCTGTGGTGAATTGACCCAGACTGAAGACCAAATGTACCTCAAAGCCACACCATCACCAGCCTTTTCAGCCAGGCAGGGCAGAGAAAATATAAGGAAAGGCTCATGGGTAGAGATAAGGACAGGGAGGGGTCACTCAGCAATTAGCATCATGGGCAAAACAGACTCAGCTTGGGGAAATTAGTTTAATTTGTTACTGATCAGAGTAGGGCAGGGGGGTCAGAACTAGATGGTCTTTAAGGTCACTTCCAACCCAAACCATTCTATGATTCTAATGAGAAATAAGGATGTGGGGGGTACTGGTGGATGAGAAGCCGGTAGTGTGCACTTGCAGTCCAGAAAGCCAACAGTATCCTGGGCTATATCCAGATCAGTGTGGCCAGCAGATCAAAGGAGGGGATTCTCCCACTCTATTCTGCTCTGGTGAGACCCACCCTGCAGTTCTGTGTCCAGCTTTGGGGCCCCCAACAGCAGAAGGACATGGAGCTGTTGGAGCAAGTCCAGAGGAGGCCACGGAGATGCTCTGAGGGCTGGACCCCCTCTGCTATGGGGACAGGCTGGTAGGGTTGTGGATCTTCAGCCTGGAGAAGAGAAGGTTCTGGGGAGACCTTATTGCAGCCTTCCAGTACATGCGGGGGGGCTGCAAGGATGCTGGAAGGGGACTTTTTACAAGGGTCTGTAGTGACAGGACAAGGGGTGATGGGTTTAAACTGAAAGAAGGAGATTTAGATTGGACATCAGGAAGAAATTCTTCCTGGAGAGGGCGGTGAGGCACTGGAACAGGTTGCCCAGAGAAACTGTGGATGCCCCATCCCTGGAAGTGTTCAAGGCCAGGCTGGATGAGGCTTGGAGCAACCTGGTCTGCTCGAAGGTGTCCCTGCAGGAGCAGTCTGCTCCTGAAGGTTGCCCTATTTACTTTCTGGTTAGACCCTACCCCAGCCATTCTAAGATATTGATGTGGAGCATAAATATATGCTGCTGCTAATATTACCCCTTGGATTTCTAGGAAAGCTCAATGAGAGAAAAAAAAAAAAAAAAAAGGTGCCTGGACAGGTAAATTGGACCTTTGTAACATCTAATTAAAGCTACGTTTGCATGCTGATTTCAAGGCTGACTACCTTTGCCCATTTGCTCAATATGGGCCATATGTAAGCAACAGCAGGTTATTAATCACAATGAAAGAGCACGTTCTGCCCCTGCTTAGACTGGCTGTACCTGTTATTCTTCCTAAATGTTTTCTATTCAGAAAGTTGAGGTATTACTATCAGAAACTAGTTAAACAGAAACAATAACTTTCAATTGTGTTTGCAGTGGGGAGGAAACATACTTTTGCTCCATCTTGGAAAATAAAGAACCATAAAGGATTACGGATGGTTTTGTGCTGGCTTTTCTCCTTGCTTACCAATACCCTCACTGTCTTTTAGGTAAGCATATCTTCTGTCTATGACCCTTAGGAAACAATGAAGGTGCTTTTGATTTGGTCCTTCTCGCCTTTCAGGCTTTTAATTGCTTGAACTAACATCTTCCTCCCCAGTCTTTGTGTTTTAAAGAGCTGCCGTCTCATGGAAAAACTTTGAGAAACATTCTGATTTTTAAAAAAACCTCCTCTCCCCATTGCTCTGAACATTTGTGGACCAAAAAAACCGTAAAATCTGTTCTTCTTTTGTTTTTATTTTTCTTTTCCAGGCTTCATTGCTTATTCTTTAATGACGCATAGAGTGAACATGACTGTCAATTCCAGACTACAGGATGTCAGACTACAGAGAACAGTTTAAGGCAGAATTCTTCTACACGATAGTTTTTTCATTTCCTGAAGACTCCTAAGTGCAAATCTATTGAATTTACCATTTTGAACACTATTCTTCATCTGTGCAAATAAAAAAAGAAATTACACACAGAACTATCCATACTAAATGTGCAAATGCAAACCAGATGATTGCTACCATAAGCATAACATATATATATAACTCAAATAAAACAGCTCCTTGAAAAAACACTAAAAATAAAGCAAAAAGAAGGCATTTCAATTTGAAAGGGAGCAGAGGCAAGAATACACATAAGGAAACAAAGATATTGCACTGAAACCTGCTCTCATACTGCTCTGAATCCAAAAGGCTTTACGATGCTTTATGGAATCACCACCCCGACAACCTCAAACCCCCCCCCCCCATATAGCAGTGAAAGAGAAAAAAATCTCATCACTTGTTCATTCGCCTTCCTAAGCCTCTTCCCCCAAGCTGTGAAAAAGAGACAATATGCATAAAACCTACAGTTCTGCTTTCTGTGGTGCTGGGTCCATAAACAATTGTGTATTTAAGCACTTTAACAAAACAGCAGCGATGGGTGGGCATGGCTGCTGGCTCTGCAGGCTTTCACCTGCTGGGAATGGAGGAGGAGGAGGCTTGTCACAGTACCATCACACCACTGACACCCCAATTGGCATCATTCCCACTGAAGGTGTCCTTTGCCTTCTGGAGAAAGAGAGGTTTTGTCTCCTTCTAATTAGAAGATCATCTCCAAGATGAGCCCCAGAGTTTCTTCATTCTAGTTTAGTTCTCCAGACCAGAGCAGCACATGAAAGATTGTCAAAGGGACAAGGAACAGACCAAGTGGAAGCAAAACTTCAATTTCTGCCAAAACACTCTGTGGCTTGTTTTTTTTCTTTCTCCTAATAAAAAAGAAGCAGGAAAAAAAAAAATCTTATTTTCCTGGCATTACAGACACATGTGGCAGCTTGTACTTACCCATTCATTTGTCTTTGCCTGTGTACCTCAGCAGCTCTGCCTAGTGCACGTCAGGTCTGACTAGTCTTCCTTGTATTTATGTACAAACTCTATTTTAAAAAGGCAATGAGATTCCCCAGGCAGCTCATTTCAGAGAATTGCTGCATTTTTTTAAGCAGGTAGTCACTTGGCCTTCGAGGTCTAACACTGTGAGACACCACGCAAAGGCTCTCAGTAAAAGGAGGAGATGGTGCCACGTCCTAGCACCTGCACACTGAAGAATGAAAACCTTGAGGCTCCTCTGCCCACCAGCTTTCTTAGAAGCACAAGCTTCAATCCCTCCCCACTCATTTTGGGTCCCTACCATTCTTCTAAGCTGTCTTTCTATCACCTTCTCTGTGTGCTGAGCATGTTTTTCACTGTCCCCAGGAACCTGCCTCTTCTCCTCCTCCCCTTCCACTTGCGTTACCTCTTCTCCCCCAGCTTCTCTGATAATTAAGGAAATAATCTTCCCATCCTGGAGATCTCTTAACTTGTTCCCTGCTTATGGAAGTGTCTCTCCTACCCTCTTTTCTTCAGTCCCGTTGCCTAATTTTTCTAAATCTGGTCTCTTGCTTTTCTCCAGTAATCCTGTATTACTTACTCACTCTTCTTCCCATCTATATCCCCCTTTCAAAACCTTTTCAGAATTTATTCCGGGATGTAATAGGTAATTGTTTATTGCCTAGCCTGCAGATGAAGTGGAAGTGGCCTGAATGAGCAGACACTGGGGAAGTCCTGATGGCAAACGATGAGACAACTACATGACTCATTTAGGAAAAACACAAAAGATGCTTTCTAATAGGACTAGATCATCAGCGGATATAAAAATTTCTTTCAGAAGATAGTCTAGTCAAGGATCTGCCACTCCAGGATCTGTCACTCCAGGATTCACAGATTCACAAAGTAGTAATAGTTGGAAGGGACCTCTAGAGATCATCTAGTCCAACCCCCCTGCCAGAGCAGGATCACCTAGAGCAGATCACACAGGAACAAGTCCAGGTGGCTTTGGAAAGTCTCCAGAGAAGGAGACTCCCCCACCTCTCTGGGTAGCCTGTTCCAGTGCTCTGTCACCCTCACAGGGAAGATCTGCCACTCCAGGATCTGTCCCTGAGATAGAAATGCTGAATATAACTGAAAAAGTCAACATCATACCACATATTTTCAAAATGCCCTGGTTTGCATTTTGCACTTTTAATTTAGATGTAGAGAGGACTAAATTCCATATACATTAGTGCCAGAGAATTAAATACTCAGTTTCGAGTTTTATCCTTTCTTTTTCTGTTTTTTTCTTTTTATCTTTTTTTCCTCCAAAGATTACATGTGGCACTTAAACCATCTTGCAAAATAACCAGACTTTTTGGTATTATTATTATTTATATTTAACTCTTATCTGAAATTGGGAAGCAAACAGGAGCTGGTCTGCTGGCTCAGCAAGCTGAAGGACTGCTGTATAGATTGTTCTGCACTCGAGGGATTTGAGTTTGATCTCCTTCCCACACAACCTATTTGAGTAAAAAAAAAATCACAACCACTATAATGAGTAGTATCTTTATCTCCGTGTGTCAGCTCAGAGGATGCTCTTCTGGGAGAAAATTAATTGTGACCTTTCACTGTTGATGTGACACAAACTCCCATATATTGCACAAGCTTCTGGATCAATGGCTGTTTCTTGCAGCTCTCTGATGTGCAATGCTCCTTAGGAAGGATACGAGCCACGGCACTTCTCTTTGCTGTTCCAACAGGGTATTTGAGAGATGTCGGAAGTGAACTGAATATGACAAACATTTTGGGATATATTCTGCTCGGCACAAGCTGTGTGAAACAGTGCTAGCTTCAGTGTCACCTCTGAATGTAAGCCGTCATGATAGCAGAATTCATTCCCATTTTCTAAAGTAATAAAGTGGTTTGGCAACTTTACAGTTCTGAGGGACTGAGCTGCTCTACTCCTTGAACTACTGTATAAGTTCACAAATGTCCCAACAACCACACTATTCAAGGTAACAACAGTATTCATTTCTGGCCAAATTTTAACTGGACATTAATCAGAAAACTCTTCAAAAGTCAATGAATGTTTGTAGAAACATGTGAGAGATCATGGTCCAAGCAATTCGAGATTCAGGTTTTAGTAGAGCTCCCACCCCTGTCTCCCTTCCCTTCTCCTCTCATCTCTGGGTTTGACCGGGATAGAGTTAATTTTCTTCATAGTAGCCAGTATGGGGCTGTTTTGGATTTATGACCAAAGCAATGTTGATAACACAGGGATGATTTTGTTACTGCTGAGCAGTGCTTAGAGAGTCAGGGCCTTTTCAGCTTCTCACACCACCCCACCAGTGAGTAAGCTGGGGGTGTACAAGTATTTGGAGGGGGACACAGCCGGGGCAGCTGACCCTAACTGACCAAAGGGATATTCCATACCATATGATATTACGGTCAGCATATAAAGCTGGGGGAAGAAGAAGGAAGGGGGGGGATGTTCAGGTTGATGACATTTGTCTTCCAAAGTAACGGTTACACATGATGGACCCCTGCTTTCCTGGGGATGGCTGAGCACCTGTCTGCTGATGGGAAGTGGTGAGTGAATTCCTTGGTTTGTTTTGCTTGTGCGTGTGGCTTTTGCTTTACCTATTAAACTGTCATATCTCCACCCATGAATTTTCACACTTTTACCCTTCCAAATCTCTCCCCCATTCCATGGGGTGGGGGGAATGAGTGAGAAGCTGAGTGGGGGTTAGCTGTCTCCTGGGGTTAAACCACAACAGTCTCATACATAAAATTATTTTTCTTGTGTAAGAAGGTCCTACAGATCTACCAGACACTACTAAGCCTCTCTTTGTCACCTGAACTATTATGGTCATTACAGTACAAACCTTGAGCTAATCTAAGGACTCCCTTTCACCAGACATCAATACTGGCTCCACCAAATGGTCTTCTGCCTTCATGAGGCAGAGTCATTGTGCAAAGAAATGGTGCAACATTTCTGTTTCTAACAAATCTGCCATAAATGGGACAGAGACTGTAGAGAACAATAATGATCAGTGAGTTGATAACATGTGCTCAATGAAAACCTCTTTCCTATCGTCTTTGAGAAATGAAAAGGGTGCCTATGAATCTGAAGCCTGTTTCTCATTTGCTATAGTGGACTCATATGTAACTGCATGAGCAACTATATTGTATTGTTTAACATGGATAGGTGTATATGGATCAAAACTAAATTTCCAGGGTATAGGAATTCACCACTCGATAATACCACTGATAGTGAGCATATAATTCCAGCGGTGTCAGTGGAGTCACACTAGGCTATAACTGGACTAATGGGAATGAAAACCTATCCCATGGGTAAAGATAAAAAGATATATAGTATTAAATAAAAATAGACAGTCAGAATAACTACCTCAGCCTTGGGTAATATGTTGGGTAATAGCCTTTACTATTAGTTTTACTCATGGGAAATTTTACACAGGGAGGAGAGACTGAATTTCATGTGGAAGAATCAATTCTTGGGACAAAAGAAAATGACAAAGATAAAAGCAATGACAAATATGGCTGAAGGTATCAGAGAGAAACAATTGCTTTTCAGATTAACCATTCCCTTTTTAAATTGCCAGTGGCACTCTGTTATAAAAAATAGGGTGTTTCTAAAATCAATATATTAGGCATTTTGGGTCCCAATTTGTGAGAGAGTTCCTTAGAAAGGGCGGAAACTTTTGTATCATTCTTCATTAATTCTCTACTTCCATAAGTGCTTTGGGAATTATCTGTTAGAGCAGGAATGCAGTGAAGAAAATATAAAGAATGTGTGTAAGTACATAAAGTTGGCTCTGTGTCAGCAAAACCTGGAGTGTGATAAGGAAAGCTTTGTGCAAGGAGTAGGTATTTTACGATGCCACAATTATTGGTTCAATAATCAATTGTCAGGGGTTTCAAGCTGCAGTGAAAGCTATCGCTTGCCAAACCAAACACTAAAAAAAGAAAAAGGAATAAGGCCTTGAACACTGCTGCACTTACGTTACCATTACCTGTAGCCATGCTCATGAACCCATGGTCTGATGGTCTGCTAAATTTTGCAGAGCCCAACAGTTTTAGGGAAGTGAAATAATGAGATCTCATAATGCTGAGTTTGCCACTGCCACCTCAGTTCCCTGAAAAGCCCATCCATTCCCATGCATTTCCATAAAGCCAAAGCTATCGTCCCATGCTCTCCTCACTTCTGACAGAAGACAAAAGTGTTGCTGCCCTAATTAGGAAGACTGAAATGAGAACAGCTGGAAATATAAACTGGGCAGGAATATTTATTTCTCTCTGTTCCAGCCTATTAGGGTTTGCTTTTATTCCTGTCTGACCATAAAATATGAAAATCATCAAGGGACAAATGGATGCAAATTCATTGTCACATTCCCCAAACTATCTTTCCATTTGGCTTGCACTTCATAAAGCTATTAAACCTTATGTACAAAACCAGGGCTGACTCCATATAGTCCAGAGCCTTCTGAAGTGACTTTGACCATGTATCCTCTCTCAGAATTTAGTTGTCACCCATGTTTGTCATGGCTGCAAAAGGCAAGACCAGTGAAGAACAAGGCTATCCTCCATACAGAGTCCACACTAACCAGATTTGCATCTGCTTTAAACAATTAGAGTTAGTAAAACCCTTTGGTTGATCAAATTATTTCAGTTTAAAGTTGTCTTATTTTGGTTGCAGTCTGAAGGAATGAGTAAATGAACAAATACAATCAAGGCACCAGCTTTAAGAAGACAACACTCATCTCTGCCTTCAGACCTGTCCGCGTTTGCTCACAGCCATTCCCAAGTGCTTATGTCCCAGTGATCCTTGTTTCAAATTTGATGTAATAACAAAGAGTTATACTAAGAGATAGAGAGGTGATATGAACTGGTGCTAGGAACAGATCAGAGGCTCTGCTTCCACTTCAGTAACATTAAAGTAAGGAAAGAACAGTTTTCCTTGTTCCTTACTTATTCCTTTACTTGGTAATAAGATCCAATGGATTTGTTGTCTTGTTCTTCCTAAAACAAAACACATCTCAATATGGCATGAAGTCCATGTTTCAGGCTGGGACAAGTCACAAAACTAAGAGGGAAGTTGAGGCTGCAAAAACAAAATCTGGTGCATAATGTGACCCAGCTGTTTGCACTGAGATTTCTCCAGATTAGCAACAGATAACAAATTTCAGATTAAATTGAGGCTATGTGTTCATATCTCTTCTTTCTCCAATCCAAACCTCTCAGACTAGAAAAGAAACATTTTTTTTAATTTCCAGTTGAGCATTTTTAGAACATTTGTTTCACTTTTGTATCTATTAATAAACGTCGGTTCGATATAGTTCCAGTAGCAGCCATTTGAACCTCTGCTGCTTTGCATTCTCTATCTCTTCTCACATGTGGGGTATAGAAGGATGTAAACTGCTATCCAATTATAAGTGATTTGCATTCATTTCTTAGTGATGCAGATTAGTACAAAAGGTGAAGGATGGCAAACAAACCAGATGATTATAAGCAAGCCTGCTTTCTTACATGTTGAGTTTCATTATGTTCAGACTTAGGATGTGTAAGTACCTCTGATCAAGCTCTTGATAAGCAAAAAAAAAAAAACATAAAAACTGTGAATGGTTTTGGAAATCAAAGCTCTGCTCAGGAAATGCAGTTACCACTATTTCTAAAACACGCACAGGGCAAAGAAGACCACTGCTATCCACCTGGGAGATCATAAGGATGAGGTACCCAATATCAAAATATATGTATGTTAAGTATTCAGAAGTTATACAGGTAAGTGGTAACACTAGCCAGATGCTTCATGTAACACAGGGTGGTGTAGCTGAGATAATTCCATCTTGAACAAAAGCATATACCAAAAACACAACAAAGCAAAACATATTCCATGTCTAGAGAACCATTATACTCCTCCTCAAGTTGTTCTCTTCATAGTAAATAATACATAGCTTACTTCAGGTCTGTTTGCCTAGCTTCAGCTTCCTGACATTTCCTACTGATGCATTTTAGTCACACACATGCAGAAGAGCTCTCTGCCAGTGAATTTCTGTTGTCTCTGTAAGTAGTCAAAATGATCGCATCTGTCCTTAACTTGCACTTTGAGGAGCTAAACAGTTGGAGTTTTTCCTGTTGTTCACTGCATGTTCTCTGAGCAAGCATTTAATCATTCTCATATCCGTTTTATAATTATTATCTAGTTTATCAACATCCTTTCTCTACCACAGTACCAAACTACAGAAGTATTTCAACAGCAGTTGATCCATGCCAAATACTGAGGGGATTACACTATGCCTACATGAGACCCCGCTGTTGATGTGCACGAGTAAAGGTTCACGTTAGCCATTTGGCCACAGTGTTAAACTGAAAGCTTCTTTTTTACCTAATTAAACATCATGCCAGAAGTGTTTTGCAGCCTCTGAGTGCCTGGATAGAATATCCCCAGTGAGAAATATGCCTTGCTTTTTCTTTTCTTTGATACATGAGTTTATGTTTCACTACGTTAGAGATTGTTTGATTATATGTAGCTTACCAAGATACTTAGTTCTCTGCCAGTATCTCCGACTCTTTCATTAATAACTCCCCCAAGTTTTAGGTCACCTGCAAACTATTGGCAATGGCCATATTTTTTATCACAGATCATCGGTAAACATGGGCAGCAACGTAAGCCTAGGAAACAGTGTCTCATAATCCTGTAAAAAATTAGTTGGAAGGACACATAAGAAATAAATAATATTAGTAATAACTTATGGAGAGGGACTTATACACTTTACCAAAACAATTCCCTTTATGAATAAAATTTTGGTCAGAAATAGCCCTTCTTATACAGATAGGGATTAGTTAATCCATGTTGCTATATCCAATATACTTTATGAAGGATAAAAAACATTTTGAATTAATGTGGTGGGGTTATTAAGAGTCAGCTGACACCTACAGATAACTAAAGACAAGTGACAGGAATACTGAAACCATTATACACTTACTCATCTCACAGAGGGGTCTTTAACCCCTAGTTTTCTTCTTATGTAGTTTGATTACTAAAGCAGTTTTCCTGTCATCGTAAATCCTTGGCAATACTAGTTACTGTGGCGACTCTAAAAACTACACCCTTTACTGTAAAACATTTTTTTTTTAGTTGAAATATATTCAATGTCCTCCTGCAAAATATTTGGCAGTGCCTCTGTCTTTAGCTCTGACTTTCAGTCACTGTTTCTCAAGTGGGAAATAATATGCCTTGGAGTTATTAATAATCATAGGGAACTTTTTCAAAGAGTAGTTGGGGTGTGAAGAATATAAACCAAGGACATCTATGTCATTCTGATACCTTGCTACCTAGATATTAGCTATCTTACCAGTCACAAAGCATTTCTAATTAGGACCATCAAGATACAGAGCCAATAAGAAGAAATGACAGGGAGCTACCGGTATTCCTGTTCTGCCCCCAAAAGACTTTGAAAATGTAAAATTTGATATAGGTTTCCTTACAAACTGTAACTCTGCCTTATTTTGCAAACAAGAAAAAACTACAACATGTGGTCCCACCTGCCTGACCTACATTAATGTTGAGAATATCAACTGACCTGAATTGCTGGTAAGAACCTAATTAGTATGGCTACAGGGTGAGCAGTCCCTCCAACATAATAATTTATTAGCTAGAAATCCCTGGGCCTTGGCCAACGCAAGCTTCCTGCCAAGGAGATCTCAAGAAGAAAGGAACCTAACCCGCAGTATTTTTTGACTCTTAGCACGATGAGTTCTGACAAGGAACCTTCCCTGACCACATTCACCCTAAGTTAAATATGAGGAAGAGAAAGGGGATTTGATACCCATTGGGCTGCAGCAGTTACTTTAATTTCTATTAGTAAGCAGGTCCCTGGTGACCACAAGGTAATAGTCCCCATCAATAGCTCCTGCACTGTCCTTTATCAAAGAGAAAAGCAGCATCTGCTTTGTATAGGCTCACTAAATAGATGTTTAACTGGACAGATACTGAAAAATATTTTGGTATGTTTGCCTCAGGGGGATTTTGTAATCTGTCTTCATCATATCTCCCAGTGCAGCTTGTAAGAAAAGATGGAAGTTTCTTGTTTTAACCTTTAAAAAAAATATTTTCCTACTCTTCTCCTCTTCTCTGGATGGCTCCCTAAAAGGATGTCTAAACTAACAGTAATTGTTATGAGCAAGGTTTGAAAATATTTGGGCTTTATTGGCTTATTTTGGGATCCTCCCTTCCCCATGCTTCCCTGTGTTTCAGTTTGAAGAGCTGATCTTCTTTTCATATGAATGAATCTCAGTCGTCCTTCATGGCTCTTCTATGCTTAACCCGATTTGTACAACTTTAGTACGTCAGTTGCCCCAACCAATCAGCAGTTACAGAAAACGTTTAGACTTGGGGAATCTTTCTCCACCTCTCAGTCACATACTTCTCCCAACACCTTCATTCAGAGAGAAAAAAAGCAGCCTGGGCATGAGTGGTACTTGACCAAACAGTTAACACAACTGTATGTTTTTATTTTGTCCTCCATACGGTCTTTTTGTCAAACTAATGAGAATAAATTAAGGCAACAAAGGGGCTTTCTTTTATCTAGAAATACATATCTTTTCTCTATTTGCACTCCAACTACTCTGCTCCATTTCACATTTTCTATCTCCACCCCGTTTTTCAAGTGCAGAAAACGCCAAGTCAGTGCTGATAAAACAGGCTGGAACTATATTGTTACCATCAACATCTACATGAGGTGACTATACCTAAACTGATTTAAGGGGGTAGACACCTAACACTGTTAATGTTTGGTCTGCAATGGTTTTGAAACATCATTCCTCTTTGAAGACTATACTTGGGATGAGAAAGGGGAAAATTCAGTTTCCATGGGATGATTGTGCCTCAAGTCCACTTTACTTTTGTTGAACACTTCTGCTATGGGGAGAGGCTGAGAGAGTTGGGGGTGTTCAACCTGGGGAAGAGAAGGCTCCGGGGAGACCTTATAGCAGCCTTTCAGTATTTAAAGGGGGCTTATAAAAAAGTTGGGTGCAGACTTTTTAGTAGAGTCTGTAGCAATAGAGCAAGGGGTAATGGTTTTAAACTAAAAGAGGGCAGATTTAGATTAGATACAAGAAAGAAAATTTTTACCATGAGGATGGTGAAGCACAGGTGCAGGGAAGCTGTGGATGCCCCATCCCTGGACACATTCCTGTTCAGGCTGGATGGGGCTCTGGACCACTTGGTCTAGTTGAAGATGTCTCTGCTCATGGCAGCCGGGTCTGACTAGCTGACCTTTAAAGGCCCCTTTCAACCCAAACCATTCTATGATTCTCTGATTCTCTGATTCTAATCTGCTTTTTTCCCCTTTCCTAGAAGACAGGACACTCTCCAGCCAAGAAAGGGCCTACCCACAGTATTGGAGCATAGGTCAAGTGCACGTTCAGAAATTACTAATCTCTGATGAATATGGGATGTGCAGCAAGGAAATATGCATGTATTGTCAGAATGTTCCAGGATTCAGCTCTTTTGGTATAACACAGAATTCAGCTTCTTTCTAAATCTGACATTTAGGTCAATGTGGATTTGGGAATGCATCTATACCAAACACAACACAGTATAGACAGTGCTGGATCCTGAGGGCTCCTGACAGCTAAATGGCTAATGTTTTCCAAGTGGAAGTAACAAATCTCTGCCTTATACAGAACAATGGATTTGTAATTGAGATGATCTGACAAATTTAGAAAGGGTTTTTTGCACATGTTTGAAGAAATTGACATTTTTACAATCTGGCCTGGAATTGTCTTCTAGGATAGCATTGAAGAGATCAAAGTAAACACATGTAGAAACCTAATAAAACCAAATGCCCTAAAAGACAGGTCAACTAGATTTCTACTTCCCAGCTTGACTGTAAATGTGATTCCCATTCAATAGTTGTGTATGAAGAATGATGCACTGAATTTCTGTAGCCTAACACGAGTGCTGTCAGGACAGTGCAGTGATATATTAAAAGAAGGGAGAACAAGAGACAGAGCTGCCAGGACACCAGAATGATTTGGCAAAGAGGAAATAACTAGGAAGTAGTTAGAAAACTTTTTCTATGGAAAGAATTAAGAGACAAAAAATGCAAGTGAGAAAACAGAGCTGCAAACACATCAGAAACCCCCATACCTCCTCCTTTAGCCCATGTATTAAGGTCAAACGGTCTCCTTAATGACTAGTTAGTGTAATTACAACTGTATGTAGCTTAAGAAGGATATTCAGAATTGCTTCATTTTTATGTTTAAAATGTAAGGTCCACACTGTGCAAAAGCACAAGGAACTGGAAAAAGAGGTCTGGGGAGCATGTCCTTTAATAAAGCAGCAGGGAAGAGATGTCTTTACAACGACCAAGGAACAGTGACAGAAAAGGGATCTGCTAACTCGCCCAGTGGGACACGATCCACAGGTTGGGGTTGTTCAGCTCCCGCCCAAGCTGTCTGGCACATATGCTGTAAGAACAAGTGTCAGCTAATGGAGCGTGCCCTCATGCTCAAGGAGAGAGCAAAGTGCATCATGCTGCATGTCCCGGTGGAATCAGGCTCTGGAAGGTTGGAGACTGACCGCCACGGACAGGCTGTGCTGAGACTGTCCATCAGATGTTAACTTCCAATATCTGTCTGTCATTCCCCCTTATTTTCCCTTAAAGGTGGTCCCTCTGGCTGAGTGTTGTGATATTTTCATGGGTATTCTCACTTATTAAAGAACAGGATAATGTCTATTCTCCTTTTTACTAGGATCACGGCTGCATCAAAGCTGATCACAATCCAATTTTTGGCTATATTATAGACAGAAGAATGGTAAAATTTGATGGAATGACTCAGCTTGACAACAAAAATTTTAAAAGTCCTTCCTACAAGAAATTGGCCTGAAATCTACACCAGAGGCATAGGGTTAAAATCAGAGATTAATGACATTAAACTTCCCTTGTTTGTCATCCCAGCTGCAAGGATCTTGCAGTGAGTTACCTAGAGACAAGAATTAGGGGAGCTGGTCCAACTCCACCATGCAAAGAAGTCTAACAAGCAAAAGCATGGTTTGTGTCAATTTTCCTGAAGTTGTAGGATGACTCCCATGAAGCCTCAGAGGTGAAATGATGTAACAGAAATGGGAAACTCTTTTGAAAATGAAGAAAACCCACATCTCACACTAAGCATGGCTAGAAGACAGGACCCAAATTGCCTTGCCTTCTCCTACCCTGACAGAGAAGTGGTTAATTGCCATATTTGGTGAAAAATGTATTTAAAAGCATAAAATTGGAGGTTTAATTATATTTGGTATGTGTTACTGGCAGAGCTTCATGAAATGATCAACAATTATCTTCCTCATCCATCAAGTGCTCAGGGATCACACAAGGACAGGGAGTAGGAATATGAAGTACACTGTGCCAAAAACATAAAATGTGTTGTTTCTCTTGTAGCCTTCTTCATTTTTTTCCCACATTTTCCATGCACATCATTCAAATTAAAGGTTTTTTTCAGCATAGCTACTTTCCCACTTATCTGGAAGCAATCAACCCCACAAAACCTTTTCAGCATCAAACTCACTACAGGAAGGCACAAGTTTTTCAGGACACAGTGGAGTTTCATTTTAAACCAAGAACAAATTAACGCATTCCGATTTAACTTCAGCACTTGATTAACCCAGAATGAATCAAAAAATGCTGCTCATTGACATGCAAAACCATCTTTATTATATTGCTAGTCGTAAAACTTCATATGCAATGGCACAACAATGCCAAAACATTCAAACAAAACCCAGCTTAATTTCAGAGATTTACACATGTTCCTGAAAGACTGAGCTATTTCATGCCTACAACCAAACTTTAATTAGAGCTAAAATTACAATGCAATGCATCCCATCAAAGTCAGCATGCTATTTATAGCTGCATATTTAACTCTTCGGTTGTCAGGTGCTCTGTACATCGGGATCACTAACATCCTATTTCGCTAAGAAATTCATCGCTCGGTGCTTAAAACACAGCTGGAGGGAGATGCACAATATGCCGTGCTGTAAATGCCACTGGAAAGATGTGTAGCTCATGAACAGTGGTTAGATGAATACAACTTGCACGCTTATCTATTTACTTTCTGATTATTTCTCTTTGAGCTACTCAGCCTATTTGTGAAGGACAAACAGTAGAAAGCCTGATGCTGCAAACAGATGTGGATGTACTTAATGACAAAATCCATTACTTCAAGGAAGGGCCAGATTTCTATAGGACTCCACAAAAGACTAAGCATTTGGAACTTACATAAAAGGCTCAGCAGAGCAGTTATTTGCTGTTTATTAGGGGGGGATAAAGTGTTAGCTTGAGGTCTGAGAGTGCTCTAAATTCATCTCGTAACATGCAAAATTTTAGTTTACAGCAGGGGATCACAGCTTGAACACTATTATTTGATGGTAGTCTGACTGTCTTAACTGGAGTACAACTCTGCCTGCCACCACCATCCAAAATTGGACTTCAGAAGAGAGGGGTAACATAACTGAAATGTTCCCTACTGCTACACAGTACATAGTCCCAACAAGCACAGAGACAAAGTCAGTGCTTGCTAGTACCTTAAGAATTCATCTTTGTCCAGATTTTATGGAACACCTGTCTCAGATAGAGGGGGCAGGTGACATGGCTGAAGGAGTAAGGAGCTCCTTTAATTTCCGTGCTTGAAGGCTGGAGGTACCCTGGGATGAACTGGGACTTGAGTGTGCAGAGACATGGAAAAGTATGTTGCACTCAGCACAGAGGTGACACAGAACACTTTCCTATAATGAGGAAACTATAGCAGATATTTTGACGTGAAGATTCTGTGAAGCCAACTTCCACCAGCAATGTCAGATATGCTATTAGCACTGTTCAGGTTTGAGGGTCTCAAGGTTACACCAGTTAGAACTGGTCAGATGACAAAGATGGGAAGCTTTGAAAACAAACATTTATCTTCTATTTTTAAGGACAGAATAATCCAGTGGCAAATCCACGAAGTAAAAATTAGATGCTCTGACTGCCCTAAAGAACTATTTTCAAAGGTCACACACATTGTTAATGGGAAGCTGGAATAGCAACAATGAGAAAACTGTGAAATATCCAATATCTTAGATAGAAAAACAAATATCAGGTTATAGACAAGAGAAATGAGGCACAATCTCAATCTATAGAAGGTTTCATTTCAAAGCTGGATGCCTACTTGCAGATATCCAGTAAAAGCCCACACATTAATAACAAAAGGAAAAAAGATAAGAGTTCAATTCATTTAGTTCTTTTGTTCCAGGCATTTCATGGCTGTCAGTCTGAAATTTTGAAAGAGGCCCACAATGAAGATAACCCTATAAACAGGATAACTTGGGACTTTAAAAAAAAAAAAAAAAAAAAAAAAGGAAAAAAAAAGAAGGTATACTTCCCCCACATATGGTTCTAACAGATGTGGTTTTAAATTACCACTGGGACATAATAATGTTTTTTGAATGGACTGAATGTTAAATAGTTGGCTCCTCCTATGTGACAGACATTAGCGCTCAGTGGTTTAAGCAGAAAACTCCCCGTTTGTGTCTTTAGCTGGCATGTACTTCATTTTCAGCCCACGCTGGTCAGTATGATTTAATACCTTGGCCTGATGTCCCTCTCACCAGCAAGAGAAAGGATAAAATGGGATTAAAGAAATGAAACAAAACAAAACCAAGCAACCTCTCCCCCCGCTCCAGCAGACAATGTCAGGCTGCTGCATTGTTCCTTACAGAGCAACTCCTGCAGCCCTGCAATGGAAACTCACTGGAGAGGACAGCCGAGGAAGAAAAACGTTAAATAATTCAAAGCCACTAACATCAAGTCTGATGTAGGTATAAAAATAGTTACAAAACACCACTCTACATGTTTTCATTATGGGAACTTTGACTTACTTGGAAACATCAAGAAAACCCCAAACCTACCACCCTCCCAGCCTCATACGCTCAATTAGTCCGGGAATCAAAACGACATCAACTTCCAAACCAGCCTTCAATTTTCATGGCCATTTCATGTTTCTGCACTGGGGGAGCCAGCACAGTTCCACAGCAGGAGTTGAAAAATCTGATCCAGAGCCCATTAAAACCAACGGGAGCCTTTGAATTAACAGTAACGATCCTTGGATCTGGCCTTGGTTTAGGTTAAAGTGCTGTGGTGCTTTGGGGATTCAAGCAAGATTGGATGTGACTGGCTTTTGTTAGCTCCCAAAATCTGTGTCGCTGGGAATGTCCACTTCCAAACGCTCAGTCTGCGGGAGTACTGCACATTTTAAAAAAAGGCCTTCATGAAATATTCAACGAAACATGATGCAAGGTGAGCTACCATCTAGTCTATGTGAAGTTAACTGAAGGTATTTTCATTTGAACAGAGGGAAGGAGAGAGAAACAAACCGGAGTATTCACAGATAAGGAATATGTGCCCCGACACACATACATTTGATCAGCAGCTTTGCTGGGGTTGGGTGTGGGGAAATGAGATAGTAACTGACAAATAAAAAGTATCCTGGGGGGGGGTGGGGGGGTGGGTGTTATTATTTATTTAATGCACAGCAGAAATGTTACAGATTTTTTAGACTTCCATGCTCCAAAAGGGGGGAAAAACCTCAAAAGAAAAAAAGAAAACACAACCAAAAATCAAACCATCTTCACTGCACAGAGCACAGCAGAGCACTGGCTGCATCAATCCATCTCCAGCACTGAAAGAGCTGGCACAGGTCCCTCCATGCCTGCTACTCTTCCCCATTTCCTTACCCCCAATCCTGCCTCCCAAAAAGACCCACTTTTCTTACCTAGTATCAGCTTCTAACTTCCCTTTCTTTCCTGTTACCATCTTCTCAACTAGACACTTGCTGTCTGATAATCTCAGGAGAAGACATAAAAAGCCAAAATAAATAAATACATAAAATTCAACAAAACATTAATTATGTAGAAGGTATAAAATAATACAAAACTAAGTGATGCAGGTGTATGATAACGTTGCTCCCCGGAGCCCGTGATCAGCAGTGTTTGGCACAGACAGCCACAAACAGATGACATTTTAAAGCATACAGGGGCTGTGCAGGGAGGTAAGAAAGGGTTTGTAGCTTCTATACGAGTCATTTGTGCACCCCTCCAATCCCAAGTAATCTTGTGAACAGCACCAGCAATAATAAGCTATAAAACCTGAGCCCTGAAGCAAGGGCTGCTAAGGTAGACCCAAATGCCCATCAAAAACCAGGGCTTTAAGTGATGGACAGGTGGTTTTGTCTGCTCACACTTGTCAGTTGTAAGCAAAAAGGAGAGTCTTGAAAGTTTCCAAATGCTAGGCATCTTTGCAGGGCTTCATGAACACAACATGGATTTTAGGATATTACGGAGGGAAATTTAGGAGATGAAGATGCAAGGGAAACATGTCAGGCTGTGAGAAGATGGTCATTAAGCTGTCCCTTGGTTCAGGACTCGGGTGCTCCAGCGTGGATGAAGTGAGGGGCATAATTTGCTGTTTGAGGGAAAAGCAGATGCTTGTTAGAAAGAAGCTTAAGAAAAAAGACTGGGTTAGATGCTGCCTGAGAAGCAAAAACATTTGAGCCACAGACAACTTCACAGTCAGATGTCACAAGACAGACGGGTTGGTTGTTCTTAGTTGATATTAAGTGTATTTTGTTGGTTATATTTTTGTTCAGATTATTCCCAGGACAAGAATAAAAGTCAAAATGAGAGGGTTTTTTTCATTGTTGGGCTTTCTGATTCTCTCCCGCAGCCTCCAGTCATTACACCACGGCCTGTTCTTACAATACCGAGTAACTAGCTGGGTGATAAAAACATTAGATGGAATTCAGTGTCAGTAAAAGCAAAGTAATGCATAAAAGGAAAACAAATTCTAACAATACACACTCAATTCAGGCTCTAAATTAACTGTTGCCACATAGGAAGGTGGCTGGGGAATCACCAAGGGATGCCCTCTACAAATACTGGCTTTCTGCTCGTGCCAGTCAAACAAGCAGGGAAAATAGTGGGATATGTTAGGAAAAAAATAGACAACAAAAGGAGAAAAATATAACAGGATGATGCTGTACAAGGTAATGATGCATTCCTATCTCAGTGCCACATGCAGTTTTGGTCAACCCATCTCTAAAATATATAGTAGAATTAACAAAAACAGAGAAAAGGGCTGCAAAGATTATTGGGAGGATAAAAAGACTTTTGCAGGAGAAATGAAGTAAAGTAAGGATTTTCAGCTTGGAAAAGAACAACAAAAAGTGGGAGGAACAGACCTCTATTAAATCAGGATGTCTATAACCCACAAAGTAGGAGTCACCTAATGAAATTACTAAATTGTGTGTTTAAAGCAAAACAAGAGGAAGACTTTTTCACTCACTGCATGACTTTAAATGCTGAAACTTTTTTTTTTTTTTTTACAGGATATTGTGTTATTGAACCCTATACACTGTGTTCAAAAAGAATCTAAGAAATTTATATAGGACAACTGCTTCAGTGCCTACTGAGCAGGATGATCCCAAGACTGTCCTGAAGACAGAACAGTGTAATGAAAAAGTGCACTTTGTATTTTAACATGAATAAAATCAGGCTCTGTATCAGCACGATACAACCGCTGTTAGCAGTTGGCAACCCAGGAATAATCTCCTGGGTCATGAGGTTAACCTAAAACCTCATTATCTCCAAAAAGTTGTTTGTACCCTCTTCTTCCTTCCTTCACCTCACCACGTGCTCCCATCACATTGACTCAGTGTAAGTCACTAAGGAAAGAAAACCCCTAAAACCAAACAAACAAACCCCTAGCAAAAGATGAAGCTTGTTTTCTCCGGGGTTGATGAATTCAATCATCAGATATATTCTGAAGGACTGGAAGGACAGATGCTCCGGAGAGAGGACACTGGGAGGGGAACAGAAGGGGAGAGTCCCCTCCTTACATGGCAATGGGTCCTGAGGTTGACTCTGATGTGAAACTACAGTCTCAGCAGTCACCGTAATGATGATAAAAAAAGAAAAGAGCTGAGCACACAAATAATACTTTAACTTCTCTTTCAGTTTTGGGGGTTTCCTGTTTCCTCCCCCTTCCCCCACCCTTGTTTTTTGGCAGAAACACTTGCTGTTAGAAGAACGTTGTTATATTAAATCAGAATTCTTCTGTCAGAAGGACCATGAAGCTGAAGATGGCATACATGGGAATTTGTGTGACTGGTCTGTCAATGCAACATCTCCTGAGATTTCTTAGGTTTTAATCCCATTCTACAAATCCCGCAATGTCGTATCGCTTTGATGCGGCTTTGTGGGATTCTCATTAATTGTATTCACTTTCGTTTCCAAGAAGCTGGAGATTTCATCATCTGCTAACACATGCTGAAATGCATGTCCCAGGTTTATAATAAATTTCTAATATATAAGGATATCCATAAAACACACAAACACAAAATTAGTTTGTGACAAAATCTCAAAGTTATCTGTTTATTAGGGAAAGGCAAAGTTGGTAGGTAGTGCTGTCAATTATGGGAAGAGCGAGGCAGCTTTAATAATAAAACAGCATTCGCAGTTTTTCATAACTATACTAAGCAAATTGTTTGGGCTGAAAATTTCCATGCCAGCTGTCTGCCTCAGGCTGAAGTTTTTTGGAAAATTTCAGTCAAAACTGTTCAGCAGATTCTGAGAACAAGGCTAAGGAAAAATATGTTGTTTTACCCATGTTAAAAAAGATGCCTTTAGCCTTCTCTCTAAAACCTCCCCTGGGAACTTTAGACGAAGGACTTGAAATTTGCCTGGGAGGGAACTGTTTTTCTTTTAATGAATTTTGTGTGAATCTGTGTGAATTTGGCCAAGTTTAGACATCTTTGATAAAAACACTGTTGCTACATGCTCCTGGGTGCATTTCTACATGTTTGCCAGCTTCCATCACTTGATTTCCACCTGTGTGGGACTAAACAAGATGCTTTGTGCTGTGGGACGTGCCAGGTCTGCATCCGAGTATTGGAACTGAAATTGGAGACTCTCTCCAGTGTTCAGCATGATCCCCAGCTGGGAGGAGCTGAATGAGTTTGGGATGAGAGGCCTGCAGAGCAGGGATTAGAGGGATGAAAATGGGATTGCAGAACAAAACTGGGAGAGGCAGGAGATGAGGAGAGGACCAGACTGAGCGGGAGGGACTGGGAGAGACCTCTTTAGGGAAGCAGAGTACTCTGTGAAACCAAACAGTGATTAACAAAGTTAATTTAAGATATCAATATATACAAATATCAAAATGATGCAATGTGACAAAGCTACTAGCTTCGCAAGAGTTAAAAAAAAAAAAAGGAATTCTAACAAAACTAGACTAGCAGATCAATAATAAGATTTAAAAGTATATATTGGAGACTCAGTATTTAACAAAAAACACAATGAAAGTCACCTTAATGAAGTGCCCTGTCTGTTTTCATTGCGATGCAGTCATTATTCACAAAACCATGTTTTATCCAAGCCAGCCTGGAAGTGAAGTAGTGAGAAGGGGGAGTAGAAGACGAGGTTTACGATCCCTGTCTCACCCGTTCCAGAGCTGGAAGGTTTGTAGTGACTAAGCAGAGGACGGAGGCACGAGGATGACTGTTTCAGACTAAGGCAGTTGAATGATGCCCCAAGACTGTGGGCAATGCTGGGCAAGTCACTTCAACCCAACATTTCTTAACTGTGTCGAAGCGAAGGGTGTTGCAACCTCTGGATGATCATCCTGATAGCTCAGAGTCTCATCTGCTTACGTGTCAGACGCCCACAACAACAATTAAAGGCTGTGTGTATTTTGCCTTTCTCTAGCACGGTAAGTCCCAATCGCAGCTCTACCTGCAGGAACGCATCGTGAGAACAGCTCTTGAGATTGTTCTCTGCTTTCGAGCACAAAATTCTGTGCCAATGCCAAAAAGCTGATCACACCTTAAACCCAGCTGCACAAAGGGCAATTTTCTAGAAATAGCAGCATTTGCTTGTTCCCAGCTGACAGGATCTGTGCTGCACTAAGCCCAAACAGCCAATACTGTGTGTATCAACAAGCAGGAAGCAAATTCCAGCATCTTTCACACTCCAACAGTTTTTCCAACCCCTTCTGTCAGTTCTTCCTAAAGGCTTTTTGACTAACGAAACTCTCCTTTCCTGTTCTTCATTACATTACGTAGGTGAGGACAAAATGGTTTTCAGCACCCAAAGACACAGAGGCAGTTCAAAAGGAATTGGCAGAACACTGAAAAATTTCAATTATCAAATCTGGGAGTTCAATTTGTCTGTAAGAATGGGTGGTTTAAGTCCAAGGGACCCAGGTTTTATGACTTGGTGGACTCCTGGACTTTGTTTTCATGTGAACAGGTGGTATTTGAAGACATTCCTGCTCAGGAATTGAATTCTATCTTCTCTTTCCTTCCACACAGCATGATATAGATGACCAAGACTGATTTTATGCATGGATTCAATACTCACCAGAAGATATAGACCTTGACAGAAATTTTTAAGCAGTCTTAAGATTTTCTGTATTTACTGTATTTTGAGAAGCAGAAGACAAAGACCGTGAGCCCTTACTGTATACATAACACACGATTGAATTAAAACAGTAAAGATCTAATCCTGCTGTTTTCTAACTTTTGAATGCTTAATTGAGCAACCTCCAGCATATTTTGAAGACTTGGTGTGTGCAAACACATGAACAGGCAAGCGATACAGCTTCTACTCTGTTTAAAGAGAAAACTGCACTGAATAATCACCTAAAACCTAAATCAATAGGCAGCGAGACATCTCCTGCTTTCACATTTGCTACTGCTGTCTGGGTAGCACATCTGTCACCGGTGCCTTAGCGGGTGGTTGCGGTGGTGAAGCAGGATTCTGGACAGAAGTGGTTTTCCTAGACTATAGCAAATACTACTTCACTAAAGCCCAAAGAGGTATCAGTGAAATCTAATTGAATCATCCCCATTTAAATGGAGTGATAAATGCGATTCAGCAAGCTCCTCCACCTAAATCGACCATCAGCAACTCCCCTCCTTCTCTTTCCTTCCCCTTTTAAAAAAGGAAGGATGTGTCGCATATTAGAAAGCAAGTTTTACTTGGAATAGGAAACTTAACTTCCACCCTTACTCCATTTCATAGTACATTTTCCTCTTTCTGGTTGCCAACTCACTGGAAGAACATGGGTTTCTGTGTCTGCTGCTTTCACAGACATCTCTACATTCAAAAGATCGCCTCTGCTGATACCCATTAGGACAATATGCAAAGAAGTTTGGATCCTCCTACAGCACAAACAGCTTAGTTCACAGCAATTCGGTATAAAGGCATAAGGTTTTCAGGGAGTAAACTTCCCAGAAAAATTGAACTTTCTGTAAGAAATGTTTGTCACTCCACGTAGCCAAAGAAACATTCCCTCTTATTCAGATTTCAACACTGCCTTTAAAGATGCTCCAGAAAGAGTGATTCAGCACAGCTGGAAAAAAAATGTATTTCAAGTAAAATGATTTGACTATCAGAGAAGGTGAAATGGCACAGAGAAATGCAAATCATTTATTTATTCCTGAGTAAAAATCTGAGTCCTGTAGCCACACTACAGCACCACTCCACAGCCTACACTGATATTGTTAAGATATAAAATCTCTCGATTCTTTTTCCTTTTAATCTGCAGCTAACAGGAAAAATATATATTTATAATGTTAAAAAAGTCTACTTAATTACAAGACCTTTCTTCTGAAACGTATTGGTCAGGGATCCACAAGTACCCAATTCACTGGCAAGTGGTGCACATTACTCTGTCACAGAGCCCAGCAACACCAATATGTCCGTTCAAGTAGAAACAGAGTATTTTAGCTTTTAGTTACAATAAGCTATGCTGATAGACCTTGTAACAGGGCAAGTAACAGCCAGTCTTTAAATCTGAATTGACATTGATTTACAGAGTTTCATCTCTTTGAATCAAATCTGAGAGGGAGAGTGTTTCAAGCTGCTTCACTTTTTGATATTACAATTATACATTTCTTAAACACAGAAGAGTTTGCTTTAAAAAGAAAAACTAAAGTCTCAAGTGCCTATGGAGAGAAGATAAAAAGAGAAAGTGGTGTTAGAGAAGATATCAAACAAGAGTTTGTTTATTCATCTCTCTTAATTCTTCTTTTTCAGCCCATAAATTTTTATAACCACCTTGATTTGAAATCCTACTAAGAAATCACATATGCCATGCACCATTCGTCCTGCCAAATCTCTCATTGTGGTATTATTGCAATATTTGTAACTTTTGATCTCGAAACATCAAGTTACATAAGACCATAGTTCCGCTCTTTGCAAGGATGTGATTCTGTCAGAAAATGAACCAGTGAAGCGGGAACTCGAGCAGAACTGGAAATGACTTTCCCAGGGAAAAGGTAGTTTTGCTTAAGCATCTCAGCTATTTAAAAGTGCAAGAACTCCACGTTTGATTCTCCTGAGTGGAGAAATGGTAAACTACCAGGTTAAAATAATCAGACTGGGCTCCTAATTGGAATAGTGTACATATTGTAGAGGGAATGAAATAATATTTTAGTTATTATGCACTCCAGGAAACCAATCAAATCAAATAAAAAGCAAAAGCAAAAAAAACCCTTCACTTTGTAAAACAAAAGAGAACAACATTTTCCCTTGTCAGTGCACTATCCACTCACAGAAAGAAAAGGAAAGCGTTTAATTTAAATGAGTCAAGGAAAATAATTAAGCTATGAGGACTTCAAAAACCCACAGTCTTCTCTGTGCAAATCTCACTCCTTCCCCAGACCCACCAAAACCAGACCCACGTCTCCCTTATTCCATCCATGTAGCAAAATAAATCACTGGGAAGTGGGGGATCTCCTCTCCCTCCCCAACCAAAAGGAGATAAGCTGTTTTAGTCTCCTCTCTCAATGAGTTTTCTCTATCCTTTACAATCAGAGAAGGCAAATTCTCCCCAGAAAAGCCTTTTCTAAACCAGGACCCCTTGCTAATAAATAAGGTAACTATGAAGTTAACTTGTGCACCTCATTTTGCCTTTCCCCCTTCCCCTGCCAAAGACCAGCCTGAGAACATCTTTTCACAGGAAAAATCCTCCTTCTCCACCAAAACATGACTTTTATTTTTCTCCAGATCACACAAATAAACGACAGATAGAGTGAAAATCTCCCATTGGTAAAGACGTACACGCTTGCCCGCACGTATGTACAGGAAGGGAGGGTGAGGCGCAGAGGCAGGAGTCCCTGATGAAATATAGTACATCTCAATGCAGTAGCAGTAATTCCCAATCCTGGTAATTTTTTTTTTTGGTGGGGTGGTGGTGGGAACTGAAACAGGTTGTCTGTTAGGGCACCTTCTCTCCCTGCCCCAGCTGTGGGTGCAGACCCCCTTCCCAGGGTGGTCCAGCGCAAAGCAGTGGTCCCGCTCCCTGAGGGAAGCACAACCCAGGTAACATATTCCCGCGCCTGGGAAAAGCCTGGCCACACACCGCGACCTCACGCTCCCCTCCCCATCCCCAATCCTGCTGGAAACCAGCACAGACCCTAATTTTCCTTGCCCATGCGCTGACTTGGGAGTCATATTCTTACGGGATTGTAGTAGCGGGGGATGCTTAGAGCCACAAACCAGCAAGGACTGATCCAGCAGCGCGGCAAAGGCCGGGAGCTGGGAATGTAACAGGGAAGGGCAGCTCGCAATGGCCACAAACCAGCAAATTCCTACAGCCTTGTAACACAAGCAGAGCCAAGCAAGCCGCTTTGAAGGCTTGTCTCGTTGCTGAGCAGTGCAACAGAGATATGTCTTCCTACCTTTATGCCCCCCGCCACACACTAAGAATACGCACATATATATATACACTCCTTGTTTTTTCCACCCAAGCCCATAAAAGTGTTACAGGCTGAAACACCAAGTGGGAGGTTCCTGGCTCTGAAGAGGCCAATGAAATAAATTAAATACAAATCACTGGCTCAGCTCCAGCCTTCCCCAGCAAACGGGGGAGATGTCGGGGTTTCCGACGGCCGATACCCTGCCTGTGCCGGACCCCGTGTGTGGTTGGCACGTGTGGGCTGCTGGCGTGGGATGGGCGTAAATGGTAAACCTGGGGTATTGCAGGCACATATGGCGCACATGTTGGGAGCAGAGCACTTTCCGTCGGAGGGGAGGGGCCACCCTACTAGTAGCAATTTTATTAGGGTCAGCAAAACAGAAATTGCGTTGGGATAAGCTGGCAGCTGCCAAGTTCCCCTGCCCAAGTCCTGCGCCCCAGAGCAGGGAGTAGCACACCTATAACTTGCCAGGTTCCAGCAGAAGTTTACCTATAAAAAAAACCAAACCCACACAGACAACTTCTTCCAACTTCAAAGCTTTGCTCTCATTTTCTCGTTTTGTGTCCCTCCCTTCACACAGGACTATTCTCGGGGGGAAAAAAAAAAGCAACTATAAATTCAGACTCACTGCAAAAAAGTTAAGGAGGAATATGGGGGTGGCGGTGGAGAGATTATTTTATGGTTTGACTCAGGGGCTGAGGGGGTTTATTTATTTATTTATCTATTTATTTATTTATATTCATAAAGACTTGAACTTTGCTGGAAAAGCCCCGAGTAAATGCATTCAAGACGCAGAAAGGTCGTGTCTATCTAGTCAATAAGTATTTAGTCAGCTCTGTTTTGGCTGTATGGAAAATGTTATTTCAGACTGTGTATCCCAGAAGACAAGGAAGACCGTGGCATAAATATGTATTTTTATATTTTTTTTTTCCAAATGATGTGCTTGCATGGTTGTAACCACTGTGAATTTCTAAGCATGGTCGTGGTAAGAAAGAGTAAATACATACTGCCTCATGAATACTTTAAGTTTGGGGGGTGAGGGGGTATTTTTTAAAAGATTTGGCATGCCTTAACTCCTGCTTTTTTCAAAGTAAAATATCCCAGATATTTTAGACCAAGAGTATATATATATATATATATATTCAATCAAAACAACTACCAAGAAATAAATGTCTTTTGGTAGCAGCCTGTTTTTATGTTCAACAGCCAAAATTTGTATTTGAAAACGCAAATTCCTGAGACTGTGAGCACGAGTGTGAACCTCTGCATTTCTCCCAGGCACTCTAGCATCTTTTCTCAAACGCCACACACTCTTTGGGGGAGCTTTTAATAGTGGCAGGGCATGGCTGGAAGCAGGGCTTTAACGTTTAATGCCTAAGAAACAGGATTGTCACTCAACTTGCAGTCAGCCACATTTTTCTGGTTATTTTTTTGTTTGTTGAAGGCAAACCCACCCTCCCGTGGAAGAGGAGAGACCCCCTTCCCCATCCCCATCCCTGGCACTATCACAGATCCGAATGTAAACATACACACACACACTCCCACCACGCACCACCCTGCAGCAGGACACGGGGACGGGGCGGAGGGTGCAGACAGAGCAAAAGGAGCTTTGTGCAGCTGAGAAATATCTGATTTTTATTTTCCTTTTCCCCTTCCTCCCCCCGCCTTTTACTATTACATAAATAACACCGATTGATCTTAAAGCTGCATCCTTGCTCGAGTGCTTCCAAATCTGCACTGCTGCCTTCCCCCCGGCACAGCCGCATGGCTCGGGGTGCAGAGGGAAGGGTTATGGGTGGGGGGTGGGGGGTGTTGGATGGGAAAAGCCACCCCAAACAGACCTTGGAGCAAGGTTTTGCCAGTCTGAGGGTGCCTGCTCCCCACCGCCCCAGCCAGGAGCCTCCAGCAGCATCTTTGCCTCCTGCTGAATTGCTGCAAACTGCGTGCGGAGGGAGCAGGAGGGATGGGATGCGAGGGGAAAAAAGCAAGCTGGGCAGAGGGAGGGATGGTGAGGAGGGAAAAAAACAGGGATTCGGGGAGCTTCTCCCCAGCCCCAACCCGTGTGCCTGTCTGCTTGGTAGGAAGAGGAAAGGGGGAAGGGAAAACTGGAGGGAGGCGATCGCACAAACGCACTTTTCAGAGCAAAAAGCGAAAGCTTACCATGTCTGCAGGCTTCCCCCCCACCGAAATGCCACTTAATGTGTCCAGCGATCCCAAAGTGGGCAACTACCGCCAGGCACCGGAGCTCATCTCAGCAGGCAGCTCGGCAGTACACCACCGCCACCCCCAAAAACCGAAATCAAAATAAATAAAAAATAATATATATATATAAAAAAAAAAAAATAAGACGGGTCCAGCTTCTTTCCTGGCAGGAATCGTCCCTGGTAGGACTGCCCAAAATAAGCAGCTGCAATCCAAAGGCTTTATTTAAAGCTTCCCCCCTCCTCCTCCTCCTCGCCTTGCCTCGCTCTCTCTCTCCCTCTCGCTGTTACACACGGAGAGAAAGAGAGACACACACAGGTTACATGAATGGGAGGCAGGAGCCGGCGCTCCCGGGCTGGGAATGACAGCCACACATGCGGCCGGCTGCCGCGCACCGCCACGGCACGGCACGGCGCGGCACGGCGTGGGGGTGGCACGCGGAGGGGATGGGCACTGCGTGGGGATGGGCGTGAGGTGGCGTGGGCATAGGGGGGGAGATGGGAATGGCATGGGCATGGGGCGGGGGGCTGTAGGCACGGGATGGTTATGACATTGGGAAAGCGTAGGCATCGGGCAGGGGTGAGCATAGACATGGGAATGGGCATGGCATGGGGAAGAGCTGGGCATGGGCATAGGCACGGGCATGGCATAGGCATGGAGAAGAGATGGGTATGGCCATAGGCATGAGGAGGAACTGGACACGGGGCATGGCATGGCATGGCATAGCTGTGGAGGGGAGATGGTTGTGGCCATAGGCATGGGCATGGCATGGGGAGGAGCTGGGCGTGGCATAGGCATAGGCATGGAGAAAAGGTGGTCATGGCCATAGGCATGGGCATGGCATGTGGTGGCATGGGCATGGGGTGGAGCTGGGCTTATATACGGTCATAGACGTGGCATGGGCATGGCACAGATATGGTGAAGAGCTGGATATGGGCATGGGCAAGTGCACAGACATGAGCATGACACAGTCATGGCATAGGCATGGGGCAGGGGAGGCCATAGACATGGGCGAGGTCATGACATGGGCATGACAGGCATGGGGCAGAGGTGGACATAGGCATGGACATGGGTATGAGAGGGGTATGAGACGGGAATGGGCATGCCATTGTCATGGCATGGGCATGGCAATAGGTATGGCATAGGCATGGGACAGGGCTGAACATAGATGGGGGCACGGGCATGGCATAGGCATGGGACATGGGAGGACATAGGCATGAACATAGGGAGGAGCTCATACGTGGGCATGGAGAGGACATGGGCATGGCCATGGGCATGGCCATAGGCATGGGAATGGCATGGCATAAGCATGGAGAGGAGATGGACATAACCACAAGCATGGGTATGGCATGTGGTGGCATGAACATGGGAAGGAGATGAGTATGAGATGGCAATGGGCATGGACATGGGCATGGCATAGGCATGTGGCGGGGTGGACATAGATATGGGCATTACACGGCATGAACATGGGGGAAGGAGGGTCATAACAAAGGCATGGTTATAACATGGGCATGGGGAAGGGATGAGCATGGGACAGGCATCGGGAGGAGATGGACATAGGCATGGCATGGGGAGGACATGGACATGGCATAGAGAGGGGATGGGCATGGCATGTGCATGGACAGAAATATGGGCATGGACATGAGATGGAATGGGTGGGGATATAAACATTAGAAGTTTATAGAGAGGGGAGAGGATGTGATAGGCCTGGGTTGGGCTTGGGCTCAGGTGGAGCACAGGCATGGAATAGTCATGGAGATGAGATGGGGTAGGCATTGGTTTCAGCATGTGAATGGGATGGGGATCTGGATGAGAACGCACAGATGGGATGGAGAGCTGCTTCCGGTGGTGCTGTCATGTCCTGGCCCTGGTGAGTCTGGTTGTCTTCCTGGGGTTGGGTGGGCTCCAGCTTCAGCATATGTGGTGTGGAGGGTAAACCTCTGTTCTTCCCTTGCCCCTAGTTAGGCAACTTGTACAATGTCTTGTTTTTGGGACCAGAGAGCATCATCCACAGTGGTGTCTTCATTTTTTTTTAATTATTATTATTACATAATTGTGTTCTTTAATAATTAAGATCAAATTCTCAGGAAGAAGGCCTGCAAAATTTCAGTTGCATAATTTAAGGTTACTTCTTTGGGATGAAGATCAATGCTTCCAGTTTCTGCCTTTTAAATATTTGTGGGTTTTTTGTTTTGCTTCGTTTAGTTTTGTTTTGGTTTTAAACAGTAGTGACGGGAAATTCAGGCTATTTAGTGCTGCTATTCAGCATGGTCTGAAGGAAGAAAGGGTTGTGGTGTTGCTATGTGTCAAGACCTGCTGCTGCTTCACTGCCTGACCTTGGGCAAGTCCCTGATAACTTACCCCTGCCAAGCTTCATCCTCTGTTACCATTTCCACTCAGCTTATAATTTGTTCATTCATCAAATAATCACATTTTTCTGTTTCAAGTCCCTCCTCAAAATTTACTCTTACAAAACTTTTCAGCAACAGTTTCTGCATGGCATATGTTGGCATCACAAATCTTGGAGCAATACTGCATCAGGCCCTAAACCTGCATTGTAAGAGGAGTGCTGAACATAATGGACTGCAGTACTTCACGCAGTGCTTTGAACTACATGGGAATTGTCCTCTTCATGGCACACCTTTAAATCAGCCAGGTGCAAGCCTGCTATGTTCTGCCTTTTTTTTTTTTTTTTTTTTTTCCACTTGTCCTAAAATTTCCAGCCTTTTTGGAAAGTAAGAGGGAAGATTGTGTTTTATTCCAAACCCAGAAATCAGGGTAAAAAGGCACACAGCAAATCAGAACATAATCTTAAACAGCAGAGTTCTCGACATAAAGGTCTGCTTTGCAAAATAGCTGTTGCTGTTCACTGTTTTTTCAGTCATACATATTAAAAATGAAATATATTTGCATTGGCCTTATTGCCTCTGGAATATATTCCACATCAGGAATCTAGACTTTAGACAAAGGTAATTTAGGTCTCTGGAAGGGCAAAGTTTAATTGAGAAATATATATATTGTCAGGAATAGAACTCATCCAAATTCAATGGTAATTGTATAAGCCTTTCAAAAATCATACAGTATGCAAGCTTCCAAAATTTCTGAACAAGAAACATTTCCATTTAAATGCCAAGAGGCAATTTTCCCCCTCTTGTTCAATACTAAATCAGTCACATGAGCAGTTTGCATTTGATTTTAGAAAGGAAATGGAACATCTTCACTTCCAATTGCATATAACTTCTGCTTTTTCTTGTTCTTAGTGCTCTTACTTGTTTGCGGTACTTTCCTGCAGTTTTGAAATTCTTCCATTTGATCCGCCTGTTCACTTCAGCCATTTATTTATTTATTTGTAAAACTCCAGCAACATTATTAAAAGAAAACCAATGAACCCAAGGGTAGAGTAGAACACTCTTTGAATTCTGGCTGGTATATCCAAGTTTAACAGATCAGCACTGTTTGTGTAATTGGCCTTTCCCTGTTAACTGAACTAGATAATGATGCTCCTGGAATAAAGAAAAAAAAGGAACAATAGTAATTTAATGGGAAAAAAAGCACTTTGCTTAGGAAAATCCCCCTGCTTGATTTCACTGTGAATTACTGTGGTTGCAGAAGTGTGCCACATACCCATTTGGAGGATATTTTATGAAGATGTACATTTCAAAACATGTGTTCTCCAGCCTGCCATATTGGGCCTGGGTCCTGTGCCATGTTAGCTTTGCCCAGCTGAAATTCTCCTTGCAAACAGAGACTGTTAAGTCAAACTCTCCTCCAAAAAGTGTTTTCGCAGGATTTGTAAAGAAGCTACATCTGTGGAACAAGAAGGTGATTGAAAAGACTAATGCATGAGCCTATTAGACCTTGTGTGCTAGGAGACAAGGAGAGCAAGTCCTGGAGCTGCCGCTTAAATTAGCACTTAATAGTCCTGATGTCGGGTTGTGTTTCCATATTGACATTTGCTCCAACAAAACAATGAAAACACCTATCGTCTAGTCCTCATTCATCAAGCAAAAACGTAGCAACATCTGCTATGGTCAAAGGTTTCTTGCTGAAGACGTTCAGCAGCAGAAGTGTCTTCGGTTGGCTAGGGAAGCCCTCTGCCAAGAGGTGCTGCACTAGTTGACAGCCACTGCTAAAGAGTTTTGAGGTTTTTTTTCCTGCTTCCAGGAGAGTAATCCAGAGGGAAAATCTCATATATTTTAATCAATGGAAGTGAAACCATTTGCCTTTCAGAGACTATAAAATAATACACACCCCAGGGTTCAATGCTCTTTTTTACTCCTCCAGAACATTCTTAAGGGGAAATCGCTCTTTTCTTGATGAATGTGCAATTCAAATGTGGAAATATGCCATTCTTCATGCTTTCTCCATAGGGAGCAAAATGATTTCTGTAATTAAACCCTTTTTGCCAACATTTCCTGATGAGAATAGCTTTTTTTTTTTTTTTTTTTTTTTTTTTTAGACAAGGGGAAAAAGCCATGTACAAAAGCATTTGCAAAACCAGGTCTGGAGGGTTTGACCTTTAAGCCTCTATTTGAATTAGTCATTTTGGCTTAATGAGGATGAGGATGAGGCATGTGAGTAAGGGCTGCAGCTTAAGTTTCCAATCAGGCACTGCTGAAAGGACATGGCTGCAGGACAAAGGCAGATATGGGTACCAATGCTAATGTTAGTCTAGCTATTAGGGATGACATTAGCCCTGAAAACACACAGCCCAGTCTTCAGCGCACTTTTGCAGTCCCAACTGTGTAGTCAGGTCCCTGTCAGGCTCGTGCTGAAGTCTGTACTATGGCATCACTGCTGCACTGGTTCCCATGGTAGCTAGATCGAAGAAATCCAGCTTCTCTGACATATATCAGGCTGTCATGGGCCGTGTAGACAAAAGTGGAGTTAAATAAGAAGTTAAGCGTATGTGTGAGCTTTTGTAGGACTCGGACCTGAAGTCCACAATATGTTCCTTGTCACAACAGAATGCACCATGCAATACTCAGTGATCAGGATATGTGACAGAGGTTTTGGCCACCTGCACAGTTGAGGATTGAAAATGCATTCCTGTATGATGGATGACTGGGTTAAACCAAAGCTAGATGCAGAGCTAAATCCTGAAGTTCCCACTCCGATGATGCCTCTCTGCCAAAGCTCTTGAGCGAGGTGGTGGTGCAGAAATCACAGGGGCTTTTTATGAAAGGCAAGATTTCCCTGCTCTTCCTCATCATTCCAAGGATGTCCACAGCTTAACTCAGTCCCCACTGACACAAGGAGATGTCTCCACATGGTACCACTGTCATGGTACCATGAGGTGGGCTCCAGAGCGGGGATGGAGAAGTGTTATCCCTTGTAAGGGTCTTTACGTTCATTAGCTGATTTTTATCAGGATGTTAAAGGCTGGAGGGGGTCTTTCTATCTTGACTGTGCCTTTCTCAGTGGATCTCAGGGCTTTAGGAGGACAGAACTAAGCATCTACCCAGAGTACTGGGTCTTATACCCTTCTTTTCCTTGTTTGCAAAGCACCAGTGTCTGTTGTCATACCTGGGAAATCAGTGGAGGCATATGACGGAGCTGAGAGTCTGCTCTGACTGCTTACTCAGGAAAAGTTCCCATCAAGTGAATTGGACATTTGCCTGAGTGAGTGTTGCAGGATTCGGCCCATATGCTTCTCAGCTCTTATATTTGCATAGTGCAGAATATGCTTACAGTACAGTGCCAATAAAACAAAACTATATACAGTAAGCACAGAAAAATCAAGAGCGCAGTTAAGACCATTTACAAACAGCAGCTGAGCCCTGCAGCTGACATCCAGGATATAACACTGTCAGAGACCATGCTCTGTTGTGAGTAATATGCACAAGATAATTATTTATAGGCAATTAGATGGAAGGTCCTGTAAGTGTATAGGTATCTATCCTCCCTTCCCTAAGACTATTATTTTCATTTTCTGTATGAATTATTTATATTTTAACTCTGTAAATGTGGTGGGGGTTTTATTTATTTATTTATTTAAACCATAGAAAGTGATTCAGGAGGCTGCTTTCATGGAAGACACGTGTTCTTCAAGTAAGTGCTCTAGTATTGTGTAAACATGCTGTATATACCATATGTGGCAAAGTTCAAATGAGATACTAATTCATTCATTCTAATGAAGTAGAATGAGGATTCTTTTGTCTCTGGAAATTCCACTGATGTCTTATGAAGGAAAAAGACGATGTGCATCAAGAAGGTGCAGATCATGTCAAGAAGAGTATAAATTGACCAGGGGATAAAATTACACATTTTCATAGACATATTTTTCTCTCTAAAAATTTAAAGCATGGGATTTTTTAATCTGTGGGATAGGATAGAATATTTCTTAATCCACAGTACATGATAAAACAACCACGAACAACTGTTAATATAATGCATCTTCAGTACAACTGGCCATCAGTATATTAGAAGAACCTCTAAACAATGATTACTCTATTACTGCACTGTGACTTCGCATTCAATTTTGCTCTCCCCCATGTACAAAATGGATGGAATAGATGACTTTTATATTTTTAATAATAACGAAATGTTCAGGATTTGATATAGAAACCTGGCTATCTAGGTAATAGGTACATATAAGAGCCTATTTAGAATAGCTATGTGAATGGAAATTGCTGTTAAATTGCAACGAAATACTGTAGCATATCAAACAATATTTGAAGTCAAATAAAACTTGGAAGCCCAATCTGCACTCATATTCAAGCCATAATCTCATTGTGAAGGAGACTTTTTCTGATTAAATCTGCTGTTTTAGACAACAGTGTAATATTTCCTTATTCTTCAATAAGAACACCTATCTCGACTAACTTTAAATGACTCACTCTTGATTTATGCTTGTGAAATAGCCAAATTCGTATGAATAGTCCCATTCTCATGCTACTTGCTCTCTGGAAATGAATAGCCAATTATTTCACTCATAGACAGCCCCAGTCTTACTGAAAGAACAGGTCTGAACTGGAGACACGTTCTTTCCTTCAAAGAATGACCTGTGAGTCAGCAGAATACAGCTCTCACTTCCCCAGAACCTTCACTTCAGGCATCTTCCTTCCATGCATTGAACCAACCCTTGACCTTTGAGATGGCAAAGCAAGCACATTATGGTATGATTACAGAGAAAAGGTGAGCTTGTGCAATGGCGCAGCAGATCTGATTACGATTACCAGCCCTGATATACATTTTCATCTCTTGTTAATCTCTCAGGGCTCAACCAAGAGCCTGTCTCAATGAATCCTCACTAGAGAAGCAAAGAGCATCAACGTTTCCTCTGTCCCCTGCCTGGGCTGCCTCCACCAGCAGACCCACAACCGCACACGAACAGGGAGCAATCAGGCCCTGCTCCCGTTTGCTGCTCTGTCCTCCAGATAAATTGTGTTAGTTTACTGGCAAAATCTAGTTTGTATTATTGTTTGCACTTCAGAGTCAATGCGGATATGGAAGAATAAGCTGAAATATATGCCTTGTGCATCATTAATAATAGCGTAGCCTCTCCGTAGCTACGTGACAATTCCCAAACACTTTACTTAACAGTAAGCAATTTATCATGTCTGCTGTATCACGACCAAGTAGTTCAGTATCCCAAATTTACAAGAAGTGCTATTCTCTGCCTATTTGTACTGCTTATATCAAGACAGACCAACAGTCTGAGTGTTAGCTTTCAACTCAGAAAATCCAGGTTCAGACCCCTGGTACAGCAAAAAATTATCTAGGCTTCAGTTTCCTGTATATAATATTCAGATAAAAGTACTTCCTCACTTTATCAGATGTTGTGAGGATAAATGCATTAAAGACTGTAAGTCCCACCAGTAGTACAATTGCTAAAATTACCTCAAATAGATACACATAGTGCAAGTACAGCGATATTTAATGCATACCCTATGTGTATAAACCATGAGTAAGGGCTGATACAAACACAAACCATGCTAAGGAGTTAAAAATGGTGCTTACTTGCACGCTCTTTGCTGGCTTACGCTCCATTAAAGTTTGTGTATCACAGACCAGCTTCAGCTCTCAGTCACGATGGTGCACGCCTGCTGAAGTCAGTGGTTTTATCCCAGTCGCACGCTCATGTAGGCAGGAGCCCATTGTCTGGGCTGAGACACTCAATCTGGAAGAGAAAGAATAAAAGGGCTCCAGTGTGTAAAGTCATTCATTACAATTTGGAAGGAACAAGGAAATCAGTGGGGTTGCTGGAGGTTAAGCAAGGGCAGAAATTGGTCTTTTATCATTAAAATACCATAGAAAAAAAATTATAAAAAGCAACGGATCTAATTCTGCACATCTTTACTCACATTTCTTGCCTTTATTCATTGCAAGGGGTCACAAAGGACCAATCATGTACATTTGCAGGACCAGATGCAAAATTCATTTTTAAAAGAATTTCGTAAGCAAGCAACTTCTTTTTCCTAGGATGGAGCTCCAATGAAATTTTGATATGACCTTTATATACTTTCAGATAAAATAAGATTATTTGGATTGCCATCCTATATAAGTACATTTTCTACAGTAACTTTGAACTCAGAAACATGAGAACATCCCTCAGAAGTCAGTGAATATTTTTGAAGATTGGACCTGATTTTTTTTCTGAGAGAAACATTTGAGTGGAAGAAAAGAAAGACGGTTGATTACAAAGTTTTCGTTACTGAAGGCGTATTGGATTATGGGAAAATGTAGAGTGAAAGTTGTTCTGAAATGCTGCAGCAGCATCTATGCTCATTTTATTATACTGGCTACCCTTAGCTGTCATGACCTTATACACAGCATCAAGAGCATGAGATGCTTTCATAGCTACCCTACAAATTTAAATAAAATTGTAAGTGATGCCGTTTCTTTAAAAAATACATCTAGTGACATTGCTTTCGGAAACATTATTCTTTCCTTTTCAGGACTGCACAGCACTGCAGTTAGCATCTACAGTCATCCAGAGTTCTAATAAACACAGCAGTGAGGACAACGCAAAGAATCCTTGCTGATCAACAGTTCTTCAAGCAGGAAATTGGGCTCAACCCAAAGAGTCTGGGCCCCCCCAGACTCTTTCTTGTGGGGAATTTGGTAACAACTGTAGCTCAGTTTTTCCCTTCTATCAACTCTGCACATGATAATCCTTTCAACTATGGCATTTCACCTTTCTCTCCCCTTACACTCCCCACCTTGCATGCCAGCACACTAGGGGCCAGAGGATGCTACAAAATTTACAATCTAAGGCTAAATAAAGTAAGTGGTTGATCCTATACTCAATCACGAGCCTGACAGGGACCAAACAGCCCAAAACCTGAACTTTTACTGTCCCCCACTACTACTAAACCCCAGAGGAGGGTTGCAGAGGTTGAATTTTTTCTGTAGAATTTTCACATTTAGTAACTACAGCTTTAGAGAGTGAAGTTTAAGTGGTGGGTTTAGGATTCAGTAGACAGTAGATTTTAAAACGGTCTTTTTTCTTCTTTGTAATCCCCAGATATAGGCTATGTTGCCTGTTAGGCTTGATCATGCCTGATCCAGCCATTTTCAGAGTGCAACTGGGTCAGAGTATAGGTTCAGTCATTTGCAGGATGAGACACTACAGTCTTAATATGCTATTTAATTTATCCTATTGGGCTGGGTAAAGAAAACCATCAGAAAAGGTTTCATGAGCCTATTGGGTCGGATTAAGAAAAGCCACATGAATGCCTTTAAATGACAATACACAAAGGACTAATGGAGCTAGTGACAAATCTGCCTTCCTTTTCCTTTCCCTTTTGAAGCAGAAGCTATCCCAGTTTGCTGTGAATCTACTGTAGACAGAACAGGACTTAAATCTCACACCTTCAAAACAAAATAAGGTACTTCACTTACTTTTCCTCTACAACTCTCTGCAGAAGTGCCTGACACATGACATCTGCTAATGAGGGTCATAATCCCCCCATCCTATAACCCCATACTAGTAGTGCTTAGACTCAACGGCCTCTTTTCCTAAGGAAATAAGGCTTTTATAGGAGTGCTGTCTGTCCATCTGGCTCCCCATCTGTCAGTCCTGTACCCAGCAATATATTCTGAACCTGGTGGCTAATTTCACCCCATTCTCTAGAGGGGCAGAAGCTTAAAAGATATAAATATCCCACATGTTTTATGAAAATCGGTCATGCGGGAGAGAACAACAAAGTACAGCTCTCTGGAGTAAAAGGCGGTGGTATAAACTCGTTAGCTAATTGCTTGGCTCAGGCTGCCAGCTGGCCAGTCAGCACGTGCAAACTGGCCAGCTCAGCTACCTGTTAGTGACTTCTTGGATCTTCACACAATGCATCTGGCCAGCCAGGAAAGGAGAGACCTTTGTAGAGGGAATATGTGTGTATGAGGGTAGACAAAAAGTGGAAATGAAGACCTGTCGAAGGCTGAGGTCAAAGAGAAAATGATGTTATTGAAGTGGAGAAGCAAAGAAAGGATGGAGGGTATGATTTTGTGGGGAAGGGATTTGAGATTTAGATTGCTAATAGAGCAACTTTGTCCTCAGCTGAAGGACAGGGTTGGACTTGGTTACTCCAGTGAGGACTTTCCTTCTGTTTTATCTTCAGAGCCTAAGAACAACCCCTTCGGTTAAAAGTAAAGGTTCCCATAATTCTGTACCCTGTTCCAGATGGTTACCAATTGAGAGTGATTAAGGGAAGAGGAGAAAACCAGGACATGGGCAGAGAACAAACTATGGAAGAAGTCCTATAATTCCCTCCCAGCAGCCAACAAACAGAGCCACCAGAAAACAAACCTCACTCCCTTTCAAAATTTAAATGCCCAGTAAAGGCATGCAGTAAATTTTCTCAGTTGTCAAAGTCAGAGCATCCAGTCTCCAAATCTCTGGTGTGGGAATCTCCCTGGTAAGTTGGTATAAGTGCAGTGGAGCTGCCCTGCTCACCACCGAGTTCAGCTGGCAGGCACGGTGTTCAGGAAAGAATTATTACCCGTGGTCTGACAGTGGAGAATGAAAACCTACTTCTGGCTCGGTCCTACCATCAATTCAGCAGATCCCACTGCCATTCCTCTTTCAAATAAAATTTGTCACTATTTAGTACCATTCCACTCCCTGAACACCTTGTTCTCCCCATTCTCTCCCCTCCTCCTCTATCCCTTACATTCCCTTCTGTGTTAAATGTACATTCACCCATAGCATAAAACGTAAAATGAAAACATTCAGCACAGACACCTACATAATCAGCTGAATCCAGGATTTCCAGAGTCAGATGATAAGGCGCGCAAGTTAACCTAGTGATAAAATATGTGGTAAGCAAACTCTGTGATCTACACAGATAGCTTAAGCTTCTGCACTGCTAATTGCTATTACAACCTTAAGCTAATATTTGAGCCTTTCTTTTGAGCAAGGATGTGTAACAATTAGATTACAGGATTTGGGGCATTACAAAGAGTGATAAAAGCAGCAGTTTCGTCATGGTATGTGGTATTTTGTTTACACAGAGATAATGGCAGTGATGATAATAATAATATTAATAATAACTACTCTCTTTAGGCCCAAAGTCTGATTTCAGGCACATCAGACCAGATCTGGAATAAATGTCTTGCGTGCAACAGACCTATCCCAATTTATGTGGGATGAAGCATGCAGATCTCTGGTAAGGGACTATTCTGTTATCACTCAAGAGCCCAGCATGGTGTATGATGCGCTCTAGCTATGTTCACAGTAGTAAATAGTAAGCCAACATTTCTGAAGCAGGCCCTGAACCTGGATATTTCTCTGTACCTGTGTCCTGAGCATCACTAAGGGCTCTGATGGCATCTGTTGCACCCTGTCCCTAATGAATGCGCAACTATAGCAACGAAAGGGACCTGTGGGTTTGTGCTCTCTATGATCCTTATGCTTTCCTCTTCCCCCTCTCCAATTGTATGGGCATATGTAAAAACACAGTATGTTTGAATACAGTGATAATGCATAGCATGGAGAAAAAACAAATGCTAAACTACAGAGAAAAAACTGGTTCATTATAGCAACATGTCAGATTTAATACATGTTATGTTTTAGTGTGCCTGGGTCAACATCTTTAAAACTTTCTACAGTGTATGAAAAAGAAAAAGCATCTTTATGTGCATATTTTTAGGGCATGTTTTCCTATTTCACACCGGGTTTTTTTATTTCTTCTCCTAGGCACCCAAGGGAAAAAAAAATCACCCCATGTCCATAACAACAGCCAGCTATACTGAGGAACCATAGGTTTCTTTGCCTCAGAAATAAGTCAGCTTACACAGCTGAGCATTTAGCCCCTGAAATTTTGCTGCTGCTGAGATCCTGGAAAATAAATTACAAACTCCACCCCATTCTCCCTCACCAAAAGCAGAAATTGAGATTTTGCTCTGCTTCAGACACTAAAAATCAATTTTTCAACTATTTACCATCAGTGTCCTGGAAGACAGAATCAGTTCCACAAAGCAAAGGAAATGTGTGTATCCACTAAGGAATATTAAAAGTACCATTACAGCATTAAAAAATAAACATATCTGCTAGCAGTGTATTTAAAATAACTCCCAACAGCTGAAAAATTGGTCCCATAGTCACACACAGTAAACAAGCAAAGCAGCTTAACAACAAAAGACAAGTTTCCTTGTTTTAAGAAGAAACATTGCATGTTTAGTATATCATAGGTATATAGGAAACCTAAAAGCAGGCAAAGTACCCAGATAGGATGATATTTTTTCTTACCCATAGGCAACAAGGTCCTTTAAGAGAATTGCATCCTGCAGACTGTCAATAGTTGGTTGAAAACTTGAAAAACAGGTTTTAAGCAAAAACTCTTCTGAGAATTAGATCTAGACTCGAGAGGCTAAAAGCACCACTCGAAACAGCCGGTTTAATTTATTCAAATAAAAGCCACATAGCTCAAGGACAGGTAAGAAGGTAAATAAGCCATCGCCAGCCCCTTCTTGGCACAGAAAGGTACCGTGAAAAGCCTGCATTAAGGTAGATCTCTGCGTAGGAAATGAAGGAGCCTCAGGTATAGACATTTGATTTATTTTTTCTGAGTGTGGCACAGGGGAGCGTGCACTGGCTCAACCTGTTGTAATCGAACATGTAGGTTGCTTGCTGTTGCGATGATATTGCAGCAGCCTCATCATTAAAGAGGCTGTGTCTTTAGCAGCAAAGATTAATTTCCTACATAGGAAATCAAGACATTGCCCGTGCTGCTCTTGCTCTCTTGTTCTTTTCTCCTCCTTCACCACCTTTTTTTTCCTTCTTTCTTTTTTGTAGTGAGCAGGAAGGAATTCAGTGAAGGAAGGATAGGTACTGTATGTTTCTGATTTGCTGAGCTGACAATCCTTTTGCTACCTGATTTCACGTTAATAGGATCTTCTTGTTACCCACCTAGTGTAGCTCAGCATGGAAAATCCATGCATCCAAAGGTTGAAAGCTTG
Source organism: Rhynochetos jubatus (assembly GCA_027574665.1). Classification (NCBI taxonomy): domain Eukaryota; kingdom Metazoa; phylum Chordata; class Aves; order Eurypygiformes; family Rhynochetidae; genus Rhynochetos; species Rhynochetos jubatus. Next base: position 130,179,959 of record CM050649.1, on the reverse strand, counting down.
AGGCAAAACTTGCCTCCCTGCAGCTCTAGGTGGGGTGAGGGAGAGACAAAGTCACCTGGTTGATTTGCAAACAGTACTAAGGCAATTCGGGGAAGTGTAGGTTAAGGACATTATCTTAGCCATAAATTAATCTCCAGCAGGCTTCTACCCTTTCTAAAGGCGGAGAAGCTAAGGGAAGAGTCAAATGTATTTCAAAAGTGTGTCACTGTCAAGGAGAAGTGGTCAAATGATTTCTTCTATGTCAGATGTGGGTGCAGTTTTGTTTGGTTTGTTTAGGTGTGTGTGTATGTATACACACACCTAAAAGGCACCCTGTCACAGAGATGTGTGACAGGCAAAAGGAGAGAAAAAAACCCTCACAATTATATGCCTGGGAAGCTTTTAGCTCTGTGTTGGTGTTGAGAAATATGAGTGTCTATCCGCACATGGATTCACATGCAGGCACCGCTGGGACCACCTGTACAAGCCCAAGACCCTTCAAGAACATCCCTCTGTCACCCCCAATGAGTTTCAGAAAAAAAGCAACCTTGGTTTAAAGTAGCCTCTGGAATATACAATAAAAACCTCACACAAAACCAAAAGTGCTTTAAGAGCCCCGACTTCTCCTGTGTTTCCCAGCACTTTCTCTGGGACTTAAAATCCCATATCTACTGAAGTCTTATTGCAGGGGGATTGTACGTGAGAGTCAGCTTGGAGACACCTCGCTGCTCAGTCTGGGAGAAATGGAGGATAAGACCATAGCGGTGAGGAACCAAAGGGGGTTAAATTAGATGTTTGTGTTGGCGGAGGAAGTTTCAGCTCTGCAAACACAAGACCTGACATTTTCCCGGCCGCTCTGCACAGCGGCATGACGGAGCACGCTGGGAAGTGCATGAGTACCACTTCCCTCTGCCGGAGGCAGCCCAGGCTGCTACCTGCTTCCCTCCATCCAAGGAGATTTCTATAGGTACCGGAAATGCTCCAACCCCTATCATCCAGCACAGCAGCGATAATGAAGTGGCCACGAATAATTTCAGTAATTTTCATTTATTAAAAAATCTCAGTGCTGACTGAGGGGTGGAACAGAGCAGCTCTTACAGCACGTGGGAAAAAATAGGAGAGGAAAGGGATGTGTGCTGCAGAGATTGTTTAAGCTGACACATTTCAAGAGGAGTCAGAATACCACAGCCTGGACATGTAACACTTCTTAAAAGAATAAACTGATTCTCACAGCTTTGCCCAGCCACGCACGTTCCCCCTCCACCCCCACAGTGCTCTTTGCATCATCAGTCAGGGAGTGCTTTGGGGTTTTTTAATATACTGACATCCATATAACCATCCACTGGTCAGGCTTGTTTTGAGGCTTGTGAAGATCACAGGCCAAGGGAATGTGGGGGACTGAATAAAATGGTGGAGAAAAGAAGAATCTGCCTACAAGCCATCTTCCCTGCTCCCCTCTTGCATCATCTTCAGGCACTAAAATACCTCGTGCGATGCTGTATAACTGACAGGTTTCTGCATCAAATCCCTTACTTATAGATTGTAAACATCAGTGGTTTTATGACCAAGGCCACCTATAGGCTGTAGAAATGTATAGCCCAGATGGAAATAGATTTATTTTTCTATATCTCAGCTATTCAGAACATTTCCTAATGTTTAAGGTGTTCTTGTTCCTTTAACCCTGTGGGACCAGACCCAGCTGGACCACTACCCTTGCAAACCCACTGACAGCCAATGGCTGCAAGGGTACAGGTAATGAGTAAGTTGTGGTCAGCCTGGACTGGGCAGCAGCCCCTGTGTCTCCCATGGGTGGCCTTCTGATGCTTTGCCATTTTCTGATGTCATCCTTGTCATCACCTTCTCATGAGTGTTCCTGTAAAAGGAGTCATAATCTGGTAAAACTTTACCATCAATACGCTAAACCCTATAAAAATTCTTTTTTAAGAGCCAGAGAGCCATTGGAGGGAGAAACAAGTATGTTTCACAACAGGATACATGTTTGGAAAGGAAAAAGCTACATTTATAACAAAGTTGTTATCCATTAGAAAACTTAAAAAAGTAGTTAATGTTTTGTGCACAAACCTTTTGTGTTTACCTACCAGTTTCCTCAAATAACCTGATTTTGTAAAGGATGAGTATTCTCCCTAGCTTGCTTGGAATCTTAGTGGCTGTAGACTAGACAACCATGCTGATCCCTCTGTCACATTTACCCACACCGCTGTGAAACGAAGCTTGTTCTGTGCTTCAGCGGTAAATCCAGCTTCAGTAAAACATCACCAAATACCCCTTTTGTATGAAAGTGGGGAGAGAGGAAATATGGAGAGATTCCACCACGCCACTATTTATTTGATTATTCTTAAGGGGAGAGGGGGGACATTTGACTCACAAACTGAATTATGACACTGATCTAAACCACCAGAAATGCTTGTTGCAAACAGGATGAACAAAGCTGGCCAGGTTCTTTGTTAAATAAGCAGCCCAATAAAGCTGGAACTAAAAAGGAAACAAGTTTTTTGTGCTGCACATGGATGCACCTACATTGGCATTTTACTTTGCATCAGGAGTGTGCTATTGGTACTCTTGATGGTCCTCACTCACTGTGATTTGGTTTGCACCTCTGAGTTTCCTTGGAGCAAACCAGATTCCACTCAGAGAGAAGCGAAGGGGAAGATGGGCTTCAGAAATTAACATGTTCCAGCCACTAAAGAACATTTACTCTATGGAATTAGACTAGAGCTAGGTCAAAGCAACACTCAAAAAAAAAAAAGAGAAATTATAATGGGGTTGTCAGGTCTTCAGAAGAAACTCCTTCTGCCTATGAATCTGCTCCTGCTATGCTGTATGATGTTGCTCGTGTGGCTGTAGCTAAGAAGACCAAAAGTCAAAGTGCTCCTCTTCACCCAAGTGCAAATATCAAGAAAGTCATGTGATAAAACCCAAAACAACAGCCTGGGGAACATTTGAAAGGTGATCCAGGTCAGCCCAAGGCATCGTCATCTGTGTCTGCACTAGCATTTCTACAGAGATTAGAGGATTAAACTAGTAGGGTAGATCTTTTTATGATAATGGAAGAAGGCAACTGAGAGTCTAAACCCACAGTATATCAAGATATTCCCGGAGATCAAGGCAGAATTCCTCCTGATGATCTATGACATAGACAGGAGTTTTTGTAGAAAGGTTATTAAATGGAAGTGGAAAAATTAGGAAAAGAAGATGTTGATCTATCCAAGGACTGTCCCTCCAGTTAAATGCTTTCCACCTGAATTTCAAGAAATTTTACAATGACAGTTGTGCGAAACAGCAACATATGTTTATTAGCTCACATTTGAGAAACAATGACTAAATTTTTCCCATGTAGAGCTGCACTGAAGCAAAACTAACCACAGAAATGTGGTTAGTATTTAGTGGCCATTCATGTGTTTGGGACAGATTTAAATGTCATTGGAAGTGTGGAAAATTAGGCTACCGCTTATTGTGTCATATTGATGACAACCTCCATGTATGTTTCTTTATTCATATTAAAAAAGGAGCAGGAGCAGGAGCAGGAGCAGGAGCAGGAGCAGGAGCAGGAGCAGGAGCAGGAGCAGGAGCAGGAGCAGGAGAAGGAGAAGTTAGCCAGAATGTTTTAAGTTTTAAAAGTGCTAGTCTGAATGCATAGGTAACAACAGATTTTCTTCTTTTTTCCTTCTTCCTGATGAAGAAATTTTGACTTTCTCACTTCAAGAAAGGAAAGTACCTGACAAAGCATATTGACCACAGCACAGGTGCTGTATTTGTAATTGCATGGGGACGATGTCTGATAGTCCTGATTATCTCCCACTCTATGCATTATTCTGGCAGTGAATGTCCCTGTGGTTAGAGTACAGTACTGGAAATGGTACTAACATTTAAATTTCTATAACTACATTTTAAAATGTTTTCCATCCTACTTTCCAACCATTCCTTGCCATTACTACTCTCCTGTAACCAGAAAAATAACAGGCATGTAAATAAAATCAGAAGGTGGAAACAGTTCTACGGTGACTTCCCTTGCAGAGGGAATGAAAAAAAAAATATTCTTCATCTCTTTAGAGTGACTGTCTGCAACAGGGTGAGCCCAAGCCAGGACAGTGATGGAGGGAGAGACCTGAAGCAAATCCAGAACTGGAACAGGAACTTCCCAGGGATTGTCACATTTGGCTGAAGACAGAGAAGTTTGGCAGGGTTACAACTGGTCCATCATCTGCTTGAGAAAAAAGGAGGTCATGAGGCTGATTGGGGAGGAAACACTGACCTTAATTTTGTTTCCAAAGATGCTATTTCTTCCTTAGCTTGCTTTAAAAATTAGAAAAAAACTCCAAGAAGATGCAATGTTTTTTGTAGAAGTGAAATACAATATAATATAGGATATATTTATAGGCAAGTGGAAACTATTTTGGTTTATATGTGTTAATGCACAGCAGGGCTGCAGCCAGAGTAGTACTGTAGCCTCCATGGCCCCCAAAATGAGTTACAGTGCTCACAGAGGTCTGAACAGAGGATTCCACAGTGAAGTTTTAGTCCTTAGATGAAACAGTTACAAACCTCAGTTTCCCTCATCCACAAAACCTAACTAATACATACTTTCTGAAACTTTCACAGTTCTTTGATATTCTCTGCCAGAAAGAAGGTTAATTCTGCTAAAATATGTAATACCAAATTTTTTCCCATCCACAGGAAAAGAGAGTTGTCAGAAGATCCTCAGCCTTTGACCGTCAGCTTTGTAAAACGCCATCAGACACTGCAAACTGCAATAAACATTATGAAGCTAAATATTATTTCACCATTCTTGTGGATTTTGGCTTTGCATAGTCAGATGCATGAGGGTCTCTCCAGAGGTGTCCCTGCTCAGAACTGGGTTTTTCCTGCAGCTTTTTTCTCTTCATCTTTGCCTTGTGCTTTGCTCTGTACAAATATTTGCAATGATTTGTAAGCCATCTATGCAGAGGTAGACCCAGCTGAGAATTATTATTACACTCAGACAGCTTTATGCATTGACAGAAGATAAAATACAACCATCTACTTAATGCTATATATACACTTTCTCTATATATAGTATTAAAGCGTCCTTACTGACATTCTAACCATAGGATCAGTAGCTTGCATTTATATTTATACCTTTTTTTTTTTTCCTTTAGACCTACCACAGTAGTGTTTAAACTGAATCAAGATGGGTTTGTTTAGTTTTGTTCCAGACTATGTAGTTTCTAACATTGCAGGGACACTGCGGTTCAGAGCGTAACATTTCAGAACAGAAGTCTGGACAACTGCTACTGAGCAACTGTGCACTCAAGTCCTCTCATCTTCCTTGTAAACGGAGGAGAGCAGTGATTTGTAAAACTGCCTTAAGATCTGTGGCTGGGAAGTGTCAGGTAGATGCCAAGTGTGACTATAAATATAATTTGGGCAGCAAAAGGGGCTGGAGCCAAGCACTTTCAGAAACACATTCTTAAACCAAGGATGCTGAAAATCTCAGGCTCCCTGTCCTAGGTAGAATGCTTTCAAAGCTTGCCAGATCATCTGCACTGAGTTCAGTGAGACAATGAAAGGAGGAAGGGACTGCTCTCAAGAAGGCAGGTGGCCTTGGTCAAGCTTTCTTTGGCCACTAAAATCAATAGGATCAGTATTTAGTATATCAAAGTTAAGAATGTAAGAAGACTACATTCCACATCTAGCAGAAATCTAGAACTTCAACAAGGATTTTGGGCAACTAACAAAATTAAGCATAAATAAATGTTCCTACAAAGAAAAACAGTACAATAATTTTTATTTCTCTCCATCACCATTGATTTCTGGTTGAAAAGTCTGTAATGGATGGTAGCTGCCACATTTCTTCTAAGATTTCTAAAGCAAAGTCACTGGAGCCCATTCTTAAGGTTCAGTGACCAGTGGGTCAGTGCTGTTAATATGAATTTCTACGCTGATGCAGCCACAGTCTTAAATGACAAGGATGACAGTATTGCTAATTTATGCAGGCACTGAAAACAGAGCTAACCCATAATTTTGTTATGTTTTCCGCGCTTGACTTTTGTTCTAAATGTCAACAGGGTGTGCAAATGCCATGCAAGTCTCCCTTAGGATTTGGCTCAAGTTCATATGCAGATACTTCTGAGGATGCCTCGGATACATGGACTTAAAAAATTTAGCTTACATATAAGAAGTGAAAACCAGCCTTGATAGATAATGTAATACTCCTGTGTAAACTCTTGATAATTCCTATTTATTTGTACTTATATATGCATGCAGAGGTACACACACACATATATACTACGCACATAGGATTCCAACATTTCATTGGCCAGTTTTAAACATATATAATTTTCCATTTAACCTTCTTAGATTATATTTCTATACCTATTTTTTCACATTTCCATTTGAATAAAAATTTAAAATAAAACTAGATGTTGAAAACTTCTTAGAATGATAGTCCTGGAAGCAGTCTCTTTAGAAGAAATAATATATAAGCACTGGGAGAAGAAACTCGTCTAGGCTACTCCAACAGTGCTCCTCAGCCTTTTTCTGTATGGAAATGCTTGTAGATGTGAAGGACCCGATGACACTAAAGTTCCTATGTAGATCCCCCTGGGGCATGGTAATGCTGAATAGCTTGGCAGAGCTGAATGGAAAAATCTGTGCAAAAAGCTGCCCTTGCACTTGTTCATGCAAATAGAAGGCTGGTGTGGATCTTCACTGTGTGAAGATCTGGAAGGCAGAGCTTGTTCTTGACCAAGATATAGAGTATTTTAGAAGTTACAGTTTCCTGGATGTGTGGAGGATGCAGAAAGGTTTGAAGAATAGAGGTTCTTGAAAGAGGAACTCTTTGAAGCTCTCTGTTCTTTTGATAAGATTCTCAGATAAATTTCTTTGGTGAGGAGAGCCTGAGAAAATTTGAATGAAACTGTAAAAGAAGCTGAGAAACAATAGAAATAGTCTAAGAATTGGGCAAACATAAAAATAAAGAACCTTAAAGAGATGGAAAGGTCTGTAAACTTCATAGGAAGAGGCATCTGGAGCCCTAGAAACAAGGTGCCTCATGAATGCACAGGGCCTTTGATAGGCTACAAAACAGCTCAAAGGTTTAGTAGAAGGCTAAAGGGAACAATGCTTTGTGCCTCTGCTTTCATGAGACCCCACCTGCAGTACAGGCTCCAGCTCCGGGCCACAAAACATAAGGAGGACATGGACCTGTTAGAGCAGGTCCAGAGGAGGGCTGTGAAAATGGTCAGAGGGCTGGAGCACTTCTGCTATGGGGACAGGATGAGAGAGTTGGGGGTGTTCAGCCTGGAGAAGAGAAGGCTCCAGGGAGACCTTATTGCAGCCTTTCAATACTTAAAGATAGCTTCTAATAAAATTGGAGAGACACTTTTTACCAGGGCCTGTAGTCACAGGACAAGGGGTAACAGTTTTAAACTAAAATAGGGAAGATTTAGATTGGACATGAGGAAGAAATTTTTTACAGTGATGGTGGGGAGGTACTGGGACAGGTTGCCCAGAGAAGCTGTGGATGCCCCATCCCTGGAAGTGTTCAAGGCCAGGCTGGATGAGGCTTGGAACAACCTGGTCTAGTGGAAGGTGTCACTGATCATGGCAGGGGGATTGGAACTGGATGGTCTTTAAGGTCCCTTCCAACCCAAACCATTCTATGATTCTATAAGAGATTTAGGACACAAACTGGGCAGTAGCAATTCTTTTGGAACTCAACACAGTACTTCTCTTCCAGGTTAAATTTTAGTTGCCCTTCATTTCCGTTATACCAAAACTTTGCAATCTGTCCAGACCTCCACTGTATAGGAACATTCAAAACATAAAAATATTCCACCTATTCTTGTTGAATTTGAATAATAAAACTTTCCTATTCCCCCACGCCAATGCTGTAGAGTTATAGTTTCTCTGCCACTTCTCCCTTATTTTGTGACTCTTGTCATTGGAAATTATATGGATCAGGCACCTTGCTTCATAGAAAACAAGCACATTACCAGCATTTAGGAATCTGCTAGCCAGTCCATTTGACAATATACAATACATTACAGGTACACACACCTCTTCACATAGGTAGTGAGCTGGTTATTTACTTCATAAAGGAAAAAAAAAGAAAAGAAAATGTGTTTTGGCCAAATCCCAATTCTTAATATTAGGAGTGGCCTTTGTCCCAGAAATAAACATTTGTGCTCTGCATGAGTAGCAGTCAATGACACGGCATTAAGCTAAACAAGCACAAATTGCATATTTTGGAGGACAGTTTCCTCACACCATCAAAGTGAAACTAAGGAAGGTCAGACAGTGTTTGTACTACTGTCTTTGTCCCTCCTCTTCCTTTTTACTCAGAGACGTACAAAAGGGGAAATTATCTTAGACCTAGACCTGCATCTGAACTTAGAACAGAAGTGTGTCTGAACAAAGCATAGGAGACTCTGTTTTTCATAGACATAAAAATTATTCAAATTCAATTTAATCTGTGTTATCTGAGCCTAATAGTGAACTTCATAGTAGCTCAGTTAGTTTTGCAGTTTTGGCTTGTCACATGTCTTTGCCAGATCGAGTATATGACTATTATAGATATTAAGAAATCAGTTATACATTCTTGTAATAATAATTTAAAAAAAGGAAGCCTCATACACACGAAAGTATCTTTTCCAGTTGTGATCTTGGACTAAACCCATCATTTATTTTCATGAAAACTAAGCCCTCCCATCAAACCACCACCACCACCATCTAGCTTCATCTGTACTACTGTTCAGCTTTCATGCCAAAGACTTCTTATCCCCTTCTCAGAAAGTAGTGATCAATGCTGAATTTTTGTCACTGTACAGAGGGAGGTACAGAGTTATAAGGCTGCTGGCAATTACCTTTTCTTGCTGACTGAACATCACTTGAACATGTGATATGTGTTGCAGCATGCAAAATGTTTCACATCCCAAATCTTTATTTGTCAAAGCAGGAGCAATACCTGATCCCACAACTACAATGGCTTCATTCCTTGAAAAACTGCTAGTAGCTATTGTGTTTTTCAGATTTATTCTATAACAGGGTTTCAAAGTTATCTGTTGAATGTCAGTATCAAAGATGAAGCTGATTTTATTCCTATATTTTGGGCTTTTGAGTTGAATATACATTTCTGAAATGTCTTTCTGAGGCTTCTCTTACTAATGAGTGTTTTTAGAAATAAATGTTGGGTGTCACAAAAAAAATTGTTTTGCATTTCTGTTTCATTTCCTGTCATTTCATAATCTCTTTTGAAACCATACATTCAAAATAGTAACGAGGTGTTCTAATAATAATTAACAATATTTCTTCAAGTAAAGGAGCTAACAGTGCCTGCAAACTTACAGATTTCTGTCCTACTCTACATACTGCCCCCCTCCACTGCAACAGCCCCATGTTTTTCCCTGCTTTCTCATTTCCCTATGATCTCAGTTCCCACTTCCAAAGCCTGCAGATAGCCTGTAGATAATCCTTTCCTCTTGGTATCCTCCATGCCTACAGGCTCTCTTCTAAGTCTAGCAATTACCAGCTGGCAAAAGGCATCACATGCTGTGGCTGGTTCCAAAATATACAGGTGATAACTGGCTGGTCACTACGTACAGGCTGACTGTGCAGTGTCAGACCAAGCAGAAAAAGGTCCTACCATAACCTTTCTAAGCTGAGGCTTGCTCCCACATTTGTATGCTATTAATTTCAGTCTTTTCCTCCTACTCTCACATTATTTTTCATGAAACTTATCAGTACCTCATTATATTTTCTTGGAAACTTCTAGCCCTTGTCCAACATGATTAATTTAACAATGATTCCAGTTTTTAGTAAGGGAACTGATAAACAGGTGGACAGACAGAACAACTGCATAAGGCTTCAGGAACCCAGAGTAAAAATTGGGCTGTAACAGAGCTTGTACTCTAAGGAGCTCAGGAGACTTGACATGTAGTCATGAATTCTACTTTATGACATCACCACATCAGTGAGAGAAATATTATTTTCCTTAATTTGTAAATGGGTCAACAGAGGCAAGAAGAGTCTAGGAGACTTGTCAAAATCCTAGACCAAGTCTGTGGCAGTGCCAAGTTTTGTTTTTTTTTTGACTGGCTTGTACTGTAACCTCAAAACTACTGTACTTAATTGTGTCTTATTGAAAGTGTGCCTTTGCCATGAAATAGAACTAGGAACAAACATTCAAACCATGGAGAACCTTTTGGGATGACTGGCATGTTCCGCATTGTTGGATCCTTGACCCACCTTTTTTACAAGCAACGGATTCTACCATCCGAATCACAGTCCCTGTGTGGGGATAAGGGAACAAAGGGATAAGGGACGCAGACGGCACTTGCAGAATCATTAGGTTTCTGTAGGTAAAATTCTGTGTTCCTGATGTTCATCTTGTGAACCCTTGGCTCCTCATATTTGTCTTGTGTGTTCTTAGCAGTTCATCCTCAGATCCTGCCATGGGCCCATGGCTCAGTTCCTTTCTTCTTTCCTTAGGACTAGGTTTTCTACTGAGACTGTCTTTGCACCACCTCCTCTCAAATTCAGATGTTTGTGATCAAGCCTTCTCTGTTAGCTGTTTCCTCTCCTTAAAGCAGATGGCAGCTCCCTCCTGCAGGACACTCCCAAGGGACATGTGACTGGGCTGAAAAGGGAATAAACCTCAGGAGCCCTAATATGAAATTCTATCTCTTAGTAAAGTCAACAGCAAAAATTTTATTCCTCAGCTCTTTCTCCCATAACCCCATGGTTCTCATTGCCTGGAGTTGCAACTTGTTCTTAAAGGTTTTGGTCTCAGCTCAGTTTCCCTGGTTTTATTGCATATTTTCTTCACAACAGACATCTTACAATTCTTTAAACTCCTTGGGTATAACCCTATCACCCTATCTCTATCTCCTGGTTTGGTTTAGTGAACTCCTCACACACCTCATAAAGAGAGGTTAGAGACATTTACCAGGGAAATCTCTGTCCTTCAGACTCAGCTTTGTTTTCCCAGACTGAATGGCTCTTAAAACCCTGTGAGTTTGTATGATTAAGGACTCAAAGAACCCCATGAAAGACTCTGTGATTTGCACAGCTATTGGTATTTTAAACCACAGTGCTTAGATCTTCCTACACCTCACCCTATGAAACATGTTTACACTTATGAGTCTAATTATTTTTAATCAAATCAAGTGGCTGCTAGGTTTTTCCTATTATCATGTCCTGAGAAAAGATAGCCTCGGGATGATCTCAGCTAATTTTAATAAGCCACAAATATTTTGAATATGTCTTTTCTTTATTCCTCAAATGTAGGTTTGCCTACAGGAAAAAAAAAAATAAGGAAGAAAATGTGGTATTGTTTCTAAGGATATTTAGGAAGGAAAGGGAAAGGAAAGGGTTATTTCATCTCTGCTTTTCTATCAAACTGCTTTGCTGCTCATCAATGAATCAGAGATGAAAAAAAATCATAAATTAGCTACAGAAACCTGGATTCAGTTTCTATCATGGTGATTTTCTGTGTGACTTTGACCTAGCTGTTTCCTCATCTTAAAAAGTAGTATCAATATATATTCTTGCTTTTTTGGCTGAAATAAATCATCAGCTTATCAGACAAGCCTTGCCTGTCACTATAGCCACGTATGCACATACGGTCCTGATCTCAACTGATGTCTCTAGGTGCTAATGCAATGCAAAAACTTTGCAATCAAAACTTTGCAGTCAACTGTGCTAAGTCAATCATTTTGTGCAAAATGAAATCTTTGAGAATCCCCTGACAAGTAAATAAAGAGATAAATAATGAGCAACCCCAGCACATTTCAGGTCATGTTGTTTTGGACAGGAACAAGAATTTAGTAATGGTGTGACTAGCAACCCTCAGTTCTGACTAAAAGATCCCCTTGAAATTCCTGCCTTCCTGCACTTTGCATTTTATTACTGAAGCACAGCAACAATGTACTAAAAATAAAATGTATTTTCACCCAACCATCTTGCCACTTGAGGATTCTAGCCATTTATGAGATGTGATAATCTCCTGACTACTTTTCTCAATTAAAGAGCAAGCACTCTACTCCTCTGTAAACAGGATTTAGCTCATGGAGCTGGCTGAGACTGAACCAGGAGCCTGCCACCTCCAATCCACTTCAGGTTTTTCTAGAACAGCAATTCTGAAGTGCCTCAGGGCAGCTAGATTTGGAGCTTTGTGTATGTTCATTGTACTTCCAGATAATCCGCATTATAACACTGTCAAAACCATGGTGGCCATGGATTTGCATGGGACCTGCTGCTTAACACAACTGCTGGCTTGCAATTTTTGATGAAATCTCCTTTTCTGTCCCTCATGTGAAAATATTAATTTGTGGAAACTGGCGCCAGTCACAAAAAACCACACCAGCTTCAGCCTAAACTTTTATCAGAAATGAAGAAAGGCTTTCTGGCTGTAGCTCTGTGGTTGTGAGGCAGAAAGTCACTCACCCCAAAAGACCTGGCTGCTTGGTGACCAGCGAGGTAGCGAGGTCCCCTTGCAGCTGTGTAAATAATGAAATATTCATTCGGCCAGAAAAGGGACAATCTCTTTAGTCCCATGGTTTAAAACTAATTTGGGACGTGAGAAATCTGCATGCTGAAGTCCTTGCTCCAATAAACATGTATTTATTCACACAAAGATCCTGGGTTCTGGAGGGTGAGGGAGAGACTCACCTCAGGGACAGCCAGGAGGATCTTGATGTCCAAAGTGTTTTTTCTGCAAATCAAATCACTAATGGCACAACATGTACAAGCTTTTCCCCTCTCTTCTTAAGAGATCTTGGTTTGACTTCCGTACAACATTTTTTTTTTAAATGATGAGTTTTGTGGGGACAAGAAAACCATTTCCAAATCCACCCAACTCTACGTGGCATCCATCACCACAGAAGCAGACACAAACACTAATGGTGCCTGTAGAGCATAAATTGAACTTTACTAAGCAAAATTAAACCAATTAATCATAGGCCAAAACTTCAGAAATAAAAAGGAAGTCTTAGAGTGTGCTATGAAATCTGCCAGCTTCTGGCATTTGCAGGAGTCTGATAGGACCAGTGTGGTACTCTGCTTCTGCAACAGCTATGTTGAAAACAGAACTTTAAAGAGGGCCAATAGTGTTATTGTTTAGACCGTCATACTTGTCTCAGATGTGTCCAAATTAAATCAGACTCAACCATTTTTTGCCGTGTGGAAGCCTTTTGGCAAAGCAGGGCTAGGAATCCCCTGAAGATAGATTGTTGTGCAGTTTGTCAGGTCTTGCTGTCCCCAGCCTTCTATTGAAGATGGGTATCTTCATAGACATCTTCCACCTGCTCCTCCTCCTTTCCTCATGATGAGAACAATCACACATGCACACATAAATATGCAAAAATATGGAAGGTGAGGAAATATTCAGACTTTCCAAACTGTAACTTCCTTTAAATGCATCTCCCCTAACTTTCAATAGTTCATCGTTTTCTATCGACTCTAGCGAAAGCTTCAGTGGTCATTCTTGCAGGTATAAATATTCTCCTTGAAAAACTCTCAGCTCTTTCAGACTGGACAGATGGATTGTGTATGGGCACAGAGAGGCAATGCCCTTTCAGCAAGGCCATTTGCATAGGTAGTGACAAGCCAGGTTGGCTCTAGGAAGATGGACTTCACACCGTTGTTCCTGTGACTGGTAGTGCTGGGGATGCCTGTCTGTTAACACACTGTGAATGGCTGCAATATGTGATTTCTGGCAAAAAGGTCTCCATGCCATAGTACACTTGCCAGGAGAGTCCTTTACTGCCTAGTTCAAACAGTTCTGGACTTCAACCCATCTTTGTTGTTGTGCAATGCAGGGGTATTCACCTTTACAATCCCTCTCTCATCCAACTCCCCCACCCTATCCTGTTACTTAGCGAGATACGCAAGCTTTATAATTAAAGAACAGATCAAGGGGTTTGGCTCAAATAAGCAGAGTACATCGTGTTGTTAAAAAAAAAAAAAAAGGAAAAAATCCTCATTTATGAGATTTTTTGGCTCCTTGTCAGGTTTAGGATCACGATTGCCAAGTAACTCATGAAGGATGGTTTGGCCATTATTCAGGGATCCTCCTAAAAGCAATATGTACCAGAAAACACATTCCATATCCCAGTCAGTTTTGCAGACTAAGGATGTATTAGATGAGCCTTTCCTCTCTGAGATAAATCCAACTGGCAATTATTCTGAGGTATATTTTATCCTGGCAGGAGCAATTGTACCTGAAGATTTAAGAGACTTGTGTTTTGGTCCAGATTTTAATCCCATTTTACTTGTTTGGGAGGGTACTGCTTCTCTGTTCTGTCCGTATCCAGTAATACTTGTCTCTCTTGTAAACGGCTTGGAGATGAACAAGTGAAAAATACAGTGTAATATGTAACCTTTCATAGTTATTTTGAACTTTATGTATTGAGTTGAAACCTTTTTCTAAACTCAGAATATACAAATTATGGTGTGATAGAGGAATGAGGTGGAAGGGGCCTTGAGATGTCATCTAATCCACCCTGTCCAAGCCCTGCCTGTCATTCCACACAGATGCTTACCTAGCCTGTTTTCAGAAGCATATTGATCTCTTTAGGAAAATTACCTAGTACTTATCTACACTTAGTTTTAGAAAGTTTTATTAAACTAAATCTTCTCATCTGGATATTTGTTTTGTATTTTCTGTGGTGATCATGTACTGTATATATTCACATCCTTTTTTGCAGGAGTATTTTCATAACATGAACTGTAAGACTGTCCCTCAGTCCTCACTTCCCTTGGCTGAACAAATCCCGCTTCTTCCGTCTGTGGACAAATTTTTGTGGTACCTGATAATTTTCATTTCCTTTCACGGGACTTTTTTGCTGTTCATACAAGTGTATGATGTGCCAAACTTGCCATGGTACGTCTGCTAAGTTATCAATCAGGAGTAATTAATGCTTCTGACATGCACATCTATCTGGCTACACATCCCAGTATGATATTTTTTCACTCTACTATATTGTTTTAAGTTTAGGCCCAGACTTTTTGTGATCTTCAGACATGGATAGGCAGAACAGTTCCCTGTAGTAGTGCAACTGATCACTCTTCACACTTGCCTGTCTTATTTCAGGGAATCTGAGAATGTCAGCTTGAATTCTACACATCTATCACTCTTTTTTTTATTTTTTTTTACATTTTGGCAAGCTCTCCTTGCTTGGTGTGATCTGCAGTACTAGGAAATGGGGTTTATTCCATCCTTCTGGTCATGGATGAAATATTGAACAGGATAGACAAAGACCTGACCACTGTCAACACTCATGTGGAACCTCCTATCACTAGCAAAAAACTCCTTCGAACACATCCCCTTCTGCAGTTTCATGTAAGCCTAGCTTTGTTAAGAAGTTGATGTTTCAGAGACTTTCAAAAGCCTTCCCAGGGTCAAGGAAGAAGGTTTTTCACTGGGAATTTGTTGTGGTCCCAGAATTATCAAAGATAGCTATTAACAGAATGCTTCTGTTGATTTCTTAAATATTCTATGAGGAAATACATCAGACTCTGCTGATTTGAAAACATCTAACTGATTCAAACAATTTCTTATCCTGCCTCCCTTATTTCACTGATGGTTCTCACTCCTTCAGCCCTGGTATTAATTTTGTTAGTCATCCAATCGCACTTAATCTTTCTAGGGAAGACTAAAGCAAAAAAAGCATTAAATACTTCAGTCCCATCATCAATTATTTTCTTTCTTTGTCCATTGAGTAATAGTCCTGCATTTACATCTCTTCTAGTGACAGAACTGCTTTAGGCAGCTCCCAGCCCCTCCTCCTTTCCCTTTGCCATTCCTCTTTCCCTTGCACTGTCGCTCATTTGTGCCAGTATGACAGTTTGCAGGACCGCATGGTGAACAAATTAACTGATTCAAGTTAAAAATAAACATGTTTTGCTGGGTTATTTCTTCATGCTCTTTCCTTCCTCTTCTTCTTATTATCAATGCACCTATCTAATATGCTTTTATGCTGCTGTAAATCCTTTGCATAACATTTTGTCCTTTCTGACTAGGCCCCTGTGTTCTTGTGCTTATATTATTTCCTGTTGATTTGACCTACCTTCCACTTTCTCAGTCATTTTCCCTAAATTTCATAGAATGAGATGATCATGCATCAGAGAAATTCTTATTAACCTTCCTACACCTTCCACATGATAATTCAAGCCCGAAGTTGAACTTTTTGGAACTCTTTTCCCTTACTTTTGCTTCTTATGAGTTCTCATCTACCAATTAGCTAAATTTATTGACATCTCTTCCTAAATCTGCTTTTCTTTTTACTTCCTGGTTCTCTCACTCTCATCTTTCCAGGAATCAGTGTATTCAACACCCTGTTAGTATCTTCCTATTTTATTTTCTCAACCAATTCATACCTATTGGTCAGAAGAGAACCTACAAGAGCTTTTTCTCATGTCTAACATCCCAGTTTTGGGAGATAAAAGGCAATTCCGAGAGCAACCCAGGAATTTCTTATTCCTGCTGCATTTCTGTTCTGACTGATACTTGATGTCAATGATGTCCCCCACTGACAAAAGCCCTTGGGGTCTGAAATATTCTAGTAGCAGTTCAAGACATTCATCTCACTTGCTACCAGCTCATCCCATCACTCTGATGGTTTCCTTCCTATTTCAGCAAGAAAAGTTCAGCAAGACACAGAATTTTGTCTATCAGAGCCAATGATACGTCCTTGATCTATAAACCACATCTTCTCTCTTTTCTGCTGTTCTCTCTGAACAAGCTTTACCTTTTTCGATCAATATTCCAGTCACATGAATTAGCCTAACAAACCTCTGTTAAGCCAACTAAGACATAATTCTAATGATGTATTAAGATTCCCTGTTCCTCTGGCTTATTCCCCATACATCTTACACTACTGTAAAACCATCTAGAATGTTCAGAAGATTGACCCAGTGTTTGGTTTTTTTTTTTTTTTTTTAATCTCCCCTTTGTCCCCTTATGTTTACACTCTCCTGTTTCGGACAAATTTAAGTTCATCTATATCACCTGCATTTATAACTGGTAAGTAAAGTACTGGGGTCATAGGCATCGATATTGAGGTAAATAATAATACTCAAATATTACACTATTAAAATATTAAAACATTCTTAAGCACTTGAATTTTGCAAAGGAAGACATTTTCTGTGAAACAGCAGCACAGCTACTGAGTATGTTAATAATGCTAAAACAAGAATGAGTGAGACAGATACGTATTCGTCAGTGGAAAAAAAAATAAAGCCACAAATAAAAGTCAGACAGACTAGGAATGAGTCATATAGATGATTTCTCATTAATAGAGAATTCTTCCGAATCTTGTTAGACCATCCCCATGCCTTATCCCCATTACAGGCTATCTCAACACTAGGTTGTAGTTTATTTGGGAATAGGTTGCAGGGTTTTTTTTGTGTTGGTGAATATGTTTATAAATTGTCTTGAATAGCCAAATTCCAAAGGACTTCAGACTGCTGACAAAGCAGCCTCTCCTTATATTTCCTACATTAAATATAAAAGACTTCCATTCCTTTCTTTCATGCAAATCAGTACCTGTACTTATGCATGTAAACACAAAGAAGACACACAGATACACACCCAGTAGATCAGCTATAGCTTCCTGAAAGTTACAGTGAGACAAAAGAAGAAAAAAGATGACATGTTCAGCTATAAAAAATGGCCACATTACAGTGCAGCTGCAATAACAAATGATAATATTTTACTTAGCATTTCCATAGCACTTTCCATCCATCATGGACTTGTACTTTGGCAGCCGCTTTCTGTACATCCATGTTTTTTTCTTTGCTGGTATTCTCCAGTGCAGGAAACTACTATACCTTTAATCTTAATCACCTAAGTGTCCTTTGGTCTCCTGCAGCGTGTGGTATTGGTCACTATTAAATAAGATACTACTGCTCCCACTGTTATCTTACAGAAATACTGTTAATATGAAGCAGGCTATAAAATCTGGGTTGCAACAAATATGCAGTAATGCAGGCTTCAATTCCTTTGTGCTGCAGGTCTCCACTGAATTACATAGAATGCCATTATACCCATTTTACATATACAAAATTCGTAGGAAATCCCCAAGAAATAAAGTCCCAGTGTCCTCAGCTTGTGAGTATTCAGTTTGTGAAACTTTGAGGCTGATGATCCTTACATTCAATGAAAGAGACCTAGTAATCTTACACTACGCAGTCAAAAAATAAAGCACTGAAGACTGGAATTGCACAAAACCAATTAGTTGAAAGGAACAGACTAACTATGAGTGTAAAGGGCTTCCTTTGTCAGTCAATATAGATAGGCAGCTCCAATGAGAGACTGTGATCTTATGGATCCATCACTACAGAAGACACTCTGAAGTCAGGCTGCTGAAGGCAAGCAGGGTGGATCCAGCCTGATTCACGCAGACATGGTAGCAAAGCCAGGGTTATTAACAGCCTCTTGACTCCCTGCCCACCAGTTTAATGGTCATACTGTGTTTTCAGCAGAGCAAAGCCTGCCTGAGGGACCTGCATGCCAGGTACCTGCATCACCTCCCAAACTGCTGCCAAACCTGGACACCCGATTTACTATGCACATCCCTACTGATAAGCATCCTTCATAGAGTCCTAATTGCAAACATCACTTAAAAATGGGTTCAAATATACAGTAGAGAAATAAGCAGCCTCGAGGGGTGGGAAACTTTAAATCATGGTCACCATCATGTGAAAGTGGATGACTCATCTCCCATAGAAATAATGAAGTACCGCAACGCTAATGAAATAAGGCCTGCTCACAGCAGACGCAGGCATATCTTGCAGCCCACTCTCTGTGATAATAGATGTAGTAACGTTGTGACTACCGCCTCATGTTTACTGTGGGTGTTAGCCGAGACATTTCCATGTAAATAAAACATTTATCAAGCTCACAAAAATGTCTGTAGAGCAATTATTGCACAAGAATGGTGAGCACTGGAGAAGCAGGCTCATTCATTCATTCCATATACCTGCTTAGGCTTGTTGCAAAGGAGGATGCCGCTTTCACGGATGTTGGAATTAGACCAGGTCTCCTGTGTAGAAGCTGTGTGGGCCAAGGAATAAGACTTGGCATCAAGAGACCTGGTTTCTATTTGCATAGCTTCTGCTGAGTTACTATATGGCCTTGAGCAACTCACTTTGCTGCTCCATGATGCTGTTTCCCACCCATCTGTAAAATGGGGTTAATGGTACTTATCAGCCTTTATAGAGTACTTTTGTGATGTAGGGATGAAAATTATGGTGACTGCTAATTGCTTTCTTTCTCTCCATGGAGAGAAGCTCCTTCCAGGAGTGTAAACTCAAGCAGAGTTTTCTGCTTGTTGCAGTGTTTCTCACTTGCATTGGTGGAAGCACCCTTTCGTATAATTTTTCATAAATACGATGTGCAACATGTGAGATTGAGACTCTCTGGGACTGGGTACTAGACAGACCCATAGCAATGATGGGCAGAGCAAGAATGCTTACAATACAGAGATGTCAAAAGAGAGTAGTGGCAAACAAGAGGTATCCACAGAAACTGAGAGCAAGAAGAGGTTGAGTTGCCTTGGCCAGGTTAGAAGGATATTTTTAAGAAGCTGTGATGAAGCCCATGTCTCCTGGTCTCCAGGTTAGTGAATTAGACACAGGAACTTCCTTGTTGTCTGCCATAATGTCCTTCTGCATTACTAATAGGCATTGCCAGGAAACTTTTTCTTTGTGGTTTAGTTTTCATTTTCCAGGGTATTCACACTCCCCAAATAACTGTTTTTCCTACAGAATGATCACTGACAACATTCTGTAGTGGGGTAAGTATCTGAAATTTCCTAGCTACTGGAAAAGAAGGGCTTCAGAAACCTTACCTTATTAGCACATTAATTGCAGCTGTCACAGATGGCAATTATTTGCTCAATTTTCCTCAAATTCATCATTTTCTTAAAAACAAAACCAAACCCAAAACCGTGGTAATGAATATTCAGAGTATCCTGGCACTTGAAATCCTGCTCTCATTTCGTAACTGGCTGTGGGTTCCTCCTATCTGAATACCTTGCACACATTTCAGGCGTGTATGATCGACAGCTGTCTTGCATGCATAGCAAAACAAAATTTAATCCCCCATATCACAGACAAATGTACGTTGACAGCTTCAGTGTTGAGCAGCACACCATGCCATCTACCCAAAACAAGTACCCTCTCAAGCAGACACTGAGTTGTCTCAACTCCAGTGGACTTTTCAAGTTCATCTGCAGACACCTGGGCATTGAAACCCATCTACAGCTATTGGTCTTGCAACACTGGAGGAGTGGGAAATATGGCAAATAATCGCTGTGATTATGCTTCTCCTTTAGCTATATCAAATAAAAAAGGTCAGGAAGACGTGTTCCTCGACTTTAGTGTTTCACTAACTCTAGCTCTCTAAGCTGTTTGCCCTCATGTGCTCCATCAAGAGTGGAGAGTGCGGTCCAGGAGAATTACAGCATCTCTGGGAAACAGGCAATTCCTTCAGACCAGAAGTCTGGTCCTCAGTACAGAAAACCATTCTCAGGAGTCTAAAGGTGGTTCTTAACAAACTTCTCAAGGCACCATTGATGTATGTATGTGTCTGTATAATATGAATAAGCAATATTCCAGTCTTTCACTGAGAAATGGTGAGTCTGGGAGATGATGGATTAGGCTGTAAATAGTCTGTAGGGAGGGATGAATATGTACTGGTTGTTGGGGCGTCAAGGAAGCTGTGTACTTTGTCCACTTGCATCAGGTCCTAAAAGTGCAGGCAATTTGAACTGAGTAACACTGAGCTGGTACAGTATATGCAAAATCAATTTGTTATGATGGAATATTTAGTATCATTATTTAGATTAGTGTGTTTTATCACTAGACGGTGCTTTTACGGCCATGTAATGTAACCGTCTACGTATCACCTAGCAATTTCTGTAGCTTCATAACTAATGGCTAAGTTACAGCATATCTTTTACAGAGACATCACATTTTGATTTAGAGCCTTCAAGTCATGGAAAATCTAACACCTCCATTGTAAATTGTTCCCAAGGTTCATTACTCTTGTTGCTAAAATTTACACCTTATCTTTAGTTTAAATCTGCCTGGCTTCAAGTTCCAGTCACTGGCTTGTTATACCTTTGTCTGAGACATGAAAGAGCCCTATCCAATTGTCTTCCTGTGTAGATACTTGCACAGTGTCAGCAAGTCTCCTCCTAACCTTCTTTCCAACAAGGTAAATATACTCAGCATCAAAATTATTCTTTCTTGGAGTGGGAAGATTGATGGTACCAAACTCAGGCAACTATCTGTGCCTACTTGCCTGAGCATCCCTTTGCAATCACTAAAGGCTCCTACAGAAGGCAGTTGAACTAACCTCAAATGTGAATATTCCCTGAAGGTGTCTGTTTCTTTCCAGTAACTATTTAACTATTCCAAGGCAACTATGACCTTCACTTGGATTCCTCATTTAAGTGACTGAAGTTTGATGAGATTTCCAGCCTTTAAATCATTGTTTATCTCTTTCTGAAATACTTTCTGTTTTCTCAACAACATTTTGGAAGGATAGACATGGGAAATGGAGACAACGTGTCAGCCCCAGCTTCCCTCAGTATCCCAATACATGGCTAGCAATGCCTCTATCGTCCTGTTCAACTTGCCTGCATTTGACCATGAGCAAAATTAGCCTTGTCTCTTAGCCATTAGCTCCACATTCACAGTTCATATTCAGTACATTGTCTACATTGAACTTTCAATGTTTTTTTTCTGAGCTTCTGCTTTCCTGAATACAGTCCCACATCCCCTAAGGCTCAGAGATACAGAATTTTCAATTTGGGGTTATATTAAAATAAATTTGTAGTGTACTCAGAGCTGCCAATCAGGATCAGGGCCTCACCACACAAACACACAGTGAGAGACAGTCCCTGCCCTGAAGAATTTACACTCTAAATTAGACAAGATGGACAGTAGTAATATGTGGGGGCGGTTAAATGGAGACACTGAAAAGAGAAGGCCACAGAGAGATTCGAGGTTTCCCAGACCTCCCCACACCTACTAGCTTATCAAAGTGATGCATGAGGCTTGTTTTGCTGATACCCACTGTACGATTCCATCTCAGCATCCTTCTTGCTGCAGCCCCACATGGCCGCAGCTGCAGGGCTGCTATCCCTTGGCCAGCTCTGCCTGACCTATATCCAACTGGAGATGAAACCTATTCCAGCAGAAGCATGTGTTGGATGGGCTCTGTGCTGCAGGAGGCCCCAGGGGCAGGAGCAGGGCCGAGACGAAGTTTCTAGCCAAAGCTTCTCCCAGGCACAGACATGGTTCATGGTTGTGGCCAAGAACAAACCATGGTTCAACAAGCCCTAGTAATAATATCTAGCTCTCCAGTGGCTGGGTTTCTTTACTGTTAATTGTTCAACAGGACCAGAAACCAGGCAAGGGTAAATTTAGTTCTGAGGATCCAAGCAAAAGTGCAACCTGAGTTCTGAATGTTTCCTTGCTAGCACTAGAGCTGCTCCACCTGCCTTCTGGACAACCAGGATTTCTTAAGACTCTTTCAGTCCAGCTTTTTCCAACAGGAGGAAGGATTTGAAATGTATTTTAAATATCTAACTGAATTTTAACGGGTTTTGCGTATATTTAGGCTATCTCTGCCAACACAGACTTTCTAGCTGAATAGTTTGCAGCCCCACAGCAGGAGGTGCAGACACAGGAGAGCTGTTGGGAATGGCAGGGCAGAGTGTGGAGCACTTGCTTTCACGAATTTTTGAGCCGCCTTCTTGCTTTGGGCAGCGATGCAGCTTGTGGATATATGAATAAGCTAGAGATAGGATTGGCATGGTACAGTTTTCCATACATCCATTCTGTTTCAGTTAAAATCCATGTAACTTTTTTGTCCTTTACCAGGAAAAGGAAGCTTTGGTCCTTGCTTTAATCTTACTTTTTCTGTCATTGCCCAGTTTTTATTCCTCTGTAGGTTAAGCTACTAAGAAAGCAAAACAAAACTGGTTTGGCAATCAATTCCAGCCACTGAATGAACAGTAAGTACTTTCCTGGGAAGAAAATAATTTAATAGAGATGTTTAAACACACTGTAAAATCATTTCTAGAAAATAATGTACAGCATTTGAAAATGGATTCTCTGTGGTGAGACCCTGCAAGATGCTGAGTAAATTCACTTCTCACGCATGTCCGTGGGAGCTGAAGACAATGAGAGTTTAATCCTGCATTATCTGAAGTCAAGAGCAGTAACCCAAGGCATTCAGCACCTTCTAACACATATTCATCTGCAGTGCTAATGCTCTCTGCATATCGCTCTGGTTTATAACAAAGCATGTCCTGCCCAAAAAAATCTGCCAAGCGTGTCCTTCCCTTTCACAGCTCCCAGCACTGACTAGATTTTCAACACAACACTGGGGCAAATTAGCTAAGTATTTCCAAAACAGGTCTACAGGGTTTCTGTTGTAATGATTATTCTCAGTTGCCCCAGGCTGGGCTCGGGAACTATGTGGATCTTTACCCCATGCCACCATTGAAGCAGAATGACATAAAGCCAAACCAGGGAGAAATAAAGCAGGAAACTATAAAAGGGATCTGATGTGGCTGGGACTGGTGGTAGGAAGAAAATCTACTGGAAAAGGTAGATTTGGGTCATATTATATGGTGTTTTGCTTTGAGACACCAAGCACTGGAAGGGAAAATGGGAGTTAACACCTCTCCCTTACCTTACAGGAAGATATAAATATCAGTTAATTAACTTTCCTGAAGGACAAGAGGACAAAACTGCTGAAGACCTCAGAAAAGAACATGGGCAAATTAATTTCTTTGCTTCCAGTCAAAAAGCCACAAAAAGGTGAAAATTATATATATGTGTATAATAAGTTTGTTGTAATTATTTACACATACAAAGAATAAAATCATAAGGATAGAAACATCAAAGCACTCACCACCTACAGTACTGTATGAAACAAGGAGTCAAAAAATAAATCCTCTAACAATACCTGACTATTTAATGAACAGTAAATAAAAGAGACAATAAATGTCTCACAGGTAACCTTCATTTTGGATTTTCCATGTTTTTCAGTGTTTGACTTTGAAGCATTAAAAACATTCTGCCAGGCCAGAATGGGATGTGTTCTGGTTTTTAGTAGCAATGTCATCTTTCTGAGTAAAGTGCCTCTTTGCTCTGTGCTACTCTTGGGGAGAAAAAGAGAAAAGAGAGATAAAACCAGATGTGCTGGGTACTAATCTGATTGCTTTAACATTTTTTGGGAAGATGCTCTGATACTGTGATGATTCGAGCTAAATGAGAACTTGCAGATAAGTGGAACTGAGCCCCAGGTTGTCAGTAATGAACTTCAACTAACTCACACTGGGCCTAAGCCCAACAGCACTGGGCACTTTTACCTACCACAGAAGGCAGTGATAAGACACGAGTATGCTGATCTCCCTGCGGATCCAAGATATGATACCACTTGCGGGCAAAATTACATTAGCTGCTTACTGTGCTGCAAATTTTAATGGTTTATAAACAACTAGAAATTGCCACATTGTAATTTTGGGATAGAGGACATAGAAATCAGAGAGACTTAGAGGGGAATTTTGCTTTGCTCTCAGCTGACTTATACTTTATCAATATCCTGCTTTCTCTTTGTTTACAGCACAGATTGGTTTTATGAGTGGGTAAAGTGCATTTTGTTCAATTGTTTTGTTTTAACAATGGGGAAATGAAAAAAAAAAAGGAAAAAACAAAATCCTTCCTTGCTGCTTTCCTCTTCTTCCTTCCCAGACCTCATGTCCACACCAGAGAAAGAGTTGTATTACTGACAGTGTGCCACTGAACATGGTTGTTGCTAGAAAGTTCCTAATATTGTTTCCTTGACGATGTGCCTAGGTACCATGGTGATGAGTGTGGTAGTGCCCTGAATGGGGGCATCCACCCTTTGCTTTTTGCATGGGATTTCCTCTTGCTGCTGCCACAGCTTCTCCTCCCGTGGCACAGACAGATCTGTCCTTACCACACACGTGGTCTTAGGCAAAAGAATTCCCTGTTAGCAAGGCACTGCACATCCCAGCATTGCTCCACCACCTCTTTGCAGTGAGTCTACCAGTTAGCGTAAGAGCGAACCCATGCACAGTACAATAGTGTGTGGGTCCTTCGCTGGTGCCTGGAGATGATGAAAGGAAACCAGAAACTCCATGAAATGAGCATCCCTTTATCATGCTGTTTTCACTAGAGAGGTACATTGTATATAAAAAGTCCTGGGGAAATAACTTCACATATTTGGGTGAGCAGTCAGTAAGTCTGATGAGTATGGGTAAACCCTGGGGTGTATATTTACCACTCAGCCTTTAATGCTGTAAAAGAGGATTTGGGATTTTCCTTTGAGTCCTGGGAACTCGCATTCACACCACCCACACTAACATATGTAGACAGAAGTGCGGGCAAAAAGTGAGGATGCTTACGCACAAAACTGTTTTTCAAGTACACGCACCTCTGAATGAACGGCGCGATCGTGTGATGAATTACATCCAGAGCAATACATTTCCCTCTGTCTTACTGCTAAATTCCATGCTCAGAGACATAATAATATTACATGCACGGCTTACGAGATGCGCACACTAATATTACAGCTGCCACTTAGAAGGGTAGTGAGGAGGGAGTAACAAATGCTGCATTGTCAGTCTGCAACAATAAAGAATAATTTTCATTCCTTGTGCACAAGAGCTCCAATTATAATCTAATTCAATTCAGATTAACTATGCTTTGATGGCATTTCCATTACATAAAAAATAAATTTATTAGCCAAGTATAATGTGTTTTGACTATAGTTCTAATGCTAATAAGGAGGCTGTTTAACTGCTTTAATGCTGCATTTTAACCACAGTTATAAGCCATTTCTTCAAAATTTATAATCAGGGTGTGCAAATATTACACTGGAAACTCACAGAAAGGAAAATTATCAGGATTTACAGGTGAGCTGTTAATAAAATCTTATAATCCATTGGGTTTAAATCCCACACATTAAGAGTCTTCATACACGCTTTCATCAAAGTGCCTTTCCAGGTGTTTTGTCCCAGCTTAATCTCATGGTCTGGTGAAAGGTGCCAGGCGTGATGGGATCACATTAATGTTGCTTTATCTAAGGATTGTTAATGACTCAGCGCAGGTCTATCTAAACCACAGGCACCTAATCTAATTATAGCACAAGAGCTGTGTCTTTTATCCTCTGTGCATGATCTAAATACCTTTTGTACCTCCAGCCTCTCCAGCAATCCTGAACCTCTCCCTGAGTTCCTCATGGGTTTGTCTTCTGCTAGTTGTTCATGTTTTAATGTGTGGTGTGTGCTCTTATGGACAGGGCACTCACCATTGCCCTCTTTACCCAGTTCCACAAATGTAAGGAGGCTTGTAACAAATTAGAAATTCTGATTAGTGGAACACATATTTAAGTTTCCACCCAGGGCTTTAGGGCATGTGTTTGAGCTATTACAAATAAGAACCCAAAGCAGTCTTCCCTCCTGCCCAAAGGAATCACGAAGTTGGATCAGCTCTGCATCACTTTGCTGGTCTTCAAGCCATCATTTTCCTTTTGGCAGGCTGTGCACAGGATGCTGGCATGGAGTTTGGAGGCTGACAGCTCTGCTCTTTGCCAAAATGTGAGGGGCTCTATAGAGCCAGAACAAACTCTGAAACTGTGTACCATGAGGAAACACACTCAACACACACTCACCCCATTTATTGCAGAAAAGACCTACCCTGATTATCCATCTCAAGGTAAATTATAATTTCTGTGTAGCTTGCAATTGAATTGAAGTGGCCACTGCTTAGGTAGCTTGCTTTAGTCAAGAAACAGTTGTCTTGGAAGAAGCTAGATCCCTCAGCTCTGGAACGACTCAGAAATGGATGCAGTAACAGATGGAAAATTCCGATTACTCCAAATTTGTATCTATGGAAGCTCCATTTTAATTACATTCCATGGTGACAGAAAACCAGACCCTGCTGTATTTATGAATTACTTTCTATTCAAATTTACTTCTCATTGATGCCTTTAGTTTATGTGAACAGAAATTAACATTCAATTTCTTTTCTCTTTCACAATTTCTTTTCAGAACAAAAATACTTTCATTGGGAAATCATCATTGAATCAAATTATATCTGGGGGAATATAAAAAAATCAACAACCAACAAACAACAGTCCTCCCCCAAGTTTTGAAGTAATATCTTCCAAGAGGAAGGGGAAAACAGAAATGTCAAAAGAAATTTGGGCCATTAGTCAACCTTCTCCAATTATTTATGATGAGCAATTTATCCACTCTTTTTAATACTCTTATGGGGAAAATGCATTTTCCACAAACAGATCAACAATTTAATATTTATTTTTTTTCCACAGCTTAAATCTTCTTTTTATTGCTTGACACACATCTGTAGACAATATATCTAAGCCCCCAAGTTTGTAATTTTCTGTGCAAGTGCAGGGTCTTACATGGGGAAAAGATTTATTATAGCAATCTAACAGATCAAGAAACAACAAGGTCTAATGGCTGGACTGTAAAACTGGATTAATTGACTCTGAATATGCTGTATAATTTTTTTTTTTAAGTTTATTTTCTTGTACTGTTAGGACAATTAGTCATTGGGAGGTAAGGCAGACTGCCTATCACTGCAAATCTCTCAGACAAGGCTTCCTAAAATGCAGATTTCAGCTGAACCAGAAGATGGGAGCTACCTGTCAAACTCCATGGCCTTTTGCTTGTAGAATGTCAGATTAACTGAGCATAATGTTCCCTTCTGTCCTTAAAATTTACGAAGTATTTATTTCGGAGTTGAACTGTACTAGTCACCTAGGTCAAATAATAGGTCAAGCATTTGTGAAAAACCAGACAAGCAGATACAAGCATCATTATGGGGTAGAAAATCGCAATCTTCTTCCTGTTAAGTGCTTCAGCTAGATTCTCAAAATGATGGCCAGAAAGGTAAGGGGAACCTGCAGTTCTGAAACAGCACTTCAAGTGACAATTTAAAGGGAAACAACCAACACTGGAATGAAATATCATCACCTCAGATGGCGGGTTACAGCAGCTGAAAATGTGTTCAAGTAATTTGCTCATTTTTAACCTGTAAATTAGACATAAATTTACAATTGATACATAACAGGGGAGAAAAAAAAAAAAAGAGGATCAAACAACCCCCCCAAAATAAAAAGCTATTAAAAGTTTATTCCAGAGTGCATAAACAGAATCACCACCATGTTTCTGTGTAAGGTGGTAACAACCTCTCCTTTGTGCCTGGTGCCAGTGACACAACATCTGGAAAGGTGTTCAGTTGAAACACCTCATTATCAGAAAGAGCTGGAGGCACTTCAGAGACTCAAACAATTAAAGAGGTAGGAGGACTGATCTGGGAGGAAACAGCCTCTGAATAACTGGGGAAAGTGATGACTAAGGCACGATGTTGGCTCTTTGTGACTTTTATGGGAGGTTTTGCAGAGGTTTCAATGGGATCTTGATGAAGGACAAAGATATGCTAATCAATGGCAAATGTTCAAAATGTGTGAAAAAGAGGAGGAAAGGGAATATTTAGCCACTGCACAGAGTAGAAATGAGGTGGAATTAGAAGGGAAGAAATAGAAGCAAATTTTCCTAAAACGTCAGAATTTATAACAGGTAAATGATGAAGGGAAAATGGGTTTTCCCCCTCCTCTTGGAAGATATTACTTCAAACAATCTCATGGAACAGAATGTGCTTTTTTGATGATTTTAAGCTAACTTCACCCATGGGAAAATGTACTAGAAGCTGACATGACATGGATTGGAAACTGAAATTTCCTAGCCCTGAAAGATGAGCCTGGTTAAGTCTCTGAGAAATTTTGATTTGATTGTGGGAGTCCAAGTCCAGATTCCAGTTTGTTATCTCTGTATTGCAAGTCTGACCTGAGTATATCCAAACCAAGTGGTCTTCAAAACTGCAAGGTCTTCTTTCCAAAGTCTTTCCCTATCAAAGCATCAGAGCAAATACTGAAAGATGAAAATGCTTTTATCTCAGAAACACGTAGCTATGTACTACCATGGAGTACACTCTGCTATGGGATTCAGCAGAAAAGGGGGATGAATTTTTTATAAGATACCTGAATATAAATAAATATATATGTATGAGGCTTGTGTCTTACTGGGCATTATGGGAAAGCCTGCCTTCTATGTATGGAGATGAATTCAGCATCTGGTGAACAGTGAGCTGCACAGTACTGGAACTTCTGACCTGTTCAGTGAAAAAGTACCATGCCAGTTCTCATCTTTTTCCTTCTTATCATCCATTGTTTATGTAGTCCTATCCAAAACACTCCACGTATTTAAATTATGAGTAACGAAAAGTCCCGCAAAGGAAATCCAGTCCAATATTTCCTTCCATTGAGATTAATTATCCTTATTTTACTCTGGGTTTGTTTTTTATTTTCTTGTTAGTTTTTGGTTTAGGGTTTTTTGGATAATTTTTTTTAAATTGTTTCTTTTGCTTCTTTTTGTCTGGAGGGTCAGGAGTACAAGAAAAATGACCAAATCTAAGAAGAGGCAGTTGTTATCAGCTTAATGATCTGTGCGTAACTGGATCCTGCAAGGACCCAAGGGCTCTTGGTTCCACAAGAGCCAAGGACTGCTAGAGATACACAACTTTTCTTATT
This sequence comes from Rhynochetos jubatus, assembly GCA_027574665.1. Taxonomy (NCBI): domain Eukaryota; kingdom Metazoa; phylum Chordata; class Aves; order Eurypygiformes; family Rhynochetidae; genus Rhynochetos; species Rhynochetos jubatus. The sequence goes on along the minus strand of CM050649.1, from coordinate 130,150,318 downwards.
TCCACAATTCAGAAAAATCCTGAGAGCAGGAGAAACCATGTTGATGGCAATAAGGCATTTATGGCCTTAAGAAGCTGCTGTTCCCTGGAAACATCGTTTTCCTCTGACTCTGCAGCTGCTGCAAACGATACAGAACGTCAGTGTTGGATACAGAAATATTTTAATAGATTTAATTATAATACAGAAATATGTTGAGCTCCTTTTGTATGCATCCTCCCTCTTTTAGCACTTAGCCTTCCTTTCATTCTTTGTGGAGTTGCTGGATAATGCATGTAATGTATTAAAATGGTTCTTTCCAAAGTAACACATGAAGCGGAATGTGTGAGGAAGGAAAGAGAAAAATGGTGAGGCACTGAAAAGTGGTAAGAACTGAAAAATAAATTGCAAGAGTCTTCTAAAAATATTTTGTAGACAACAAAAAGGTAGTCATCTCCACACTGATATCAAAGCAGTCCATCTGTTTGAGTTGCATGGAAGCAGCCCCTAAGCAAGGATCAATGATTAAGCAATTAGAGTCTGGTAAGGTGACATCCCCTACGTACCTCTAGATTCATATGCCAGCATGGGCAGTTGTTTCACAGGGCAGGAAAGTACTGAGCACATGGCCTGTGACAGGCTTTATATTTCCTGCAATGGGAGCTCACACAGCAGACCAATAGCATGAGAAATGGGATGTGGGGAGACCAGAAGGAAGAACAGACTGGAGTGTGCTGAACAAAAAAAGAGAAAATCATATAATCAGGGCCAAAGGTATGGCCCTTGTCAAGACCTCGGGTAGTAAAATCTATGTTAACAATATCACCTTGTAAATCTGTTGAATGCATGTAACTCTGCTTCCTCTGGATAATATTTTTATTATGGAAAAAAGCCTTCCTCAACAGATAAATATGTTTCAAAGGAAGTTTGAGGGGAGTTTTAACAGATCACACTTACACTTCTATAAAAAGAAAGAAATGCAACATTCAAACATTGCTTGGGGTATAAATGAGAAATTTGTGGCCAGCTGCAAGTCTTTTTGTTTTCTTTCCCAAATTAACAATGAGGAGGCCAGCTCATGTTGCTTTCCTGACATTATATCCAGGGAACATTTCTTTTCATTCAGGTTGGCTGTGGCTCAGAGGGATATTAAACCATTTGCATTAATAATAATCAAGGCTATCTACCATCAAAACAAGTCGTAGACTCGACAGTCTGATTACATCATTTTAGGGAGAGGAAATGAAGTTTAGCGTTTATTTAAACATAGTGAAATTAATTTAAGAAGTTACTAAGAAAACATTAAAACTCATCTCCCACTCATTCAGTTTCATTATGGATAAAGATCAGCCGACTGGGAGAGAGGCAGTGTCTTAGGTTCCCTGACCCTAGTGAGTATTTTGTTAAGAGTGACTCATTTAATAAAAAGTGCTTTTCAATTCAGACAAATGCAAGGTCCTTCATCAAGGAATCAGGGATACAGACCATATTTAAAAAGCAGGGATATGCTATGCTGCAGATCCAAGACTTCTTCCTTGATAACCAACTGAAAAAAAAAAAGAGTAAAACCCATGTGATGCTCTAACAAAGAATGCAAATAAAATCTTTGGGTGCTTAAGTGTGAAGTTAAAGTATAGAAGTGTAATTAATGATAAGACTTGTGAAGTTTTTCCTGGACTGTTTCCAGCAATCACATTTCCAAAAAAGATATTCACTAAGAAAGATTTTGGAAATTATCTTGAAAGGATAATCTAGGATAGGGAAACATACCTTTAATGGGAAATAATAGTTTCCCAATCTATTTAGTATACTTGTAGATGACCGAGAGTTGACCTGGTCAAGGAAAGGAAGAGCTTTCTGACTGTAAACTGATCTTTAATTTAGAAGTAAAAGCAAACAAAGTGTACCAGCTGGTGTTTGGAAGATTAAACTAGATAAATGCAGACTAAACCATTAGCGTGATTAGCTCCTCAATGAGTGTATCTAGATTTCATGCAGCTCTTCTGCAGTTAAACTGTTTAAGATAAGACTGAGGTACAGCATATCCATTTGGAAAACAAAAGGCACGCAGGCAGAGGTTGTAGAATTCGCACAGAAATTATTGTTACACTGTGGAATAGCACAAAACTGGAGTAAAAGGGGAGCTACAAAGAAGGTGGAGAGGGACTTTTTACAATGACAGTGACAGAACAAGGGGTAATGGGTTTAAACTGAAAGTGGGGAGATTTAGATTGGACACCAAGAAGAAATTCTTCGCAGAGAGAGTGATGAACAGGTTGCCCAGAGAAGCTGTGGATGCCCTATACCTGGAAGTGTTCAAGGCCAGGCTGGATGAGGCTTGGAGAAACCTGGTCTAGTGGAAGGAGTTCCTGTCCATGGCACGGGGGTTGGAAATAGATGATCTTTAAGGTTCATTCCAACCCAAACCATTCTATTGTTCTATGAGATCTACCAGAGTGTCAGGTTACCCTGTGGACAACTATATCACTGAAGGATGTACCAGGGAGGAACTGCTGGCCTTGAACACTCCCAGGGATGGGGCATCCACAGCTTCTCTGGGCAACCTGTCCCAGTGCCTCACCACCCTCTCCATGAAGAACTTCTTCCTGATATCCAATCTAAAGAACAGATGAAGTCAGAGCAGAGGATTATACTGATTCTTATTCACCACTATTTAGCATCTTTAAAAATGGTAATTCTCCTCATTTTTCTTTTACTTAGATACAGAATGGTTTATACTTAATGATTCAACCCAAACTACAAAAACACATCTATTCAGGAAACTACCTGATGTGCTGATGCTCACTTTATTTCATCATCATCCATTTAGCATTGACAGGGATTAGTACATCTTGAAAATGTAATGTTTAACCATAGCAGATAACACATTTTCAGATAAAACAATTTTCACCTTTAGTCAGTAAAAAGTGGGGATTAGAAATATGTTAATTATCTGCCACACTCAGCTTGTTTTTGTAGGTTAAAAGAAAGACCATCTTAGGCTACATTTACAGCATGAGCTTTAGAGAAGCGAAGGGATTGCGTCCAATTTTACATCACCATTATTCTTACAGGGTGAGGTATCCAAAACAAGTGCAGTTGTATGTAAAATTTTATTTGGAGAACATAACTGCTTTCAACAATTCTAGGTGTTTGTAAATCAGTATTATCAGAAATATTTCAAGTGTAAACATTTTTTTTTTCTCAACTATTTGTTTGGAAGACAAAACAGAAAATAAAGATTCATCTGAGGTATGTATATGACTGTCTGTGCATGTGTTTGTATATGTGTGCATATATCTAATTTCATTTTTCACTTCTTGCATGTCCTGAAATGATATCTGTCCTACACATATCTTTGTTTAGGGCCTATAACTGACTCTTAATAGCATTAAAATAATCCATTACTCCATTCATCCACTGTAACAAAAGCAACTTTTACCGAGTAGTAATGTGTGATACTTTTTTCTTGTTGAATAGAAGGACAATACTCAGACAAAAGCTTATACAACCCTGTAAGTATGAACAAGTTATTTTGTTATGACATAATAGGTATATTATGCAACTAGAAATTATTATGAACCCACAAATAGGTCCTTATCCACTTTAGTTAATCCTCACTAATCTATTTGATTATATTTGGGGTTTATTGTTTTGTTTTATTAAAAACAGATTTAACAATGATGGGTATGTTTTAAAAACAGAATTTGTATATATAGAACCCAATGTATATATAGAACTTGCTCTAATAGTTTCAAATACTGAAAACAGGCTTTGAGAAGACTCATTGGAAACACTTTTAAGAATGAACAAATAAGTTAATGCTTTTTGTTTCAGACATAAGCCACCACATGAAAGTGAAATACTGTATTATTTTACAAGTTGAAAATAGCACAAAAAATTCTGACCTTCTAGGGGACACACAGAATCACCCTGAGATTTCCAGGTCAGCTGAAACCAGAGTCCCTCTCAGAGACCTAAGATGATACAATCTTTGTCTTTATAACTTTTACTCACATCTGCACTTCAAAAACTTTAACATCTATCAGCTTTCTGCTCAGCCACATAAGCTGAATGGATTTTGCATTCTTTCATGGTTGGCTCTGAATGGAAAAGTTGTTCTGCTTCTATACCTGCTATATATTTTAGAATATATTTTAGATGTAATTGCTGTAGTGTTTTTTGGTTTGTTGTTGTTGGGTTTTTTTTGTTTGTTTGTTTGTTTTTTTCTTTTTGTAGAGCATGTATGTACAGACATGCTATGGGACTGTGAGTAGATGTGTCACATGTACATCATCACATTCATCTATTTTGTAGGTATCCAGTGGATTCTTCTGCCAACTCCCTGAAAGGACTCAGTAGTTCAAAGAAATCTGGACTGTCACTAAACGAGGATGTTGAAGGATCCCAGGTTGTAAACTGCCCAGCATTCCTCATCAAGGACACAAAAATTGGTAGAGTCAAGTGGAAACCTTCACTCTAACAAACAGCTTGTATAAAGGAAGAATTGTATCAATAGAAGGGAATATAAGTGGAAACCCTCTGGGCAAACTGGCCACTCTCAGGCCAGCTGATGCCTTGACTTTACTGAGCATCTACTGCTGCTGTGTCAAAGCTTAAGGGCAGAGCCTGACGGGATTACAAATGATAAAAATCAGGGTCTTTTTGCTATTACTTGGTTCTCTTGTTGATTCCACTCACCACTTGTTCCTTAATTTCATACACTGACACTGCTGCTTCCATAAATTATCACATTTTATGGTTTTATTGCTAGCAAAATAAACTTTGATGACATATTTAAATGATGTCAAGGCTATGAAAATGAGTTTGTATTTGCAGAATATTTTTAAGTTGTAGTATTTTCAATATATTAGAACCAAAGGCAGAAAAAAAAAAGTGTTTAAATAAAAGTGACACAGTGAGGGTTATTCTGGCCACATATACCCACAGACACATGCAAAAATGACCTTGAAAGATGTCCCATCTGCCAGGTCTTTCCATCTGACTGAAGCAGGGAGTTGCTTTACAGCCAACCCATGCTAAATAGAATGAATTCAACACAAAACGTGGCAGGCAGCTTCTTGTCAGTCTAACTAATTAAAAAAAAAAAAAGCAAACAGATGGACAAGCAATGACTCTTATTCAACAGGAATTTGGGCACTCTAAGTGAGAAGGCACAGTTATAATCTTCTTAGGATGTAAAAAGGAGTGTCCTTATAGATCAATTTCCAGGTTCTAGATCTTAGGGCTTGATGCTGTGTTTCTGATTGTTCCCCCTGCAACACCACTGTCCCTCCCAATTGCTCTTATACAGAATTCTGCCTTGCAACACAATGCAAAGTGGTTCTTTGAGAAATAGAGGAGGGAAGGATAAGAAGAACAAGAGATCATATGTTTGATTTAATTAGGCTGCTATTCTTAATCTTTTTTAATCCTCAATTTGTATTTTCAGCTATTGCACTAGTGAATTATTACCACATCAACAGTGACTGAGGTAGGAGTGGTAAGACAGAAGGTGATTGCTTACCAGGAGCAGCGAGCCTAAAAGCAGGTGAATGAAAGAGGAGAGGGAGATGCAATGCTTGATACTTGCTCTGAAATGAGAGTGAAACTAGGTGCAAGAGACTGCACCCATGAAATCGCATGAACTGAAATGAGATGCTGCCAGGGAGGGCTGTGTGGGCACCTGAACGATGTGCTTTAAATTTGTGCAAAGCAACTGGATCTTACAGAAGATTTTAAGGATGAAAAAAGAAATGAGAAGAAAGTGGATAGTCTATACCAGGAAACGATGATTGTTTTATTTGCAGTAACTTGGACAGAGTTAAGAGGGGCTAAAAGTGAAGTGGAAATTACAGGAGCTGAACTGCAAAGGTGGTAGTTGAGTGTTCACAAGATAGACAATGAAACTTGGTTACTGCTTTTTCAAAGGAGGATATTCTCACCACATTCACATTGCAAGAATCAGGCACAACCACGAGTAGAAAAATTCTATATAAAAAATAATGTTAGCCCATAACTGAAATAATGGAATCATGCTTTTTCAGTATTCTGTCAATATAAAAACATAAATAAATTATCTCATTTGAACTTTTGGCACTCTGTTAAAGAGTTTATAGTGTAAGACATCAGTTCTTCAAAGACTAACAGACATGTTTAAGTCTATACACGGCATAATGTTTGTAGGGTGCTTAGCAGTGCTTAACAGTAAGCATGTGTTTAAGTCTTTCCAGGGCAGGAAGATTAGCAGTCCCAGGAACTCCAGAACTGATGAGCTGAACTGCCAAAGTCATGAGATTTGGCCTGAATGTCATTAAAATTTTCTGTGTTAGCCTCCAAAATTTTGCTTTTTGAACAGGCTCTTCTGACTTTGAGCATGCGAGCCAACTCACAACAGTTTCTAGTGAACAAGGCCAGCTTTCTAGTCTCTTTGGGAGCTCTCACTAGAAGAACCAGCTGGGATTAAATCACAAAAAACTGCCAGATGGTGTAGCCACCTTTCCCCCTCCAACCAAAATGCCCAATGTGAAATAATTATGTGCTTCTCTAACATACTATCTGCCAGCCTCTTAATATTGCAGCAGCTCACTATATATGTCTCTTCCCTGCACAATTCCAATCTGAGTCTTCATAGAATATAGAACCATAGAATGGTTTGGGTTGGAAGTGCCCTCTAAAGTTCATCTAGTTCAGCCCCCGTGCCATGGTCAGGGATATCTTCATCAGGTTGCTCAGCGCCCTGACAAACCTGACCTCAAATGTTTCCAGGGATGGGGAATCTGCTACCTCTCTGGGCAACCTGTGCCAGTGTCCTATAACCCTCATTGTAAAAAATTTCTTCTTTATATCTAGTCTGAATCTCCCCTCTTTTAGTTTAAAAACATTGCTTCTTGTCCTATCACAACAGGCCTTGCTAAAACGACTGTCCCTATCTTTCTCTCTGGAGCAAGTCCAGAGAAGGCCACAAAGATGCCCAGAGGGCTGGAGCACCTCTGTAATGGGGACAGGCTGTGAGAGTTGGGGTTGTTCAGCCTGGAGAAGAGAAGGCTCCGGGGAGACCTTAGAGCACCTTCCAGTACTTGAAGGGGCCCACTGAAAGCTGGGGGGGACTTTTTACAAGGGCTTGTGGTGATAGGACAAGGGGTAATGGGTTTAAACTGAAAGCGGCAAGATTTAAATTACATATCAGGAAGAAATTCTTCATGGATAGGGTTGTGAGGCACTGGCATAGGTTGCCCAGAGAAGCTGTGGATGCCCCATCCCTGGAAGTGTTCAAGGCCAGGCTGGATGAGGCTTGGAGCAACCTGGTCTAGTGGATGGTGTCCTGGCCTATGGCAGAGGGGTTGGAACTAGATGGTCTTTAAGGTCCCTTTCAACACAAACCATCCTTTGATTCTTATAAGTCTCTTTTAAGTACTGGAAGGTGCTATAAAGTCTCACTGGAGCCTTCTCTTCTCCGGATGAACAACCCCAACTATCTCTTCACAATTGTTCCATCCCTCTAATAATTTTTGATCTCACATACCCTGCAAAGATTTGGATGGCCAGAGCCATAGGATGGACCCTGGGCTCCTGGATACTTTCAACTCCTGCCTCTTTTTCTGTGCCAATACCATCACTTACTCTTTCTGTCTTACACATCCCAAACACTCCTGGTAGTCCTACTAGGGAAGAGGGGAAGCTGCATCCTTGTCCTTATAAATGCTCTAAATAACTCTAGTATGGTCACCTCCCCTGAAAATATCAACAATCTATCAAAAGGCTGTGCTGGGGTCATATTGTCAAATTTTCCTTTTATACATAACTGAAAGCTCAGGTCTTCACATGAAGTCAAAATTTCTGAAGGTGCAAATTAAGAAAAAAAAAGAAAAAAGATCAAATAAAGCAAAATTTTCAATAGAATCCTGATAGTTACAGTGAGTCTCTTGCCTGTGAAATCTCTATGCAAGTCTTAATTTAGACAGATCAATGATTTTCAACACCACAATAGGATCTGAAGACAAGTTCTAACAGATCTGCAAAGGAAAACAGAGACAGCAAGTGAAATGCAAAAAGGTGACATCTCTTAGGGAGGCATATCTGCAACTGAAGATGTTAATGATTCCTAAATAAAAAAGTTTAAAAACCACTGGAACAGATTATTTTCTCTCTTACAGTCTGACTGAATATATTTTGCTCCCTTAAAAAAACTAGAACACATATCCCAGCAACCCCATTTCAGGGAAAATCTGAAACCCAGATGTCCTGGTCTTGCTCCCAGTTATCTGAGTGTTAAAATGAGAAATAAATTCATGAATGCCAATGCAGTTCAAATCAGCACCAGCACTATCATCCGTGGAGAGAAGAGTATAACAGAATCAATACCTGCAAATGTACGAGTTTTATCGGTATTATCATTAGGAACACCAAGTTGTGAAATCCTCAGTCTCTTCCTCCTGCAGTTAAAGTCTTACTGACTTGGATGGGGCTTCAGAGCTGAGTTTGAACCTCAAGGTTTGACCCATACTCGGAGTCTCCCTAAAGTCCTTGCACAACACTACCGATGGGGTTTTCAGGTTTGTAATACTGCTATGACTACTTTAGGAGTCTGTAGAGATTATTCCAAACACGATTCCACTGCACTCTCCAACCTAAACAGAGAGCTGTCTGTGCATTAAAAAAAAAAAACACAACTAAAAAAGGCACACAGAACCCCCTTCCAGAACCTTCTAAAATGAAACTGTCTCCTGCGCATCAAATGCTGCCACTTTTCAAGGGGAATGGTGGTGATGGAAAAAGTGACAGGGAGAACAGATCTCGATGTGACAGATGTTAGTCATACTGCTTAATGCGCTACTGGAAAGCACTCAGATCATAGAGTGATAAGAGCTGGATATGAAGCAGAGCAGAACATAATTCTTTCTTTTTCCATCATGTATTGGAGTCTCCATCCTTTGCTCTTTCTTGAGTATGATGATCAGCTTTCTCTCTCATTAGGTCCATATATAATCTGACAAACATTCACACTTATTGATTTCATTAATTCACTCACCTGAATACACAAGACCAGGAAAATCATCCTTGGTGGCCCAAATCAAATATTTGCACTTTAGTTTGCATATATGAAAACCCTAAAATCTCACAATTCCCATGAGACTGGAACTGTGACTGAATAACAAAGGAAGTTCACCTTTACTTCTCGCAATGTTTCTCCTCACTTTCATGCTTTAGATGCTTGCTGTTTGTCATTATTTTATTATTTATTTGGCACAGTCAAGGTACTCAGCTTAACAAGACACAAATACAATAACAATCCCTAATCCCTAAAGAGCTTATGTTGGTAAAAACAAGGATTACACATTGCTCCCGCTCTCCCTCTGACTTATGACAGCTCCCTGTTTTTCTGTCTCTTATCATGTCTTGAATAATTAGTGGAGTCAGGGTGCCACTTGAAACATTAATTGCATCATTATATGGACCTTCTGCCCAATGGTGTACATTTTACAGGGCTGTCCATTCTATCGCTGTGAGAAAAACCTCAACACTCTCCATCCGACATAACCATTTTTGATAAGGTTGGATTTTCAACTCAGTGATTTAAATTTCTTTCACTCTGCATTTACGTCCTGAAGGATTTGCTGTAAGGCAAACCATGACAATATTTGTTCTTTGAATTTCTTTAATTTTAGAACCTAAACTCTGTTCCTATTACCCCTTTTTTTTTATTAGTCCTTTTCATCACTAAATCTCCAAGTACTTTACAAAAAAATGTAAGAGTCATTAGAGGTGTTTTATGGATGAGGAAGATGAGGTAAAGGGTGTGAACTGAGTAAAACCTAGGATCTTTACACTATATATATAAAAACCATCTTTGTTGGCCACATGGACAGTGGGATTGAGTGCACCCTCAGCGAGTTTGCCGATGATACCAAGTCGTGTGGTGCAGTCAACACACTGGTGGGAAGGGATGCCATCTACAGGGACATTGACAGGCTGGAGAGGTGGGCCTCTGCCAACCTCATGAAGTTCAACAAGGCCAAGTGCAAGGTCCTGCACATGGGTCAAGGCAATCCCAAGCACAAGGACAGGCTGGGCGGAGAATGGATCGAGAGCAGCCCTGAGGAGAAGGACTTGGGCGTACTGGTGGATGAAAAGCTGGATATCCACCAGCTGTGTGCACTGGCAACCCAGAAAGCCAACTGTATCCTGGGCTGTATCCAGAGCAGTGTGGCCAGCAGGTCGAGAGAGGGGATTCTCCCCCTCTACTCCACTCTCATGAGGCCCCACCTAGAGTACTGCATTCATCTTTGGGGCCTCCAATATAAGCAACTTGGCCAGTTGGAACGAGTCCAGAGGAGGCCATGAAGATGATCAATGGGCTGGAGCACCTCTGCTATGCAGAAAGGCTGAGAGAATTGTGCTTTTTCAGCCTGGAGAAGAGAAGGCTCCAGGGAGACTTTATTGCAGCCTTCCAGTACCTGAAGGGGACCTACAAGGAAGCTGGAGGGGGACTTTTTACAAGGTCCTGTAGTGACAGGACAAGGGGTAATGGGTTTAAACTGAAAGACGCGAGATTTAGATTAAACATCAGGCAGAAGTTCTTCACGGAGAGGGTGGTGAAACAATGGAACAGGTTGTCCTGAGAGGTTCTTGATGCCCCATCCCTGGAATCGTTCAAGGCCAGGCTGGATGAGGCTTTGAGCAACCTGGTCTAGTGGAAGATGTCCCTGCCCAAGGCAGGGGAATTGGAATTAGATGATCATTAAGCTCCCTTCCAACTCAAACAATTCTATGACTGTGATTCATGCTATATGGTCTTTCAGAAAAATTAACTGTGGCAATACCTCAGGTAATAATAAATATCATTATGCTATGATCAGTTTTGAATAAACTATGCATAAGCTTATTCTCAACTTTCTTTTCCATTGCCTGAGAATGTTGGTCATATTTATACTCAGTGTTAGCATCATGAAAAAGAAGAAATTCTTTAGTTAATACAAAGCTTTACGTATAAATTCATGTTGAATAGGCAAAATAAAAAGACATTCATTTCAGTATCACTAATAGAATAGGCTGACATGAGGTGGAAGAGACAGGTATTTATTATTTTATTTTATTTTATTTTATTTTATTTTATTTTATTTTATTTTATTTTATTTTATTTTATTTTATTTTATTTTATTTAATTTTATTTTATTTTATTTTATTCTGTTCTATTCTATTCTTGTTTAATATTCTTTATTCTGGTTTGTGTTTTTTACTTTGGTTTGTTCTTTTTTTGTTTGTGTGTGTTTTTGTATTTAAACCGCTTCAGATGCAAAGGCTTTTATTTAGCAAATTGATGTAGCCATACCACGGGACTATCATGAAGACAAAACTGAGTAATAACTGAAGCCCAGTTCTCCTTTTCTATTAACCATCATGCAGTTGTGTCTTAAAATAACTCCATGGATGTCAGCCTTCCCTCCAAACCCTGAATCAGCTGAGAACACACAATAGCATATACCCATGAACAAACAAAAGACAGATTCAACAAAGACTGAGCAAAAATGAGAGGTACTAGTGCTATAAATCTAACATGACGTTTGAAAACATTCTTCTTTCTACTAATTTCTACAGGAATTCCTCCTGCCTCTTCTGCCTTTTATTTATTCAGCCTGCAAAAATGTTTTTTTCAGGTCAAGGGCTGTGTTTAATTCTCGTTGCCCAACACAAGAGAGACCAATTCAGGGCATTTCTCTAATGTAAAGGAAATTATAAACATTGTCAATATTAAGAGGAGCTTATTTTCAAGAGGAACCTCTGACAATTAACAGAGCTGCTCTATTATCTGTACTTTTGACTGAACTATCAGCAACTCCTTCTGCAGACATGTGTGTGCAAACATGCTACTTGAGAGGCAACATAGGAGGAAAATTAGGAGGCCCAAGCAGCATTTCCTGAGAAGGGGTGACTATATTTCAACACAAGAGACAAATCTCTAAAAAAAGGCAACCAAATTCCCAAGTTTGCATCTCCTCTTAGCCACCATGGACCAGCGGAATATGAGCCCACGCCAGCCCAGGGACACCGAATGCCATTATCTCGCTGCTGCATCGCGGTTGACAACCCTCACAGTGTCACATAACCGCGTCGGCTCGGCTGGATCTGCCTTGGGAGAAGCTACATTAAGACACATCCTGCAGCCTTATCACCTCACAGTGAAATTAAAAGGACAACGCCCAGGACAGGGAACAGAAAATGAGACAACCCAGACTGTTAAGCAGCAAAAAAGGCTGATGCAGACATCACCTGCGGCACGCATTGCTGAAAGCGGGAGCCACTGCAGAAGGTTAAACTGAACGAGGAAACAAGGACAAGTGGCATTGGGATTGCTCCAGAAATTCTGATTAAAACCTGCACAGCACAGTATGGGAGAAACCAGAAAGTAGGGGGCAAGTCGGTCTCCTCTCAAGGGTTAAACAAGCTGCAAAGGAAAGGAGAAGCAGCTTGGGAACAGAGGGAAAGATGTGTGAGCAAATAGCATGTAAGATAGATTTATGTATATCGAGGGTTAAACTAAACTCTTTTTTTGCTTTAGCGATGGAGTTTAGTAGGGGAATTGAGCTGCTAAGCCTTTGTTTTGTTCTTTCCACTGTGAAAAAAGCCCAAAGAAAAAAAGAGAGAAAGTGAGAGAGATTTCTTGCTCAGGATTAATTATTAAGTGTTCCATAGCTTTATAATATATTTATGTACTCCCTAGAGCTTGGCATGCTCTCTTTCTCCCTCTTTCTGTTTTACTGTGTCATCTCCATCCCAGTACTTTTCGCTCAAATACCTCATGAGGCTCTACCAAAAGAGATGGAGGTGCTGCGGGAGATGCTGGCGTGCCGCACAGCTCCCACTAGCGCCGCTCCAGCTGAGGGCTGCCTGAGCACCTCCTTTGCACAGCTTTGTCCTCAGGAGTTCAGGTGCATGGCTGCAGAGGCTTATACTTAGGCAACAGCCTAATATTTAAACTTGTAGTTCATCAAGAAATACATTTTGCTACCACGATTATTACCCGCCGCTACAGAATTTGATTCCCTTGTGCCCCTTTTTCTGCATAGTTTGGATTTTTTTTCTTTAATCTTATCCCTCCCTCCCAGTAGAGCATAAGAAGCCAAACCAGATTAAAATGTATTTGAAGTTTGAAATGAGGGTGACAGGAGGATTTTGATTAATATCTACCACAGGAGAATTAATTTTATTAGATGGAAGTGTTGCTGCTGGACAGCTTGGTTGACCTGGAGGATGGTGCAGAGATTACAGTGGATGGATGTAAAGTGAGAGTGGCTGTGCTTCCCATGGCGAGGAGTGGGGACACAAACTCATGTTTGCCAGTGTTAATGTGCACCTTGGTGGTACACTCCCTCTCCATAGCCCTAAACAAGCATTAATTAACACATTCATTAATAGTCTTCCAATTGTATAGACAGGGAAAGGGAGAAGAAGATGAAGTCTTGGCCCTGTTGACCTCAGTAATGGTTAGATCACTTTCGTGGAGCCAGAACTTGACCCCCAAGTGTTTTTCTATAGATTACACTGAAAGCAGCTCATCTAAATGCATTCCTATGGTTTCCCACTATTGTTATGCTGGTGATAGTGAGTGCCCTGGTTTACATGGCCACTTTGTAAAGCAGAGCGTTTAGATATTTTATAATAAATGTTCTAGATATTTGGTATTTGGTACAGCATTAGGAAAAATTAAGAAAAACAGTTTCAAGTGAAGATGTAATCAACTCTGTTTCCATATTCTACACTTAGTGCCATGTACAAGAAAATACCATAACTCTTCATCCTTCATATTGACATGAAAACAGCGAAAAAATATCTCTGAGACACTGGCTACAGTTGTTTGTTAGGAATATTTGTCATTTTTAAACAAAGCCCCCTATTTTACAAAACGTGACATACAGAATTCACATCACTTGTATGTTAAACCAGAACTGGACGTGTATGTTGGTACTATGTACTGACGAACACCTCAATATAGACATGGGTTGTAATGACAGTAGAAGGATATGTTACAATCTATTGCGCAAATGGTATGAATTGAAAAATTATATGATAAAGCATACAAATCCAGGAGGGATAACAGCTTCATTGATCTACCAAAACAAACACAGTTATTTAACTTTTGTGTTTAAAGGTAGGGAAGCTATTGTAGTCTCTTATCTAAAGAACATAGATATGGTTAAGGAGGAGGAATATTTGCCCACACACAAACGTATGCAATGTGTAGATATCTTCATCTGACTTAGCTCAACTGGGCTTCCTGACTTCAATGCAGAGGAAATAGACCTCCAGAAGCAGAATCAACTCATCCTAAAACAACTTCTGAAATAAGTTAGATGAATCTTAGCCTGTTTTTCTTGGCTCACTCTGGAGGGAATTTAGTCAACAAGCTTACGTATAGTCAACTACACTGTAGATATCTAAAGTTAGGGGAGGAAAATCTTATGCTTGGTAGCTTATGATACTTCCCCAGCAGCATCTCAAGGCAACAGACCCAAATTCTTCAAAAATACTTACCAGAGAAATAATCTAATCCAAACTGGCCAATGGAGAGAGAACTACATACAGTCAACCACTCAGTCCAAACTGAGATACCATCCTGTGGAGTTACATTTCTCTATCTCCTCTGACTAGATAAGATACTTAAATTTCATGTGGCTACAGACAGGGAAAAAAAAATCTCCCAAGGCTGAATGTCTTCCTATGGTTCAGTGAACGAACAACTGATTTCATTTTAATTCTATCCCAGAATGTGTTGAGGAGTGTGGAACAGTTTAGCTCTATCCTTGCTACACCCTGCCTCTCTTACAAAGAATGCATCTCAACGAATGATAAAAAGTGGGACTTTAAAATAACATTACTTGAGGTTACATTTTCAAAACATTGATGAGCTTGGACGGCTCAATTTTCAGGATTCAAACCTGGACACCTGAAGAGGGTGATTTTCAGAACTCCTTTTTGGCCCTGATAAAAATATAGTTACATTTATGAAGCATTTTGGTCTGAGCAGTCAAAATAACTAGGGGTTTTTTTTGGAAATGCAGTCTTTAGGACCAGTAGTTTCTACAGATACCTGGAACAACCCCATGTAAACATATTAACAGTTCAGTTATATCTGTTGCATGTCAATATTTTAAAATAATTCAATTTTTAGACTCATGGCTGTATCCTGACTTAATTAAAGACACTTCTAAGTGTGTTTAACTTCTATAAAACATGCTATCAGAAATGGCGGTACAGGGAAATATTTTCAGGTATCATAAAATTTACATAACATGTCTGGTATCCCACATGGGACCAAATCCATGTGAACATGTGAGGGCTAATGGGATAAAATAGGACCATGCTCCACAAAATACTCTTGAGAGGCCATCGTTAGCTGTCATAAGAAGCATTAATCTTTACATTAATTCTGTGGAGAGTGATTCAAAACATTCCCTCCTGCCCTTACAATTCTTTCTCATCCTGCTTTCACCTTCTGCCAGCTGGATCTTGATGCAAGAAAGAATTTAGACCTTTTGTCAGCCTCAGATATTTCTCTTGTCATCATAAATCCCTCGCAAAACAAGCAAAGTAGGCTGTATTTGTCTTGCTACAGGTAAGCAATGAAAAGCAGTTTACAATGGACCAACAGGGGTTGGTCCCCACTCCAATTTTAATGTGTCTATTAACCAGCTGAGGTCAGAATCAGACTCCAAAGAGTCATGCAAGAGTTCATCAGTGAATATCCCTAACTCAGCTGTTATAACACAGCAGATTAGTACTGCACACTCAGATCCAACTCAGAGCAAACCTTTACCATGTGTTCCTTTATGTACCGTGCTCTTTTAAGGCCGTATCATGAAGACTCTACTCATTCAAGTAATAACGAACTGGCTGCCATTTCAGTTTAACTTCCAGGAGTCTGCACATTTATGTTAGAGGACAAGACTCTATTCAGCTACAGGTCATAATGGTAATCCCTTTGAATATTTTCGATATATGAGGAACACATATCTCCCTTTCTGATCCAGCTTTTGAGAGCAATGTAATGTCAGTATTTCATTCCTGATAATTGTTTTCTTAATCATTGGATTTTTCTAAGATGACCTCCTGGAGCTTTGCTTTGTTTTTGTGTTTGCTCAGTCTCCATACAACACAGTTTGCCACATAACTGTATTTAGTCAGGCACTTCTCTAGCTCTATTGTCAGTAGGCTTAATGGAAGTGACCTATTCTCCTTTCAGTGATAATTCTGGAGTTCATCCAGTACATGAAAGTCCAACTTCTGACTCCCTTTTTTATTCCTGTTGAATATACTCTTTTTTTCCATCATGATTCCCCTGACTTTGTTTTCATTCTGTACTTCAACTCAGTGACTACTGGGACTGAAGTAAAAAAATAATCAGCATAAGAAGTATTAAAACCCAAGTACCACTAATAACGTAAGTTTTCTGAGAAGAATTAACAACTAAGTGTCCTATTTTTCAGCTATTCGCTTTTCAAAGCTTCTATCTCAAAGTCCTACAGAAAAAAAAATCTTAGAAAATGCCAGACAGAGTTCAGCCCATTATAACACAATTCACGACTTTGAGCCAGAGGTTTCCATGAGCCAAAAAGAAAGCCTGATGGAAGATTTCAAATCCAGCCTCTTAGGCATGTCACTGCTGGCCTGAGCCAATATGAAAATGAGATTTGTTGCCAAAGCTGTCTCCAATGCTTTAACACCTCAGTTATTTCTTTGGCTGTAGACAAGTGGATGAGCAAGGGTGATGTCCAACTTCAGCCTGGTTCAGCAAGTGAGAAACTTGGGTTAAATGACCTTCTCTGCTTGTGGCAAACACAATTCAGAGATGTGCAGAGTGCCCTGAGTACAGACAAGGCTGTTGAAAGTGTGCTACACCTTCCTTGCTGAAGGTAGACCCTCAGTTAGGAAGAAAGTAAGTTTTGGATGGCCGGAGGTAAAGCACATCACCCAGTGACATGAACACCTTGTGGGAGAGAGGACCCCTCAGTCCCATTTCATGTTCTGGTTTTATCAGTCACGCTGACACATTTCTGGCTGTATTATATGTTTAAAATAGACTTTCTACGGCCGGTGTGGCACAGTGCTGAAACAGCTAGAGAAATCTCAGGTTTGGTGCATCTTCCCATGTCAGGTTTACCTGTGCCACTCTCCCTTGTGCAGCACAGACAGCTTGTCATTTGATTTGATTTCTGGATGGCTCAAAGGGATGTCAGCGCTAAGATTCAGTGTAAGGTAAGTATTAGGTGCCTGAATCTTTTCTGGATGTAATCCTCTAGGCTTCACCTCTGATCAGCCAACGTATTATAACACTCTGAAAGAGAGATTGAATGAATTTCCCAGTGTCTAACAAAGAGGCTGCTAGAGGAAGAGATTTAGGCCTTGCTGTCTGTCATTTCCATGAATAGACCACTGAGCTATAACTCTTCATGAAGTGGAAAATGACATGAAAGCTAGCTAGGTGGTATGCAAAAAGAGCAAATGGGAAATTCAGAAAGAAAAAAAAGCTTATTTTTGATTCAAATAAAAAATTTTAACAAAAATACACTTAGCATGCAACAAAATAGGAATAATTTGGTTAGTTCTTTTGCATATGTAAATAAGGAGAAAAGATTAACAAGGTATTGTAAATATAAGGAATAGATTAATATATTCAGACACATTGCCATCGTTTGTGTGTACTTTGGATCTCAACCTAGGCCGATGGTCTTTTTATCACAACAGGTTTTTTTCCCAATTATAGAGTTCAGATTATTATTTTAATCAGGAATGCTTGACTCCATCTTTCCAAAGTGGGAACAGCAGTGGTATTAATTAAATTTCATTGGATCATGGAACTTATTGCTCTTTGTCAGCAATTGTAAACTGATTGTTAGGGAAGGTTGAATAATGTTTCTGTACTGGGGTTCTGTGAACCAAGGTAAGATAGCATTAATACTAACATGCTGACACTGAGGGTCAGTCATCCCCTGTTGCTAGTGAAAGGTTTGTGTAAAGACCCAGTGTATAAAGAACTATCCAAATAAATAAAACATATATATCAATTACCTCAGTTTTTGAAAGCCTTTTCACCTTCACAATCACAGCTTTTATATTCTTTGTCTTTCTCTTTCTGCCTTTCTTCTCCTTTTTGTTATTCATCACTCTCCCTTGTTTTGTCCTTTCAAATTTCTTTATCGTAACAACTCTGTTTCCCATCTTGTGTTTTAGCTTTATCTCATAAAAGATCAACAATTTCATAGTGAATGATTACATGAGAAATCATGTAGACTAGCACAGCATCCCAAAGAAAACAGAGGTGAGAAATACACATATCCCAAAGACATGGGTTTAGGCTGTTGATTCAGTAAAACAAACACTGAGTCAATGGCTTTGTACATTTGGAAAGTTTTTCTACCCAAATAAGGAATATACTTCAGATATTTAAAAAAAACCCCATCTCTTAGTTTCTGCCAAATCTGAATGTGCCATAAACATGTGAAGCAGAATGGAATCAACCCCCAGGAAGGATTTTTAACACCTCTGTTCTTCATATCATCTCTCCTCGATTCAGGCAAACTGAAAAACTCTCACTGCCAACCTTACAGGACTTTTATGCATCTGCGTTACCCAAGCATTCTGCCGAAATGATATTCACAACAGCTGGGTGCTGTAGGCACACAACTATTCCTTGTTTTACAACTGGGAAACTGAGTCATGGTGAAACTAAATGGCTTGGCCAGAAGTCACTCAGAGAAAATAGTGGCAAAGCCAAGTGTAAACCTGATGGTCTTAACTCTATCATGAATCAATTGATTATATTTTTTCTCTTTTTGTCATTCTACAAGGACACTCTAAACATGTTGAATTATGTTTTGACACTTTTGAAACATGATCTTTTTTACTAAGTTCTTATATATTCCATTTGCACCATCTGCAGATATTCTCAGAGCTGCAGTTTAACTTGGCTTTTGTTGTATTGCACGGAAATAGAGAAGATTTAATGAAACTCATATTCCATTCCGTTTAAAGTGAAGAATGAATCTTACTTTACAGTACAACAATTAATATCGATTGTATTACTTGAAAATGTAAGAGACTGCACATATATACATTTTCTGTGAATCAGTGTTCTAGCAAGGACCTCTATTTATTATAGCACCTGAATATGATCAAAGAAAGGAGTCTTTAATGTAAATAGTTCAAAGTATGAAATTAAATATCAAGATTCATTCTTCCTAAAGGAATGTCACTTCTGTCTGTTCAGCAAATTCTAGAGAGAAAATCTTTGGTAAGAATAGCTCACATTTAAGGGGACAGTTTGGAACACGGCACAGAGGATTTAATTCTTTGCTAATTGTGTGACTGTGCGAATTAGAGTCTCTACTTCTCAGTTAACCAATGCAAGTAATCTCTCACAGTACATCTTTACTTCAGAAGGAGATAGTGACAGTTTACTAAATAGATTTGTGCTAAAGGTACAGATGTGGCATTCCCATCCTCATTCTGGAGAGGTTGCCTCTGGTGGAACAGGGGACAGGGCTGAAGGTTCAGGAAGAGGGCAGCCAGAGCACAAGCAGGAGTGAAGGGTTCTCTGGGTCTCAGAAGCTGATGAGTTGAGTCAGTCTGAGACTATTTTCCATTCCAACATCTGTGTTACAAGTCACCATCTCAGTTTGGTTTGTGCTGTAACAGATTTTCTGTGCTACTTTTCTTCTCCCTCAAGTTTCTATGTTACTTTTTCTTCCCTTCCTATGACTCCTTCTCACTGAACCGATCATCCTGCTATATGTATTGTGAACTGCATATTTAAAAAACAGCAGAATCAGCCACGGGGGCTGGAATCAGGTGCATGACCCCTTGAGGAAGGTTCTGAGTCCCTCAGAAGTCCATGAAGCTCTACCAAGATACAGGGATTTTTGTGGCATAGGTGCTCATACGATGAGGTTGGTTGTTTTCTTTTCTTCTCTTCTCCTAGCTACCCAATTTAGCTGTGTTTTCATTGTGTCAATAATCCACATCCAATTCATAACAGCATAATTACGGTATCTCAGAGTGCCAGTGGTATTTGAGAACCTGTGATTCAATTTCACAGTGTTTTCATATCATACATTTACAAAATATAGACCAGAAACAATTTAAATTGTGCTCCAAAGAAACCATGCTAGATAGTGTACTAATCTAGAAAAGAATAAACAGTGAAACCTCACAGTCAAGCACCATCTTTTTTCTAGTTAGAAACCAGCTTGATGAAATTGATAAGGTACTCCTACAATCTGGTCCTTCTAAACATCCCAGTGCCCTCTAACACTAATGAAGCCAGTCACTGCCTGACTCAAAAGGTCTTGGGATTGATGTAACCCAGGAGGGGACTTCTATACTCTTTCAGGGAGACCAAGGTTTTGGCAGCGCCAAGCTGATGGACCTGATCCTACCAATCAAAGCAGTTGAGATACCATCCAGCAGAGATTAGTAGTGAATAGAGACCTGTCAATCAATAGAATCACCTTTCTGCAACAGTGCCAGACAGCTTTTGCCAAGGGGCCAGATCCAGACTGCTGAAACTCCAGCACAAAGACTTAGACTTGAAGCCATCCCATTTCTCTGTAAATCGACTAGGAGAGGGTTAGGTCACAGGTTTAAAAGAAGAGGGGAGGGCATTCCTCCCAACAACTCAGATTTCATAGATCAGAGCCAAAAGAAGCAGGAGGTTTCTCGCTATGCTGCATTTAGATCAAAGGCTCTGTTATAGCTTATGTGATTAATGAAAGATGAACAGCATTCCAAAGATTAACAAATTTAATTCCTGAGAGTGTAGCGGTTATCTGTGTGGGCAGACTGACCCCTAATCTCTGACTTGGTGCTGGACCGTGCCACTCTCATGTTTCCTCTCTTCCCACCTCCACTACCACCTTCATGCCGGCAACAGAAAGATGACATTGAGTAGATGGGTTCAGCACAGGAGATAAAAACAATGTGAAAGGATGGAGATTGGGAGCTTATCAGCCAAACAGGACACAGGATATAAAAAGTAATCAACTTAAAGCTCTTATAAAAATGTCTCCTGGGAACAGTTTTCCTTTTTTTTTAAAAAAAATATCTGTCATTGCTCAGGAAAAATTATAGGATTATTTTAAAGTAATTTCATCTGATATTGTCTGTATGTGGAGGTGTATGTGTTTCTTGAAGAATGCACATGCTTTGTAATTTGAGGTGTTTTAAACCAGAGGAATCATGTTATCATGCAGAAAAGGAGTATATTTAAAAGAGGAACCCAGACATGACATTTTCTGTCTTATTTATAAAGTGAATGGGAAAGCAGTGAAAAGGAATGCACACACTGCAATATGTTAAGAACTTAAACAATTAACAAAATATTTAGACAAATTACATATAATTATGTGCTAAAACAAAATAGCTGCCTGTAAGATCCTCCCTACCACGATTCTATAGAGCTTCATTTGCCAAAGTGCTTCTTTGGAAAGGTTTTGAAATCTTACAGAGAATCCTGTAATCTGATTATAGCAAACAGCTCTTAAAGTAGAATATTTTTGGATTTCTGTTCTTGCTGGATTCAGCTTTTTGGATTAATCATTTTCAGTTTACATGCCCACTCTAGGATGCATCCAACCTCTTCTCCACTGCTAAGAGCCTACATTTCCTAATCTAATATGTATCATCCCATTTACTTAAACAGTCTCCTACTCATCAGGGAAAAAAAAAAAAAATGGGTGATACTATTTTGTGTATTTTTTCTGACTATCCAAGAGAAATAAAGCCTTTACTATATTTTTTTTAATGACAAAGCTATTGGGCATGTGAATGCTGATTTTATGATAAAGGCAAAATACTTCTTAGGCAGATAGATAATATGAGAGCATTAAAAAAGTGATAATAAGAAAACATAGTAGAGAAATACTATCACACGGAAAATGTTGCAATAATGCCAGAGAGATACTTTCAACAGTGGGACCTTTCATCACAGCATTTGGCATATCTTGCTTGGGGATGGGTTGAAAGCAAATTAGGTTTTATGCCACATTTGTACTCCAGCAATTCCTTTGGTTGCCAGCATAAATTAGAGCAGCCTTAGGGCTGCTCCAGTTTGTACTTCGTTTCCTACGCCCAGATTCCAGACTGTGTTGTGGTTTAGGTTCTGTCCTGGCCAAAAGACCCTTGTGTATTGGAAATCCAACAACAACGTAAAAAAGTATGTTATGGTTTTAGTAGTGTTTAAATGAACTCCTTAGGTCAAAGAGGTCTCTTAGCTGGATATCACAAGGCAATCTCCTCAGGGAAGAACAAAACTCCAGCTGCCCCTTCAGCTCTTCCAGAAGAGGACAAGTCCATTTCTTCTAGTCACAAAAGGGATGTGCACAACACATACCTTAGCTCTTTTGGGTGTTCATGCCTTGGCTTTCATGTGCGCACAATAAGAGATTCAGTCAGGCTTGAATTCTGTAGTAAGTGTGTCCTTAATATTCAATTACTTATGAATATTTAAAGGTAATAAATGACGAATGTGTAACAATCTTGTTTACACATAAAAGACCTTGAGAAGGATCAGGAAGAAGCCAAGCTACCTAAACTGGTCAGTTGCTGAGCTCAGAGGAACATCTCTCACAGCTTTTGTTGCTCTAGAGCAGGTACCCTGTGACAGCAATGGCAGATGAAATAAAAGAGACAGGCACACTGATGTAGGGCATGCCTACGCTTACAGGCAACAAGAATATCTGTGCTTTAGGCTATCCTAACATGCCTAGTCTATGTGGACCCTGAAATAATGATGCAACAACTGAATAACACCTTCTAAGGTTCCTTTTCTTACTTAATTTTTTCATAGTAGATCTGGGATTTCCTTACCACTTCTTGACACATTGAGGGTATGCAGCAGATTTTAGGTAATTTTAAATAATTTCACCTGCTTGCATTACCCATTTCTGTGATGCTTCATTGTGATCAACTTGGGTCTAGTCTGCAGAGCATAGCTGTGGAGAAGAAACCCTCCCATCACCACTGCAAGATGGAATTTTCTGCATAGACACAGACCTCTAGAAGATGGTATTTTTTTTAGCAAACTGTCTAGCAGCTGCCTTATTATACCCTACTTCTTTTAAGAAAGTGAGAGTTCAGGCTTCATTACTGCAAACAGTGGAAATAATATCCATAATCTTAAATATTAAGGAACAGGAAAATAAAAGTTAATTATGTACAATTACAGTTACCTTCACCTTGGGGTGCTTTAATGAACAAGAGTTTAATTCTGTACACATGAATTTTTCAGAGGTGAACAGACTTGAGATAAACTTTAAGGTGACCTGTACCTCTCCAGAGTGAGAGGTAGTACAGGAGAGAGCAAAGGTGGCAGCTGAAGTCCTGGTGAGGGAGCACATTGCTTCTCAGCCTCTTCACATTTGGTCCTTTCTGCATGCAGCACTGTATTGGCTTAAATTATTGTTTTCTTGCACTTACTTGAAAACAGGCCAAGCTTTTGAAATTGTGCCAGAGAAATATTCTTTTCAATTTTTGCTCTTTCTTATGGCTTTGAATTTTTAGGTTTGAATGAAGCCAAGAAAATGTGAACAAACATTCAACTCAAAGCCACTCATCCTATTCACACAGCCCAGTGTGACATTTGCCTCTGGACTAATCGAGTTAGTCCTGCTTTGCCAATGGAAGCTGAAGGCAAACAAAAGTCTGACTTACTTTAAGTGAACCCCATTTATGCTGTCCACCAAGAATGCAGATGCTTTATTTGTTATCATATTTTTCCTGTATTGAAATTACCTAAAAGTTCATATGTGGGTTGATGATCCAAAATCCTAGGCATTTCCAAACACACCATAAAAGGATAGTTTCTAACTTCAAGAAATGTTTATTTTACAAGTGAGATCTCTGTAGAACAGCAACACTGATCTTTCTGGACTTGTCTCTTTTGAGAGTATGCTGGTGGAACAGTCTGTAACTACTTTTTTTTTCCTTGTTTTTCTTTATCTAAAGTAAGTGCAAGTTTTTCTTCGTGCCTGTAGGAAACCTTTTATTGACCCATTTCCTGAACCAAGCAAACAGTCATCAGCTTATAATTGGGTGAATTAGCCACAGGAGAGGAAGCAAACTTTAAAATAATTGCTCTTTTTCCTCCCTTATATCAACATTTTTTCTGCAACAAGCCGCCTGGCTCCAAATATTTGTTTTCAAAGCACCCAAATACAAAACTCACCAGACAGCAGACCTTGAAAGGTCCTATAGCAAAAACCTGCTCAAATTACATCATCAGTTTTCAAAACCCATTCAAAAGGAAAAGATCGGCAAAGCATACCCCCATACTGTGCATCCTTTGGCTGGGAAAGTGAGCCCCCCTGCAGCTCAGAGCTAAGGAAGCAGGAATTTTACTCTTTAAATCACATGAAGTATACAGAGAGAGGGAGGGAGGGAGTGCAGGGGAACTAGTGCTGATCAGAGGAACTACTAATGGAACAGAAGAGTTTGAAGCTGTCTGATCTCTTTTCTGCCTTGACTGCAGACAAGCTTTCAGATGAATTATGAAACACACAGCCCTATCTTGCCCCCCTGAAAGTTCAAGGAATAGCACAGTTGTGTACTCTTCGCTGGGTACTCTGCCGATCTGCTACTTATTCTCCATCTACTTTACAGAAAGAGATGTGTTATATATTTTCCTAAGACAATATGTACCTATTTTTACCAATTTTCCTCCAATGTGCTTAGGGCAAGAATGACTATAAAATGTTCCTTGACTTTTTGCACCTGTGTAGGGAGGCCATCAGCAATTGCAATACTGCAAGTTCTGCTCTGATTTAAACGTTTCAGGCCTCAAGAAGGTTTATCTCCTCCCTGCTGGGTGCCTACCTACAGCTGTAGGAGTCATCTCACCTCACTTCACTCATCTGCAGGGTAGATATCTGCGTGCAAGCTAGTTTTCACCTTCTCCTCCTTACATTCACAGGAAAGAAATAAGTCTTCCTAGGGAATGATTCATTTGACTGATTTCAAATAGCTACCTTATGGTGAGATAATTAGGCCTTAGAAAAGCCTAATTATTTCTGTTGACTATAAAGGGAAACTTGAAGATTGCTAGACATACAGAAACTGCCCCTGGTTCAGGTATTTTCTGAGCTGCAGATCACTGGTAGCTGGCGGAAAAGTGGCTCCATGCTTGCCTTGCCCTTTTGTTTTTCCCTCAGCAGCTGGTTATGGGCCAAATGGTCTTCCAGTGAAATTCAAAACCCACCAAATTGTGAAGCCTTGCCTCTATCCACGATACTTGCTGCAGTGCAGGGACTTCAAAAAAGTCTTCAAACACGCTCCCCTTTGGAGAGTTGCAGAAGTCCAGATAAAGCAGGAAGCAATAACCCTTCAAGGGCCGTAAGGAGGGTTGCAAGCCTTCTTTTAAGGTGTAGCTTGTATGTGTAGCAGTTCAGACATCCTCTGCAATCACTTTGCATATGTGGGAAGCGGAAGCTGAATCAATGTACATGACTGTCTTCATGGAAGCTCCCTTCAGAGGGGCAGGAAGGTTGGGGTTTCCCACCCATCTGGCTTTTCCTATGGGCTAACTCAGACAATTTATCCTTCAGATTGTTTCTTCTCTGGCCACAAAGACCAGACTTCTGAGATCTAAATGACAAGATTTTTATTGGCTTCATGTAGTGGATTGTTCTTGGTTTGCCACCAGTTACCCACCAAGCTGCCCCCTCACCTCTCCTCCTCAGCAAGACAGGGGAAAACTACAACAAAAATCTCATGGGTTGAGATAAAGACAGGGACACCACTCCCCATTTACCTTCCCAGACAAAACAGACTCAGCTTGGGGAAATTAATTTATTGCTAATTAATAACCGAGTATTTATAACAGTGGGATATAAATCCAGAGTTGCAGTCAGTCAATTGCACTTCATATCTGCACCTCCTTTCTCCTCAGGCTGTTCCCCTGCTCTAGTATGGGGTCCCTCCCACTGCATACCATTCTACATGAACTTTTCCAGTGTGGATACTTCCCTTGGGCTGCAGTTCCTCAAGATGGGTCCTTTCCACACAGTACAGTTCTCCAGGAACAGACTGCTCCTCCAGACACCTCCTCCAGCAAACCTGCTCCTGCTGGGTTCTTCTTCATGGCCCACAGTTCCTGCTAGGAACCTGCTCCGGCATGGGGTCCTCCCTGCGATGCACGTGGGTCTCTGCTCCCCTGTGATGGTCCATGGTTGCAGGGCACAGCCAGCCTCACCATGGTCTGCACCATGGGCAGCCAGGGAATCTCCACTCCAGTGATGGGAGCACCTCCTCCCTCTTCTCCTCCACTGACCTGAGAGGTTTGCAGAGTTGGTCCTCACACATTTTTTTTCACTCCTCTCTCTCACAGCTATTGAACAGCTTTTTTTTTTTTTTTTTTTTTTTTTTTTTTACCCTTTCTTCTGTATGTTACCACAGAGGCATCACCAGTGTTGCTCATTTGCTCAGCTTTGGAGAGGGGTGAGTCCATCTTGGAGTCAGCTGAAACTGGTTCTGTCCAACATGGTGGCAGCTTCTGGTGTCTTCCCACAGAAGCCACCCCTGCACACACACACACCCCCCCCACCTCAAACAAAAACTTGCCATTTAAACCCAATACACTTCATTAGGACCTGGATTTCCATCCATGCCTTACCCTGTATTTGGCATTCAAGCAATGTATTTCTCTATCTATCATCTGTTGTCTGCAGTCCAGACTCTACTCTGGGGCATATTTTTCCATATTCCTCATAACCTCTATTCAGGGTTATAGTAATTAGCCACAGGTGCAAAGAGAGCAGCTTCACACTTCCTACTGCAAAGAAGAAAGTGATAAATTCAGTTTCCAGGTCTCTCTGCAGCATGCCTTTTAAGCTCCTTATCAGGGCCATACTTCATCAGTGCTGGTCCCTTTGCTACTGTCAGTTATTTCAGGAATGTTATGAAATTAATGAGGCTAATGGTTTTTGTTTCGTTGGGGTTCTTTTCTGTGTGGTTGGTGGTTTTTTTTTTTTGTGTGTGTTTGGTTTTTTTTTTGGTAAGTCTAATTTGTTTAGAGGTGCTTTATAACCCTCATAATTTCCATTACACAACTCCCATTATATACTCTGACTGCCCATGGCCTTCTCATAAAAAAAGAGTAATTTGGGAAGCAGATATATGCCATCAACCTCCCCTCTGATGAAGCTAAATGGAAAATCTAAATGATGCTTTTTTGGAAGCACTTCGATACAGAAATCTTAAAATGTGAATTAATAGGCTAGGTTAACATGCATTTCAGGGTGGCTACAAGAAAGTCACAGATGTAACAGTGTCTATTCCTAATTCGTTCAACCCTATTTGTGTCATTCTTGATGGATCATGGCGTAACTTTGCAGCTTTAACTGTGCTATGGAATTAGGCCTTTCATGCCTCCATCTTGTACATATGCATCAAATTGATTTTGCATATCAATTAATATAAGTATATATAAATTAATAGAACCTTGAAAATATGAATGCCACAAAACAACACGATCCCAGTTCACTTTTTCCTCTCTATATCTCCTCCTATGCTGTCAGCAATTTTGTCTATAATATAATTTCAATATATGGTGAATTTTCAGTAGATAACAGTGTATGGATTACAAAGAGTATGGGCTACGTGTTCTATTGTGGATTAGTGATGCTAAGGGAGCAGTGTGAGGAAGTCAGGATTTTCCTTGTCTGCACACCTACCCTTCAGATTAGTGGCAACTTTTATTTTGAAACCTGTTACCTTCATATCCTTTTATAGTGTTGCAGTTGTGGTCTGTGTTGTAGAATCTCCAAGAAAAACTTGCCTAGGAGCCACTAAAACTGATTTTCCAGAAGAAAGAAGGGAGCTTTTTTTGAGCTGGAAGAAAGAAATTTTCATTTGTGTATTCACAGCTTGCAGTAGGGTCCTTGCTGTCCACCCAAGGGCATGTGGGATGCACGTGTCTGTATGAGGTACATACTTGATACATTAATATGAACGCTGATTGGTGTGGTCATTAACCTTCTCCCACTGGTAGGTAACCTCCTGTGCAAACTACCTTCTAAGGCGGCCAAGAGCAAGGAAACTTCACCTGTGTAGGCTCAGTTATTGCTACAACCCGTTCCAGGATAACAGGAAAGAGATAAAACTTTCTGAATAGCTGATGGGATTTCAGTCTCACTGGAGAACTTGGAAATGGGTACTTAGAGAACAACACATCCCCTGTTTGTCATTCAGGCAGTATGCCAATGGAACCAAGTGCCTGGAGACAATGCCAGTTTTAATTTTTCCTTCTTCCTAAACACAACAGCAGAGAAAGAGATATTCTAGGAGGCTTACATTAAAGCAGCCATGGTCACTGTGTACAAGTATGCAAAAACACACGTACCTACAGCTGCTAGATTTTCCAGAAAGGTGAGCTAATTCTTTATGTCAGATACCTATTCTGGCTCTCTCATCCTCTAGTTTCTTTCTCTTTGTATAGAAAAGTGTCTGTCATTCCTGTAAGAGGTAGCACTCTTCGATTGAGGCCCATTACATAATTAAAATGGCAATAATACAAAGCAAAGAATTCTTCCTAACTGCTTCAATACACAGTGAAATACCTCATAGTACACAGAGACATAGACATATAAACCTATAGTACCTGATAAAAATCAAATACACACTTAAAGGAAGTGTAGAAGCGGGGGAACATTCCCAACAGCAGTGGACAGGGAGAGACAAGCTTCTGCACCATTATATAGGGTCTATGTAGTTACAGAGCCATCTTGCATAGTTTTGAGCTACATTTACTGCTGGAGAAAATGAACAAGGTGCATTCCAAAGTCAGTGCCTGCTTCTCTAGCAAGACATTCCATGAGAAAGTCTTTCTGCTCAGAGACGGGACCCTCCAGGGTATGTGCTTTGGCTGACACAGCAGTAAAGTACACAGTAAACTCTCATTGGACTAAGCACTTAGACTCTATAGAGGTCAGCTGATATTTTCCACACTATCTTTTTATTCAAAATTCCTGTTGTAACCTTCCTAGGTGCAAGATAAAATTACAGTTGTAAGAGAAGGATTATTGTGCAAATGAACTTTTTAATAATTGGACTGTCTAGACCTGCTCTGCATAGAGGAGATATCAACCCTCCCACTAGAACAGGCTTTCTGTGCTGGTTAAGAACAGAGCTACACGAAGGAAAGGCTAAAGGAAAACAATGCTAGTCCAGGCATGTAGGTGCATGCAAATGCACTTTTTCTGTAGCAAACGGCATTTCCTACGTTATTGATGTGGATTTTATGTAAGGGATAAGAGAAGATAAAGAAGAACAGTAAAAAAACCAAGCAGGACATCAAGAAATCCTGAAAACAAGGACAGTATTGAGATTGTGAGATATTCAGAGGAATGCAAAAATACTATGAGAGGCTGTTATTTGCAAGTCTTCCAGACCAAGATATTTTTATTTTATCTTCACCAGTTTGAGCTAACTGCTATTCTGGGATGCAGCCAGAATTTTATTTTCCTTCTCTTGTGACTAGTAAACACTTGCTTATTTAGTTAAAATGCAAATATTGTTAAGAACATTTTACCAGATGCTTCCCTGGATTCAAAACACAATCGCCTTTGGAGCTTGCATTTGGGGGTTTTATTCTGCTTATAGTAATTTAGACAACCTATGTGATAGTCCTTAAATGTTCAAAACTTCACTTCTAAGTGATATGCTCTAGGTCAAGTGTATCCTAAGAGATCATGCTCAGGAAATCAAGACTATAAATATGAATACTGTAATCTTACATAATATAAAGAAAGACAATGAAAACACAGTGCAAATGCCAGTCTGAAACAATGTACAAAGTTCATTCTTGTGTTGTTTGTACTTTTACATCCACAAAAACTTGTGAAAGGAGATGTCTGTACAGACCTTTGGGTACACAGTTCTGATTTAAAAACTGTTGCAAATTTTCTAACAAATCCATAGAAAACTGACTAAAACTGGTGTGTCTGTGTCTCTCCCATTATCCTGTTCCACTACACCAACCCCTGAGCAGAAAGCATTGCTCTGGAGAATATTCATGCCAAAGGGTGACTCCTTGCAATTCTAATGAGTTGTCTTCATACTTGATCAAGGGGGAAGGGAACCATGGAAATGTCATTGTCAAGACTTATTTTTGTCTTAATATGATATCTTTATGCCAAATTGTTAAGGGTCAGGGGAAGGACTGCCAATTCAATTGCTGAATTACTGAGAACTCATGTGTCTGCCAATGTGTTTGCATGTCAGCTGTGGAACAACAAGACAATAAGATGGATGGTCTTTCACTAGAAAGCAAACAACTTCACAAGTGAAGCAGGTTGATACATCTTCTCTTGAAGTTGAGCCTTAATCTGTCAGTTTTACAGGGGAAGTGAATTTTGAGGTGAAAAGTCCTTACATGACCAGTCATAGAATCATAGAATGGTTTGGGTTGGAAGGGACCTTAAAGATCATCCAGTTCCAACTTCATTGCCATGGGTGGGGACACCTTCCACTAGATCAGGTTGCTCCAAGCCTCATCCAGCCTGGCCTTGGACACTCCCAGGGATGGGACATCCACAGCTTCTTTGGGCAACCTGTCCCAGTGTCTCACCACCCTCTCTAGGAAGAATTTCTTCTAAATCTTCCCACTTCAATTTAAACCCGTTACCCTTGTCCTGTCACTACCTGCCCTTGTAAATATTCCCCCTCCAGATTTCTTGTAACAAAATATCCCTAAGTTGGCATTGCATGACCTGTAGTGCTGTCTCAAAGTTGAAGACTCTGTGCTCTGCACTTTGAATTTAACATAGACCTTTCCTTTACTTAAAGTAATGAGACCTAAGAAAAACCAATTTGCACTTCCTATTACTATTTTTATCCAGGAATGAAGGCATTAAAAAAAAAATTGTTGCACTTCCTAGAAGCAAGGCAGCAACAATGTTGATCATGACCCCCTAGAGCTGGAGACCTTGTTATTAGTAATCTACAGCTGTGCTCTCAGCGGACACTTCCACCCTTGTCCAGCAAGATCCCAAAGGGCATGTCTACACTTCAGCTGCTGAGGCACCATTAGATTTATTGTCATAACCAGAAGCAGGTGCTCTGCAATGAATAAACAATGCTGTGGCTCTGTCACTTTCTGATTGCACCAGTTAACAGATGGACATGCAAATTTGGGTTGGCACCCGCTACTGCACCATTTCCCCATATTGTTTTCTCAAAGAGAATAGTTTTGCTTGATCTACACCAGTGGATGTGTAAGAGCAGAATCAGACCCTCAAAACACTTAAGTAAGGAAACACAAGTGTATGCAAAGATAATGGTTTGCACAGCCCTGGAAAATATCAACTCAGATTGTTTTAAATACAAATAAACTCCAGCAAGCTCAAGCAATTAGCTTGGCACAACTCTGAAATGTGTTTAATGGCTGAGTGATCAAAAGGTTTTCCATCAACTTTAGCTGAATCAAACTGGCAAGTAAATCTTTCCTTACACATAATTTTCTGAAGTCTGAAGTGACAAATTGGACTGAACTCAATTAAAGCAGCAGGTTCTATGCATTTAATTGCAAGCAGTGTCTATGATTGTGAAGGAATCCAATTCAGAATGAAAACACAGATGTGGCTGTGGCGTAGCTCTGTAAAACACAAAGAGGCAAACCCAGGTTCAATCAGGAAAAAGTTACAGGCAATGAAGAATTATGTATTCTGCCATACTTCTGGAGCACTAGCTGCAGGCAAGTATTAAAGTATAAAATTGGGAGATGTTCATATAGCTAAACCACTGTAGCCCAAAAAATGTTATGAGGAAAAGTAAGTAAATATTTGCAAAGGAGTTTGACTGTGGGAAGTGCATGAAAATACTAATGGTGTTTCCAATTACTATGCAATGACACTTACTTCAGAGAATTAATTGTATCATCAGTTAGAATATATTAAAAGAAAAAGTTTGTGCTAAAAATGGTAATTAAAGAATGACTTTGTAATAGGACACTCAGTCATTATGGGGGAAGTACTCAGGGGGTGAATTTAGTGTTTAGCCCATCAGTGCACACACATGGCTCCCATTGATATTAATGGGAGCCATGCACACTCTCAAGGGCAGGTTTCGCCCTACATGAAAAAAGCTAAAAAGGAAGCAAATATAGCAGATCAAGTTATTCTTAAAATTGACCCAGACGAACACGACATGTGCTAGCATTTTAAGCCCTGCACTCAGTGAAAATTAAAGTTGTTAAATAAGCAATGGAATCAATTTTAAGCAATTGCGGTGTGCATTTATAGAAACAGCACCTCCATC
This sequence comes from Rhynochetos jubatus, assembly GCA_027574665.1. Taxonomy (NCBI): domain Eukaryota; kingdom Metazoa; phylum Chordata; class Aves; order Eurypygiformes; family Rhynochetidae; genus Rhynochetos; species Rhynochetos jubatus. The sequence continues at coordinate 130,118,041 of CM050649.1, read as the reverse complement.
AAATATCTAAACAAGTAAAAAGGGAACCTATTACTGTTTAATTTTGGTCCTTGGAAGAAGATGATTTCCATAGCAAGGCAAGTGTGAGAATCATTTTAAAAGCTCAGCAGGGAATTTCTCTACAGCCTATGAGTTCTGTTTGAAATTGGGAGCTTTTTATATGTATCTGTGTCAAACTGCAGACACTATTTGGGATGTGGGATTTTTGTCTTTTCACATCATGGTTGGGGGTGAATTGTAGAGACTGTTGTGAAAGGGCTAACCCATCAAAAAGACTAAAAAGATGAACAAAAATAAAAAAGAGAAAAGAAAAAAAACCACCAAAACCCCAAAGTTGCTATGGTTAAACAAGCAAGGTGAAAAAACCTATGATGTGAACTGAAAGATATCCCTCAGAAAGCTGAATGAAACATTCCAAAAAAGGGAAACAGAAGAGAACTAGTTAAATATAAAAGCATAATACAGCAGGACACAAGGAAAAAAAACCTCATTGAAGAACATATTGCTAAACCATAAAAATGAATGTTATGCACCAGAATAAGGAAATCTGCCAGACAGTTTCTAGGACTGAGAGATGATCAAGAAGTAAAAAGATCATGCAGAGAAGATAAGGCTATAGCAAAAAAGAAGTCTTTTCCATGATCAATGTTGATATGTTTAGGGAGGTTCTCATTCCAGAAATTTATCCTAAAAAGAGGTGAATACAAAGATCTGTTTCAGATTACAGTATCAATAGAAAAGTTTAAAATAATTAATAAAATTAACAGTATTGCATCACCAGGACCAGATGGTATTCACCCAAGGGTTCCAGAAGAACTCACGTATGGAATTGTTAAACTATTAATTATTTTGAGTAATCTTTTGCCTAAAACAGAGTGTCCACCACGAGAACAGGATGACAATGTGGAAAAAAAACCTCAAAACAAGAACAAAACTAAAAAAACCTTCAGAGGAGGTATTGGAAACCACAGATCAATAAAATCATACTGGTCAAGGGGATAGAAAATACAGCAAAGAACAGAAACAGGAGACACATGGATAAATGAGAGACAACGGAAAAGGACAAATGTGTTTTTCGAGGGAAGTTGTGCCTCCCAAGTCCGTTAGAGCTCTTGTTGTATTGTAAGGGTTTTTTTAAACACAAATTTTAATATGGTTTGCATCCTTCTAACTGTCGTAATAAGTGTAGAGGACAGCGAAAAAATAATCTCCTGCTGAGGAAGTTATACATCCACGGGAAACAAGACAATGGAGGTTTTCCAGAGTGGGAAGAAGCAGGCAGTGATAGAGTGAGGTTTTGTTATTGCCCACGCTTGTAGGTAGCTGTGTGATCTCCAAGAAGAGCTTGGTTACTTGTCCGAGAAGTGCAAAGGTATTGGACTACATCAGGTATCTAGACAGGTTATATACTGTTACACGTGGGGAGCCCGCAATATTCTTGTAGAAGTATGTGCTCTATAGGTGTATAATTATACTTACTGCTTTTAATACTCTAATGACAATTTTTTTAAAGGTCTTTGATGAGGAAACTTGATGAATGTCAGGAACTTTTTACAAGAAAAAAATGCTTCCCACAGAGGGTGGTGAAGCACTGGAACAGGTTGCTCAGAGAAGCTGTGGATGCCCCATCCCTGGAAGTGTTCAAGGCCAGGCTGGATGAGGCTTGGAGCAACCTGGGCTAGTGGAGGTTGTCCCTGCCCATGGCAGGGGGGTTGGAAGTAGATGGTCTTTAAGGTCCCTTCCAACCCAAACCATTCTATGATTCAATGATTCTATACTGAAAAAATAGAGCACATGAACTTGGCCAGTCATGGCAGTTCATTTCCCATATGCTTAGGAGGTACCTGCAATTGCTGTACAAGGGGCGTTGGAAGGTATATCTATACTTACTCCTGTTCATGGAATTGATGTCAATTTGTCCAGTCCCTTTTTGATCCTGCTGCTGCTATCTGCCTCCACAACCTCCCAAGAATAATGTTGCAGCAATTTGTTGCCCAGTGACTCTAGGAGGACTTTTATCTGTGCTAAATTCATCTTCTGCACACCCTGGTTCCTGTATTGCTAGACTGCAGCACTTTCAAGGTCACTTTACCTACTGTCTTCATGACTTCAAGAAGTCACTCAGTTCCCATGATCATTTTAGTTGCCCTTTTCTGTTTCTAGTTCACATCCACTACACCCTTCTTGATGTATAGAAATGAGACCTGCATATAGTATTCACAACGCGGATGCACACCTGCTTTATAAAGCAGCAAAATAATGCTCTGTCTTCTTTTCTGTCCCTTTCCTGAGACCAGAGAAAATTTTATTGACTTCTTTGGGTATCACTACATATTGAAATGATTATTTCAGGGAAATGTCAATAGGGACTCTAAGATCTCCTTCTTGCAACTGTCTTTTCTGAGATTCTGAGATTTATTCACTACCTTGTATTTTTTTTTTTTTTTTTATGTAGGAGCTCATCTGCCAAATTTTGTCCCCTTTATTCAGTTTTGTTAGGTTCTTCTGCAGTTCCTCATTAAAGCTGCAGCATTTGACTACCTGATAGAGTTGAATATCATTTGTAAGCATAAATATTTCTCTGTTCTTTGCTTTCTCAAAGACATTGATGACAACGTCAAATAAAACTGATGCTTATACCAGTCCTCGGGGCATCCCAGTGCTGTATCTTCTCCATTCTGAAAAGCAACTAATAACCCTTTGTTTCCTATCCTTTACTTAGCTTTCAGAAATTCTTTCCTTCATTCCCATAGCAACTTAATTTCTTTAATAATATTTGGCATAAAGACTTTCTGAAAGGTTGGGGTTTTTGTTCCATATCTGAATACATTATCACCACCCTATCGTTTTTACTGAGGTGCTTATAAATTCATGGTAAAACTCCAGCATGTAGTAAAACAGAATTTCCCTTTACAAAAGCCATACTAATTCTTTCCCTACAGGTGATGCTTATCTGTATGCGTTTATTCTTCATTACAAATTAGCATCTTAATAGCGACAGCCATCAGACTTATCACCCTGTGGTTTCCAGGATCTCCTCTAGAGCTGTTTGTATAGAGAGGTTCTATGTTTGCAAGTCAGCAGTCAGCTCTCCCAGTACTTAGCTGAAAACTTTGCTCATCAGCTGGAAGAAGGATGGTGGAAGAAAGGCCATTAATATGAAAGAATGGTATACAACTCTCTAAAATATGGAGTGTCATGGAGAAGGTATGAATACCTATAATGTTTAATAGTTCAAGATATAGAGGACATCACACAAAATGTATTGCTAATGCAGTCTCTGCCCAGTCAACCAGTCCCAGGAGTGCACTCCAGAGATCTGCTACTCCATGAAGAGCCACTGGTCTAAAATGCCCCCTTTTCCTCATTGATTCAATCTATGTGTTTATTTCTCTATGTGGGTGATGAAAAGAACATTCTCAGTTGGACAGAGACATATGGAATAGGGCAAAGAGGAAAAAAAGGTAGAATAAGGCTGAAAGGCTTCTATTCTCTCCCTTTGCCTTGAGAATCATTGAGAGTTGCTGCACTAGGCAGGAAATCTGCACTGTAAAAGCATCCCTGAGTCTCCAACACAGGGACTACGCTGAGACCCCAGGCTAAAAGTTTATGCTCACCAGCAGACGTGCAATCTAGAGAGTGTTCAAAACAAAGTACACAAAAATATCCACCTCAGGTGCTTATGATGTGAGGAAACAACAGAACTGGGGATAAACTAGTCAGCCTTCTAGACTATGATATGAAAGAAATAACAGTTACACGGAAATAATGGTGGTGTTATTATTTACTTACTATAGTTTTGGATCTTTAAATAATTTAGATGGAAAAACTCCAAACTTGCTACTGAAAATCAATTGATTCCAGATTTATTAGATACAAAACATATCTCTGCTATTCCAAACTATTTCAGATTAAAAGTATGACCATTAATGAGTCATAAAACATGACCTTTATTTTATCTCCTTTGGAGTAGCTGAAAACTCCTTGATTGGATAAAGGCTGAGATGTTTTTTATGACTTTATGACAACCAAACCAGTCCTAAATCTGAAGTAGTTTGTTTATCACTTATTTGGTGCACCTGTGAAATTTCCTTGTCAACAGTTTCTGCTTTAAAAGATGATACTAGATCTTAGTTGTGAATTTAGATATAGCTCATCTCAGAAGAAGATTATATCCATAACTGAGGACACTTTACATCTGAATAAGAGTTTCCACATGGGGTTTTAAGATGCTTGAACTGCGATGCTCTAAGTTCACACCTCCAATTAATTTGAATTAATTTTCCTAAGTGTGTAGATGTCAGCTGGCTCCAGAACTCTAGATATAAACAACTTCACACTCTGGCAAAGCCTAGATGTAAACTTGACAGCTTGGATGCCTTACTATTGACTTGAAGCCAGGACTTGAAGCAGACAGAACAAATTAATGTGTGAAATACCCTTAACCAGCATTTCAAAATTCTCAGAAACAAGTTTTACCAAAAACTGCTTGAGAAAGTCTGAACCCTGTTCAGACTGTTATCATGTTTTAATAAGGTTTATCTAAGCTCAGCCTCTGGAAACTTTGAAGTTTGCTGTCTCTTGATAAAACTTGTTTCATTCCATATCTACACATTCTGTGCTTAAATGGGCTTGGCACACTTCACATCAGCTAATACTGCATTAAAGAGCTGTATATGGCACAAAAATGTCAAAGGCAGCTTTAAAATGTAATGAAAACGCACTGAATGGAGACTTGGAAAGAGATTCTTCTGCTGTTACATATTGGTACATGTATTACTGCACCATGAGAGATCAGAGCTTTGATCTTACATGCACCTAAAAATATCCGACTTCAATAGAGCGCTCAAACAATTCTCCCTCACAATGAACCCATATGTTCTTTCAGCACAAAAGAAAATTAGCTTTTACTGCTCAAAATTAAATGCTGGAGAACAAGCCAAATATAGGTCATTCCTAGCAGAGCTGTGATCCTGTTAGATAACATACAGCTAAGAAGGCTCAGGTTCGGGCAGCATATGCAATGGAAGACAGCCAGAGGGTTGAAGGAAGCTGTAATTTGGTAAATAAATTGGAAATAAATCAAGCAGTGTAACCTGGTATTGAACTGGGGCCTTCCAGTGGTGAAAGGCAACTTCTCAGAATAGAGGCAGGAGAGACTGTCATGACAATTCCTGGTCATTAATGATGCCATAGCACTTGTCCAAGAAGAGTTTTATTAGTCCTGATGTCCCAGATAAATTCCGATTTCAGTAATGATATTCCACTGACCTACATTTCCCTTGCAGTGTGATCTGGATGAGGTTTTTCTTTCCGTTTGTGTCTCTGTGACAGTTCATTATTGCTGTGTGTTGACAAACAGATGTTATGCTCTACCCAGGAGATGAGCATGCACCACATATACCATACAAAAGCTGCAATAGCTGCGCAATAAACCCCAGAACAGTGGGGGCTGAACATGTGACTCTGCACTTTCGTTAGCCACAATGTCTTGCGTTACGTTGGTACATCACGATGTGGCCAGAATCCATGTAAGGGCCTCTGGGTCTTGCTGGGACATGCATTTTGGGGACAATCCTAATACTGATACATTTAAAATGACAGTAGATCCTGTATCGTTTATTATAATTTCTTTTGTGTAAGAATTCCTGCACATATCTTAAAAAAAAAAAAAAACAACCCAGGGCAACAATTTTGTTTGTAAAAAACAGTACTTTCACCCATACTTTCTACACAGGTAAACAAGGGCACAAACAACTTCCACCATCAGCTCACTGTTACACTTCACTACCTTCTGAGCCAGCCCAGCAGTTAGGGTTTGACATGACAGACCATAAACCCCAGTGGCCATTGCCTGTGAAAGGAGTTTGAAATGGGCAACACACTGATTGCCAAGACAAAGGTGAAGCAAGGTACTCGCGGTGGCTCGAGACCAATGAAGCATTACCAGGTAGGAATAAGTGAGAATATAAAAGAGAAGGGTAAAGACAGGAGACAAGAAAGATGAAAAAGAGGGCAAGGGGAACTAATGAAAACCTAATGGGCTTGTACTGGTAGGTGGTGTTTCTCTGTCACAGCAATCCTCGGTGTGAAGCAGCAAGACTTTTCTTGCTGTATCTAATCGCAGCAGGGAAAGCATATAATAAATAGGAAGAGACAAGGCTGTATGCCTTCACAGTAAAGTGTCATTATTTAATTTCCCCCCTTTATGGAAAATACCAGCTTAGAAGCTAATTTAAACTTTTTGTAGGGCTGAGTTGGAATGCCAGGCATACTCCCTGGCAATGTGGAGCATGGGGCCAGGGGGCCTTGGAAGGCTCAGCAACATGGTTCAGAAACTTTTACCCTTCTGTCAAGAGTTAAACATCTCTTCTACACTGGTTGAGGTGGTCCCTGGTGATTACTGTTAATGGGCTGTTTGGAGGCTGACATGAAATTAATTTGTCATACTAAACCAACAGCAGGTCAATCGAATATCTCCCTCCCATGGTGAATGATGCAAGACATTAGAGAAGGAAAAAATAAAAGGAGTATGGAGCACCTGTCTCCACTGCAGAAATGATGTCTCTTGTGGGATGTTTTCAGTGCCAAACGAGTACGTTTTCCATACACACATACTTGGAAAGAGGCTTCACTTTACAGTGCGCCACAGCCGAGTAACTTCTAAAGGGATGAGGAAAGAAGGGACTAAGCAATAAAATAGTGTAAAACATAAATGTGGAGGTAACTCAGGAGCACGCAGCAAACTCAGCCTAGTTTGCTATCACCAGTACCTCTGTTTAGTTGAGGTATGTTTTCACTTGGGCTGTACTCTGGAGTATGACCTGGCTGCTCCTATTACATTGGTTTCTTTGAGGGAAATGAAATATTAGCCTATTTTCTTAACTTCTGTATTAAGAAGACAAGTTAATTTTTCACCCCTCTGGTGAATTACTGTATGATCGGTTTATATGAGAGATGTCCCAGGAGTGAGAAAATGAGTCATAACTCACAGGAGGTGAAGCTACAAGTGAGTAATGAAGAACATGAAGATCATTCTTTCCTCTCAGTGCCTGTATAGGCTTGTTCTGCAATTAGAAGGGCAGGGGAATAGGTAAATACACAGCCGGGCCACGAGTCATCTCTGTATGCTGTGATCTTTGAGAAAGAGTCTTGTGAAGTTTATTTTTGTTGGAAATGAGCATGTGCAACTATAAAATACATTACAAACCCTTCACTTCCTACCTAAAAACTTCATTAAAGTGCCAAAGCTATGGAACAGCTCTTACATGAGATTTTCCTGAGGACATGACAGTGAGTCAGTCCAGAGCTCTGTTCCTCCACGTTGCTGCATGCCCACCGCCTCTTCCTTGCAATGTTCAGAAAAAGTTTACTCCGCAAAGCCAGCTTGCAAGAGGGTCACTGAAAAAGGTCTCTAAGCCTCCGTCATCATCAGTGTGATCTGTGTGATACATGGGGAAACTACAGACTGAATGGAAATTTATTTTTAAATCCCTGACCCACCTTACTTCTCCATCACCTGCCCGCAGGCTGGCAGTATCTTCCTTACCTATGTAGTTGCTTGCAGCACATAGCAGTCGGGATTTGACCAGTTCTCACTGAAGGTTTAATTCCACAGGATGCAAAAAGCTATTTTCAAGGTGTCCACACTTAGGATGCTTATCCCAGCACAGCTGCTAGTGGCAATGGTGTAAACAAGAGCCCTTGTCATCAGCATGTCCTGTTTTAAGCATGGATAGAGGTATATTAGCTTATGCACAAAACCTGGTCCCTCCTGGAAAGAGTGCAAATCTCATGAATCTGCTTTTAGTGGAAAATGTATCTGAAGTGAATTTTGGCACCTAGGGATGAAGTGGAAAGTCCCTGTGTGGACAGTAGCTCATGATGCTGAGCAGAAAGTAGTAGAAACCCCCAAGCCTCAGGAACTACAGCTGTAAGGTGTATTCCTCAGGGTCACCATGCATCTGCAAGACTTGTTTTCTGATGTAAGAAAATTGAAGGGTTTTGCAGTTGGGTTGCCTTCTGGTGAAATTATCTTCTGATCAGGCCAAGGTAACCTCAAGGGCACCTAGTTTTCTTGATGTTACAGTGTTTAGGACCAAAAATCTCCACTGTCTGAAATTCAAATATCCCTGAACCCTCGGAGAAATGTGTTTCCAGTTATCTTCAATCTCCACTTTGTTGAAGTAGCGTTTCTTGATACCTGCATTGTTTACTGTGAATTTGTGGTTGCAAATGACAACTGAAAACAGTGATCTGCAGACTTAAACCATCTTCCAAACTGATTTCAGTTCACTGAAAATTCAGCATAAGCTTATTTTCTCAGCCGATTTGATGAACCTTTAGATACCATGCCACAATACGGCTACTGGGGCAGGAGGAGAAAAAGGAGCAGTAATAAGACCTCTAAAAGACAAGACCTGGATTAGCAGCAAACCTCAAGAAAGATAGAAACCTCATATCTACTAACATCATGATCAAAATTCATGATTTTGTCCTTCTTGCAGTGAAAGCCAGCAACAGCTACGCCCACCCCCAACCCCCACCCACCCCCCCGCTGTGAATATGGAATGAAACAATTTATTACAAAAGGGACCACTCTAAATCAATCTAAAAATCATTACCAGTGGCCTGGAAGTAGATGTGACATGCAAAACTCGAAACCATGAAGTGTACAAGGGTTTGCTCATTCTAACGGTGCCTGGTGGATTCTTCCTCAGCATTTGAATAGGGGTCCGAACACACTTTAAATGGCAACATTTCGAAATCACCAATTACAGAAGGAGGTTTCCTTCCCCTTCTTTAATAGACTTGGCACTTGGTACTTTTTGGAGACATGAGTAGGCAATACATGGAAGTTGTTCTCTCTCTTGCTCTACAGGCTTGGACTAAATCTATGTGTGCACTTCGATGTTTTATCCTCTACCCACTCACACAGAGGGTGCTTGAAGGTCATATATGGACGCTCTGATTTCTTAAATATGTATTGTTTGCTAAACATATTTTTCCTATTATATGCTACTGATTTCAGTTTTATTCCACAACTTTTTCCCCTTGAGGTTAACACATACAATAAGAATTACCTACTTAAAGTAACTTGAATTTTGAAGGCTCCTAGCAGCAGTTTCTACCTGACCTTATGATCCTATCTGTAAGATTAGTTCTTCTCAAAGCCATGGTTTTCCCTTCCCAACAGCCATATTTTAATATTGTATCTGAAAATACTGCAAGCAAAAAGGTAAGGAACAAGCAACCCCCACCTCTTGTTTAATAGAATCATCATACCAGTCTCAGGGGTCTCATGCAGTAACATCTGTAGTTCTAGTTTATGCTGGGGGAAAGATGTATTACAATATTAAACAATAAAAACAAGAATGTTCCAAACATTCAGAATGGGATTGGATACAGAATTCCAATATATCCATCTTTTAAATTTGATACACACATCAGAAAATATTTCATTGAAGGAAAAAATAGAGTTCTTCTAAGAACATTATATTTACAGGATTTTCAGGACACGATCCAGCCAAAATCTGTAATGGCTACTAATGTCTTAGAGAGTACCCTGTAATTGGTTGTTTTATTGGAGGATGTTTCCAGCATCTGAAATTAATGACAAATACATCACTGGGCAGCACCCTGGAAGTGGAGCCTTGCAAAGTCAGTGCAAAAGAGTGCACTCTGACTGGGAACAACTCATCCAGCTTCCGCAGCATGTGCAGGATGGCTGCGATGCAGCCCAGCTGTAGCTCAGGTTAGGTAGCATCACTGACTTTGCTGGAAAATCTAGAAGTTCTGTTTGAACTCATGAATCAAGACTACGCTCCTTGTCATGCAGGAGCTGCAAACTTTTGCACTGTTGTGTGCAATATGGTCAAAGTGTTGCTTGCACACTCCTTGCTGTTGGTGCTACTGTGATAAGTCAGGTCAGGCTGAGCCAGAAGACCAGATCGAGATACAGCATGTTACCACCTATCACATTGGCTCTTGAACAATCTAAATGGGGGAAAGACATGAAAACTGAATTACCGCAAAAGTTTTACTCATATTTTTTGTGGTTTCTCAAGCATGAGATAAGATTCTATATATTCATTCAGGAGTAATAAGATGCAAAGTCTGTTAAATCTTTCCCTGTCTAATAATTTGTAACATTTTCCCAAGTGGATTTTCTAGTTTCTAATATGGGGTTGCCTGAAAAGCACAGCCTTCCTCTCAGGAGAGGGATTTTTAGGACATAGCTCCATTATATAGCTGATATTTGCATGAATCTTAATAAAAAATATAAGGCTTATCCTTTATTTCTGTGCCAAACTTGTCTCCATTAAGGCAGTATGTTCAGAGGCTACAGGAGAGCAGACTGAAGGATTGACCTGACATGCAGTGTGACTACAGCAAAGTCTTTCCTGAGAAAAACAGACTAAAACTCCCCCTTAACTTGCAGACACTCTCTGGTTTACATCACGATGCTCTGAATTAGCTCATTAGTGTGTGGGATGCAATGACACTCAGCTCCAGCTGAGATGGTGCTTCCTGCCCCAGAGAGATTATTGGGGGCCTGGTACAAGAGCAACTAGTTGAAATTTTATGGCTTATGTCATAGAAGTGGCAAGACTTATGGCTTTGGCACATGAAGGAGTTATGGGAGCCTAATAGGTTACTGTCTCTTAGATGAGATGTATTTTTGGAGGGTAACTGCCTATGTGCATGCTCCTAATCTGTCCCAATTGCAAAGTTATGTGATTTAGTTTAAACCTCTTTCAATGAAGTTTAAGCTTCAGTGCATTACATCACTTTTAGGGTGGGCCAAGAGCATGCCCTGCAACTATTACTGTGGCTCACAGTTGGGGATCATTTTTTGAACCATGGTAATGCAGCTGCGGAGCTGTGAGTCCGCAGCCTGTGATCTAACTGTTCCTTCCAGCAGCAAAGCACATGAATCAAGTCTCTGAAGAGACAATGTAAAGGGAAGAGATAATAGAACAACAGGGTGAACAGCAATGGTTTGCCAGTGTCACAGCTCTACCCTTTTATTTTTATTATTTTTATGGATGATTAAAGTATTTTTTGCAGCAGGAGTCAGTTTTTAGAACACTCTTGCCACACGACCTCTTAATATAGATGCACTCCAACTGATTTAACTACCATTAGCATCTCTTTTTCTTGGTTGAGGCTTTTGCTTACCTTTGCTAAAGCAACCCATGCAAGAGTTAAAATATACCTAAATGCATCTGGTCTGCACTGACGGGTTTCAAATTGATTTAGTTAAACTAAAGCAAGTTTTCACAAACTCTTAACTAATTGAATATAAATGTTATTGTGACTATACAGTCTTACTTCTACCTAATATTTTTGCATATTAGAGCAATACTTTCTATATCCAAAGGACTCTCCATTATGATTACATTTAGCACTTGTTTTTTTCTGTTCTTATAAGCATAGAATCATAGAATCACAGAGAGGTTTGGGTTGGAAGAGACCTTAAAGATCATCTAGTTCCAACCCCCCTGCCATAGGCAGGGACACCTTCCACTAGACCAGGTTGCTCCAAGCCTCATCCAGCCTGACCTTGAACACTTCCAGGAGTGGGGCATTCACAACTTCTCTGGGCAACCCTTTCCATTGCCTCACCACTCTCACCATCAAGAATTTCTTCCTTATATCTAATCTAAACTTACACTCGTTCATACCATTACCCCTTGCCCTGTCACTCCCTTACCTTGTAAAAAGTCTCCCCCAGCTTCCTTGTTGGCCCCTCCAGGTACTGGACAGCTGCAGTAAGTTCTCCCTGGAGCCTTCTTTTCTCCAGGCTGAACAAGTCCAACTCTCTCATCCTGTCTCCATAGGAGAAGTGCTCCAGCCTTCTGATTATTTAGATGGCCTCCTCTGGACTCACTCCAAATGGTCCATGTCTTTCTTATGTTGAAGGTGGCAGAGTTAGACACAGAATTGCAGGTGGGGTCTCACGAGTCCAGAGCAGAGGGGGAGAATCACCTCCCTTGACCCACTGGTCAAGCTTCTTTTGATGCAACCCAGGATATAGTTGTCTTTCTGGGCTGCCAGCACACACTGCTGTCTCATGTCCAGCTTCTCATCAACCAACACCCCGATGTCCTTCTCCTTAGGGCTGCTCTCAATCCAGTCTTTGCCCAGTCTGTGCCTGGGATTGCCCTGAACTATGTGCCTAATCTATGTAGATCAGATACAGTCAAAATTGTAAGGTTTGCAGTGTTTTATTAAAAAAAAAAAAAAAAAAAAAAGCGTGGAAGAATTTACTGAGGACACTGCAAAGGTATTTCGGTGTAAAACATAATTAACATAACATGATCGTCTTCTGTGTTTTATTCAGAACCTAGCATGTACAAATGTTCATCAGAAGATAAGGTAACTGTATTCTACCCAATTATACAAACCATACAGAGACAAAAAAGAAAAAAGAAAGAAAAAAGACCTGAAACCCCATTATTAGACATTTCCAAATCAATGAAGACAAAGTTAATCAGGATTCATTAATCCTGCAGTTCTGTGTCTCACTCCTGTGTAGATAAGAGAAAGACAATGTATGTGACTGATGTAAATTCAGATGTGACCAACCATGCAGAGAGGCGAAGAATGAAAGGTGCTTGGTGAACCTTACTAATGTGGGGCTTTTTGGGGAACAATGTGAAATTAAGAAACAGATAGAATCTGGAAAGTGGTATCCTACTGAGCTACATTTCAACAGAAGAAAATTTGCACAACGAGCAGCTACCTGTCTATACAGTTCATTCTGCCATGAAAAAAGTGTCCCATAAAATTTAACAGGGCTAGAACAAATGGAAAGCTCTAGAAAAAATTAAGACAGAATTAAGACAAAATTTTAAGACAAAAAAGATGGAATAATCCCCTTTACACAAAATATTTAATGAGTGAGATCCTTTCTGTGCAATTTCAAGTTGGTCAAAAGAATTTAATAAAGGTTACATAATCCAAAAACTTTTCTGCAAGGAAGATTAATTTTCTATGAGAAACTTAACATTCCCTTTTTATAGTCCATACTGCACTTCCAGAGGGGTTAACAGAACACAATTGTTAAAATAACTGAAAATGTAGTTGTTAGGCTTTGCAAAGTGATTAGATGTGGCTCACATATACAATGTAGTTACATTGTTTAAGGAAAGACTTCCATACACAGCGTTTACAGAACACACAGAGAGAAACCCAAATTGCATTCTATGCGTTTAACACACTACCAGGCAAACGTAGATAAGTACAGTAAACAGCACAAAGTCGAAGATTTGGCTGGTGAGGAAATTAGATGAGGAAGGTTGCAAGGTTAAATGGGATGAATATTGCTGTAGTCACCTATTTCATTAAGCAGGATAAATCAACTCCCCAGAATCTCTCCTGGAGCCCTTTGGCTGGCTATTTGGTAATCTTTTTTTTTTTTTTTTTTGGCATCATGTATGGCTTCCTAAACATTTTGCTCAGCTGCAGGAACGATGTGGAATAACCCCCACTACTTTCATGATAACAAAAATTATTCTTAGGAAAATTGTTCTTATTCTCTGTTTTGTTCCAGTCATACTTAGACTGTAGAATTATTGAATTGGGAAATCAAAATAATTCAGGAGATATCAAGTCTCTTGTAGATAGTATCTCTATTTCCCTTGATGTAATGAGTAACTTCTCCATTTCAGTTGATGTCACATTCATTATTTTCAGGTTCATCTATTTTCTTAAGTTGAGTAACACACAATTAACACTTATTTTATTGTCTTCGGCTTGAATTTTCTGAATCTGGAAGGGAATTTTGTTAGCTGTAGAAGTATTGCTTATTTTTATTCTAGAGTCACCCATAAAGAGAAAAAGCAGCAAAACAAAAGTGGATACCAATAATCTACCGATTTTGTAGTTCTAATTCCTACCAAAAATAGTGGGAGTTTGAAAATGTTGATAGGAAAAAGAAATATTAGGAGAAGTAGCAATTACTGTGGGAATATGGCTTTTTTTCTGAATGGACTTCACACCAGCTCATGGCAATTGGACTTATCAGCTGTGTAAGTCACAATATCTACAATATTAATCTCCAGCTGAAAATATAGAAGAGACAGGTGCAAAATTAGTAAGGCCTGATAATATGAGTAGTGCCAGAAATGAATGACAGTCTGCATACTTTGTGTGATTTGCCCAGCTAATTATATTGGCATTCAATAGCACTATCTAGTTAAGGACCTGTCAACATTTCTTCCAGAAAAACTTATTTGCTGGATTTTATAACATAGCTGTAAGGAAATCAATTCTAGGCTGAATCTTGACACACACGGCTAAGTATTTCTGAGGTATTGGTTTCTGTCAAACAACAGACACACTGCACTCAGCGTTTAAAGAGTCAACACTGGCCAACACAGCAAGATTAGAATAACAGAGCATTTCTTTCTATTTACAGCAGGAGATAACTGCATTAACTCAGCTATCCTAGTGCGATTTTTAATGGAGGAAAGCATCAGGTAAATAAAATAGTTTTTATAGGCCATTTTTCATTTATATGATAAGTAAGTATATTTTTTTCCCCCTTATTTTTCCTTGACCCAGGTAAATTAATTAATCTAGATCCTTCTCCATTCTCCTGCCCTTTCCTTTCTTCCCTTCTCCTCCGTTATAGTGGCTTTCATTTTTCAAATCTAATAACAAAACATGCTATGTAAAGTGCTGGTTAATATGCTGGCAAAATGATACTGAAGTTAAGCTCACAAAGTTAAATTTCAAAATTCATGCCTGCTAATAAAAAAGCCTTAGCCTGGAAGAAAACACCAAGTGCAGACCGTATCATCCTCTTGTTGTTACCAATCTGTTCAAATCTACATCTATAAGCACTTAAGGCAAATGCCAAGCACAGGAAAAACCAAGTGAAAACAGCAATGTTTCAAACACGTGATAATGAAGAGCTATGAAAGAAAATGTTAGCTAGCTTAGTAACAGGTGCTGTCCCTGTGCTGCTTTACATTTCAGAAGCTTAACTCTTAATTTGTCTCTCACTGGTACTTATGCTATTTATTGAACAAATTCATATTTCTGTACACTTAGGAAATATGAGAGTTGCATTATTGAGGGCAAGTAAAGTAAAAAAGCCTTGTTACTCTGGTGTTCAGTATCAATCACCAGAAGAAAAAGAAAAATATTTTTACATGATTTTGAAGTGCCAGTCAGCGATATCTGCTTATCTATATTCATGCTTGTTCCTAACAATGTATTTTTCAGTGATTTCCTTTATTTACTTTTATGATTTTTTTGACTTTAAGTGCATCCCTTTAAATTTTCCGTGGTAGTAATTTCCAGTGCCATGAATTTATTCACTTCACTAGGAAATGAATTTAAGATATCATGCTTTGAGCTCTTGCTTTGGAGACACAGCAAGACCCCTTTCCATCTGGACTACTCCTTGCAGGATGTGGAACACATTCTTATTAAGGCAAAGAAAAACAGGGTTAATTTTTACGTACAGCTTCATGCAATGGCAGAAATGGAAACAGACCCCAGGTATTAATTTTCAGAACAGCATTTACAAGTTACCTTTCTCACTAGATGGTAATTGCTAGAGCTGGATGAAAGTATTACACATTTTTTGACAAATCACATTTGAAATATTTCTTTTTCATGGACTCCCTGACTTTTCAATAACAGGAAATCCAAAATAGACTTCACTTTTGAAAGCTGAAAAATTATTTCCTTATTTATCTTTTTTTTCTTCCCCTTACTTGTTCTCTTACAAAGGAAGTATGTGGAAGGATTCACAGACACAACCAAGGAGTCAAAGATTTGACCTTGAACAGTGTTGTCTTTAAGAAAGCAATGCTACCACCTCAAATTAATAAGATTTTCATTCCAGGATCCGAATGTAACCTTTTCTTTTATGTTCTAAAAATGAAACCAACAACACAAATGTCTCATTCTTGCAAATTTCCTTAAGGTTTCTGAACAATTTTATCTCTTCAGGAAGCATTTCTCAGACGTTCCATCAGTTTTACCCTCTGGCTCCCTGGAGATTGAAGAGCTAATTGTTATTTGCACTTTCAGCAAGGCTTGTACTGTTCTCCTGGCATCATTGTCATGAAGTCTTATTACAATTCTTGTTCTTCTTTTCTCTGAGAATATCCCAATGGTCCCCAATGGGCAGGTAATGAATGATAATACACTCAGTTTGCAACCAGCCTATGCATGTATATATACTTATTTAGAAGACTGCTTGCAGTACAGTAGATTTAATAACATTCTCATTACTCTGGCTTCTTCATTGACCCATGACCTTGAGAAGAATTTACCTTTAAAATCGTATTCCTAACTCTTCCCGTCTCCATTCTTCCACAACTTCTCTTCTAAGATGCAGAAACATGATGTGTTCAAAGCCAAGGTTTATGAAAATGTTAGGGATTTTCAGTCTAAGTGGCTGTAATGTCTCAAAGAATGTTCCCACCTATAAAGGTCTTTGACAATTTACAGGGAGTGAAGCACATTTGCATAAAAAATTGAAGACATTTTGGCTGAGCTGTTACCTACTGTCTCTTGCCAGAGATTGGATACAGGGCTAGAGGGCCATGGACGCTACTTGGCTTGAAATTTATTCAGTAAACCATTCTGGGTAAAGAAGACTTGATTTTGACCTGGGTCATGATAGGGATATGAAGGGCCACAAAGAAGATTAGAGGGCTGGAGCACCTCTCCTATGAAGAAAAACTGATAGAATTGGGCTTGTTCAGCCTGGACAAGAGAAGGCTCCGGGGAGACCTTATAGCACCTTCCAATACCTGAAGAGGCCGACAAGACAGCTGGGGGATATTTTACAAGGGTCTGTAGTGACAAGAGAAGGGGTAATGGGTTTAAATGGAAGCAGGGAGATTTAGATTGGACATCAGGAAAAAATTCTTCCCGGAGAGGGTGGTGAAGCACTGTAACAGGTTGCTCAGAGAAGCTGTGGATGCCCCATCCCTGGAAAGGGTTCAAGGCCAGGCTGGATGAGGCTTTGAGCCACCTCATCTAGTGGAAGGTGTCCCTACCCATGGCAGGTGGGTTGGAACTAGATGATCTTTAAGGTCCCTTCCAACCCAAACCGTTCTGTGGTTCTATGATTCTATAGTGCTCTGCTAATGCAGCTGCATCAGCAGAAGCAGCAGGGAGGGGAGTAGGTAAACAGTGATGAAGGGGAGGAAGCTGTATGGGTGTGAGAATACAGAACTATTTGTGGTGTTGATGACAATATCTCAGGCACCTGCAACATGAAGTCATGGCTTCATCATATAAAATTCTTCATGACAAAGAAAATATAACCTGTGTCCATCCCAGCTTCACCTTCATGTTTCCATATCACAGTAAAGCACTTCTCCCCCATAAACCATCAGCTGTGATGGCAATTAAAATGAGTAAGTGATCCAGGTTTTAGGAAACAAACCACTGAAAAAAAATTTTGCTGGACTATTTTTTTTTCCCACTAAATAAGAAGCATGGTTGAGTTCTCACTTAGAGCAGCCCTGCAGTGGTTCTGGCATAGCTGAGGGGATGACATGCTTCAATGTGTGCATGGGAGATGTTTTAAGATCATATTAAGACAAAACCCTTTACAAGGTGAAACCATGGCTCCTGTCATGTGCATCTAACCTTGAACAGCCCCATTTAATTCTGTAACCAAACCCACATTCACCAGATGCTTTACAAGTTGTCAGAAGATTTCCAATTCATGGAGGAAGCCCAAGACTTCCTGTTTTAATTTCTTGGGAATCAAGTCTATCTGTGTAAAAGATAATGGAAAATCATATTGTCGTGGTTTAACTCCGGCTAGCAAAATACCACGAAGCCGCTCTCACAAATCCCCCTCCCCTCCTCCAGTGGAGGGGAAGAATCGGAGGTAAAAGAAATAAGGAATTTCGTAAAATTGAGATAAGAACTATTTACTAATTAAATCTAAATCAATATATACAGGTACTACTAATAATAAATAATTAAAATAGTAGAAAATAAAACATATAGTACAATATATACAATATGATACAATTTCCCACCATCCACTGACCAATGCACACCCAGATGTTGAGGGATGAAAATCAGACCCAGAGAGCCCGAGACCCACAGCCCGAGAGCGATCGCAGCCCGAGAGCCGCGGCCTGAAGGCCGGAGCCCGGGAGCCTACGCAGCAGATTCCAAGCAAAGCTTATCACTGATAACACGGTCAGAAAAGTCAAAACAACCCACCAGCTCCCACAGGAACAAGCCAGCACAGGAGTTGGCAAAGCAGCTAACGCAGGAGGGTTAGCAAGTGCCCAGAGAGACGAGCAAGGGAGTAAGGGAGAGAGAGAGAAAGGAAGAGTAATGGCTACCAGACCCTCTTCCCCACCCCAAGAGACCGGAACATGTCATACTATGGAATGAAATACTTCCTTGGTTAGTCTGGGTCAGCTACAGTATCCGAAGCGGACAAAAGACCTTGAGTTCAGTACAGGCCATCCCCAGCACCAGCTGAGGCCTTATCAATGTTTTCACTTACTGTCCAGCAACAGATTTCCCTGGCAAGCAGAGTAAAGGGAGTTAGCCCTTTCCTGACTGAATCCAGCACACATATGATTCTGATTATTATAAAGGTTAGATAAGTTTTGCTTGATACCTGCCCTGTCCCTCCAACTTCTAACTCCGTAGTGACTGGCTCCTTCCATTCATGCATCAGCCTGGGATCACCACAGTTAACTGAAGAGCAAAAAGTAAAGTAGCATCTGGCAAGCTTCACTTATTCTGCAATGGTATCCCAATAACATCTGTTAGCCAGAGGCACAGTGGTTTGACTTGTGTGTGCTCTGTTTGAATTCAGACCTGACCTACACACACAACTTTGGAGACAAAGATGGGAATTCACCTGAACAAACTTTAGGACTAAAATTCAGTAGCAGAGTTGGACAAGTTGACTTTGTCCTTGACAAACCTGACTGCAAGTTTTTACTGTTTTACTGAGTGTTTAAACTCACTGTACTCAATGAAGACGTAGAGATTAATTAGTTTCTCCACACTTTCTTGTGCCATTTGACATGTCCTATGGCTTCCAGACCTTGTGGAAGGGTTATGTCTGCTGGAGAAGTAGCTGGAAGCCCAGTGAGACTCTGAAGGATATCACAGATAGTGTGACATCTCTACATGGGGAGCTCTATGAAGCCTCTAATGTACACAGTGATATCTACAAGCAGCAATACAAGTAGATTTGTTTCTAGCTGGAGTTGCGTGGCACACTCGATGTCTGTAAGGGAAATATCTATGTTTGAAATAGAGTACCCACTGAGACTTGTCTAGGTCCTAACTTCCAAACACAGAAACAACATGCCAGTAGATTTCACCAAGGTGAAGGTCCAGGCTGAAACCTAGTTCATACTCAAAGTATAGACGCAACCTATTTCATATGTCATATTGAGTGTGTCTCAGAATTTTCCTAAGTTTGGTAAACTTTTGACTGTTTTGTATTTTTATGTGTCAGAAGCAGATCAAAATCCTTCCTCTGCAAGAAGGGCGAAGGCTAATTCCTGTGCACAGAGCCAGAAAAAGGCCTGTGCACTACTATCTCATTCCACTAAAAACTTTGAATCAGGGATTTCAAATGTGACTTAGTATTGCATGAGCCTTGTTCTGGCTCATATACAGGGCTAAGCGGTCAAACAGGAAGGAGGAAAGCTCCGTCAGTGAAGAGCTTCTTCTTAAGCACTGAGATTCTTGGCTAATCCTAGACAATAATAAATGAGTTAAAGTCTTTGTAACGGATGTCTTGTTGGTTCAGTGCTCCTGTAAAACAATACCTCCTTAAAAGCAGTTCATAGCCGTTCTCTTTCACACAGGCATATTCTGTTCCACTAAGATCAATGACAAAATTTCAGCAGCTTTTAAAAGTGAAATTAGCACAATCTAAAGATATCTCCTCTCATTTCTGTCTGGTCCAGCAACACAAATCTATTATGAAGCGTTTTCAAAACATTTTTCATTCTGGTCTAAATACTTTAGCCATGATATCACAGCACTTAAAACAGAACAGGCTCAACATTACTCCCTCCTCACACATAAAAGCTCTAGTATACTCATCATTGCACATGAGTAATTTCTTGGTACCTATTATTTAAAAATTCTATTCTTTGGCCACTCTGTTCTTCATGCAATCAGGAAACCTTTTGCTAGCACAATATCCATAGTTTTGTATAACCAAGCCCTATTCAGACAAGCCAACATATTAGATCTCTTTTACTGCAGCTGCAGTAAACTGGATACAGAATGTAAAACACTGGCCAAACATTGAAAAAAAGCTCTTTTGAGTGTCTAACTTGACACACTCACAAGGTTCTAAAATTGAGAGGATGGGCGGATGCTCTATTGTTTTTTGAAAGATGTAGTCTTTAAGATATCCGAGGCTGAATGTCAGATGTGAATTGTCAGATCTTCTTTGTATTTCATGGTAGTTATCATGCTCTGTGAACTCTAGAGCATTTGGATAATATCTGAATACCTCCTATATTCAAGTGCATTTCAACTGATAAAGCATTTTGCAAAAGCACACTGGGCACTTAATAAGACACGGCCTTACTAAAGCTGAGTTTAATTTCAGACATTAGCCCAAATGATGAGCACATCTAGAAGAAGCTTGAGCCAAGCAGTGGTGGAAGTGGGTGGATTATATATAAAGCATCCAGATGTAATAAACTTTCTGGTTGTGTAAGTGTTAACCATCTGCTTGTTTTCTCTGAATTCTGTTTTGGGGGAATGACCCAATTACCATCCCTAAGTACAGACCTGTTGTTGTGCATGTGAAAATGGGGACAGGAACAGATTCAGTCATGGTGGGAGACATCTAGGTTTCTGAAAGCAAAAGATGATGGTTTTTTCTGTTTTATTTTGTACATGATTCTTCATTTTCCTACATGAGTGGGGAGGACTTGTAATGGATGAACAAACTCTTAACATGAACACTTGAAGGATTACATATGGTGACACTGAGAAATGTAGTTTACAGTTTCCCTACTATCTTTATAATCTTTTCAGCAAAATCCCTGGAAAATAGGTGCTCCAAGGGCAATATGGAAGCATCACTCCTCAAATTACTGGTTTGGATCAAGGGGATATATGAGATTCCTTGTGGTTTGTGGGTTTGATTTACTGTGGTCTAGAGACATTTTTATAATTTACTGGTTCAAAGAGTATTTTTTCCTAGTCACACAATCCTTAAAAAGCTAGATGGCTACTTTACCCCTAAGATAAATGTGGAAGGTGAATAAGCTAAGCTTTCCATTGTGTCCAAAATATAAGTTATGGCAGTCATCTGGTTATGGCAGTTAATGGAACTTATTAAAACAGCGATAGACCACGTATGACCAAGCCAACTAAAAGCCAGGATATTAGGCTGGAAAATGATCAGAGAATTAGGGAAAGACAATCTCTCTGACCTAGAAAGAAATGGTGATCTTCTTTTGTGCAGCGCAAAGCTATGTGTGGCCATGAGTTATACCATATCTGACTGTTCCTACCTTGATGCAATATTGGAAGAACTGCTGTGTAGGAATTGCCCGTGTTAATACCTGTGTCTCAGCTCTGACACAATGGATGAGATGCTGTACACAGACTCAACTCCTGCCTCAAAATGTAGTTAAAGAGAGAATGAACAAGAGGTGCAGGAGGTGAGCACCATAGGCAGATTTTGCTGTCCTATTTCCTGATCCATTGTTCTTCCCTGCTCTTGTTAGGATCCCAGCATCATCTGTTTGGATAGTTACTGCACTAATAGCCGTCTTTACACATCACACCAGAAACGGGAGGTGTCAGGTCATGAGCTTCCCTGGGCTGTCTGCTCCAGAGTTCAAAGCCCACATGTAAAGAGATGTGAGAGGCCACCACTCTTTCTCACAGGCCATCAAACTGCCAGGAGATGGCACTTTGTTCCTAGCCACAACATACCCGTGCAGCTGCTCCCCTCTGACAGAAAGCTGACTGCATGAGACAGGGGAATTGGGAGCTCTGTTCAGGAACTGCACTGAGACAAGCTCTGAGTGATTCATCTGGACTCATTTTTTTGTGTTTTACTAAGAAAGCAATAAAACATGGTTTCCTCCAGCTTCTCACCAAAGAAAACTAGTCAGTTCAAAGCAGAGTTTCCAGGTCTTAACTCCATTTTTATCTCAATGCACAGTGAGCGGCACTAGTGCAGATCTCCAGCAGTTTCTAGCACGCTGCAGTACTGACATGCTGAGAGGAAGAAGTCATGCAGGGATACAACTGCTACAACGTAACGTGATCTACAGCTCACACTGCAGCAGGCAGTTCCCCCCAGTTTGTGTCTTACTGGTAGGTGCGGCTTTGTGAAGTACATCACCTCTAGCTGAACTAGACTTCAGTCTTGTACTTTGCTGTAAGAACATCTGGGTTAAATTGTCTTGGGGCTGTTAGTACAGAACATTTTTTTAATTCCCTTATACGTAAGCAAATTTAGGCCACTTTTCTCCCAACTACTCCTTTCTCCTGCTTTCTCATGGCCTTTACCATAACACACTGTGCTTCCAGTCTGTTCAGCAAGCCTTGAAGAGAATCTTTACTTCCATAAAATGAGGCCAAAGAGTCCTTTGTCATTTGTTGATATTTGTCACTTCCTGTAACGAAGAAAGCATGCTAACAATTCCATCTTTAGAAGATGCCTTTGGAGATATTCATAAGTAGCTTACTTTGGTATCATGTCAGTACCTCATGGCTGGTGCATCTTTAATTTTGTGCTTTTGTCAAAGTCTAAGATGGTATCCAGTGCAATAAATGGATATACACATCAGCCTTTTGAGCAAAAGCTTTCATATTAGCTGTGAATGACTATTATAATGTTCACTACTTCAAGGAATAGGTGTGTTCTCCTTATGTGGATAGGGCTGACATGGAAGTAGTGGCCACAAATGGATGAAGATATGTTGCTTATGCTTTCTGCTTAAGTTTCTGACTCATGCCAAAGTATCTTGGAGCCCTTGGTGATAAGGTAAAATCCTTGATAATATCATATTTAATAAAGGAAAATACCTTAAGTACCTCAGAAAACCCAGACAGCATTTTGGGGAAAGCATGTGTCCCATAGAAAGTGTTGAATTTACAGATGTGAAGTCTCTTTTTCTAAGAGCAACTGCCGAGAGTCCTGCTAAACATAACATGTCAAACATGGGAATAATCTTTTAAATATTCATTTAATTCTTTCAGTGAGGCACAGGTTTCCTTCCCTCAAGAATAACAGGTGCACCTTCCCTTTTCAGCTTTGCCCTTCTATTCTTAGTGCAAACAAGTCTATGTATCTCCTCCTTTAACTCTCACTTTCTATATAAGGACAACTCTCCACACAACATGAAGATTTGACTCTTTTAGCTACATTTATCATGCTAACAGCCTACCTATTCCTAGGAATATACCTTTTAAAACTCTTCTCAATTCTCATCTTCAACAAAGGTAGTTTTATTGAGAACATCAGTAAGATGCACTTTCAACCCCAAATGATTTTCCTCTATGCTAGTACTATTACAGATTCCATCTTTTCTGTTTTTTATTTACAGATACAGCTAAGACGTATGGCTTTAAGGAATACGAGCTTTCACTCACATTTAACTTATTTACCCTTCCAATATCTGTACTCTTCTATTAAAGTTTTCAGAATACTTCTGTCAACAGAATGTCTTCTACATTAACATCCATCTGAAAATTTTAAATGTCCCATTTAATTTCTGGTAGCTGACTCAACTTGTGTCATAGCTCTAGCTACCTCTTTACAGGGCACTACCTTAACGTTGTGCGATCCACAGCCAAACACATAGATGGTGTTTTAAACTTTGGAAAAGGTGCAAAATCTACTGCAGCTTATTCCATTTTCCCAGTACACCTGACATCATCTTATCTTGTGCTGGTCCTCAGCATTTGCTCCATGGGCTGGTCTTGTTTGCCTCTAAATTTCCCAAGATTTTCCAGCTCTCAGCAATACAGATTTTCATCCACGTTTATGCTACTATCGTCAATAACCTCCATATGCTTCCTTCTGAACTGAGTCACTTCTTCTTCTTGGAAAAATGAGTCTCTTGTAGCAGCTTCTGAGTGATTTTGTTCCAGCCATAATCTAATCTTTTATCAGAGACCAATCAAACAACTGCAAAGCAAGCTCTTCAGCTTCATCTTTAACAGGTTTATTTAAGTAAGCTCACACTCCTTTTTTAATCCTTTGAAAATATTTCATGTTTACATAGAATATGATGTATCCTTTTCACTTCTGAAGCACATTTTCACAGCTAGTAGTTGAGTCAGAAGGATGCCAGAAAACTCAATTTGGAAAACAATACCTTTTGAATTGCTTTTACTGTAGCCAGTGATTGCTTGCAGCCAATGTTTGTGAGCTAAAAATTGCATGTATTTCTATCAGTTTCCATATTTCTACACAGTTTCATTTCAGATTCATGCAGTTATAGAAGAGTTTGAAGTTAGGTCAGGTTGCTCAGATCTTAGTGAGCTTTAAATATCTCAAAGGTCAGAGATTCCACAACAGCTCTGGGATCTTTTCCAATATTCCACAATCTTGCTGGTGCAAAAAGTCTTCCTTATATAGAATCATAGAATGACAGAATGGTTTGGGTTGGAAGGGACCTTAAAGACCATCTAGTTCCAACACCCCTGCCTTGGGCAGGGACACGATCCACTAGACCAGGTTGCTCCAAGCCTCATCCAGCCTGGCCTTGAACACTTTCCAGGGATGGGGCATCCACAACTTCTTTGGGTAACCTGTTCCAGTGTCTCACCACCCTCTCTGGGAAGAATTTCTTCCTGATATCTAATCTAAATCTCCCTGCTTTCACTTTAAACCCATTACCCCTTGTCCTGTCACTACAGGCCCTTGTAAAATGTCCCCCTCCAGCTTCCTTCCCCCCAGAGCCTTCTCTTCTCCAGGCTGAACAAGCCCAATTCTCTCAGCCTTTCTTCATAGCAGAGGTGCTCCAGCCCTCTGAGCATCTTCGTGGCCTCCTCTGGACTCCTTCCAACTGGTCAATATCCTTCTTACATTGAGGGTGCCACATCTGGACAGAGTACACCAGGTGGGGTCTTACAATAGCAGAGTAGAGGGGGAGAATCCCCTCCCTCAACCTTCTGGCCACACTTCTCCTGACACAGTCCAGGATACAATTGGCTTTCTGGGCTGCCAACAAACACTACCACCTCATGTTCAGCTTCTCATCCACTAGTACCTTCCCCTCAGGGCTGCTTTCGATCCATTCTCCGCCCAGCCTGTACTTATATTTGGGATTGCCCCGACCCAGGTGCAGGACCTTGTACTTGGCCTTGCTGAACTTCATAAGGTTGGCAGAGGCCCACCTCTCCAGCCTGTCAAGGTCCCTCTGCATGGCATCCCTTCCTTCCAGTGTGTTCACCGCACCACACAGCTTGCTGTTGTCAGCAAACTTGCTGAGGGTGCACTTGATGTCATCACCCATGTCAGTGACAAATATGTTAAACAGGACTGGTCCCAACACCGACCCCTGTGGAACATCGCTTATCACTGGTCTCCACTCAGACCTTGAGCCATTGACCACAACTCTCTGAGTGTGACCAGCCAGCCAGATCTTTATCCATTGAGCGGTCCATCTGTCAAATCCATGCCTCTCCAGTTTAGAGACAAGGATGTCGTGTGGGACGTATCAAAGGCTTTGCAGAAGTCCAGGCAGATGACATCAGTTGCCCGTCCTCTATCCACCGAGGTCATGACCCCATCATAGAAGGCCACCATATTTGTCAGGCATTATCTGCCCTTGCTGAAGCCACGTTGGCTGTCACCAATCACCTCCTCATTCTCCATGTGCCTTAGCATGATTTCCAGGAGGATCTGCTCCATAATCTTGCCAGGCACAGAGGTGAGACTGACTGGCCTGTAGTTTCCCGGGTCCTCCTTTTTTCCCTTTTTAAAGATGGGGGAGACGTTTCCCCTTTTCCAGTTAGCAGGAACTTCACCAGTCTGCCACAACTTTTCGAATATGATGGATAGAGATTTCACAGCCCCATCCATCAGTTCTTTCAGGACCCGTCGATGTATTCTATCAGGTATATTTAATCATAATTTCCCATGTTGCAAGTCGCTTCCATAGGCTTTGATCCTACTGCTGTACATTTGTGAGAAGAGTCTGTCTCCTATACACCTTTCTGTTAAGTGCTTTTAGATAGTTATAAGATGTCCCTTTTGCCTTCTCTTTTTAAGGTTGAACAAACTCAGTTGTCTCAAGTTCTTCTTGTGTCTCATGTCCTCTAGGCCTCTAAACAACTATGTAGCCTCCACTGGAATCAATCCACCATGCCCATATATTGTACTGTACAGATTCAAAATGGACATGCACACTCCAAAAGGGGTCTTGAAAGTGTTGAATAGAGGGAACCTCCCTGAACCTACTGACAACATTATTGTTAGTACAGCTCAATACACTACTTTTTTCACTACAAGAACATGCCATTGACTCACACTCAATATGTTGTCCACCAAGACCCCCAGGGCCTTTTCTTCAAAATTACTTTCTATCCAGTCAGTCCCCAGTGTGTGCTGTTGTCCTGGTCCCATCTGAAATTCAGGGAAGGGTCCCATGGGATCCTGTCAACCAGTCTCCCAAAGAAGCTCAAATCTGTTCTCCTGACATCCAGAGATGTAATTCTGCCATTTGTCTTGTTCATTTATAGGAATATGATTGTTTTAGCAAAAGCTGATGTCAGTTTTCATGTCATGCATTAATTTTTTCTTTTTGGTGAAA
The DNA here is from genome assembly GCA_027574665.1 of Rhynochetos jubatus. Lineage (NCBI taxonomy): Eukaryota > Metazoa > Chordata > Aves > Eurypygiformes > Rhynochetidae > Rhynochetos > Rhynochetos jubatus. The sequence goes on along the minus strand of CM050649.1, from coordinate 130,091,264 downwards.
AGCACACCCAGCAGTGTCTCCCCTTACCAGATCCCTAATGTCCCATATAACTATTTGTCTTTGATGCCCTCTGAAAACATCCTACGTTGAAAATGGCCTCAGGTTACTTTGCTAGACTATGCATGGATGGTTGACTAGGAACAGTGATGCTTCTTCCATCTGTCTAAAGAAAGCTTTATCTACTCCTTCTTCTTGCTCAGGTGATCTGGAGCAGATGTCCTTCATGATATTCATAGAATCATAGAATCAGAATGGTTTGGGTTGGAAGGGACCTTAAAGAACATTTAGTTCCAACCACCCTGCCGTGGACAGAGACACCTTTCACCAGACCAGGTTGCTCAAAGCTCCATCCAGCTTGGTCTTCAACACTTCCCATGGATGGGGTATCTCCAGGTTCTCTGGGAAACCTGTTCCAGTGCTTCACCACTCTCTCTGTGAAGAATTTCTTCCTGATATCTAATCTAAATCTCCCTCTTTCAATTTAAACCCCTTATCTCTTACTCCTTGTCCTGTCACTACAGGCCCTTGTAAAAAGTCCCCCCCACAGCTTCCTTGTTAGCCCCTTCAGGTACAGGAAGGTGCTATAAGGTCTCCCCAAAGTCTTCTCTTCTCCAGACTGAACAAGCCCAATTCTCTCAGCCTGTCTTCGTAGCAGAGGTGGTCCAGCCCTTTGGTCATCTTCGTGGCCTCCTCTGGACTTGAACTGGACGAAGGGCTAGAATGTACTCAGCAAGTTTGTTGATGATACCAAACTGGGGGGAGTGTGACCTGGACAGGCTGGAGAGCTGGGCAGCACGAAATCTAATGGAATTCGATAAGGGCAAGTGTGAAGTGCTGCATCTGGGGAAGAACAACCCCATGTTCCAGTACAGGTTGGGGGCTGTTTTGTTGGAAGGCAGCTCTGGGGAAAAGGACCTTGGGGTCCTGGTGGACAATAGGATGACCATGAGCCTACAGTGTGCCCTCGCGGCCAAGAAGGCCAATGGCATCCTGGGATGCATTAAGAAGAGCATGGCCAGCAGGGCGAGGGAAGTTATCCTCCCCCTCTACTCTGCACTGGTGAGGCCTCACCTGGAGTGCTGTGTCCAGTTCTGGGCTCCTCCGTTCCAGAAGGACAAGGAACTACTGGAGAGGGCCCAGCGCAGGGCCACTGAGATGATGAAGGGCCTGGAGCACCTTCCATGTGAGGAAAGGCTGAGAGAGCTGGGTCTGTTCAGCTGGGAGAAGAGAGGCTGAGGGGGGATCTTACCAATGCTGATCAATATCTAAAGGGTGGGTGTCCGGATAGTGTGGCCAGTCTCTTCTCAGTGGTGTCCAGTGACAGGACGAGGGGCAATGGCCATAAACTGGAAAACAGAAGGTTCAAACTGAACGTGAGCAAACCCTTCTTCACTGTGAGGGTGACAGAGCACTGGAACAGGCTGCCCAGAGAGGTGGGGGAGTTTCCTTCCCTGCAGACTTTCAAAAGCTGCCTGGACTTGTTTCTGTGTGATCTAGTCTAGGTGATCCTGCTCAAGCAGGGGGGTTGGACTAGATTTCTAGAGGTCCCTTCCAACTCCTAACACTCTGTAAATCTGTGACTTGCTCCAATCGGTCAATATCCTTCTTATGTTGAGGGCTCCAAAACTGGATGCAATACTCCATGTGGGGTCTCACAAGAGCAGAGTAGAGGGAGAGAATCACCGCCCTTGACCTGCTGGCCATGATTCTCTTGATACAGCCCAGGATACAGTTGGCTTTCTGGACTGCGACAATATCTCTGGTATTATCAGAGATCTGCTCTAATCCTGACCCAGAAGCATCTAATCATCTTGTGATAAATTCTAAGACAAAACCCCATTCACTCAAGCTGCTTTTCACATTGAGGGGTGTGTGACACCTTTTTGTTGCCCTTCTGCCTGTTCTTTTAGGAAGGTGTTATCCATCCATTTTAGTTCTCCAGCTGTAATACCTACCCCCTCGTATTTGTGGTACCATTGCCCTGCAGCCTGCAGACCAGTAACTCCTGTTATTTCCCATGCCACATGAGTTCATGTGCAGACATTTAAAATAAATGCATAATCTGTCTATTTCATGAAAAATGTGAGACCCATGACACCTGCCATCGTGTTGTCCCTTTGAACTTCCTTATACCTCTAGTTCTTATCAGTCTGTGGTCATCATCCCCCTGATACATTTCTCTTGAAACCCTCCTCACTGGGTTAGAAAGCTGGCTTGCAAAGATGGTTTTGTCTGACTTCATCAGATAGATCCTCTCTCTCCCCAGAAGTCCCTTCTCTTCTAGGAGGACCCCATGGTAGTTAGAGCTAAGGTCCTGCCTGAAATACCAGCTGTGCAATGAGGTGTTGTTCTAAAAGATAACGTCCACTCCTACCTTAGTTTTTCCTCTTGATTGATGTGCCTAAAGAGATCAGCCCTGGGCCCTTGTGCTCCCTCCTAGAGGCCTGTAGTTACTCTTGATATATTCAAGGTCACTTCATACATAGCATTATCAGCTCCAGTGGATGAGCACCAACAAGTAATCGTGTGGATGGATTTCAACAGTCTGTGCAACATCCCAGATTCAAGTTTCAACAAGTGATGAACCTCCTGAGTCAGGAAGTCTGTTTGGCTGATGTTCCTTTCTTCTGCAAAAGTCTGTAGCCATGATCATCCACTTTTTCTTCTTAATATCAACAGTGTCTTCTGGCCCAGATGCCTCACCTGAGTGAATTTGCTCCTACTCACGTGTTTCAGTCATGTCTGTAAGTGCACATCTGACATCTACAGGCCAAGAAAAATTCTTCTTTCCATTACTAAAAGCCACAAACTTTCATCCTTCAAGCTGGCAGTCTCAATCCTCCACCTATTTAGACATAGCAATATGGGATTTGGATCCTGCCTCTCCAAGGTCTTTGTAACCAATCTGTTTGGTGTTTTGTTTTGGGGTTGTTTTGTTTTGTTTTGTCCTCCTTGATACTGCACAGTCTGCTCTGCTCACCTCCTCCAACAGCCCTTTTTTACCTGGAAGTTCAGTGCCTCAAGAACTCATGTCCCACCTGCAACACTGAGACCTGGCAAAGTGCTAAGGCAGTTGGACCATTCCCTGTGACATCTGCTCACCTCTGACAGTTCAACACACTCCTCAGCAGTTGCTCTGGGCTCTCCTTCACAGTTTTGTCTACATAAACTACTGGATCATTTCCATACCTAAACCTACATGTATTTGATTGAAACCTACATATATTAGATTCTGTCATAGAAAGGAGTTTGTTTTGATTTTTCTTATTTAGTGATGTCCAGAAAGCCACAGCAACAATACTGGTATATGGAGAATTTTTACATTTTATAAGTTGTTGTCTGTATGGGGGTAACTCTCAGATACTTTGAAAGAGTGCAGAATACATCAGGTCACCTCTTACAGTTACTTATTAACAGTGTGCTACACTCTGTTCTGATGACAAAACCAAGTGAGTTACAGTCCTTTAAACATAAAAATGGTCAGGGCTCCAACCAGCATAGGTTCCCCCTATCCCCTCTGTGTCTTGGGAGAGCATTTAAGATCTCCTCTTTCGCTTTTCCATTGATGATTAAAATTTCACTCAGCAATAGGAGTAGATGAAAATTCCCACAGCCCACGACTGTCCATATTTGCAAGACTTTAAGCACAATGCAGAGCATACATGATGAATTGCCTGATACTGTCAGTGTTAGATAGCATCTTATATTTTGGATTATGAGCTGATGAGCTATGACTCATCAGCTTATCATTTTACTGATTATAATTTCTCTGCTACCTTCTGCTTCCCCAGCTGTCGTATTCACTGGTAGCTGCTTACCTTGGACTGTAAGCTCTTTGGGGCATGAAGTACCTTTCAGGTATGGCTGTATAATGTGGAACCAATCTGTGTTACAAGTTACCCTCTGTGTTAAAGTAGCAAAGATAAGTGATCATATTAGCACCTAAGATTGCATGTTAGATGTCCTCAAAATACTAATTTACTTCTATTATTTACTGAAGAAACTTTCTCCTGAAAGCATGTTTTAAAATTGCCTTGGATCTTGCAAAGAGTAAGACCTTGATCTTACAAAGACTGTCAGAAGTTCCGGTCTGTAACAGGTTGAAGTGGAATGGCCTAAGATCCCAAAACAGCTCCCAACACATCTAAAGGGAGAAGACCAAGGAATTCAGAGAATCATAAACCAGTTCTTTCTAATGAGGTGCCACACTGCATAACACACAAAAATCTCAAGTGCATTCACATATAGACTAGTTTCAAAAGTCAGGAATTCAAAACACCGCAAGAATTTCTGTTATACACCCTTGAGTGCACTTTTCTAAATACTCAGCTTACATTTCCATTTTCCCTTTCATCCTTCCAGGACTATGAACTTCTTTCCCTCTCCTCTTCCTTTCCCACACATACTTAAAATTCTTTAAAATTTTCTGGAAATTATTTTGGATCCCTGTTTCAGAAAATTTAATTTTTCTACAATTGTTTTCTCTGTCTGATTTAAAGCTCTATTACTACTCTCATCTCGTGTAAGAATCTGTAATACACAATAACTTTCTATGCCTCAAGGATTTTAGGACTTTTGTTTAAATAACTTTCTGGTGATGCACATGGTTACTGGAAGTTCTGGAATTAAAAAGAGGCACTTTCCTGTCAGAACAGCAAGGTTGGGTATGACTAGCTGAAGCTCTTAGTGCTCTAACACTGGTCTCACTAACTGATGACCTAATATGCCACCAGATTTTTCAGAACATGTTTCCATTTGAATTTCAGACACAGTCAAAGTTCATTTTAGGCTTATCAAGCTGAAGCATGCCTACTAAGATCAAATTCTGCATGCAAGGAAATTGCTTACTGAAGTTCTCATTAGCCCATGTTGCACATAACTACGGGGTCATAAGTAATATAAACAAGGATTATGTGGAATATGCTCCATGGCTACAAACATTCATATTCCAATGATATTTTACTGTTTATGATAATATGCATAGTTACATTAGAGAGATCTAACCTAGAAAAGTGATATACACTAAATGTAAGTCAACAGTTAACTGGTGGGAATTAGGATTAAATTTTCTTAATAGTTTATTCCATGATTGCAGATTATACATTGTTGGTATTTTTTAATGTCTAGTATTAGCTATGAAAGCAGCTGATACAGCAAGAAGTTATTGGGTTGCATGTATTAATCACCTGATCCAATGCATTTATCTTTTTATCCCTGTATCTTCCAACATAAATTTTGGCACTCTTCTGAGTCCTGTTAAAAAAGGAAAGGGTTGCCTAGTATTATGATGGGAGATTTATAGTGATATATTGCACAATGGACAAAATCTTGTTGCTATCTAACATTTTACAGATGATTATGAAAGAGTAAAATTATTGCAGGAATTACTGGAGGTTTTTTTTTGGTTAAAATTATAACACTGGCTTGGTATGACAATCTGCCTTCCTAAATTCCATCTGGAGTTTCCCTTGAATAAATATTCCTTTCTTCTCAAATTTGTGATCTAAATTATTCAATGATATTGCTTTGTGATGTTAAACAGCTGTTGTGTTTCACCCCTAAAAGCTCATTTCATTGATGGGTGAAGCAATTCTTTCATTTAAGTTTTATTTAAAAACTGTCTGTGGTACCTTGGACTAAACGCAATATACGCATACAAGAAAATACTATATATTTTATCACCTGTAATGTAAGTAAGATCTTTGTAGATGACAGATATTATTAATCCCATAGACAGCACTGAAAAGGATTTTAATATAACAGTGTTCCGGAAAAGATTAAACCAGAAATGAGTGTACTAGGATCCCAGAGATATAAATAAAGTTGTTTTTCTGGGAAAGCACCTGTTTTATATATTGATGAGAAATTTCACAGGGGCATATTTTGCCCTCAGACACTCATGCATAAATCAAATTGATTTCAATAGAAATTGTGAGTGCATTTTTGGTTGCTTTTACTGGAGTAGCAGTATTGCAGAGGCTTCTGTTGAGATTCCACAGCTAGATTTTCCTTTAACCTTAAAATCCCCATTTTACACTTGAGTTGGCAATTTTAGCTTCCAGATCTGACAAAATCATCCAGAGGGAAATAAATTCTCCCATAAAGAGCTGGAGCCCGGCAGAGTGTCCTAGAAAGAGTGTCAGCTTGCTCTGTTCCTACACCCTTCGCCAGGCATCTGCTCCAGGCCACTTTCAGAGCCAGGATGCTGGGATAGAGGGACTATCATTCTAACTGATACAACCCTGCTTATTTCAGCATTCAATGAAGATTTTTTAAATGAGTATATTCTTTTAAACTTCTATGGCTAAACCATAGCATGCTCCTTCCTTTCGTAAACTTTGTTCTGTCACTCTCAGTGTCTTGTTTTCTAGACTGTGAGACACCACAATCTATAGGTACCACCTTTAACAGGTAAGGCAAATCTTTATGCCACTTCCAGAATTTGTTCTCTGCTGGTTTTTTACTGTCCTTTCACTAACTCATGTTTTTCTGCATATAGACATCCCTGCCTTCACATTGTCGGATGTATCCCTTACCAAATGAGAGAGTGTGGGTTAACTTCTCATCTCAGTACACTCTTCAGCTTGCTCTCTCCAAGCTTACAACTGAGGACATAAGAGTGAAGTCATATGCAGGGCAGCAGTCTTAATTACAGTAATTGTAATAAAAAAAAAAAAAAAGGCTGAAAATAACCCCAAACCCAACTTCACCTATCTCAATTTACACTCCTCTTAAAGCAATTTTGGCTTAATACAGAGATGAAAATGAAAACTGAAAGAAATACTTATCTGCTCTTGCTGTTTGATTATCTCTTTGTTATATTTTCTGTGTACAAGACCAGTTACAATCACCTAGCCTTTCTTCACACAACCCAGACTGCAATATTATCTCCCAGACCCCACTCCACTGCCAGTGCATTTTTTATAATGGTGCCTGCTTTCAGCATACTCAAAATCTTGTCTGAAGACTGAACACATTAATGGTCCATGTAGTGAGACACCACCACCAGAATATTTCTTTTGACAGCACTCTTCTCAACAGAACCGAACTACCCACTGTGACCCCCATCCCCTCACAACTGCACCTCAAATTCAGTGCAGTGCAGAACACAACAGCTCATTTGAGATGGAATATTAACAACCCCCAGCCTAATGAGTTCATTTGGTTCTGCAAAAATAAAGATTACAATAACAATGCTTTGTTTCTATGAACATACTATACAATTGAGACTGGTTTGAGAATACTGCTTGTACCCCAGTTTATGCATCTTAATAGTGCAACAGGCATGATTTTTACTGTTTATTTTTTATCATTGGCCAATCCACCACTAAGACAAGAACTGAGCCTTATCTGAAATAACCTGCTGGAGGCTACCACTGTATTGCAAGAAAACATTTTAAAACCATTAATTAACTGGACTTAAATTCACTTTTATGTGTTGTATTGTTCAGTGTGGAGTTACTTACATCTTTACAGAAATCTCAGTAAGTTCACCAATTCAAATTCATATATTTATGTATTTTTACATAATGAAGACTGTTCAAAAAATATAATCACCCATTTATTGTGTGCGTCTAGATATTTTGTTCCAAAAAGTGTCCTTACAAGAACATTTTTTCTATCTCCAGTGGCCACTGGAGAGCCACGTCTCAGCTTACTCTATCACCTTCTGAACTTCAAACAATTATCAGTTGACATTCAAAATAGGTTGTGCTTACAACTCTCCCATCCTTTGTACACTCTGTTCTAGTGATGATGGTGGATGGAATCTGACAGTCAGTTGGGAGCTTGAGCTCAACTCTTAACAATCATAAGCCCCTGTGCTATTGCAACCTGTTTGTACATGGAGTGCTCTACCTTCTTGACTTTGGTAATAGTGTTATCAGCCATGTGGGAACTTCATTGCCAAAGGTCAAACGTCTTGTTACAGTCAACTGCTGTATCTTGGCTCTCATGGGCTACTTTCATGGAATTTGAACAAAAAAATGTCTAGTCTGAAATATATAAATGCTTAGAGTGAATCAATGAGATTTACTGTAATTGATCTGAGCTTCAGGATTAGTATGGGTCAGAGAACAATGAGAGGAACCATCACAGTTTTCTCATTTTGTTCATATTTATTATTCTTTATAAGATACTGACAGTCTAAAGTCCTAGTACTTGAGTCCTGGCTCCTACTAAATACAATAACTTCAGTGATGAGCAGGAAAAGGCCAGTGTTAACATCTGTCCATATAAAACTTCCAGTCAATGATCATACCAGATGATTTAGCCTCCAAGTCACCCACTAATCAGATACTTGATGGCTTCTGGCCAGGAAAAATAAGCTAGATGTGAAGCATGACTACTGTATTCTCTTGTTCACTGGGAGCTATTGTTTTGCTTGAATTGTTTCTGCTTTAAGAAAGGAAATTAACCTGTGGTCTTTCTTGGATTTTTCTTCAGTATTTGGGCACTGTTCCAGTGGTAGTAATTACCTTTTAGCTAAAACTAAATTCTCAGACTTACAATATCCTTTCCTGCTTCTCCCTAACTTTTACAGCAACATCACTGCATGCCTGTACCTAGCTGCCATCTTCGGAGCCGAGCACCAACAACATGAGCAGGACCTCAGAATTTATTCAAGACAGGAAATGAGATTCACTGTTATATCACAATGGAAAGGGAAGGAAATGAAATGGTCTACAGTTCTGCGCCTAGACACCATTACATTTCATTCAAAAAGTTTCACACAGTGAATATAATGTACTATCTAGCAGGTGAGTAAAAGGAATGGAAATCAGATTTACTGTGTTCTGTGCTGTTTCCAATAGCAGTGATGTTGAAGATACTGATGGGAACTTTGTTAAGACTCTCTGAGCCCTTGTCTATCTATTTGTATAATAATACTCGTGTTTTCAAATATCTCTGAAAACTTCAAATGCAAGCCCCAGGATTGCAACCTGAGGAGTATTATTAACAGTGACTCTTGCTTGGACACATCGCTGTGGTCCCCAAACAGCTCCAAGTTGAATTCCCGTTCACTTCCTAGTAAGTCTTTCTTTCAAGTTCTTAATGACTCTGAAAGAGTCATGCATAATAAATACATGATTCACAGACAGCTACTTAGCCTGCTGTCTAACAAATCTCTAATTTGTTATCCAGTAAATATAGTAACACTTAAAATACAGAGACTCAATCAATGAATCTCTCTCCCTGCCTCACGTATCTGGAATACACAAAATGCAATATACTGCTGCTATCTGTGGGCCAGGCACTTCTGATTACAGTATATACACGAACCATCTTTAAAAAAAGTATAAATTGCACTAAAATGCTGAAGCAGTCATTTAAACATATTATTTTTCCTCTTCCTGTCTCCTTTCCTGTGACATCTTCCTATGACTGCCCCCCAAAAGCAAAAAAGGGAGTCAATTATCTGCAGCAAACCCCTGGATCTAGACCAGATTTCACTGTGTGATCCTTCTTTCTGTTATAACAGGATGAGGTAACCCGACTTCAGATTGGCAGGACAGAGTGCCAGGCAGCATGTATAACTATTACAATTGTGACAGGCAATGTGGATTACAAAGGAAAAGTGGGAAGTAGCAAAAGCTAATAATCCCAAATGGGGATATTTGAAGATAATCCAGTCTGTGAATTCACTAGAAATATTTCTCTATATTCCCAAGAGTGTGTTAAAAAAAAAAAAAAAAAGTGTTTCATTTTGGGAACTGGACGAAACTAAGTCTACTGAACCCTTTCAACAGAAACCATACTGTGATCTGTGTGGTAGCATCTTCCTTGAGTTTCCAGTGATATGCTGGGGCTTTGTGAGTCTACAGTAAACTTATATATAACTGGAATATCAAAATCAAGAAATCTGAATCCTGCAGGTGCTGACTACCCCTACCAATGAGTTTCTTCAGTAAGAATTGTGCTGTTCCCTGTTTGTGGTAAAGAAGAAACTGAATGGTACCTGATAAAACACATTAAAGTCAGAACATGCTGCCTTAAGTGCATAGTAGAGATGTTCTTCGGGTTGATAGCTTTATCTCAGTATTTGGTTTCATTACATTGAATCAATCATCTCCAGGGGGTTGGTTTCAGAGAGCTCAGAAATTTCTGGTTTCAGGAGTACATGTGAATATTTTGCAGGGTTTTAATCTGCATGGGTCTGTGATCCTTTCACTCTGTTTTGTTTGAGTTTTGGAACTGAGAATAAGAAAGCTTGTCAAAGCCTTTGTTTTGCCTGGCTTAATTTCAAACCCATGTAGAATACTGCATTCAGCATATATTTTTATAAGATGACCTGGGTTTCATGAAATTAAAAAGATTTGTCAGCTTTCAGAAGATGTGCAGCTGAGATACGAGTTTGTAATTATCTCTGAAGTGTGGTAGTCAGCTGAGCTCATGTTTCTTTGAAAACACTATTCTCAGCATTGTGTCTTTAAAACAGTAGGTTTTGCCAAAGAATGCTGCAAATGATCTGTTTGGGATTAAAAAGCAAACCAAAACAAATTAAATAAAAAATCCAACAGAATTACCCAGCCTAATCAAACTCTTTTCTCAGTGTTGTTTTTTTCAAAATATTAAAAATAACCAACTCTCAGAATATTCAACAGCTTTCTGCAATGACACCAATCAATTCTTCAGCAGTCAGTTCTTCACCATTGTCTTTCAAATCACTGGAAACGACTAACTATTGTGAGGAAAAATGTAATTGAGAATAAGAATTAATTAAATAAAAACAAAAAAGACACAGCACAAACCAAGCATACCTTTCCAGTGTTTGGTTCTGGGGTTTTGCGATAAAGCGTAATTATAGATTGAGTAGACAACTAGGAAACACTATGATCACTTGCTCTGAACTCTGAGAGAAGAGATTTCTATTTTCAAAAGGACACCGAAACTACTGATAATTAATCAAATCCTGTTCCGAAATCCTCTAAGTGTTTTTTTTTTTTTTGTTTGTTTGTTTATTTCTGTTTTTTTTTCCCCCTTCTATTTTTTGGGTTTTTTTAAGCTCTTCAGAGAAACTAGAAAGTTTTTCTAATGATTTTGGTATAAATAAATCATTAAACAATAAAAGCATGATTTCATAGAAATATTTAAGATAGTAATGAGATACGGAGAGTGGATGCTGGCTTAAATATTGTGTTTACTGTAAGCTACATAAGAGAAAAGAGCTGTTTGCTTGGCTGCAACAGTTTTCCCCAGGTTTATATAACTGTCTTTGCATCAAATCCAGGTCCACCTATAATTGATATAACCCAGAATTTCCACATTTGGAGAAGTGCATTAGTTATATTTATAGGAAGTAAAGCTTAATGTGATTGTTGCTTACAGGGATACTAAGGATTTTTCCTGAAGCAGAGCACAGCTATAAACAATGAAGTGTTTTAATGCTGATGTGGTGAGATTAGAGAGCTGTTAGTGAAATCCCCGTTTTACAGTACTTTGTACATGAATTCTGTGTGTTGAGAATATCTATACCCCAGAGAAAATTAGTTAGCATGGAGTTAAACACACACATATATATATTTATAAGACAAGCACATATATATATCTATATATATATATCTATATATATATCTATATCTATCAATCAGTTTTCTGATAGACAAAAGGAAGCCAAAGTAGAATGCAAATGTAACTTTTGGCACAGAGACCATGTCAACCCAAACAGACTAAAATTAGTTGATGATTTTCCAAGTACAAATTTACATATAAAAAGAACAAAGCAGTTCAATTCTGCATTTTCTAACTGGAGACCAATTTACCCCAGAGGGAAGAGAAATTCTTGAGTATGGCTCTTGTCCAAATTATTATGATTAGGAGAAACTAAATGAGATTTTACTTTGGTCATGCAAAAAGGTCTATTTTTCTGTTCAGCTTTTACTTGATGAGTAGGTTGCAAATTCTCTAGCCAGCAGACTTAAAATTTAGTAAGGATCCATTAAAAGATTTAATGTGACAAAGTAATGCTGTTTCTTATCAGGAAACTTGTTTATGGTTAATTTAAACACTGTTTTAGCCATTAAGTTTATGCTGGCTAGAACTCTGACAAAGAGCTGTGTTTGACATCCTATGGCACAGTTCTATGTTGCCACTAAAGAGAACTTTTCTTCCTCAATGGATGTGTGACACAAGGCTGAATGTCATATGCTTTGGCCAGGTATATAAGAAGGCATGGTGTTTTCAGTGTTCAGGCTTTTTTTCTTTTTGTGAAAAACAGTTTGCAGAAAAAAACCCAAACCAGAACGAAACATTACTTCCCCTGACTTAGACAAAAGTAAAATGGAGTGTGAGAAAGGGTCAGATTAGTTTTTCTTTGAAATGTTTTCATGTGGCTTCAGGCAATTCCTTCTAACTGTAGAAATGGATCATGGAATTCTAAGTTAGGAGTGGTTTTTAAGGATCAGCCTGCTTTCTTCAACAGCCTTGAATCAAAAGATGGAAACAAAAAATGACTTGCAATGAGAAGGACTAATTGTGGATGTGGATGTTCCATTTTGTTCACACTAGACATGAACTGTAAAACCTCTGACAGCAAGAGTCTGATCTAGCTTTGACTGAAGACTATGAAAGAGCTGCCAGTGACTTCAGAAGTTATTAAACCAACATATAGATGCAGCACATGGCAAGGAAAGAGTATACTTCAGATACCAGTCTTCCATTAACCCTGGGGAGATAATTAGCCTTCTCACTCCCATTCCTGCAATGACAAAAAAAAAAAAAAAAAAAAAACAACAAACAAAAACCCCAAACAAAAAACCAAAAGCCCCAACGTATTTGAATCAATGTTCCTGTGTTAGAAATGACATTTCTTCTATTCCTAATTACTCTTAGGAGAGGAAACATGCCCTCCTATTCCCAGATTCTGTCTCTGATTTACAACATTTTCTCACAAAAGTACTTTAATGTGTTTCACCTTGGTTTATTTGTTGTTTAAGAAATGAGACACCATACTCTTACACACCTTATGTGTAAGTGTCATGAAACCTTTCGCTGAAAATCCTGCTTTAATGTAAAACAAGAAAACAAGCTTCCTTGGATTTGTCCCAGCAACATGTCAAAAGCAGAGGACAGCTGAGGAGAAGGGTGTTGTGTATGTGAAGGAGAAACTACAGTTTTGGCTTTTTTCCTCTACATTACTTATGCACACAAAAACACACATGCACAAGCACAGATTTGGGAGGGCATCACAGAGGAAGTGGGAGAACTTAGGTTTGATATGAGTACCTCAGCAAAATCTAACATACACCAATTGGCGAATTCATAAAGTCATAGAATGGTTAGGGTTAGAAGTGACCATAAAGATCACCTAGTTCCACCCTCCCGCCATGGGCAGGGACACCCTCCACTAGACCAGGTTGCTCCAAACCTCATCCAGCCTGGTCTTGGACACTTCCAGGGATGGGGCACCCACAGCTTCTCTGCGCAACCTGTGCCAGTGCCTCACCATCCAAAGTAATTCAAAATAATTTAAAATGCAAAAAGAAGAAACCTCCACAGCACAGCCAATAAGCCCTTTGGTAGATCCATTCTAGAGCATAGGTAAAATCAAGTCAAGGGAAAAATTGTTAGGTAGTAAACCCCTATTTTCATTCAGAAGCACTGTACACATAAAGAATTCTTCCTGACCTCAGTAATATCAAAAAACCAAATTATTTTACTGCAGACAGTAACTAGACAGAGAATCATTAGTAAAAGCCTGCTATAAACGGTATGCTTGCTGGAGGAACAGTGAAAGAGTCTCTACAGTGCTTTGCAGAAGTGCTATTTCCTGTCCCTTTTGAATACACATTACCCATTTTCTTCATTCATCTATCAAAAAGATTCCCATGCACATACTGAGTGAATGTTTACTATAGTCTGTCAAACCTAAGCGTTCAGCTCATGGGAAGCGCACATCTGCTTGCTGAATACGAGGATGCTCAAGTGATGATGGGATTCTTGACATAGGGGAATAAAATAGTGAACTGCTGTGTCAAAGCATCCCATAAATAAGTGAGCACTGCCTTAATAAAGAATTAAGAAATGACCCTACACAAATTTTCCCTGATTCCAGACTTTGAGTGCAAGTATGTAATTTTGGCTGTATCAAACAATAAAAATACCTTGATTTATGCAAACTTTTACTTTCCAAACCCCAAAGCACTTTATGAGCTGTGCAACATATACAGGAGCTGTTTCACTTATGACTAAATGCAGCAATCTCTGCAGTGGAGCTCTGCATCTGTTAATTAAGGTACATGTGTAGTCCAAATTTCTTTTTACAATACCCTCGTGTGCCATCTCGATATCTCAGGCTTGGAACTAAGGCAGTGAGGTTGCCATTAATCTCCACAGGCTCAGGATTTCTCCCAAGGAGATTATGAAACTAGATTAAATCTATATAGAGATCTTGTGGCAGTGTGAATAGTAGACCCAGGTCAAAGTCCTGTATTGAGAAGACTCCCCTTCCCTATCAGGACACCAAAAACGGTGTTGGTGAGTGGTAATAAGATTCCAACCTGCAACGATTTTCTTTATTTTGCTAGGAGATGAGAGTGGCATTTGGCCTCTGAAAATGTTCCTTGAGTACTAGGGAGGTAGAGCTTTTCAAGCATCATAATTGATAGATTTGTAATTAACAAGCTATGCAGCAGGAAGAAAATCATTGCATGATGACTAGATTACAAACCCAGCCCTTTAATCCTGCTGCTTGTGATTTTGCAATGGCTCTGATTGTAGCTTCTCTGCCATTTGCATATCTTCCTCAGCATTTGAGGTGCATGCTGATTTCATGTTTTATCTCATTTTGATGTGTTGCAGGTGCTTGTCAGTGACTAGTATTACAGTCATCTTTTATTTTATTGAAATATTTGTGCGGAATAATACAACAGCGGCGCGTGACATGATTCCATCTTAATTCTATGTAGAAAGACTTACAGAAGGCATTGAATGCACTATACAAGAGAGGAGTTTTGGTCTGATGGTTACAGGTAGACGGGTGGGAATTTTTTTCTGCAGACAGCATATGGGAGAGAATTTGAGTGGTTTTGCATCCATTTGTATTCAGCAGGCTACTATGCATACGACTAATGTTGCATCCCCTTCTCCCTCAATTGCTGCCTTTGCCTCATGATTAACACCAATCTAGTAGCTTGTCGCCTCTGAGGCATCAGTGGGACTTCAGTGTGACAGATGTCCTTGTGGCAAGCACACTCAAGGCTGACTGGATCTAAAAGCCTGGTCTGCAAATCTGGGAAGTGTTAACACTTGTGGAAATGTATCATAGGGTACCATGTGCTATTAGATTATTTGATCTTATGCTTTGAGGTAAGATTTTGGGTTGATGACCTAGGCCTATTACTCCAAATCATTATTTGTCAGGTTTCTTCGCTTTCTGAAACCTGGGTTTCCTCACCAACACTGACGATAATATCAAAATATCCAACCATTTGACGTATGAAGCTTTATTAATTCAGGTGTTTCTAGAAATTTAGGATCTTTCCATCATGGTACTTGTAGAAAATGAGTAGCAGGTGTGTAAGAGTATTTTCACATAACTGTAAGTACAGCAAGCATCACATACTGGTTTTTAACGCTCTTTTCAGCTTGAATTCCATTCACACATTTCTATTTGTTATTTTAGGGCTCAGTTCTTTAATGACAAATAGATAGGCAAATCACTCAGACATAAATCATACAGAATGACCTACTTAGATCTTCTTTTGGGACAGGAGAACTTGGTACAGTGTGATAATAAGTGAGCATTGATGTAGTATTAAAGAATCTGTAGAAAATAAGTGTTACACTATGACTGAAAAAAGATTAAGAAAAATGTGCTCAAAATTTGACTTCCAGCTTACATCGTTAATAAAAAATGTGTTAGCATTATCTTCAGTTCACAGGAGTCATGAAAGTACTCAAATCCCCTTTTTTCTACCCTTTTGAATGATAGCATGAAACAAAATGTGAATTATCAACCTTCAGTACTAGATTTTGATGTTTTCCTCAGTTCCAGAATGCTCTTAGGATAGCAACAGGGCTGTAACTTAAAGGAGGAATGAGATTAAAGTTACCTTCAACCATCTCAAACTCCAGTTTGGGGTGGGTGCATATGGGGGATCACAGTAACTATTTACACATGGATTATGCTACTGTATGCAAGAGCCAATGATAAATGTTACCACTTCTTTTTTACTTTTTCACTATTTTTTGGGGTTGGGAGAGGCCCATGTGTGATAGCTACCTACAAAGACTGGTTTTATGTGCACGTATAGCTGGAAATTTGATGGGTTTTGTTTTGGTTTGTTTTTTAAATATCAGTGCAGTCTGGTTACAGGAGTGAGGACACTTGCTTTACAAAGACTGGAGTCTTTATCTGATTTTTTTCTTAGATAAGAAAAGGTCTTTCAGGATTGTTAAAGATTTTTCTTGGCATCAATAACAAGTTACATTCAAATCAGCAGCTCAAATCAGCAATCACTTTTAGGAATATTAGTCTTTTATTATTTTTTTTCCCTTTCATTGTGTTTCCTGGCCACAATGAAGAGTGAATTTAGTTATAATTATGCAATTTTTATTATTAACTGAGTAGAAGAAAAATATTCATATTTTGAATGGAAAACCTACCTCCGGAAATTATAAATAATACTTAAATCTTTTTTTTATTTCAGTAATGATAACAAATATATTAGAAAAATGTCTTCCTTATAAGAAATGGCTAAATTTGAAAGAACAGGATTATATGTTTTTCCTGAAGAAATTCGCTGTGATATAAAAATAAACCGTTGCTTTTTTATGCTCTGCATTAATAACTGCACCTAGAAATAATACAGACTGTTGTCGCAGAATATACATCATACAAACTCATTTATAAACAAATCTAACTTTATATATGGGAATTATGACAAAAGGGAGGTCTTTCACAAGATAACTCATTTTTATAGAGGAAATGGCTCAGATGTACTTGACAGTTTTTTGAAAACAATGGAATCAGACCTTGTCCACCAGCTCAACAGGGATTTTTGGCAAGCCTGGTTTCATAATTTGCCAGGGCCAGCTACTCCCTCTGCCACATGCATTGCACAAGTAACAGTAAATGAGTTGGGGAGGGCTTTTATTTGCAGGAAGCAATGACAGTGCCAGGACCACTGAATTTTTAAAAAGAAGAAGAAAAAAAGCGTGCTTTCTTCGCCCCTGCGTTAACGTGCTGACGTGCCAGCGTCACTTTAACAGATTAACAAAATAATTTTCACAGATATTGAACCTGCCTTTTTACATGCTCAGTGATACATTTTCAAACACCCACTCCTAGAATTCCCCTTCATTTGCCTGCAGAATTTAATCTCACACACATACAGTAAATTTGATGGACAACTTATGCTGGATTCTCTCCCTCACAGGGTATTGCATCAGCCAGGGAGATTCAGAGTATGATGATTTGTTGACCTGCATCTCTCAAGGAATTGTTATACCCACAGAGGTGCTGTCAGAAACTATGTAACCCATGATGTCTTGGAGCAACCTTTCTGTTCTTCCTTCTCATTTGGCTGGCCCATGCTCATAATTTCCTTGCCATTTTCCTTCAGAAATTTTCCATTCCCTTTTGTTTCCCTGTAGGTACTTTCCTTGGGAACTAACATCCGTTTGAAAATAATACTGTCTTTATATTTTGAGTCTAAAATAATATGTATGAGAACTGCTATCTTCAAGTGTGTGTTCATAGACTGCTTTATTGTTGACAACCACAATACATTATTTCTCCCCTCCCTATTGTTCTTACTATTTGTCTGTATTTTCCAGGTGGCTCATCCTTATTAGGTATTCAGTTTCTTGTACTAATAAGGCTTAAGTTAGAGATACTGCCACTCATCTCAGTGCTTTGGGCACAATTCTTTGAGGAAGAAAAGCATCACAGTAGCATTGAATGATGAACTTCAGGCACTGAGTTTGAGTGACTTGTTGAGTGCCACAGCAGTGATCCCTGCAAAAACATGGTTAATATTCAGAGGTCTGTGACCTCTGGTTTTGCAGTCAGAAAAAGCTTGACTTCTTTTTTTCCTGTCTAAGATTACAAAGGTAAGGAAATAAGAAGATGAGGTAAATTGCATATTTATGCTCATTTCCATCTCCCACAAGGAATCCGAGAGGTACTTAAAATGCAATTATTTGGTTCAGATATTCTGTCCAGGAAAATGTTTCCACAAGCGTTTTACAGACTTACTGTAAATAATACAATCACACGCTTCAATCATAAATAAGTGAGGAGGAGCAGGAGGGAGAGAACTGAGACATAAGCAGAGATTTGAAGCCCGCTGCTGAATCTACGAGAGAGCAGAATGCAAAGTGTCTGCTCCAGGTGACAGAGGAGAAACCAGGTCTACCAGGAACGACAAGGGTGTGTGAAAGAGGGAGTGGAGAAGATGGAAGTGTGAGACAAAGCTTGTGCACAAGCCTCTGGCAGATCTAACTGTTTTCTTTTATTTTGAATTACTCCAGTTTTGGTTTTCTGGTTTTGGTTGTTTGTTTGTTTGTTTATTTGTTTTCAGGGCAATTTTGCAGGTTGTATCCTACTTTTTAGCAATGTCTTAAAGAAATATGCAAGACAACAATATCTTTTTGTTGTTGTTGATTGCATGAAGAAGGGCAGCTGGGTCAATTCATAGCAACAACAACAACAAAATTACTTTGAGTACACTCTAGTGTCATGAAAATGTTTCTTGATATGCAGAAAGGAAAAAAGGATCAGCAGTCCACAGCTGGAGAAACAGGTACAAATGGGTATGTTCATGTCTTTGTTAAAGTCAGAGGATCCTGAATGTGGAGTCCAGAGAGCTGCCTCTTATTGTGGTCCTGGTGATGGAGATGGGTGAAGAATCTCTGGAGAACATGAGGGAGAAAATGGATGGCTGTTCTAAGGTGAGACCTAAGGGAAGCACAAAGACTTGTTTAGGGAAAGTATGTGTGTGCATAAATACACAAGAGTAACTCCTGAAGAAACTGTGTACTTTAAAGATAAAAGTTGTTACGCTATTATCCTCCTTGTACCAAAACAAGACTGATGGTCACTGCAAATAAAAAAAAAAAAAAAAAAAAAAAATGCTGTGGAGATACATGCATTACCAGTTGGACATCCAGACTCATCTAGATCTGTCCAAGAGTGACCCTTGGTTCAGAGGCCAACTGGAACATAAGAGACTATGTTTGTGGTATTAGGTTTTCTCAGTCTCCAGAAAAGAATAACTGTATACAAACTGCCTGTGGTTCTGGATGCATAATAAACCCCGAACAATACCCAGAAACAGTCTTGGGGAACAACTGTGTGCTTACATTCCAACCTTACTGTTGTATAATGCGACAGCAGAAGTCCAGTGCCTGAGAATGTTTCTCCTTTATGGTTTATCGGTATGTATGTGTCTATCATGGTCAGCCCTAGTGCACAGCAGCTCTTGAGCAATAGATGACCTTTGAAAGCTTCAAACCAGACATCTACATGGATTTCCAAATCCTTATAGGATTTTCTATGTCATATCTGAGCAAGGTGTTATCTGCTGATGTCAGACCAAGACACTGAGAATTACAGGCTTTAATCCTCACACCTTTAATTGGTGTGACACCAATGCTTTCTGACCTCTGACAAGTTTCTGACTCAGTTTGTCTCTTTATGGATGTTTGTAAAGATTAAGTCATTAAAGCAAAGCTCTTTGAAGATAAGAATCCTTTGTAACAGTTATGTACAATTATCCTTTTTGAATGTGAAATATTTAGATCTAGGGTTGATATTTGATTGAACTATTGAAAAGGCTATTATTTGAAAAGACTATTGTATTGAAAAGGCTAATATATCCTGAAATTTTAATGAAGGTATCTTATAGGCTTCTTCTTGCCACAGGTGGCTTATATTGGCCCTCACTTTTCCTCAGCTGACACCCATTTCTATGTCTTACTTGACTTACTCTTCTATCCTTCAGTTTCCTATTTATCTGCCTGTCTTGGTTCTGTCATGTCTTGGCTACACCATAACTTTTTCCTACTGAATCCTTCAAAGCCTGAAGGCATAATATGGATAATGATTTATTGTTTTCTGATGTCTCTAGTTCTGTAATTGTCATTCTTCACTTTGCTTTCAGGGATGGAAATTCCAAGATTTGCCCTTGACTCCAAGGTTATTTTTTCTTTCACAGCTTTTCAGCCTATTTTCATGCATAGAGCTTTTTCTGGAGTGCTGCCAGAAGTTATCTTTATCCCATCACCCTCCTGCTGTTGCCAAAACTCTTACTCATATGCCAATTGCAATTCAATCATTTATAATTTCTTTTAATTTCTTGTACATGCATTTTACAGGGTGATGCCAAGCTACTGTCAAAGAACATACATTTCTAATCCATAAGTGCCATCAATGCTACCCCCATGATCTTATAGAAACCTACTTGCTGTCATATAATAACCAGACTGTCCACTGACTGGAATGCAGGAACCAGGCACAAGTATTAAACAAGAAATGAAAGGAACTTTTTGATCACATACTGAACTAGTGGATTTTCAGGCTTCTGGCTCAGTGATCACTTCATAACTATTAGTTTCTACTTTTATCCATGAGCCAATTGTCTTGGAGACCACCGGGTCTTAACCAGTTTGTTTCCCTACCTCCTTCTAAAAACCATTTTCAGTTCGAATGTATATATCACAGTTTAAAACCACAAAAAAAGTCCTCTGCAAGTTGAAAATGTGAGAGTTAATCATGCCTGATGCTGAAGTCATCCCAGTGTCTGATACTTCCTGCCACCTAGTGAAAAGGATTCTTAGTTGCACTTTTCTCTTGAGTTCATTAAAGTGAGTATTTCTGGGAGAGTTCCCAGTTTTTTAATGTGCAGTTCAGGCCAGAAAGGGGGTATGTTCCCACCTAATTAGCTGATTTACCTTCCAGATCATAGCAGTGGGACAGCACAGACTGGGAAATCTGCCCAAGGTCCAGGGAATCTGATGGTTATTCACAGTAGGTTTCATGGTGCCACTGCTACCCTGAAGCTTGGATTGTCTTAAACATGTCTTCAGTGTCTTTCCATGAGTCAGTCACTTACTGTAAGTTCTGTCATGTGCTAATTTAAAACAGATTGTCCTGTGGCTGTTTAAATTGTGACAACAGTGGGTGTTATGTCCTTATTGATTTTAGCACTGTTGTTTACCCTGTTTGTGTTTTATTCCATAAAATGGGCAGGATGGCGATGCGAGTGAAGATTGTTTTCAGTGTATAATGTATATTCTCTTCTGTGCTTGCTCACAGTGAATATCGTGGTGAACAATTGCCACTGCTATGTAAAGATGCTACATAAAGTTGTAGGTCTATTGAGAGCGAAGATCACGCTTCATCTTGAAAAGTTGACTTCAGACCTTCAAGCAGGTGAGGGGCTTAGAGATTTCAGGCCCTACTTACTATGTTCCATTATGTCTAAAAAAAGGTTTTATAGCTGATTGTGAGCCATACAGATATAAGAGAGATACTGCTTGAGGCAAGGGCATTTTTAGTTTCTGGATTGTGGTAAGGACACTTTTAGCAACACCTGAAATATACAAATTCTGCATTTCATGCAGTGACCCCTGAAGGTAAAACACATAAGCTATTCTGAGAACAGATACCAAAACTCAAGACTGACATTTCCCAGAGAAGCATTTCCTGTCTTTGGGGTGGAAAGCTGTACTTCATCTTGTCTTCTCTTATTTGACCTATTTAATTCCTGCTTGCGCTCTAGCACAGATTAAACAGCAGAGATAGATGTTCCTCTTTTCCCACCTCAGTCCCAGTATCAGTTGTATCTCTAACCTTAAATGAATTCTCCCTTTTGGACTGTAAGGACCTGTAAGGATTTATTTTGGAAAGGAACTAGCTAAGCCATGATGACAAAGACAACACCTCCTTTTCTTGATCTCAGCCTATTACTACTACTGACACCAATGACGGTGACACTAATGGCTACTACTACTAAAAGTTTCTTGTTCCTGTGTCTAGGTCACTAGAAAACTTGGTGCTTTCAATTTGATGTGACTGAAGAAAGCTGTTGTACTGCCTAAACTTCACATATTTAGATAAATCAGTAGGACTCTTTACAGTGTAACTCTAGGTAGCTACTAAACCTTATCGAACTCAAAAATTTCACTTCAGATGAACATGGTCACTCCAAACCAACTTATCAGAGCCAGTAGCCAAGTTTGTAGGCATTAAAACAATTGATAGTTCTAGGAATCTTCAAAAATACTGTTTCCCCTAAGACCTATGAATCCAAATAAAAATCATGCACCTAAATCTGATGAAGATCAGGGGTGAAAGTGGTGTGAATGCTGTGCTGAAGAATTGGATCATGGCCTGAGTTTCAGGCCAGAGACATAACAAGATACCTCCTTTCCACAGATACTTTCTGAGGTGAAGATAACCAAAGTCTGTCACAACACTGCAACCTGTAAGTTAAAAACAAGGATTTTTTTTATGTTGCGCCCACTCAAACGTCAATCAGGAAGAGTCTTGTGAAACAGCTCTATCATCCTACACTGAAAAGAGGTGTCATGCAGCAGTGCCTTGCTATAAAGGGTTGTTCATTTTTCAGCGTTTCCTGGATTGTGAAAAAACAAAACCCCTTTTTTAAACTCCTGATTTGTTGCAATTCTACTACAAGTAAAATAAAAATATTCCCCTTCATCCAGTGAATGTTGAAATATTTCTGAGATTATTCATGTTGCCACTGAAGTTCTACAGACTTGAATGTTCCTGAGCTGAGATATATGTCATCTATGTTTCCTTTATTTTTAATTTTTTGGGGGAAAAGGAGGAGAAAAGTAAGTATATTTGGAGAAAAACAAACAAACAAACAATAAACCAAACAAAACACACAGCTAATTTACAGTCTCACCTCTTCCTGGCTAACATTATAAATAACTATCAGCTATGCAGATTTTTTTTTTTTTTTTAATTCACACAAATCAATAAATGTCTGTTCAACCTGGAAAAGAGAAGGCTCCATGGAGACCATATGGCAGACTTCCAGTACCTGAAGGGGCCAACAAGAAAGCTGGGTGGAGGGGACACCTTCTTATAAGGGCTTGTAGTGATAGGACAAGGGGTAATGGGTTTAAATTGAAAGCAGGGAGATTTAGATTAGATATAAGGAAGAAATTCTTCATGGAGAGGGTGGGGAGGCACTGGGACAGGTTGCCCAGAGAAGCTGTGGATGTCCCATCCCTGGAAGTGTTCCAGGCCAGGCTGGATGAGGCTTGGAGCAACCTGGTCTAGTGGAAGATATCCCTGCCCATGGCAGGGGATTGGAATTAGATGATCTTTAAAGTCCTTTCTAACCCAAACCATTCTATAATTCTATAAGTAATCAGTCTAACGATGAAAAATAAACTTTGTTCCCAGTGTCAGCTGGCTTCATTCCGTCTCCAGTGGGGTGGGGAAATACAAAAAACGTTCATGGCCTGAGGCAAGGACAGGGAGGGATCACTCCCCTGTTATGGTCATGGGAAAACCAGGCTCGACTTGGGGAAGAAAAATCCATTTAATAAGTTACCGGTCAAAATCAGAGTAGGACAATGAGAACCAAAACAAAACCAATCTTAAACCCCTTCCCTGCACCCTCCTTTCTTCCTGGTCTACATCCTACCTTCCAGTGGTACAAGGGGCAGGGAACGGGGGCTGTGGTCAGTTCATCACACATTCTCTGCTACTCCTTCTTTCTCATGGGGGGAGTACTCACACTCTGTTCCTGCTGCTGTATGGGGTCCCTCCCATGGAGACAGTCCTCCACAAACCTCCCTGGAAACTTGAGGAAATGGCCTCAAGTTGCATCAGGGGAGGTTTAGATTAGATACTAGGAAAAAATTCTTTAATGAAAGAGTGGCCAGGCACTGGAACAGGCTGCCCAGGGAAGTGGTGGAGTCACCCTGGTGGTGTTCAATGAACATGTAGATGTGGCACTTGAGGATATAGTCTAGTGGGTATGGTAGTGTTGGATTGCTGGTTGGACTAGATGGTCTTACAGGTCTTTTCCAACCTGGGTAATTCAGTGATCCCTGTTCCTCCACAAACTTCTCTGATGTGAGTTCCTTCCACAGGCTCCAGTTTTATTCTCTAACTGCCCCAGTGTGGCTCCCTTGCATGAGTGTGCATTCCCACAGGAGCAGCCTGTTCCAGCGTGGGCTTCTGGTGCATCCCCCTGCTCTGGTGTGGGGTCCTCCCCGGGCTGCAGAGGGGTCTCTGCTCCCCCATGACCCTCCATGGCTGCAGGGGCACAGCCTGCCCTTTCACCCTGGACTGAAATGGAACCTCTGTTCTACACACCTCTTCCCCTCTTTCTGCACTGACCTGGGGGTCTGCCTGGTTGTCTCTCTCACATCCCACTCCTCTGTCCCCTGCACGTCTCTTTGTTTTCCTCTCTTAAATATGTTAATCACAGAGGTGCTGGCTGGCTCAGCTGTGGCCAGAGGTGGGTCTGACTTTGACCTGGGGTTGCTTCTAGAAATTTCTCACAGGAGACACCCCTGTAGCCATTACCAAAACCCCACCACACATACCCAGCTCAGGAAAGCACCTGATAGTGCAGCATGGGTATTTCTCTGTCGTGGATGTTAACTGAGGTCTTGAGAGTGCAATTTTTAATCTTTATTATTTCTGGTTTCCCCATAGAAAGAGCTCTGTGTAACATTACAGGAAAAACCAAAAGTTTCAGGTAAACACACACAGTTTTTCCCTCATCTTTATCATGCTTGTGCAGGTACAATTTTACAGCAAGATTTTCACAGCAGTGTAGCTTCAGTACACAAATGGAAAACTGTCCAGAAAATGAAGTAAGGGAGATGTCTAGTGCCAATGGAAGTTTTCAGAGGTATGTATTAGTTTCCACTGACTTTGCAAAGTAGTTAACCTCTGCAGGAAGACTGAGTTGCTTCATCATTTGCATGAGTTATCTAAAGTTCATCTGAACCTCTGAATTTTTACATGATAAAAGAAAGAGAAAAAGAGGAGAGTTGCAAGAAGCAGGGATGTAGAGAGTGTCTTGCAAATACCTTAAACAGGAAAGAACAATAAATAAATTTTTAAGTTAAGTTGCTTGGCAGGTGGCTGCTCTACTTATCCAGGAAACCAAGAGCTATAGAAACAGGTTGGTTATTAAGCTGTATCTAAGACTGTTCAGCTGAAGTCAAAGCAAAGCTCAGTGTGACTTAGATATTTGTGTACGGGATGACACAAATCAAGAAGCAAAAGATCACAGAAGAAACACGTGCTTGATGTTCAGGAATGATGAATAACAACAAAACAGACACATGGACTTATACATTTAAGTCAATGGGACTTCTTGCACCTTGAAAAATTAAGTCAAGTAGGAGAACAGCTCTGGGGGAGATCTGAAGATGCTGACCTCCTAAGGAAGAAGAAAACAGAAGGAAAAAAGAACAGACAAAATGCAGAGAAAAATGCAGGTTTGAAGACAAGATCCAAGTTAATTGTATTAGAACTATCTTGGCATTCCACATTTGTCTCAACCACTTAATAGGCAACTGGCTCAAGGAAAATGGTTTTGAATTTTTAAAAATTAGCCAAGCGTTTTATAACACCCTACACTTGGTTAATTCTGAAATTATTTAATAATTATGTTATCTTAAAACTAAATTTTGTAATCTACTCTCCCTTTCCTCCTCTCTACAGTATCTTGGATGAAACTGTCTACAATCATTTCTGTGCCATCTATTAAACACATAGATAACTCTGCTCAGACTGAGGCCACAAAACGCAGCTTGATATAATTTTGACAAGTCTAACAACTTTCCAACCTCTTTCCTGATGCCCTTCAAGAAAGACCTCTGCCAGTGTGCATGTGTTATAGCCAGCCTCCCACTGTCCACCACCAGTCAAACAAATGTATGAAACTGGGAGCATTTTCAAATCCAAATCAGTGACACAATAGAGGGGAGTGGAAACGGACTTCTCAATTTATGAACATTATTTGGATAAATAAAATTGCTCTGAAGTGGTAAAGCTTTGGATATTACATGTATACATCATCTGTCTTTCAGAGATGAACCACAGACTCTTTTTCACACCGGAGTCTTACAGAAGTCCAAATTTGTATCTTTGGCTGGTGTGTGTGACAGATGTGTTTTTGCATGCTGTGTACTGAAGTGGACACCTGTAAGACTCAGCAAGATTATGTCCTCTGACCTTAAGTTAATTGACTTGAATCATCTTTGTTTATATACCCATGAACATGTAGAAAAGGGGGAGAAAAAACTTACTTGTATTATGTAAACACAGGCAAAGTAAGCCCTGGCTGAGCACTCCCCAAACACAATGTTTACTCAGGAAGAACAGAATTCTTAAGACCTGAGTATTTTGAACAAGCATTCTCTCTTATGACTGCTGAGCACAAAGACTAATGACCTTGTACAACCCATAATGCTGATGTTTCTGAGACTGTGCTCTTCCCATTTCTTACACAGACAATCAGAATTAGTAATGAAATACAGTCAAATCATGCTTGTAACACATCAATTCCATTTTGTAATGTTCCCAGCCACTAAACAACAAGCAGTCCAAGCAATGAAGAATCACATCCCTATTCTTTGTGAAAATCCTAACAGCTTAAAGTCCAACAGTAACCTTAATGCATGTTCACCACGTTTGTTAGTGTTAAGTTGAATTTCGCATACTGTCATAAAGCTGCTCCTTTTTTGGGAGGCAACTACTTGGAGAAAACACTGTATTTACGTTGCATTGCATAAGGTCTAACTCAGCAAAGCAACAGCAGTGAAGGCTACTAGAGGATACTACAGTATAGATGATAAGTTAATGCATTTGTATTTCTTGAGGGCACCATATGATTACTGTCATCCATAGATACTTCTTACTAAGCAAGACAGCCCAGTGTCATAAGCCAATATTTCACACTCAGTCTTCTTCCATTCCTCATATTACCTGGATCTATGAAAGTGATCCAGGGTGATTGAAAGGCAAGAATCCTTCTCCTCAGAACCATTCATTATGTTTTATTTCACTTAAGTGATTTTTAATCCACTGCAAGACTATGCTTCTTACCCTGTGGAGATTTATTCTCTCTGAGAGTTCCTTATAAAGAAGTATCAAAGTAAGTTATGTTCATTGAGTCACCTTCATGTACTGTTTTATTAACATTTTCAAGGAATCTGAACGGGTCAGAGGTGCGCTGTTTTTCTTTGAGGAGCTTATGACCCTATTCTCTAAGTACTGTACTACTCTCTCCTTAATTAAGCCCTCACCATTTCATTGTCTTTTTCATTTCGACTTTGCACGTCACCTGAGGTAGTTTATGTTCCAATATATTCACAGATAGGGTTTCCAAATCTTTAAAACAAGTTTTGTGGTTTGTTTTCATTTCCTCACCCAAAGATATGACATAATTTATATGCGTTAATGATGGAAAGGATATAATTTCACAGCAAGAAAATTCCCTCTTAAAAGGAATTATTGGGTTGGCTAATTTGTCTACTGAGATTCACTGTACTCACTGGAGAAACATGACTTCAGTAGATTCATAGAAAGTGTGTCTTGAGGAGAATTCTGGAGTTCTCTGGTTCACTTTCCTGCTTGAAGCAGTGCATGTGTCCCAATCACTATGTGCAGCCCACCCTATAACTTCATCTAGGAGAGTCCTGATGCTCTCCAAGGAGGTTCCACAGCCTCTGGGGGTAACCTGTTCCAGTGCCGTACTACCTTCCCTGTGATATCTTTTTTTTCCCTAACTAATATCTGATCTGAATCACTTAAACCACGATGTGTGTCCATTGCTCCTTGTTTTTCCACCTTCCGCTTCCAAGAATTTGCCTTGATCTTCTCTGAAACTCCCCTCCATGTAGTTCGTGGCTGGTATTAGATTCACTTGTTTGCTTCTACTTCCTAGGCTAAACAAGCCCAGATATTGCTACCTATGGACTGATCATGTGCCTTTGGCCCTTGTTGAACTTAGAGCCACCCTCCACGTTACTTTTGAGTTGGACTGGGTAGTAACAATGTGGAATTTCACAAGTGCTTGGCAGAGAAAAATAGCTTATTTTGATCTGCTGGCCGTGCTTTTTACTAGCCCTATATGCAATCTACTGAATTCATGGTGAGATATGTTCAGTGACTCATATTCCACCTTGGAGATCTTTGTAACCACTAAACCCTTCTCAGTAGGGCTGTTACTTTACCAGACCCTTCCTATCCTGTGCTGCTGAATCTAATAATGGGTTTGTTCTATCATTCCTCAAGTTTGTCTAGGCCACTCTGGATGGAAGCTCTGCCATTTGTTGTAAGCTACTCTCCAAGTTTATAGTCACCCATAAATTTGTTGAAGGTACACTTGATCTTTGTCTAGGTCTTCGATGAAGAAGTTTCTGGATGGATCCCAGCACTGGACACTCATTAATGCCAGGCAGCTGGATAGTGAGCTATTGATCACCACTCTTTGAATCTGCTGTTCTACTCATTTTTTCCCTACCTTACAGTCGGTTCACCTACCCTATATTTCCTTAGTTTTCATGTAAAAATGCAGTGGGAAACAATATCAGAGAAAGCTTTCAATTTGTGTATCTGAAATAAAACAGAATTCTGAATGAGTTATAGTTCCCTTGTATCACTTCCTATAAGCCTGAATAGCTGACATTTTTTTGTTATGCTTTCTCAGAAGACTATTAACGGTTGTCCTCAATTTAATATTCTGAAGATTGCTAAACTAAATCTGTATGTATTTTTGTTAAAATCAGGTCCTAGCCACAAGAGTTCTTGTGCTCGTCTCATGCGCACAATGAGACAAAACTGAAGATTAACTACTCCGTGATGATTTGTTGCTCCACGAACAATGGGACTAATGAAGGTTGTATTCCAACATATGTGTGCCCTGTAACTCTCCATATGACAGTCCCTCAGCTGCCTTCTCATCATTTCACAAAGGTATTGCAGGATGTAGGTTTCAGTTGCCCACAGAATCCTTGGTATCTTCTCATCATGATCAAAGCTTCCTTCCCCTTCCATGGCTGATGAGGCAGGAAGCAGGTGCGGTGGCTAGTTCAGATATGTACTTGTGGATGGGTATCTGCTCTGGATATGTAAGAGACATTCATTGACATCACCCCAGCACCTTTCTTTGGTGAGGACCATATTAAATTTTCCTGTCTATGCTCAGCCACCAGTTTTCACTAAAGCTTAGGACTCAGTATCTCTTTCTCCCTCTCTGTAGATCCTGGCAAGACTGATCACTGTGTTATGAATTGGATATCAGGAAGAAATTCTTCACAGAGACGGTGCTGAAGCACTGGGACAGGCTGCCCAGAGAAGCTGTGGATTCCCCATCCCTGGAAGTGTTCAAGGCCAGGCTGGATGAGGCTTGGAGCAAGCTGGTTTAGTGGAAAGTGTCCCTGACCAAGGCAAGGAGGTTAGAGCTGGATGATCTTTAAGGTCCCTTCCAACCCAAACAATTCTATGACTATGATTCTATGAATTAGCATGGGGAGGTTGGGGGTGATGGGAGATACAAATGGGTGAACACATTAAAATATATTCCTCTAAGTTACCACACTAAAATGCTTTTAAGCTGCATACTCCCTAGAAAAATTAAATCAAAAATTGACTGAATTATCTCTGTTTTGGTTTTGTTGTTTGATTTTACTGTCAGGGGGGTGTTTCCTGACACAAAGCATTTAAACTCCTTAAACACAGGAGTCGTATCCATTAATCTAAACAAAAGATATTTGTGTCATGCTTTACTTGCCCTCTGTCATATCTTTGAAAGATCATCAGGGGAGACAGGCAGACACAGTTTCTAATTTTCTGCAATACTGGACGAAGTACTAGTTATGCTGAACACTGAATCCTCCCTTCAAATGATAGGCCACATTGCTCCTAAAAGTTATCAAAATTCCTGCAAAGGATGTCTCGGTCATGGCCATTGTATTACCCCTGTTTCAAGAGATGGTGCAGTTTTCTCAGGGTGAAGGCAATTTTGCAGGAAAGAAATAGAGTCATAGAATCATAGAATGGTTTGGGTAGGAAGGGATCTTAAAGATCATCTAGTTCTAACCTCCCTGCCATGGGCAGGAACACCTTCCACTAGACCAGGTTGCTCAAAACCTCATCCAGCCTGGCCTTGAACACTTCCAGGGATGGGGCACACACAGCTTCTTTGGGCAACCTGTCCCAGTGCTTCACCACCCTCTCCGTGAAGAATTTCTTCCTGATATCTAATCTAAATCTCCCTGCTTTCACTTTAAACCCATTACCCCTTGTCCTGTCACTACAGGCCCTTGTAAAAAGTCGCCCTAAAGCTTCCTTCCCCCAGAGCCTTCTCTTCTCCAGGCTGAACAAGTCCAATTCTCTCAGCCTTTCTTCATAGCAGAGGTGCTCCAGCCCTCTGAGCATCTTCGTGGCCTCCTCTGGACTCCTTCCAACTCGTCTATATCCTTCCTATGTTGAGGGCTCCACAGCTGGACACAATACTCCAGGTGGGGTCTTACAATAGCAGAGTAGAGGGGGAGAATCCCCTCCCTCAACCTTCTGGCCACACTTCTCCTGATACAGCCCAGGATACGATTGGCTTTCTGGGCTTCCAACGCACACGGCCGGCTCAGGTTCAACTGCTCATCCACCAGTACCCCTAAGCCCTTCTCCTCAGGGCTGCATACCAATACCAAGTATCTGAGGCCCAACCAGGTTTTCCAGAAACATTTGTCCAAGTGCAAACATTGGTAGACTGATCTCATACCCATTTTGATAAGCTGCCTAGCATGTAACAGCTGGCTTATTAAGGACTTCATCCATTCTCCACTAAATTGCAAGGATGATAATATCGTTCCTGTGCACTGCAACTTCTTCAGCTTTTTCTGACTGTGTTGATAAAGAGAAGTAAAGCATAAAAAACTCTTTCTTCCTTACTAACTTGAGCAAGAATTTTGGAGGAAGAAAATCCTGGTCCTGGTGTACACACTCCTCAAAACCTAGTGTTCAAAGCTTGTTTCAGTTCCTAAACATGCATCTTGTTTCACTGTTTCTGCACACAGACCCACAAAAACCCAGTCCAACCCAGTGGTGGGGTTATCTCTGCGAGCTGGAGCACAGCTTAGTATTCCAGCATTTGCAAGTGAAAAATAGTGAGTGTAATTAGTAGGAACAATACTTAGCAAATGTCCCGTGCATTCATAATCCTATGCAAACGCCAAGATGACTCGATCCCTACAGTAACTTTAATGACTTTAGTATAGTTAGAATGGATTTATCTCATCAAGAAAAATGCTAGACATGTCTCACTCTTTAAATATATTCATTTCCCTTTGAAATTGATTTAATGAGGAGGCTGATTTGGCCTATACAATCAACAGAATCAGACTTTAGAAATGCATATTATATTACATTATATATATATATATGCATGCACAAACACGTACACAGCTATATTTGTGTATAAATGTATATATAGACAAACTGTGGTTCTGCTCTTTTGGCTCTTCTGATCATCTTGTACAGAAGACTGTTAAGACAAGTCAAGAGACCTTTATTCCCTTAAAAAAAAAGAATAGAATACAGCATTCTTATTAATGGTTTATAGCACCTGAGGCACTGAATGTTAGCAGGGATTTCTGTAGGAAAAACTCTACAGCCTCTATAAGAGGGTACTTGTGAAAGGCAGCAGTAGGTATTGTCTGCTTATCAGATACTATGTTATAGTATAAATTTACTCTCACTAAACAACCAAAATAAATACCCTCCCATTGATTTCACCCATTGATACACCCCATTCTGTATTTGAAATAAAAGACTGTTAGTATCTAATGCAATGTATCTGCAGAGTATTTAGAAACTGCTTACATTTTAAAGAAAATCGTAGCAGTTTGTTTTCTCTACCTGCTTACTTTTTAATTTTACTTACTAGGACTGAATGATTTTAATTTCTTTCTAGGGGAATAAAAAATCTGTGACAGCTGTATATTTTGAAGCAAACCAATTTAAATGCTATCATTACCAGGTAGTAAGGGAGCGGGGCAAAAGTTCAGCAAGTCTTCATTTGAGGCAATGTCTGCAGATTAAGTCAGGACACAATTCCTGAGAGGCATTAGCTGGTTTCTATGGGACGTGCAATTTTTATGCAGAAGATGTGCAAAATGCAATTTTTCATACTGTTACCACATAAATTACCTTTGTAAGCAATTCATTATCTCTATTCTCACATTTTGCATAAATGATTTCTTGTTTGCCACACAGGTTTACATGTGTAACCTAAAAAAAAGTAATATAATACCCAAGATCTATAGTCACCAAATGACTGCTTTCCATTCCTGTTCTATCCACTCTTTTTAAGAACAGCAACATGCCTAGACATGTGGAGAGGAAAATCATAACTACCTACATCTATTTGAAAGGTTTTAGTTCAAAAAAAGGGTAAGAATTAATATAGTGTAATATGGGTATGGCTATGAGTTATGGGATAAAATTGAGAAATGGAGAATAATGGCTGAGTGTTGGGAGAAGTGGGAAAAGAAGAGGAAGAAAGAGAGTGAGACCTATTAACCTGTAGAGTAATCTCCAAAGGGGAATAATATAAGCCCCATTTCTTGACATTTAAATGTAGACTGAATAAAAGGTGAATATATGTACATCAGGGAATAATACTGCATTATCAAAGAGATTAACGAAGTGATCTAATAGAGCTTAGCTGCCTGAGTGACTGTCCATTGATATATGCCAATAAACTTATATAAAGATCACTTTCAGTGCAAATATAGGACAGTTAGGACTTTTCTTAGCTGCGATGAAAGGATAGACCTGTCATCTTAATGAAAAATATTCTAACCTTCCCCCAGTCCCCTTCTCCAATCCCTCTCCCCTTCCTCTACCACATCAGCCTCTGTTGTGTGATGAGCTGTATCACAACACATCAGGGGTAGAAAAGGAGCCTACAACCCCCGGGGGTCAACAGCATCAACTGCCCCTCTGATGGATCTCAGAATCGTACCCAGAGCTCAGGACTATAAGAAATGTGACAGATGGTAAAGCAGCACTGATGACTGTATACTAAAGTATTTCTAAATATATTTATTTCACAAGAATTTTAAGTTTAGTGAATGGTCCATTCATGCTATATTCCCCAGATAACTGACAGGACGTCTTACAAGAAGGACACCAAACTCTTCAGTGAAATGTTAAGAGAAATATTCACTTCAGTGAAGTTTTTAATCTATTTTTCTCAAAAGCATAGGAAAAGGGACTGGGTTATGAAATTCATTCCTCTGCTATATTAGGCTGCTGTACAATTAATTTCACAAACTGCTTGAACTTCTAAGATAAAACAGTAAAGAATTTTGGTTTTGCTACTCTGTCTGGAAGCTCTTTTAAGAGCTATTTTTTTCCCCTAAACTTTAATCAAAGTTAATTCATAAGCAGGAGATATTTATCTTTTCTTCTCTTTCCCTGGTACTTTTGACATACTCGTAGGTAGAAACCAAGCCCACTGTCAGCCTTCATTTGCACAGACCGAATGAATCAAACTTATGTTTTCTGTTCCTCATATAGTTACCATAATCTTTTTGCATTGATTCCAATTTGCATTAAGTTATTAAATATGAATATCCTAACTGGAAACTGTGCACAGTTCTATAACAGAAATACCTGTTACAAATATGTTCGTATTTTCAGGTGATGGCACTGTAAATACTTAGCTTCTTGGATCACATTTGGCATTTTTTGTGGTTATAATACACGTCTCACTGAAGGGGGCTGGACTGGCAGAAACAAAACTCTCCCTATCACATCCTGATAAAAGTCTTCAGTTAAATTCCTTGTCTCTAAACTGGAGAGGCATGGATTTGACAGATGGACCGCTCAATGGATAAAGAACTAGCTGGCAGGTCACACTCAGAGAGTTGTGGTCAGTGGCTCAAGGTCTGAGTGGAGACCAGTGACAAGCGGTGTTCCACAGGGGTCAGTGTTGGGACCAGTCTTGTTTAACATCTTCGTCAGTGACATGGATGATGGCATCAAGTGTACCCTCAGCAAGTTTGCTGATGACAACAAACTATGTGGTGTGGTTGATACGCTGTAAAGAAGGGATGCCATCCTTCCTTGACAGGCTGGACTGGTGGGCCTCTACCAACCTTATGAAGTTCAGCAAGGCCAAGTGCAAGGTCCTACACCTGGGTCAGGGCAATCCTAACTACAAGAACAGGCTGGGTGGAGAATGGATCGAAAGCAGCCCTGAGGAGAAGGGCCTGGGAGTACTGGTGGATAAGAAGCTGAACATGAGCCAGCCGTGTGTGCTGACAGCCCAAAAAGCCAACCGTATCCTGGGCTGTATCAGGAGAAGTGTGGCCAGCAGGTCGACGGAGGGGATCCTCCCCCTCTACTCTGCTCTCATGAGACCCCACCTGGAATACCGTGTAGTAGAGATTTAGATTGGATATCAGGAAGAAATTCTTCCCGGAGAGGGTAGTGAGGCTCTGGCACAGGTTGCCCAGAGAAGCTGTGTGTGCCCCATCCCTGGAAGTGTTCAAGGCCAGGCTGGATGAGGCTTGGAGCAACCTGGTCTAGTGGAGAGTACCTCTGCCCATGACAGGGGGTTTGGAACTAGATGTTCTTTAAGGTCCCTTCCAATCTTAACCATTCTATGATTCTATGATTCTAAATTGGGATTTCATATTTTAAGTTCCTAAAGGCCTGAATCTCAGTTTTTACTATTAAATGTCCTCCCACTTCTGTTTTTCCCATCCTCACAATGATCCAATTTGCAGTGCACAATATTCAGTCCATCGCTGACTGGTATAGTGATCAATTTATTCATGAGCTGAAAACAACACCCTAAAGCTTACCTATTCCATTAATATCTTCCCTCTATAGTCCCTTTCCCGACACACCTTTTATAACTAGCAGCCAGTTCCTTACCCACTTTAGTGTTTACAGTAACCTCATCTTCACTGCTTTAAGTAATGATTTCCCATGTGCTATTACTTCCAACCCTTCACAAAACCCCTTAAAAATTAAATACTCCTGTGAGTGACAAAGTTTTTTAAACTTGATCTGGATTAGCTAAATATTAATAACATTTTTTTTTTTTTCTAGAGAAAGTAAGAATCCTTTGAATTACATTCTCAGCCATTCATCTGATGTACCCCAAGTGAAGTCATGTCAGCTCCAAAATGGGAAACAGAACTTGTTTCATTATCTCCACTTGTCTGTGATCATGTTAATTGCAAGTTTTTGAATTCTTTTTATAGATCGTGCATTCTCTTGGATGCTGAATACACTGCCCTGAAAACAAGACACTTGTGTTTTAGCATGAGTAATGGCTTTCAGGATTTGGAACATCAAATCATGTATTGATTGCCTAGGTCATGAAATTTAAACTGTTGGCTTCCAGTGATGTGACATGACCATTATATACGAGATCACTTCTCTATGGGTTGGTATGAAGTGATAGCTGAAATGATCACCTTCCATTTCCAGGATAATAAGGAGATCATGGGCAAACTACACCAATTTATGAAAGGGAAAGTTGTTTAACCAGCTTTATAGACTGCTCAGTGGCTGAGCAGGAGATGATTGGCTCAATGGGTGAGGGAAGAGTAGCTGTTGCTCTTGACTTTAGTAAATTATTTCACTATACCCCATAAAAACCTCACGGAAAAGCTAATGAAGTAAGGATTGGATAAGTGGACATTTTGGTGGAACAGATTCTGGCTGAATGGCCAGGCTCGGAGAGTTGTGATCAGTGGCAAAAGTCTAGTTGGAGACTAGTAACTAATGGTGTATCCCAGGCACCAACACTGTTTAACATCTTTATTAAAGACCTGGATGAAGCAGAGTTCAGCCTTAGAATGTTTCCAGGTTATACAAAACAGGAAAATCATAGAATCACAGAATCACAGAATGGTTTGGATTAGAAGGGACCTTAAAGATCATCTAGTTCCAACCCCCCTGCCATGGGCAGGGACACCTTCCACTAGACCAGGTTGCTCAAAACCTCATCCAGCCTGGCCTTGAACACTTCCAGGGATGGGGCACACACAGCTTCTTTGGGCAACCTGTCCCAGTGCTTTACCACCCTCTCTGTGAAGAATTTCTTCCTGATATCTAATCTAAATCTCCCCACTTTCACTTTAAACCCATTACCCCTTGCCCTGTTGCTACAGGCCCTTGTAAAAAGCCACACACCCCCAGCTTCCTTGTAGGCCCCCTTCAGGTACTGGAAGGCTGCAATAAGACCTCCCCAAAGCCTTCTCTTGTCCAGGCTGAACAAGCGCAATTCTCTCAGCCTTTCTTCACAGGAGAGGTGCTCCAGCCCTCTGATCATCTTTGTGTCACTGATAGATATATCAGAGGATCATCATGCAACACAGAGAGACCTGAACAGGGTGGAAAAATGGATTAACAGGAACTTCATAAAGATCACACCCTTGAAGGATTATACAATGGTTTGGGTTGGAAGGGACCTTAAAGACCATCTAGTTCCAAACATCCTCCACTAGACCAGGTTGCTCAAAGCCTCATCCAGCTTGGCCTTGAACATTTCCAGGGAGGGGACATCCACAACTTCTCTGAGCATCCTGTTCCAGTGACTCACACCCCCTCCATGAAGAATTTCTTCCTTACATCCAATCTAAATCTCCCCTCTTTCAGTTTAAAGCCATTACAACTTGTCCTGTCACTACATGACCTTGTAAAAAGACCCCCCAACTTTTTTGTCGACCCCTTCAGGTACTGGAAGGTGCTATAAGGTCTCCACAGAGCCTTCTTCAGGCTGAACACCGCAATTCTCTCAGCCTGTCCCCATAGCAGAGGTGCTCCAGCCCTCTGACCATCTCTGTGTCCTCCTCTGGACTCATACCAACAGGTCCAATTCCCTCCAGCGTGTCAACCGCACCACACAGCTTGGTGTTGTCATCAAACTTGCTAAGAGTACATTCAATCCCACTGTCCATATTGATGATAATGATGCTGAACAACACCAGTCCCACTATCAACCTCTGAGGAACACCACTCGTCATTGGTCTCCACCTTATAGAGAGGACTAACTCTGTACACCAGGATAGGCTGGGGCCAATCATCTGGAATGCAGATCTGTGGAAAAGGACCTGGGTGGTCATAGTGGACACCAAGCTGAATATGAGCTAGCAATACACTCTTCCAGCATCCTGAACTGCATTAGAAGTGAGGGAGGTCATATTTCCCCTTTCTACTCATCACTGGTGAAGCCACATCTTGAGTGCCCATCTAGGTCTGGCCCTCCCAGTACAAGACAGATATGAACATACTGGAGTCCAGCAAAGGACATTGAAGGTAATTAAGGTATTGAAGAATTTGACTTATGAGGAGAGGCTGAAAGAGACGGGACTGTTCAGCCTGGGAGAATCTTAGCAATGTGTATAAATACCTGACGGGGTGAGGAGGGGAGTAAAGAAGATGGAACCAGTCTTTTCTCATTTTGCTTTCAGTGACAGGAGGAGTGGCAAAAACTGAAATGCTCACAATTCCATTTAAACTCTAAACCACTATTTTTTTGCTTTGACAGTGGTTGTACACTGAAACAGAATGCACAGAGAAGTTGTGGAGTGTCCATCCTTGGAAATATTCACACCTGGACTGGACACAGCCCCTGAACAGCATGCTGTAACTGTTCCTGCTTTGAACAAGGGGGTTGGACTTTATCATCTCCAGAGGTTCCTCCCAACCTCAACAGTTCTGTGATTCGTGATTTTGTGGTTCAGATAATTCATATTTGAGTTGCTGAGAAAGGAAGTTTACTGGCAGGGCGTTATTCACCAAGGGAACTGTGTAGTGTTCCCTTTCACTTTGCACTGCAAGTGGCTCTAACTTACTCCCTATAAGACATTTATAGAGTGTTGTCATTTTTAGCAACTATTTGCGGAGGTTTGAAATTTGTATGAGTTTGATATGTAAAATATGATTTCTTCTCCCTCTGCAGTTCTCTCTCTCAGAGAAATGCAGATGGATAAATTCATTAGTCTAGACACGTTTTCTTCTATGGAAAGAGTGAAACAGGTTTCCTGCTCCACTTTTGGATGAGGTTGTTGGTAGCATCTGAGACAGTTTGAACAACAACAAAAGGTGGTAAAATATAGGTTTCTTGCTAACAGCCTTTGTTTGAATAGATATGATTTTGTGCACAGCTTTTGCAACCACTGTCCTGTAGCTAAGGTTTGGACCTTATCCCTGCCTAAGGCAGCATCTGTAGACCTATAACTTCATATAAAAAGGTAGCAGGAGTGGGGAGATTCTACGATATGGGGCTGAGCTTGAGAACTGGTATTGCTCCCACAGTCCAAGGCAATTATTGCAGTGAATTGAACACAGTTGATGTAATTTTAGACACATGGGCTTAACGTTCATATCCTTTTCATCCGTTCAAGGAAATGCTCAAACTAAATAGCTTTTTCACTTTTTTTTTTTTAATTATTACTACTAATTAAGATATGTTTTCTTGAGTATTTGAGTTTTTTTAAAGTTTTTTTCTTATTATATCCATCATCTAGAATAACCAAAATGGATAGATAATCACTATATAATTCTGATTCAATGGCAGGTTTTTGGAGGAATTTGTTTCATGCCTGGGGTTGGTTTGGTTGATTTAGAGAGCTTCATTCCTAACTACATGTGGAGGAAGGAAAGAAAAGTCAGTACAGAGACAGACAGACAGGTGTGCATGCAAACACACTCACACAAATTAGAGTCTGAAGAGAAAACAACCCTGTTTTTTCAATAATAATAGCTATGTATATTTTGGTAAAGAGATAGGTCTCTTAAACAGAGTTCTGCAACAGGATAATGATTTTACAAAATGTGACTGACAGTTACTGCACTACCTCTTTAATCATGCTTTTATTTCTATCAAGAATGCTTTATACTTTCATCACGTTTCAAACACACGTTAGAGCTGAATATGCTACTGAATCTTCAAAGGAATAAATAAACCAAAGGTTTGTGCAAAGCTAAATGGGCTGATATGTTCAGTGAACACATGAAAATAGGACCATGTTATATCATACAGCCCCACCACTAGAAACGGCTGCTATATCTGCTGTGGCTGGTGTTGCCAGAAACAGCCTGCATTGTAAGTGATATTTTAGGTTGAATTTATTATTTATGGGTTTTTCTGCTGAATAGCTGCTGTAATTATTCACCCAACTGATGTATTTGATCATGTTCTTATCATAATTGGTGTGGTACGTTTTCCTGTGGACAACAGCAGCCTCAGACCTCAGGAGATCTTTCTATCATGCTCAAGGAAATAAGAAATTAATAAATTATTACTAAGACTGATGGGAACCTGTGATTATTACTGTCCAGGAGATTAGTATGTGGATATCATAGGTTTGGTAGCAAACTTTAAATGTTCTCCAAGCATTAGGGTCATCCAGCTCCAGTCCTCAGAGGTTCCTATCCCGTCATATTTCTATTTCTTTGCTACTGGTTGTAGACATATGAAGCAAGGGTACATCAAGCACATGTGCATTAGTTGCTCCCTAACAGTCCAATCCAACTTCTGTAGTGGGTAGAGGAACCTTGAGCCTTGTTACCATTAATTTCCTACCATGGAAGTGCTTTCAGCCCACCACTTCTGTCATTTGTACTTAATCTACAACACATGATTTATTATCTTGCATTGAGGGCACTACAAATCTCTCTCTGGAGCTAGGATTTCAAGTCCTTCTGTTGGAAATGGGAACCTAAATATCCTTCTTGGTTTGCCTTAATAAAACTTCTGAATTTTGGTGTCCAAATTTAAAGCAGACCTACATCCCATTATTTTAAAAACATGGAAATTTACACATAAGCAACTGCTTGCTCCTGCTTTAGGGTGTGTGTGTGAATACTTAAACTGATACTAGAAGTGATGCCTCTTCACAACAATATAATAATCATTAGCATATAAAGTGTTAATGATTCCCCAGTGACAGATTTAGTTGAACATTCTGCAAGACTTTGAAAGATCAGAACTTCTCAAAATTGTCTTTGATGATCACAGTGAAATGAGAACAGTCAAATTTGGAAGATTACACTGAATTTTAGGACTATGACATTTTTAATAATGATTTTAATTGGGCATTATTCATCTTGTGGGTGGACTCTTGTGTTCAGTGACATTGGCTTCATTTACACTATAATTTTCAGCCCTGGTCCCTGTGACCTCCTTAAATTTGTTCCCTAGATGTACACTCAGATTTTCTTCCAAAAGAGAGTAGGAATATGGAAAGAAGTTTGTGTATCCAGGTCGCATTCTGACAGGGAGTTAGGCTATGAACAGCGATGCAGCCATTAAAGATAAGAAAAAATAACAAATTCTGAAGAGGTCGTTCATCATGAAATTCTCTTTAAGAATGTTATTCATCACCCTCTGTCAAAGGACCTAGAGTAATGGCAAAAAAATGCCATCAACCTTAAAACAATTTATTCAAATGCAATCACTGCACAAAGTAGTGTATTTTAGCTTTATGGAAAATTGAAAAGGCCCACATTATTACAATGATAGAAGACAAAATATGAAACATGGCTGTGCTTTGTAAAGATTAACTTGCAGAGTTTCAGAAGGTCTATTGTGTATATGAAATCAGATTTGTAATTTTGGGAAGACACACTACATTTTTCATATCTAGCACACTGAATTTCAAAGTGTAAAATTCAAATCAAGCTTAGTTATGGAATTCTGACCTGTGCTTATGGTAGAATATAATCCTCCCTCTGAAATTTATTTATAAATAGAGAGATGTGGAGAACGTAATCTTTGCCAACATGTCCTAAGACAACAGGAAATTAAGAAAATGCCAAGCATTTAAAAAGAAAGGCAGTCCTAATTTCAACAATGGAGAATGACTGTTCATCATACCATGGTTATAGCAAAGACATAAAAATAGAGCAACCCTATCATGATATATTCAACTCATCTCCCACTAAGTTCCTAATCTCTAGCAATTTGCAGTTCAGAGACTTCTGAGACCTTTCTGCCCTTGCAATATGGCCAAGGATATCTCAGAAAAAAGTAGGACAATCAAGTAGTGTCTTTGGAGGTTATCAAAAGACAAATCTAATTTTCTCCTTGTGCTCCAGATTTTGAAAGAGTAAAACCTGTGTTAGCAGGTTCATTTTCTAGTAATTTTTTAAAAAATCTGAATTTTTGTAAGAAATCCTAGTTTCCAAACATGGTACATCTTTAACACATTTACACTAAATAAGATTGGTTTTCATATGGTCTTGAAGGTGTCATTTTCTCTCACCAGTTCATTCCATATTCAGCATGCTTATGTATGTAACTATAGGAGCTGGCCAAATCTAATAGTAAGTACTCTCTTTCCTCTTGATGATTTCTTTCTTCTTTCCATGTTTGCTTGCCAGTAGATTATGGATTTCCTAAATAATTTTCAGCTAATATAATTCACAAAAAACCCAAAACAAATACAAGCTGTATTATTATCTTGGTTATAGTATTCATTTAGTCAGCAAACAGATAAACAGCATTCACATGTTCACCAGTAGGTTGTGTCTTTCT
Source organism: Rhynochetos jubatus (assembly GCA_027574665.1). Lineage (NCBI taxonomy): Eukaryota > Metazoa > Chordata > Aves > Eurypygiformes > Rhynochetidae > Rhynochetos > Rhynochetos jubatus. The sequence continues at coordinate 130,049,745 of CM050649.1, read as the reverse complement.
TATCTGTTTCCCAGATAAATATAATATTTCCTGCTACATATGAAAATACTGTAATATACTGGTTTTGGAAACATTCACTTTAAATTGACATGTTAGATGGAACTCAACAAATTTGATTTGATTTTGTTTTTTTGAAAGTTAGGTAAGCTTGATGAGTGGATCAGAGACACAATGTGAAAGATAGATAGTAGGCACACAAAACTGTAGGAAAATTTCTTGTAATCTTTGTTGGTTTAGCACATGCCAAAATTCTCCCTAGTCTTGGTTGACTTGAAATAAACTTAATTTCTGAACAAAGTTCTAGACATGCTTAAAGGCATGCAAAATTTTAGGTAAAATAATGATTATTTTGTACACAATTTCTACAATCTAACTACACTACCATAGTTTAGTGTGAAGCAGATGATTGGTCTTTTTCTACCTGATTAGACTCCTTTTTCAATCCTTGAGCGATGACTATAATTTGCAGACGTGCAAACATGTAGAAGTGCATCATATATAAATTAGTAAAGCCAGAAAAAAACAGGCCCACTTGGAACTCTTTTGCTCTGACAAATCAGCAATCTAACATCTCCAGTCTAGGAGACATACAGGAGTTCAAGCAGCATATTACTCTGTATAAACACCTTTTTACTACATTCTGACAGCTTTTGACAAATGTAACACCGAGCAAAATAATTTGCAATGGCTGCATCTGCCTTTTTAGAATCCATGATGAGAACTGCAAAGACTGGTTATTTATTTAAAAGTCAAGTCTACGTTCAGCAGATTTTGTGAAGTGTGAACAGTGAAAACACTTCAGTGCCATCTTTTTCTGTGTCTAAGTGGAATGCAAGCAGTTTCTAACTTCCTAACTTGTACCTTTGGTATTTTAGCTTATTCCTAAAGAATATTTGGCAAATAACTTTTGGTAACAAACCCTTGTGAATTAATTCCCATCACCACTGAAACGAGAATGTGTTGATTTGTTTTGCCTGGGTAACACTATTACACCCTGACTGTATAACGGCTCAGGATCATTTGGATGGTGAATACTTCAATCAATACAAACGTTTCAATATTTATTCTAAACCCACTATTTGACTAAACATTTCTTCCCATGATACCTCAACAGAGAACTTCCTGTGTCCTCCTGGTGCTGAAAAATTGTAAAAAATATTTGCACTGGTTGTCCAGATCTAGTATTCAGTGTGGGTTATTATGGTGAAATTAGGGAGAGTCAGTTACAGGGAGAAAAACAATGGATCCACGATTCCAGCCTCTGACATAAAGCTAAACATAGAGATGTCTCCAGTAAGGCAAATAAATAAAGTTTTCATGAATCACCTGGATTTCTCTGTGTATGGTCTCAACTGGCTTCTTTCATATCAATAATCATTATCAGCATCTGATGAACAACCAATTCCAGAATTAAAACATTAGGCACTTTCAAATTAGGCAGCTGAGAGATGGAAGAAACACAGGTTTTATCCAGGTGTATTGGATCTGCATGGCAAAAATTTTCAGAAGTGGAGGTGCTACAGGGGTGGCTTCTGTGAGAAGCTACTGGAAGCTTCCCCCATGTCCAATAAAGCCAACGCAAGCCGGCTCCAAGATGGACCCACTGATGGCCAAGGCCAAGCCCATCAGTAACAGTGGTAGTGCCTCTGGGGTGACATGTTTAAGGGGCAAAAGGTTACTGTAGAACAGCAGCTGTAGTCAGAGAGAGGAGTGAAAATATATATGTGAGAAGAACAACCTTGCAGACACTCAGGTCAGTGAAAAGGAGGGGGAGGAGGTGCTCCAGGTGCCAGAGAAGAGGTTCCTGGCAGCCTGTGGTGCAGCCCATGGCAAGGCTGTCTGTGCCCTGCAGCCATGGAGAGTCACAGTGGAGCAGAGATCTACCTGCAGCTCAGGGATGACTCCATGTCAGAGCAAGGGGATGCCCGAAGGAGGCTGTGAGCCCGTGGGCAGTCCACACTGGAGCAGGCTCATGGCAGGACCTGGCCCCGTGGGGAGAGGAGCCCAGGCTGGAGCAGGACTTGTGACCCTGGGGGGGGCCTAGGCTGGAGCAGCTGCTCCTGAAAGGTGGCAACCCATGGAGGGGACCCACGCCAGAGCAGTTTGTGAAGAACTGCAGCCCATGGGAAGGACTCAGGTTGGAGCAGTTGGTGGAGGACTGTCTCCCAAGGGAGGGACCTCAGGCTGGAGCAGGGGCAGAGTGTGATGATCCTCCTGAGAAGGAAGGAGCAGCAGAGACAGCATGTGATGGACTGACCACAAACCCCATTCCTTGTGCCCCTGCGGTTCTGTGGGGGAGGAGGGAGAGAAATGGGGTGTGAGGTTGTTCGCAGGCAGAATGGAGGGGTGGGCAGAAGCGGGTTTAAGGTTTGCTTTTACTTCTCATTGTCCTACACTGATTTGATTGGTAAGAAATGAAATTAATTTTTCCCTTGTTGGGTCTGTTTTGCCTGTGCCAGTAACTGGTGAATGATCCCTCCCTGTCCTTATTTCGATCCAAGAGCCTTTTATTATATTTTGTCTCCCATGCCCAGCTGACAGACGTGATGGAGCAGCTTTGGTGGGCATCTGCCCTCCAGCCTGGGTACTCACCACACCAGGCTACTAGTATTAACCTAGTTCTTTTGCTTATTTCCCTTTTTTCTACCATTACGAAATGTACCTTAAACTACAAGAAACAAATAATATTATCTGACCCAATATCCTCAGTCAAGTTGCTGTTAAGGACACAGTAACAAAATTACCTCCAATTATCTGTTAATTTAATCATATTGACCTCCTTTTCCCCTGCTTCTTGCCAAGGACTAACATTTACGAGTTTTCATGAGTAAAGAGATGCCTGTGTCTCTTATGCAACACTTCCCAGCTTCAGGGTCTATACCTGGATGAGTTGATTTCCTATTGTCTTTTCTCAGGAGACTGTCTCCCTTACAGCCTTAAGATTTTATTGTGATGTTGAATTCCTGAACCTACTGCAGGCATAATTCCTCACCGTTTATACTATTTGCAAAAAAACCAAACCCAAAACTATTCTTCCTAGGAGGCAGAAACAAACGCATATTCATTATCTCCAAAGTCAGCGTGCTTACCTCTAGAGTTTGCTCTTTCCTATCTTTCACAGCTCTGGCTGCAGTAAATAAGAACAGTTCTTCCTCTACCTGAGATCAGAAAGTGGTCTTTTACTGACTTGTTTCAATCTTTTTTTTTTTGCTTTCTGGAAAGGATGCAAGTCTTTCTAATTGCCTGAGTTTTGATCCTGTAATCAAAATCACACATGTTACAGGACAGATAAGAAAAAGCCTCGAGATTAATGCACAGGAAAGGAACTTGTCTAGTGGATAGAACATGGAACTGGAAGGGAGGGGATTTGAGATTTATTCCTAACATTACTGTTTGCTTTTACATGATCATTGTCAAGTCATTTCACCTCTGTGTCTTAAGCCCCTCTATATACAGAAGAAAAAAAGAACATTTCTCTATTCCAGGTGGATATTGCATAAAGTGAGGCCTAATTAAAGCCAGTAAAGAGTTTTGAGATCCTTGGATAAAAGGTGCTATAAAAAGTTCCAACTATTAATTGCTTTGTGCTCCCTAGTAGATTTTAAGTCGCATATCTCTTTGAATCACGGATCTCTATTAAGCAAAAATTGCTAACAATGTGGAATCCTGCAGTTGTTGGCTTTTTAATTTCAGAAACAGACGTCTTGTGCGATTGAGCCATCCTTGCTTACGAACTAGCCTAAAATCTCAGCTAATAACTCCAGACTTCTGAAATAACTCAGAGAAAACAACATACCACTGACCCTCTTCACTTTCTTTCTTAATTTGCTGCACCTTCTTCTGTCTTTCTGTGTTAAATCCACCACCTTAGAATATATGCTTTGTCCCAGGTGGATTAGATCTAATCTAATTTTTCCTTATGCCCGTCCTCATTCTGGTTAGAGAATTTTCAGGAGGAGTTGGGGAAGAAGTGTGCATTGTATGAAATCTCCTACTTCTCAGATTACCAAGCTAAAAGGTGGTACTTGAATCACTACAGTCTTACATGAATCCTGAGCAGTGACATAGCTTTTTCTAAGCAGGTACATGGATGTCAACCACTGTGTAATGCAATCACCTCTCCTTTGGTTACCTTTTCTTCCTACAGAATTGCAATGGACAAAACACTCAACAGATAATGACCCAAAACTGGTTGGTGTTTTGGTTTTTTTTTCTTTCACTTCTCCTTAAAGAAATGCTTCAATTTCTTGCAAAAACTGACCTATCTTATTTTTAAGAGAGCCAGGAAATCTACAGACTATCACTTTCTAGACTCTCTTGGAAGGTATTTTGTTAATCACTATTACTTTGAGTTGAATGAACTATTGGTTTTCAAGAAGACCCAAACACAAGTCCAAACACACCTTTAAAGAAACCAGCATTCTGGCATTATACTATACACCCATCATCTTAAACACAAAACAGTTGGGTTCTTTTATACATAGCACATGTCCAAGAACAGTTAGCTTCACTATCACTTGGCAAAAAAATTCCACAGTAATATACAAAAGTCCAATTTTCTTCAAGCCGAATTTAAACTCTTTGATGAGCTGAATTTGTGTGATTAAACAGGAAACTGTTAGAAAGAAGAAGCTACAAGAAAAGTTTTTTTGAAAAATATGTGGAACCATATTGCTGCTCAGTTTTTAACCCAGCATCCATACTGTCAACACTCTGTCTACCCGAACACAATTTATATTCACATTTGTGCTGAAACATTTCATAGGGCCATGCAGTATTGGCTTAACTGGTATCTGTTACCTTCGCTACTAATGCCACCTAAAGAAACACAACTTGCACTCAGTGTAGATGTACAGCAAGCAGAACACTTCATCAGCTGGCAATACGAGGATGTGCATTGCCAAAGACAGAAAGAGCTTCCCAGCTTGATCTAAACAACTGCAATGGTACTTCAAGAGATATCCAAACAGCCAAATTCCAAGCAAATTTTCATGTAAAATGGACTTCTACGGGCAATTCTGGACTGGAGAAAGAGACCATTTATTACTATATAGCAAATGTCCATACAGCCATGTCAGAAAAAGAGCAGTGATGATGGATGTAACTTTTCTGAAGTAAAACTGCATTTTTAAACATTTACAGGGGTAAACATACCTTTCACTCCACCAAAAGCAGGATTAATCATTTCCTCCTGACCTGAGGTCTGCTATAAAATAGGAACCAGCTTATAGTATTCAAGTATAGCTGAGAACTCCCAGCCTCTGCCCTGGGTTGTATTTAACTCTTTATTTATTGAAAATGCTCCAGCTACAGCTGGAGTCTCTTTGTTCAATATTTATTATTGTTTAACCCATAAGGAAATGGGAATGCTAAAAGCATTTTTGATCAATGGATTCAATCCTGAAAGGCTTTCAGGTGTGGCTGACTGTGATTTCTGCAGGCTGAGTCTCTACTTTTAAGGCCACTCTCCAATCATTTGCAACTCAAGAAAATGTTTTGTGAAAGAATATTTGAATTTTTATTTTCTTTGTCACTACCACTGCTACAGTTTCAATCATCAGACAGTGAAAGACCAGAACATGATACATATGCAATCATGCAACTGCCGTTACCTAATGTAATGGTAATATTTTCAAGGTTACCAGTCCTATTTCAGTCTTTTATTTCAAGCTGTTTCCAGTAATTACATAGTAGAGCACCTGTGCTGGATGAGCATCAAGGGTATTAGGGCCAAAAATTTTGCAGAAAAAAAAAAAAAAAACCAAACACTTATTTTTATCTTGAATTTATTTTTTTATTCAAACAATCAGCAGAACAGTCAACAGCCAAATTTGTGAGTATGTTATGGCATGAGAAGCAGTAAATTAAAAGCTGATCGTACAGTAGCAGCTCTAATTGACATTATTCAAGCTGGTGAAGTACAGCACAAAAATGAAAAGCTGGAGCTCAGTTCTAAAGAGCACTTTTCAAAAAGGTTTCAGATTCTACTAGTTACACAGAAAAGGACTATTATAACTACTTACATTTCTATACAACTGAGATACACACAGAAGTGTGTCATCTGTCAATTCATACACCTAACAGTAAGGCATATAAACAACATGATTATTTGTTAAAGAGATTATGATTCCTAGTGTTTGGAAACAGAGCTACTACTTCTTGTAATTGATCTACTGAGTTCATCATAATTTTGTTTCCACTACAGTACTAAAATCTTGTATATCCCAAACAATATTATGCCCAAACATGTAGTACCATTGTTGTGTATGTTCATCACAGCTATTCTGTGGTATGTTCAGAAGCCTTCAAATCCTTAATATGGCAGGGATTTGCTGCTAAAAGCACCAAACTACAACCTAAATCAATAAATATGTCAAGTCTGATAATGTATGGAGTATAGGGGCTGTTGATTTCATATGGGGTATCTAAGCCACACCACTTTAAAGCAAACAGGGGAAAAAAATATTGTCTTTATATTTCAACACACTGGGAGTGCAGTTTGAGAAATCTTTATGATTGTAAATGAGAGACTCCTGTCAGGGATTCAGCTTTCACTGAACACAAGTTGGTATTGTTTACTCATAATTTAGGCAATACACATTTTACCTGGTGCAAATTGTATTGATTGCCCACTATAATCTACAAAAGGTGAGTTTATCTACAGCTTCCTTTCCCACTCTCCAACCTCCTTTTTACACATCTCTTCCCTTTAAAAATAGCAATTTTGCATCTGATAATTAGTACTCCAGAGCCAGGGGCTGCCAATTAGAGATGATCAGAGCTGTGAGACACCACAGGATATGACTTAATCCACACCTTTATCCCAAAGAGGGGGAGTTACACCTGACAGAATTTACTTCAACCTATTCTGAAAGCTCTCCAGTGGCCATCTCCATAAGATATCCAACAGTTTATTCCAGCAACTTGTTTTCCCAGCCTATCCAAGCTTTCTACTGTTACCTGCCTTGAATTAAGTTTAAATTCTTTACCATTTGCTCTCTCCAGTATGAATATGATGGAGAGAAGAAAGTATCTATTTAATTTTCTAACAACCTATCATGTATTTAAAGATCATCAAGCCCCTTTCATGGCAACCCATGTCAAGCACTCCCACCTTTTTTTTTAGGTTTCACTCAAGAACCTCTCATGGCTAATCCTTGTTTTTCCTCTGAGGTCTATGTCATAGAATCACAGAATAGTTTGGGAAGGGACCTTAAAGATCATTCAGTCCCACCCCTGCCATGGGCAGGGACACCCTCCACTAGACCAGGTTGCTCAAAGCCTCATCCACCCAGGTCTTGAACATTTTCATCTGGTCCATAGCCTTTTTGAAATGTCCCAGGATGGACATTCCTTGAGGCTGTACCAATACTAAGCAGAGCAGATCAGAAGGATTATTTTGCAGGCTGTACTTTTATCCACACTATAATATGACATTTGTACTTTTCACAGAAACATAGTATTCTTCAATCGTATTCACCTGTGGTGTTTTATAACCCCCTGCTAGGGAGACTGGACACAGAGTTCCCTCTGTAAAATCAGTCATGATTCCCCAGGTGAGCTTAAGTTTTGCCCAGCATGTAAGAATCTGTGCCCTCTGGTGATCAAAGCAGCCAGTGATCACACAGACTTCTGAGAGCAAGTCATACTCTAAAACAAAAGCATTTAAAAGAACATCTGAAAACCACAGGACAAATTATATGTACACCTATAGTATTAGTTAGCTAATTATCTCCCACAGTTGGATCCCAACCTTACTAAAGAAATCCTTCTTCCTTTTTCAGGCTCCCCATCTTCCCTCAGCATCTTTAGAGTTCAGTTGGTCTCATCCATTGCTTATTAAATCATGCAAATTCTCCTGAAAATTAGGCAAATTACCCTGGTGTGTGTACATCATATAGCAGTTTTTTGATCATCGTACGTATCACCTAACCACACAGACTCACAAACCCACAGAGTAAGTCAGGTTGGAAAGGACCCTTCTGCATGTGTAGTCCAGTCCTTGCTCGAAAGCAGGTCTAACTGGATGAAGTTGCTGTGGGACTCATCCAGTTGAGTTTTGAACACTCTGTGGAAGTAAACACCCTTCTGCCAAGTATTGGTTTTCATCCCTTCTCCTGATACGTATCCAGGTAATATGTGAAAATATAGCTCATAATGCTCAGGAGCATTTCCCAGACAATTTATCTCTTCATTAAAAACTTACAGAGAAGACCCATTTGGTTTTCATCAGTGACATTTCAAAGTGGCAAGTATTTCAGCCACTGTGGCTACCACAAAATAAAATGTTCTTTCTGTTTCATCAGTCTCTCAACCATGTATCTCCTTAGAAAGCAATTTAGTGAGCCAAATCTGGTGATTTCACCTTAGATTTCTTTAAATCCATAAAGCTTTACCCCATTGTCAGGTACAAAATCCCCAACAATATTTCAAGTGCAGATTTTACACCAAATCAGTGGAAATAGCCATCAGCAAAATACAGTGCTGGAAATGCAAGAGTTAAAGCAACTCCATTAGAAACTAAAGTTATATTTTATATTATTTAATTTTTGTTAAGTTTTTTGGAAGAAATAAGTCTTATCAGCCTTAATGGGTTTTAGTCATTCTTAACAGCTACCTAATGAGCTCTCCAATTATGTAAAGAAGAGTAATTCAATTCGTACATTTCTGTACCCCCTCATAGAAACACAGTTCTCCCTCTTCAGTAATGACTCACTCAAGGTCATACAATAAACCAGAGGTAGTAGCAGGACTAGAGCTTGGACGTTCCTGGCTAGTGACCTTATAACTAATCTTTTAAATGATGTGTTATTTTCTTGATACTCTCTATTTAAATACCTTTAACATCTCACATACATTAATCAACTGCAAATAAAACCTGCACTGATGTTTATAGCCCCACAAACAATCTTTAGCATCAACAACAAACCAGAACCACAACACTTGCAATGAATACAACCAGAACACTCTAAAAATTAAAAAAAAAAAAAAAAAAAATCGAAACAGAAAAAAGGATGGAAAAAAAAAAAAAGCAGAGAAGCTTTCTGACTCTTGCACAAGTTTATGAAACTGAACTTTGCACATTATTTATGAGGGAGCACCTGTAGATAAAATAACCTACAAAAGTCCATGATGCACAATGGCACAAAATGGAAACTGAAATTCATTCTCTCAAGGGAGGGCAGAAATATAATCTAGTAATTTTTAAGTTATTTGCTAAATGGAAATGGAACAGTACAGATTTTAAATATCCTTTAGTTTTAGTAAACATCTAATTGAACGTGATATAAGCCTTCCTTTGCATAGCTCAACATGAAATATTGCAAAAGAGAAAGAATATACAAACTGCTTACCAACAAGGCTGTTTGCTAGGTAGATATTTCATCCAAAAATTGCACGATACTCTAACTCCAACAGAATCCATATACTATTACCAGGGTCCTATAAAATGACAACGACAAAACAAGCATAATTCTTTGAGGAATATTGTAAATAATACATACAAGGACAGTATTAGTAAGAAACACGGTATGTTACGACACGTATTGTATCTGATAGAGGAGTGTAGCTATTATTATGAGGCATTTCAACTCAGCTAATTTGCTGGACCTTGTTCTTCCTAAAGAGGAGGGGCTGGTGGGGAATGTGAAGGTCAAGGGCAGCCTTGGGTGCAGTGACCATGAAATGGTGGAGGTCAAGATCCTGAGGACAGTAAGGAGGGCACACAGGAAGCTCACTATAATGGACTTCAGGAGAGCAGACTTTGGTCTCTTTAGGGATCTGCTTGGCAGAGTTCCATGGGATGAAGCCACGGTGGGAAGAGGATGAGAGACCTTACAGCTCTCAGGAGACCTTATAGCAGCCTTTTAATACTTAAACAGGGCTTATAACAAAGACAGGGACAGACCTTTTATCAGGGCCTGTTACAACAGGACAAGGGGTCATGGTTTTAAACTGTAAAGAGGTAGATTTAGATATAAGGAAGAAATTCTTCACAGTGAGGGTGGTGAGGCACTGGAACAGGTTGCCCAGAGAAGCTGTGGATGCCCCATCCCTGGAAGTGTTCAAGGCCAGGCTGGATGAGGCTTGGAGCAACCTGGTCTAGTGGAAGGTGTCCCTGCCCATGGCAGGGGGTTTGGAACTAGATGATCTTTAATGTCCTTTCCAACCCAAACCATCCTGTGAATCTGTCAACTACTGCGGGAAATGGCATTTGAAAATAACACAGCAAATTACTGACAGGTGGGGAGGTTTTGCTTTATTAAAAGAGGTTGATTAATCTATATTATAAAAAAAAAAAGATATGAAATATATAAAAACTGTATTGTGTCCCTCTACTTGAATGCAGAGATTTTTCTGGCACTGCTTGAAAATCCAATGGCATTCTCATTAGAAAACCCAAACTTATTTGAAAAAAAAACAAAATTATGATTTGTATTGCTTTGCTTTACCTCCTTAAAACTTAGTCTTTACTAGTTATTACTGTCTCTGAAGCTGGTAGATAAAGAGGGGCATCTTTGAGTGCAAATGAGGTCACCTGGGCAGATGTTTCTCTTTTCACACAGGTTGTTTATGTAGTCTGTTCAGACTGACTGCCAGCTGGTTAACTTAGATAACATGCATCCCTCCCAGAAAGTGTAGGGGAAACAAGAAGAACAAACAAATATAAATTAAATTGTCCATTTGTATTTCATCTATGTTTAGCTCTCATTCCTGCAATCTGCGATGTGGCAGTGGTTCAGAAGACAGACTTGTGCATGGTTGTGAAGTTCTGCTCAGAGATGAGACTTCAGGCTTTAATACAATTAAGCCTCCCTGAACAAAAACATGGCTTTAGGATCAAAAAAGTACTGCAGGTTAAACTTCAGACACCTTACTCAAGGTATCTATTGAGATGACAAGAGAAGTAAATGGACCAACCTTAAGGCTGCTGTTTCAAGTTGAGTGATCAGAGTGCAAAAATCTGTATTCAAGACCCCTATTTGTGTATACTTTTCCTATCTTAAGCATTAGTAAGATACATAAAGCTCAATTTTTACAAAGAAATTTCAGTATACGTAGGGTACAAGGTAAATATTTTACAAGAGTGCAGAACCTGCTAAATAAGATCTTTCACTTTTACTAATGCAGCCTTCGTACCAGTAACAACCCTAGCACGTGTAACTACTCTGTGCAAAAGGAGTAATCTTGCCAAATGCAAGACGGTTGCTGAGATACGGCCTGGTCTCTCCAACAAAGAACAAATATTACATTTTAATCTGCTTTTAGCGAGTCCAGGAGCATCCTCAGCCTAAATGCTCTTCAGGAATATTCTCCCTCTTCACACAAACCAATTAGAAGTAGGAATAGCAGATGGTCAAAATAAATTAGAGACAGCATACCAGCCCTGCCTCAGATCATCACCATTGGCAGATCTAAGCAGCACCAGCCAGTCAGTAGATACAAAGAGAAGTATATTTATTTTTTTTCCTCCCTCCCTTTCCAGAACAAAATTGGAGAGGAATTGCAGCTGTCAGAGAACTCAGTTTGCAGAGCTGAAGAAAGTAGAAATCTGGCCGGGGATACATACAGTCCAAAACCCTTGCAGATAGTAGTTTGATTCCTTGGTACTGCAAACACTACGAACACTTCAACCTTCCAGTGTAGAGAAGGGCTTTCATTCACTACACTAATTCTGGATGTGTGGTATGGAGGCCTTACACATATTTTTTACCCACATACATTGCTGAAAAGATCCATTCATCACTAGGCACTAGAAGACATAAATCTACCAGGTTTCTCTAGCTCTGATAAAGGTAAGTGAAACATCTTGTATAGTTGCTAGGCAGAAACTGGTACAATGTCTTGCTGGAAATCTGAAACAACTGCACAGCAAGAGCATTTGTTACACAACACCTGAGTGCCACAACAGGGTCAGGATAGTCATGCCCTGTAGTTGTCCATCTCTGAACACCCTGTGCCAGGTAGACTGGTAACATAGCTATCCGCATTTGGACTGATGTCTAACATCACATCTGTGCTACTCATCAAAATGAGTCCTTTGAGGAGGCAGTGTTGGTTGTTTGTTTTGCATTTTTTTGTTTTGTTTTGTATTTTTTTATGGTGATGTCTCCAGCTCTTCCTTGGTGTGGTCATTAATGGACAATAATCCTAGACTGTAACACAGCATCATGGACTGCACACCTGATGACACTTGGACACAGGAGTGGGGAAGGTAGCTGGAGAGGAGCAAATTTTCTTGTACAACAGGAATAAGAGGTCCAAACACTAAAACAACACCAAATTCCCAGAAATCCTGTACAAGATTATGTCACCAAAATGAGAGAGCCTGCTTGGAGGAACCTGGAATAAGCAGAGCAAAGTAGTATTTGAAGTCACAGCCAAGAAAACAAGTTCAGGATCTTTGAACCAAGGGGTAGTGTAGTATTCAGACCTTACTCATGACTGAATTAAAATTAATGACTAGATGAGTGTAATCTTTCAAAATACGTCAGAACTAAGTAAAGAGTTCAATTGTGCCTTCCCTGAGATACTGCCTCAATTACACCTTAGACACAATCCTTATTCCCTTACTTAAGGAAATGTGACAGATTGTACACAATATAGGTAATAAGAAACTTGAAGAATTTCTTCCAGACAAAAAAAAGGTTCCCTCCTATGCTGACTGGAAAGTGCAAAAATCCTTGGATAAACCAGGTATGCCTCATTTCAGCCATAAGAGCTGAACAAGGCATATACACAGGCAGGAATGTGGAAGATAAAACAGGAAGGAGGGAAAAGAGTTACAACCATGAACAGTGGAGCAGACTCACTGCAGTGGTGCAAGCTGAATTGCTGTCTGTGCCCCAGCCAGAAAGGACTTTACAAGGCAAGGAGTAATGACAGTCAGCTTTAGGTGGAGGATGAGAAAAGAAGATAAAAAGAAAACGAAGCAAGACAGATTTCAAATGAATGAGGATAGCTCATTCCTCTCTACTCCCTGAGACTGTAGGGTATGATGTGCATCAAGCACAAACCCAAAGGAATAAGACATGCTAAGACCTTTTTAGGATGTGCTTTCATCAGGCAGTCTGTGACAGACACTATGGAATAGAATGGGGCTCTGCCTCATCCTGTACATTAGAACATCTGAGAGAGCTAACTGACCTGTCTCTGCATTTCCAGAAATTAATCACAACAAGCACAAATTTCAGCAACCAAAAATTCCTTATTAAAAGCTTTTTGTCTTTCTGGTGAGAAAGCGAGCATTTGAAGAAAGATCTAAAAGCACAGTTACATTACTGGATAAAAAAATAACAGATCCATATCTAACAACCTCCAAATGTTATGGTTTTCTTTATATATATATAAAAAAAGATATAAACAAGCTATGAAGAGAAATAAGTCACCTGAATGCTGAGGGAAACAAGAGAGTGATCTCTGCCATTGCAAAGCAATTAAACACACAAGTATGCCTGTAAGGTTTGGTGGGTTTTTTCATTCTACCTTGTAAATTGAAGACAAATTGCAGACCACAGTTGTACACAAGTTTTCTATCAACTGTTTTACATTTTCATACAATCCTTTTTTATTGCAGTTGGATTTTTTTCCCCAGTTGTACCACTAAAAAGTGTAAATACTCTATGCTGCTTCTAGTTGACACTGCTGCATTTCAAATTCAAAAAGGCAGACTTTTTGCTGTACAAAATTAAGTATCTAACATGACATGAGCATTATAAGATACCATTTGTTTTCAACCTGAATTGCATAATTGGGTAGCCTAGTCCCTGCACAACTAGCGGCTATTGTGCCTTGACATGTCATCTTGAATGTCTTTTATTCATGATATATAATTCTTGTTAGTGTTTCCAATCTTGCTGGAGGGTTTCCTACCTCCTTATATTCTACTTTTCTTGCAGTCTAACAGCTTTATTCAAGAGAATTAACTTCTGAATACATTATTTTTGTCCCTTAGACCTTGCATTGGTGACTGTATTTTATAGTTAGACCAGTCTTAAAGTAGGTGGGTTTTTACGTGGGATAAAGATTTGTGAAAAACCCAGAGCTTTGGGAAAGCTTTGTATGTGGAAACCTGTGACACATATTGCAAAAGAATAAATTCACGGAATTCAAACATTCCCAGATATCCACTTTGATTAGAAATAACTTTTTACAGCATTTGAGCTTTTTCAGTCTTGCTCAAATCTGGGAATTACAGAACTGTGGAAATATCATATCATTGCGTATAACACCATTTGAATTAGTATCCTGCTGTGTTAGGCACTGCACACAAATTACATCCAGATTGCCCTTTAGCCCTAATTGCTCTCAGTTTTTATTTATAGGTTTAAAAGAAGAGACAACCAGCCATACCAAGTTCTAGTCTTCCTTAGTAATTACTTACAGACACATCCCACTGAGAACAAAACCAGCTGCCATTTTCCATTATCTATGACAATCATTCACAAAAGAACAGAAAGCCACCCTCCTAAAACAGTACCTCTGACCTTCAGAGAAAGTGGAGATTTACACCAACAGCATAAAGTAAAAACTAATGTAGACAACTGGAGTCTGAGAAGAGGTGAAATTGAGTTTTGAGCCGTAACTAAGCAATAAAATCATAACTTTTGCCTTGAATTTCAATTGTTACAGCAATATAACTACAATAAACTCAAAATTCATTGTATGGAACATGTTTATTGATTATTTTGCACTGAATTCTCAGGATTTACAGATAGTGCTCTATTGAAGATGTCTTGTTTTGCCATGTGGACAAGAATAGAAGGTACAGCAGGGTTGGGAAGATGGATATATAACTGTTCATCATGATATCATCGCTAAAAGACACATTTTCCATGATAAGGGGCTGTTTGGAAATGTGATTTCAACTGGAACTCAGTTTTCACTTACATGATTTCCAAGTTATTCCAAATTCTATGGAGATTTTTCTCAAATTGAAAAGTTAACAATGTCTGACTCCTAGAGTCTAAAAGGCAGTTCAGTTGATGAGCCAGTAAAGACTCAGCCCAGTTTCCTTAACATACTTGTTCTTTGCCATTAAAAACATAATAGAGTGACAACCTGGCCTTCAGCTGCTGTTCATAAAGAGTATGTGTCTCAGACATCCTGTATTTTATCTCCCCACATCATGCAAATACCCAGCGATGGATATGAGCATCTGGATGCTTGTGTGACATATAAGATGTTCAAGTATATCCTGCTTGTCTTCCAGATGCTGCTCCAAAAGACCTTCTGAGAATGTCCTGTGTACAGTTAGGTGAGTCAAATAGTACTAGAATTCCTCGATTTAGGCAACTGAACCATTGATCTCTTCTGCGATGACAGCTTAGACATATAGCTCAAAAGTAGATACTCACAAATAGGCACATGCATCTGATGCACAGGTATCTCAACATGAAACTAAATCCCATCTTGATTCAAGTTTGCCTTAATAAAAACACCTAGAATCAATTGAGAGATTTAAAAATATCTAATAAACCTACAGATGTGGCAGATACATCAGACTTTCATAGTGTTTATCTAGGGATGGGATTAACAATCTCAGACATCAAGATGACTCAGGATTTACAGGTACTGTTGCAATGTATAACAATGTTAAATATTCACAGTGACTAATTAGAGAAGTACAATTGGAAATCAAAAAAGTATTGTAAATGGAACAGAGCAAGACAAAGTGTGTGGTCACTGCCCCTCAGTAAGCTATAAAGATCTCTTCTACAACTAAAGTTGAGCTAACATAGCTTTGAGCAACATTGGAGATAGAGCTGGTACTTGATAAATCAGGCCTGCTTGCAGAAGATGTCAGTTCTCATTTTCTTCCTGTAACCTTTAAATAAAAATAAGTGACATTCTGACTTGTACCAGAATCTCTAATGAAACTGAAAGGCTGTTGAAATAATTACCTGGCAAATCAACATGCGTATATATATATATAGATCATTCTCCTGCACCTTCTCACTTAGGCACCTAATTTCTCCTATCCATTTTGTTATTAAATCACACACACAGAAAAATGAAAAAAAGGAAGATAGACTAGGAGCACAGCATGAAAAATGTTAGAGCTTTAAAGTAGATGTAATAAAATGAAAATCTTGTCTTGAATTCTCTTCTTCCACCTGACTATCTATGTCATTCAGGTTACTCTAGGGACTCAGGTCACCTGTACTTTAATTCCTTTTCAGATTTTGTGGCTGACAAAGGAAGTACTAGAACTCTATTTACTTAAAAATGAATTTATATTTACACGTCAGCATGGAACGTGGCATCAGCAGCAGCTCCTGTTACAGCTCGGCACTTGATCAAGGTGAATCGACAGGTTCCTAGGCCCCAGTGAGCAGAGAAGGAGCTAGGCAGCTCATGTGGTACCGGCAGACCCTTCAAGAGCAGCTGACATCAGTCAGGGGTGGTGCCCTTATGCAACAGGTGTGGGGCTTTGGAACTCGAGGGCCAGGCTAGCAAGGAATATGGTAGAAGATTCACCCAGGGAGAGCTGGTCAGCCCTGTGCATTAAGACCTCCTCTGTTAAGAAGAAGAGGAGGTTGGTTGTTGTATGGGACTCCCTTCTGAGGGGAACAGAGGGCCAGATATGCTGGCCAGATCTATATCCCAGGGAAGTCTGATGCTTCCCTTGGGGCTCAGGTCAGAGACATCACCAGGAAACTCCCCTGATCTGGTGTGGACCTCTGATTATTACCCACTACCGGTAATGCAGGTGGGCAACGATGAGGTGGATGAAAGAAGCCTAAAAGCGATCAAAAGGGATTTCAGGACACTGGGACAGTTGGCTGAAGGATTGAGAGCGCAAGTTGTATTTTCCTCAATCCCTTCAGTGGCAGGAAAGAATATGGAAAGGAACAAGAAAACAAGCCTCTGAGTCACATGTTCATCAAGCTACCTGATGAACATGTGGCTCAGAGGCTGGTGCAAATGGTGGAATTTTGGTTTCATTGACCATGGGGAGGTTTGCACGGTGGTGGGCCTGTTGGTGACGGATGGAGTCTGGCTTTCTCAAAGGGAGAAAAGGATGCTTGCTCATGAGTTGGCTGGGCTCATTGAGAGCGCTTTAAACTAGGTTTAAAGGGGAGGAGGGATAAAACCAAGCTCACTAGAGATGAGTCTAGGAACATAAGGCCAAATTTGGAACTGCAATCAATAGCCCACCTCAAGTGCATGTACACCAATGCACATGGTATGGTCAACAAACAGGAAGAGCTGGAAGCCATGGTGCAGCAGGATAGCTACGATATAGTTGCCATCACAGAATTGTGGTGGGATGACACTCATGACTGCAGTGCTGCAGTTGATGGCTACAAGCTCTTCAGAAGGGACAGGCAGGAAGAAATGGGGGTGGGGTGGCCTTCTATGTTAGGGAATGCTTTGGTTGTGTAGAACTCAGCAACGGGAATGGTAAGGTTGAGTACTTGTGGGCAAGGATGAGTGGGAAGACCAACAAGGCAGACATCCTGCTGGGCATCTGTTACAGACCCCCCAACCAGGATGAGGAGACAGATGAGGCATTCTACAAGCACCTGCCAGAAGTCTAACCATCAGTGGCCCTTGTTCTCACGGGGGACTTCAACTTATCAGACATCTGTTGGAAGTACAACACAGCAGAGAGGAAAGAGTCTAGGACGTTCCTGGAGTGTGTGGAAGATGATAACTTCCTGACACAGCTGGTGAGTGAACCTACTATGGAAAGTGCTTTGCTTGACCTTCTGTTTACAAATAGAGGAGGACTGATGGGAGATGTGATAGTAGGAGGCCATCTTGGGCTTAGTGACCATGAAATAATAGAGTTCTCAGTTCTAGGTGAAGTAAGGAGGGCGGTCAGCAAGACCACTACCATGGACTTCCGAAGGGTACATTTTGGTCTGTTTTAGGACACTGGTTGAGAGAGTCCCTCGGGAGACTGTCCTGAAGGACAAAGGGGTCCAGGAAGGCTGTTCATCCTTCAAAAAGGAAGTCTTGAAGGTGCAGGAGCAGGCTGTCCCTATGTGACGTAAGACAGGGAAGACAACTGGCCTGGCTGAACAGGGAGCTTTTGCTGGGATTCAGGGGGAAAAAAGGAGAGTTTACCACTCTTGGAAGAAGGGGCAGGCAACTCAAGAAGAGTACAGGGATCTTTTAAGAACATGCAGGGAGAAAACTAGAAAGGTTAAAGCCCAACTGGAACTTAATCTGGCCACTGTTGTGAAAAACGACAAAAAATGTGTCTACAAATACATTGGCAGCAAAAGGAGAGTAAAAGTGAATCCCTTACTGGATGTGGAGGGAAACATAATGACAAAGGACAAGGAAAAGGCTGAGGTATTGAATCACCTTTGCCTCAGTCTTTAATACCCAGACCAGTTATCAGCTTCCTGAGCTGGAAGACAGGGATGGAGAGCAGAATAAACCTCTCATAATCTAGGAGGAAGAAGTTAATGATCTACTATGCCACCTGGACACTCACAAGTCTATGGAGCTGGAGGGGATTCATCCGAAGGTATTTGATGAAGGAGCTTGCCGAGCTGCTCTCCATCATTTACCAGCAGTCCTGGTTAACAGGGGAGGTCCCAGAAGACTGGAGACTTGCCAATGTGACACCCATCTACAAGAAGGGAAAGAAGGAGGATCTGGGGAACTACAGGCCTGTCAGCCTGACCTCAGTACCGTGGAAGATTATGGAGCAGTTCATCTTGAGCAAGGTCACATAGCAGGTGCAAGACAACCAAGGGATTGGGACCAGCCAGCATGGTTTCATGAAGGGCAGGTCCTGCTTGACCAACCTGATCTCCTTCTATGACCACGTGACCTTCCTAGTGGATGAGAGAAAGGCTGTGGGTGTTGTTCACCTGGACTTCAGTAAAACCTTTGACACAGTCTCCCACAGCATTCTCCTAAGGAAGCTGGTGGTTCATGACTTAGACAGATGGACCCTTTGCTGGGTTAAAATCTGGCTGGAGGGCAGAGCACAGAGGGTTGTGGTAAACGGAGTGAAGTCTGGTTGGTGGCTGGTCACAAGTGATGTCCTCCAGGGCTCAGTTTTGGGACCAGTCTTAACATATTTATCAGTGATCTGGATGTGGGGTTTGAGGGCTTCCTCAATAAGTTTTCAGATGACACTAAGTTGGGTGGAAGTGTTGATCTGCTAGAGGGTAGGAAAACCCTGCAGGAAGGACCTGGACAGGCTGGATCGATGGGCTGAGGTCAATTGGATGAGGTTCAACAAGGCCAAGCGCTGTGTCCTGCATTTTGGTCACAACAACTCCAGGCAGTGCTACAGGCTTGGGAACGAGTGGCTGGAAAGCTGTCAGGCAGAAAAGGACCTGGGGGTGTTGGTTGACAGCATCTGAATATGAGTCAGCATGTGCCCAGGTGGCCAAGAAGGAACAGTGTGGTCAGCAGGAGCAGGGCAGTGATTGTGTCCCTGTACTGGGCACTGGTGAGGCCACACCTTGAGTACTGTGCTCAGTTTTGGGCTCCTCATTACAAGAAGGATATAGAGATGCTGGAGCATGTCCAGAGGAGGGCGATGAATGTGGTGAAGGGTCTGGAGAACAAGTCTTATGAGAAGCGGCTGAAGGAACTGGGGTTGTTTAACCTAAAGAAGTGGAGACTGAGGGGAGACCTGATCGCTCTCTATAGCTCCCTGAAAGGAGGTTATAAGGAGGTGGGTGCTGGCCTGTTCTCCCAAGTAACTGATGATAGGACAAGAGGAAATGGCCTCAAGTTGCATCAGGAGAGGTTTAGATTAAAAATTAGGAAAAACTTCTTTAGTGAAAGAGTAGTCAGGCACTGGAAAAAGGCTGCCCAGGGAAGTGGTGGAGTCACCATCCTCTGAGGTTCAAGGAACATGTAGACATGGTGCTTGAGGACATGGTCTAGTGGGCATGGTAGTGTTGGGCTGATGGTTGGACTAGATGATCTTAAAGTTCTTTTGCAGCCTTAGTGATTTTGTGATCTATTTTGCCTGTGTATTACATTACATGTGGTATGAAGGAGCAGCCACCATTTAAAGACCCTAACAATAGGTATTTAAACATATTACTTTGATATATCTCACAGAGGGATATTCACAAAGGCTAACTTAAGACTTGGACAACTAATTTCCCCAGGCTTCCATTAGTGTCGGTTCATGGAAGTGATCCTCCAGAGAGTGATTCAGAGTAGGAGACTAACTTTTGTTAGCTTTTCTGACTGTCCCCCAAAGAGTATCATTTTATGACTAATTGACATCCTCAGTCGATTCTCTTGCAAACAAACACCTACCTCAAACATACAGACCACATAAAATTGGTCTCTTGCTGGCATTCTCACTGCTCTTTCACAGTAGCATCCATCCCTTTCAAGTTATTACAATTATATTGCAAAATACCACTTTAGCGGCAGGGTTGCTGTATTAAGCAGCACTCAGCACTTGAATCATCACTGCACCACTTTTTCAACATCAGTACGCTGAAAGAGCAAAGCATGCTCCACCTACTTGTCTAGATGTCCCACATTCAGAGATCTCTATGTCAGATCAAAGGCCAGGTTAAGGATGCTGCTTCCTGAGCTAACACTATAGGGAAGACAAGATCTTGTCCAGCTGTGGAGCCTTCAGCTTAAGAAGGGTATCGACCAGTTGGAACGAGTCCAGAGGAGGCCACGAAGATGCTCAGAGGGCTGGAGCACCTCTCCTATGAAGAAAGACTGAGAGAATTGGGCTTGTTCAGCCTGGAGAAGAGAAGGCTTCGGGGAGACCTTATTGCAGCCTTCCAGTACCTGAAGGGGGCCTACAGAGAAACTGGGGTGTGTGTGTGGCTTTTTACAAGAGCCTGTAGTGACAGGACAAGGGGTAATGGGTTTAAATTGAAAGTGGGGAGATTTAGATTAGATATCAGGAAGAAATTCTTCACGGAGAGGGTGGTGAAACACTGGGACAGGTTGCCTAGAGAAGCTGTGGATGCCCCATCCCTGGAAGTGTTCAAGGCCAGGCTGGATGAGGCTTGGAGCAACCTGGTCTAGTGGAAGGTGTCCCTGCCCATGACAGGGGGGTTGGAACTAGATGATCTTTAATGTCCTTTCCAACTCTAACCATTCTATGATTCTATTTCTTTAAAAAGATATAATAAAAACAGGGAACCGGACAACTCTAAAATTTAGCACTTAGTTGCGTTCACACATCCACATGGAAATCTAAAGAAGTGTGAACCTTGGGAGGGTAAAGAACAATGGATCTGTACTCTGAGAAACGCCTTCACTCTACTGCTGTTTTTTCTTTATGTGAAAAAGAAGTTTCCTCCTTGGAATTTCATATAGCATGGTAAAATGCTCACGTAGCCACCTCTGGTACGACAGCTCAAAACCTGTTATCTAGTAATGTGAAGAATCATGTATTAATTTCCAGGATTCATCTGTGCTTCAAACAGAAAGTCTTGAGCTCCCTGTCAGCAGCTCAGATCTTCTTATGAATGCTGTATAGATTTTATGGAAGAGAGAGACTGACAAACTGCATGTGGTGATGTATCTGGTCGCTGTAATGATTCAGTTATGTATTACTAACTGGCACTGCTCATGTCAGTTAAGACTAGTCCATTCATAAAATGTATTTACTGGCAGCTAGTCCCTGGTTTACAATAGTTAGAAATCTGTCACTCATGCTGCAAAGAGAAGGAAAGGAAGCTTCTCATCTTATGTGCTACATATTTGTAAAATGAAATTCAGATTCCTTAATTTCTTACTTAAATTCATAATAATCTGTTTCACTCTTTTCTATATTGTTTTCCTGTAAGTAGACTAAAGCTCTGTAGTTTATGTTCGTATCAAAATTAGTTCAACAGCTCGTGTTTTAACTGGGAATATATGGCAACATAAAGATTTTAACTTAAAATATTTGAAAACATTAGTAGAAGGAGAAGGATGCCTATGAGCACAGTGGAAATTGAACCGAAGATTTCTGTGGTTTGAGAAAATCTCAGCAATTTCACATCCCTTTCTGGGCATCTTTGCATTTTATAGCATCCCAAATATTGAAAGTGAGAAAAGAACAAATGAGTGTTATTACAAAATGAGATTATATCCAACCCATAAGAAAAAGCTCAGGGTTCCTGAGTAGGGCACCAGTGCAAAAGTCTGCAGGAGTGTGTTTTCCAGCTCAGAAGTTCTTTCATCACTGGTCACAAATGCTTGAAATGGCAAAAGTTTTATAACGGTTTGAAGCCATAACGATATGAGGTTTCCTACAAGGTTTATTTCCAAAAGTTTTAAATCTGAAGAAGGCTTATTTCTACAGTTAACAAGGAGGGACACCAGAGACCCTAGGGAGAGATTCATCATACCTAAGTTAGACATCTGCATCTGAGCTAGTCACCCTAGGCTCCCTTTCCAGTCAACAAGAGTGAATAGCACTGTTACAGTATGAGACATCTGTCTCTTCTAGAATTCTTTAAGATGACATGTTTTTCACCCTAAAATCCACTGTTCCTCATCTTCAGTTATACCTGGCATTTGGATAACTAACTCAGATAGTAGATGTTTAAAATCAGACAGGGAAATCCCACCTCCGCTAAACCCAAACCCTTCCAGAGTGGACATGGTGTACATGCGTACATGGGTTACATCCCTCAGTATTGGCTGCCCCGCTAAGCATACAGTAATATATCACTGAAGTTGAACTTTCTCAAAACAATTTGGAAAAGCAAAGATATTGAGTTCAATACAACAGACTGCATAATAATGATATTTAGACAAATAAATGAAGTTCATTATTCTTGTCACTTTTACTAATGGTTCTGATGAACAGATGCTTAGGGGACTTGATCTTTTACAGGGTTTTTTTGAGAGCTCATATTATGGACCAGAAAAAATATCCACTATTAAGTAGGAGATATATGTCAAGACTCCTAAATGTTTATTCCTCAGTGATTGCCTTCATATCTATATCACACAATGGGGAGATTTTCCCTCTCCCTTTTTTACATGACTTCAGTGGTTCAATCCTTTTAAACACCTGTGAGTTCTTAAAATGTCTCATTATTATCTCTTATGATCGTCGCTATTCTCCAGCTAGATTTTTCACAATTATATTGATTTTTACGAAATGCTATTCCACATCCAAACCTATGTAATACAAAAAAGGTTGTGTCTTCTGTACATACCTTCAAGATATCAGAAAAATGAGCCTTCAGGAAGCAGCTGTAAAAAGCATCTTTTGTGATAGATTAGACAGTAACTAAACTGAAGAGATTCAGGAAATCCTCTCAGATTAAGATGGCTAGAGGCTTGGAAAGTGTTAGGTGGAAGTATCAAATACGCATGTTGGGTTCATCCTTTGCTCCTGCAGTCTGCTTACAGCCATTGCTGGAAAAGGGTCACTGTGCTAGGTGGGCCCAGGGTTCTCCAGCTCAGTCCCTCTTAACATAAATTGAAAAGCTGAAGATGGACTGTGTGAAATGTTGATCAAATAACACAGAACACTCTTGTCGGCTCTAATCCAATTCATTTCTGTAGCTGGAAAACATTAGTGTTATTCATTGCTCTCTAAGATTGCGTCAGCTGTTATCCAGGTACATACCTAAACAGCAATGAGATAAAAATATTGGAAGTTTTACGTATTCCTACATTGCTAAGTTCAAGTTTGGCCTTTTCTTTAAAAGTGTTTGTGACTCATTAAGTAGAATCAATAACATTAATTAGCATTTAATTGTTAAGAAAGGTTAAATCCTTTAACATTTTACGTAGTACCTCTTAAAATTGAGTTAGATGCATTGGTTCCTGAATCTACAAAATGGATCTGAAGAAGATTGCTTGTTTCTACGTGAAGGTTTATATCTAAACTCTCTATCCTTTCTGAGAGAAATCAGGATGCAGTAAATTAAGTGGGCAGAATGTTTGTGTATCGATTGAGCTAAACTAAAAAACATTGAACTGTATTCTTAACCAGAAAGATTAGGATGGATTCTGATGGATATTCTTGTAGGAAGAAAAGACCTACCATCACTTTTCTTATTTTGCCCAAACACTGTAAATAAGCAAAGAAAGCTTCTGATTTCTAATTCCATTGATTCCTCAGTCTTCAGTCTGAGACTGCATTCATCCAGCATTTCCAACACTAACCTCATGAGCCTTTGTAATTCTTTTTAAGGTTGGATATATTAAAGAAAAGGAAGAAAAAATAATACAGACTCACTGATCATGACCTTGTAATAAAATCCTTAGCAGTTACTTTCTGTATCAAATCCAGAGTTTTAAATCACAACATTGTTTTCCTTATTGGGATAGAAGGAAAACATGATATGGACTACAGTGTAAGATGCAGCAACAGTGTCCAGAGCTGAATTCAGCAATGGATCAAGTGGCAGTGGCAAATGAATGTTGATAGTTTCCTCCATTCATCTGCTGTATTGCAAAGACTTGTATATCTATCTTACGCTCTAGAGAGTCATTACAAGAACAGACTTAATTTTAGTGTTCCACATAGCCATCTTTAAACCTGTGTTAGAAAGCAAGCTCAGAAGGGTAGAAATGTGTCCCATCTTTTGACCGGTACACTTTGTCTTACACTGCTGATCTTGCACAAAACTGTTGCTGCAATCTCATTATGTGCAAAAATCTGTGGAGCTTCTGAATAATGTAAAGGAATTTATTCAACATTTGCCTAGTCTTCGTAGATGTAAAGTCAGAACAGATCATTAAAATACCTGTCTGATCTTTGGGCAAGCACATGACAAAGAACTTCACTCACTAATTCATGTATTAAATTTGCACCTTCTGTTTGAACTATCACAAAATAATTTGAAGGATATCCAGTGTCAACGTTTAGACTTCAGCTGGTGAGGTATTGTCATGGTTTAACTCCGGCTAGCAAAATACTATGAAGCAGCCCCCTCCCGTCCTTCAGTGAGAGGAAAGAATTGGGGGAAAAAGAAATAAGGAAGGTAATAAAATTGAGATAAGAACTATCTACTAATTAAATCTAAATTAATACATAGAAATACTATTAATAATATGTAATTAAAATAATAGAAAATAAAACATATGATACAATATGATACAATTTCTCACCACCCACTCACCAACGCACAACCAGGGGCTGAGAAGTGAGATTCAGAGCCAGAGACCCCGAAAGCCGCAGCCCGAGAGCTGTTGCAGCAGATTCCAAGCAAACCCTATCAGCAAAATCATGACCAGGAAAATTAAACAAACCCTCCCACCAACTCCCTCATGAATGAGCCAGCACAGGAGTTAACCAAGCAGCTAATGCGGGAGTCAGGGAGAGTGTTAGCAAGTACGGAAGTCAAAGACAGAGAGAGTAATGACTCCTGGATCCCCTTCTCCCTTATGCCCCGAGCATGATGTGCTATGGAATTAAATACTTCCTTGGTCAGTTTGGGTCAGCTGTCTGAACTGTGTGTCTCCTACACTGCCTGCAGCAAGACAGCGAGAGCTGAGAATACAGCTGCACTATCAGAAGCGGAGAAAGACCTTGAAACTGGTGCAGGCATTCCCCAACGCCATCTAAAACCTTATCTGTATTTCTGTCAGCATCCAGAAACACAGCTTCATAGCAGCCATGGTAAAGAGAGTTAACTCTTTCCTGACTGAACCCAGTACAGGTATCCATCATACACCTAGGAAAGCTTTTACAATGCATAATTAGCTTTACTTAGTATATATACCTCCTTTGTAGTCTAGATTTATCCAACATCAGCTTCTACTCAACAAAAGTCATTATGACTTTCTGGTAAATTAAAAAGCCATTATCATCAGATGGCTTTCCTCACTTAAGTGCTTGTAGACCATGATGAAATCACCTCTTAAACTTCATTATAAAATAAATTGAGAATTTTTACTATATCTACTTAAAATACATTAACTGCTTGTTGAAGTTATTAGGTAGCAAATATACCGGTATGTTCTCTGAAGACTTTCATAACCTTTCTAGTGCATCATAAACCAAATATTCACGAATGGTAGTTCTTTCTTGAAACGTGATTTTTCACAGAGTGAAAACAGAAGTGTGCACTGAAATACCTTCTCACACACTTTGTCAGTGTATACAGGGTTTTCTCAGCCTGCAATACATTTCAGGAAAGAGAGTCATGGTTTAACATTCTTCAGCTGCAAAATTCTCCCTCTCTTTCTGCCTCCTGAGCCTAAAATGTTGATTTACAAAAGCTCCCAAATGCACCAGTTCTTGTCTTTTGAGAACAGAAGCAGTTAGGGTCTCTCAAAAATGTTTGAAATTCCTGCTCAGAAAATCTATTCTGTGGCTCCCTTCCAGCTAGTTATGTTCAATCTTCTGTTAACAAGGGAATTTCCCCTTCTACTTTTATAGATAGGACACATATCCTCTATATCCTATACGATATATAAACCTTTGCCATTCTTTTCTGTTACGAACTTCTGTTCTTTTCTCTTATGAACTTAGGCATGAACCTCAGTGTTAAATAATTAGCTAAGAGCTACAGTTATGTTCAATAAGCCCTATAGACTCTTTCGGCTCTCTCTCAATCCATAAATTGTTGTAAAACTTGTTATGCTGGAATGTCTCTTCCAGCAAGAACATGTTTCAAGAATGAAAAATAGTTGTCACTAGTTTTGAGATCAATTCATGGCACCAACAACGTATTCCAGCTCTGAACAGTGTTCAGCTAAGGTTACCTCTTGCTTCCATTGCATGCTACTAAAAGTGTTTGCTATTCACCTGATTTGGATCGATCTGGCTTGGACCATAAAATTCCTTTATATATATCTATAGCAGTATTTTGTGCCACTTTCAGTAAGAAATGAGGGAATCAATATATCTTTCTCCTTTGTGATGGTATAACACAATGACAGCTAACTTACAACAGCCATGGTTTGAGTGCTGTTAGCTGTTGCTGAAGATTATAAACCTGTAACTCTATGGTTACTGTTGTACATGTGGACAAGAAACTTAATTTTGGGAAATCCTGGCTAACTTCTATGGATGGGGTTGAGAATGTCAAGTCTGAAAAAAGGAAAAGTTCCATAATCTGGAATATTTTCATTTTAGCATTTTATTATACTTCAATATGTTTTAAGATGGCTCTGACATATGAAGCCAGAATTGCACCAGCCCCTGCCTTGGTTCCAGAGTGGAGGTGGCACAGTGAAGGTTTCAGACTGGTGTAGTCATAGCAGGGTATAAGATTTCTAGGTCCACAGAGAGAAAATAACTTGTCTTTCAATGCATCATGCTGTCTTGGCATTTTGCTATACAGATAGTTCTTAATCCCGTGGGTAACAGCTTCAATTACTCCTTCAAACTTGGTGGAAATTCAAAAAGTTGTGTTTTGTTGACAACATCTCACTGATAAAGGAAGTGAATTATATTTGTATAGAGGTATAGAAATACTTAATATGTTAACCTGGTCTCTCATCCTCACTTTAGATATGCTTGCTAGATTATTAGGTGAGTAACATATTTATTCACGCACACAGGAGAATGGTAGCACAAATAGTTACTTATGCTGATTTGACTTCACAATCCCTCTTGCTTCCTTTATTTCTAGTCCTTTTTTCTTTTTCTTTTTCTTTTTTTTTAACTATTTTTCTTGACACAGCTCCAGTTACTTCTCTCAGCTTCTAATTCCCAAAGCCACCATCTGGTCTTTATCTTGAAAAAGCTGTTCTTAGTGTAGAATCTCCCTTATTTGACACACCAGCTAAGACTCCTCATACTGTCTACTCCCACTATACTAGGCATGCTAATAAAAAAACAACAACAAATATTACTAAATGAAACTGCAGAGAAACTTTTATGGCAGGGAAGTAATTCATGCCAACGATACTGAACCAATTTGAATTCACTTCAAATATTAACAATCTGTTTACTTGGAATTAAGAAAAACCAACAACAAAAACAAAAAACCCTACCCCAAATGTGATTCTGCAGTAGATACTATAGGAAGAAATGCACACTCCATCATGATATTAGAATACTTGAGTCAACATCCTACTTCCTTTTATGATACTACTAGAGAGAACGAAAAAATGACCTACTAGTCTTTCAATTTCTTATGTAGAACAACAAAGTTAATTAATTTTTCTTTAAAGTGTTTGTATTTTTATTTTAGCATATGAAAATACCACCCTCAGCTTCACTTTTTTTCTAATTATTTAAGAACAGTGAATGAATCATCATTATTTAGAATGGGGCAATGTAATATACCATATTAATTGTATGAATTTCCAAGTTAACACTTTCCAAGTCTGATTCACAATACTCACACCCTGATCTTAGATTTGTCAAGACCTATCTGCATAGCAGTGCAATAGCAAGCAGGGGCAGAGCAGCAAATCACATGAATTAATTTGTGACAGATACTGGTTGTAGTATTTTGAAAGAAAAAAACAAACACTCTCACGAATTGAAACTTCATGGTGAAAATAAGCTTTGCAGAATTTTGCAAGAAGAAACTAAATCTGAACACTAACCATGGTTTGAGAAAACAAATAAAACCTGGATTTTTTTTAACCTAGCATTTTACTCCAGTTTTTAAAATATGTGACCTACTGATTCAAAAACATGTGGTTCCAGTGATCAAAGTCTATTGAATAGCTCACCAAATCATGACACACAGGGAAGGATTTCTCAGAAGATCATAATGAATCACTGATTAATGTTCTTGTGTTCAGAGACTTCTGTAGAATTGGCCAGCACCATATGGAGCAGAAACATGCGTAAATCTCATAATAATGGATATTTTGGGGTCAAAAAGTTGTTGTCAACAGCATGAAGTCCAATAAACTGCTGATTGTCTGTGGCATTACTCAGTCCTGAAACCAATTCTGCTTAAAGTCGGTGTTAATGATCTGGGCAACGGGAATTTGCAGAAAAGGACTTGGTATTCCTGGTACACAAGCAGTGTGCCCGTGTGTTGGAGGCAGCAAATCACATACTGGGTTGTGTTAGGAAAAGTGCAGACAGGAGGCCAAAAGAACTGAGTCTTTCTGTCTGTTCAGCACGTGTGGGACCAGATCTTCTCTTAATCATACAATCATGGAATGGTTTAGGTTGGAAGGGACATTAAAGATCATCTAGTTCTAACCCCCCTGCCATGGGCAGGGACACCATCCACTAGACCAGGTTGCTCCAAGCCTCATCCAGCCTGGCCTTGGACACTTCCAGGGATGGGGCATCCACAGCTTCTCTGGGCAACCTGCCCCAGTGTTTCACCACCATCTCTGAGAAGAATTTCTTCCTTATATCTAATCTAAATCTCCCTGCTTTCACTTTAAACCCATTACCCCTTGTCCTGTCACTACAGGCCCTTCTAAAAAGCCGCACCCCCCAGCTTCCCTGTAGGCCCCCTTCAGGTACTGGAAGGCTGCAATAAGGTCTCCCTGGAGCCTTGTCTTGTCCAGGCTGAACAAGCCCAATTGTCTCAGGCTTTCTTCATAGGAGAGGTGCTCCAACCCTCTGAGCATCTTCATAGCCCTCCTCTGGACTCGTTCCAAGTGGTAGGTATCCTTATGTTGAGGATTCTAAAGATGGACGCAGTACTCCAGCTGTGAAATCTGGAGAACCGCAGTTTTGGGCTTCCCTGTACAAGAAAGACATGTACTGTATCGAGTCCAAAGAAGGACAATCAAGATAGTAAGGGGGCTGGCCCACATGATATATGAGGAAAGGTTGAAAGAACTGAATTCCTCAGTCTGGAGAACAGAAAGCTAAAGGCAAACCTTAGTGTTGTTCATAACTACCTACTCAGAGAATATAAAGTGGATGAAACCAGACACTTCTACACATACAAAGCAGAACAACGAATGGCAAATTATGACCTGCAGCACAGAAAATTTGGATTATATATTTGGAGAAACATTGATAAGAAAGGCAATAAAACATTGGAAAGCATGTCGTGAAGAGGTTTTGCAGTGTCCATTGCTGATAATTTAACAATCCAACTGAAACATTCCAAGAAATCTGATTTAAGTCATCCCTGCTTTGAGGTACAGACTGGACAGCATGGCCTCCAGAGATCCCTTTCAACCTAAATTACTTTCTGATATAATGTCTTTGTGATTTAAAGCCTAAAAGAATGCTCTCGTTTTATTTTCTTATAAATTTTTCTACTACTTTAGTTATGATTTCTGGATATTTCTGTTGGCAGTAAACACAGCTCACTTCTTGTCTCAAATCACCTGATAACAGAATTCTGCTTATGTTAAGAACAAGTTTTCACTTGGATGTTTAATCTGTTTAGTGTGATATCACATTACACATACAAATAGCTATTTGTTTTGTTTGATTTTACTGCACAGGGGTATTTTTTCCTATTGCAGAAATCCTATTTTTTTGTTTGAGTTTTTCCATGATGCTCATATCTTCTAAATCACCGCTTCTGCAACATGCAGTGTGAGGCTAGAGGTCTACTCTACTTTTAAGATGGGAAAGCACTGCTATGTAGAATGGCATAATCTATACCTTGCTGGTGTCCGTTCCTTTCTTTATTTATTGAAAAATCTTTTGCTTTCTAACAGCAGCTGCACCTTAAGCAAAAGGTGCCATGTGTAAATATGCTATACATAAATAAAATATATTAAGGCTGGATTTCTAAGAGTAGAGACTTTCATTATGGATAAAAGGCAATAAGGGAAAAAAAAAAGATCTCAATTACAAGGTCCATCTGTTACCTACAGGAAAAATAACATCGCTTTACTGTGGAAATAATTCCTGGCTGAGAAACTGTGTGCAAAACCACAGCATAGTCTGCTGACTGAGGGTTCATTCTGCTTAGTGTGAAGATGTATGAGTACAAATCTGACTCTGACTGGGTTGTGAGAGAGACAACAAGGCAGACACCAAGGTCAGTGGAGAAGGAGGG
The DNA here is from genome assembly GCA_027574665.1 of Rhynochetos jubatus. Classification (NCBI taxonomy): domain Eukaryota; kingdom Metazoa; phylum Chordata; class Aves; order Eurypygiformes; family Rhynochetidae; genus Rhynochetos; species Rhynochetos jubatus. Next base: position 130,018,933 of record CM050649.1, on the reverse strand, counting down.
CAGGAGGTGAACAAAGCAGAGGTTCCCCTGCAGCCCAGGGTGAGAGGGCAGGCTGTGCCCCTGAAGTCATGGATGGTCAGGTGGAAGCAGAAGCTCCCCTGCAGCCCAAGCAGAACCCCACACTGGATCAGGAAGCTGCAACTGAAAGAGCCAGTGACTCTGCTAGTACTGTGCTGGAGCAGTCTGCTCCTTAAGGATTCCATACCAAAGAAGTTAAAGAAGAACCTGCAGCCCGTGGGAAGGACTCATTCTGGAGAAGCTGGTGGAGGACTGTCTCCCATGGGAGGGACCCCAGGCAGGAGCAGGGGCAGAGTGTGAGGATCCTCCACTGAGGGAGAAGGAGCAGCAGAGACCATGTGTGATGGACTGACCACAACCCCATTCCCTGTCCAACTGTCCTGCTCAGGGGGAGGAGGGAGAGAAATGGGGAGCAAATCTGAGCCCAGAAAGAAGGGAGGGGTGTGGGAAGGGTTTTTAAGATTTGGGTTTTGTTTTTTCCCTCATTTTCCTACTCTGATTTGATTGTTAACTAATTAAATTGAATTTTGTTCCCCAAGTCGGGTCTGTTTTGCTTGTGACCATAATTGGTGAGTGATCCCTCCCTGTCCTTGTCTCAACCCATGAGTCTTTCTTCATATTTTCTCCTCCCCATCCCACCTTGAGGAAGAGTGAGTGACTGTGTGGTGCTGAGTTGCTGGCTGGACGTAAACCACGACAGTGTTGATCTTGTTTCCAGGCTAGATACGAAGTGTTATTCTGTGGCTATTCTGTTCTTGTCTCCAGTATGTTAATTTCTTCTAGACCGCAATCCTTACCTTTATACTAATCTTATTAAGAATATATTTCATGAAGAAAGGACAGGATGTCAGTCTTAATATCTTACACACTGGTTTTGATTTCCAACAGACTTTACATCTGATCAACACCAGCTAAAATACATTTGCTTTTTGTGAACTCCTCCAGACTGGTCACACCTCCAGCTAGAACACGGTTGTTATGTGGTCTATATTACACCAACTTTGACACCCCACTATTATTTGAATCAAATTACATCTGCCTTCGTGGTTTGAACTCTGCAGTTCATAGATTTGTATGAAAGAGTTTTTGGGAGACTGTCAAGTAAAATAATCACATTTGTTAGACCTTGGTAACTACAACAACCTTTTCTGGCTTAGTAGACAGAGGTCCTGTATTCTAGTTGGACCACCTCTGTGAGCTCCACAGTGTGTGAGGCTCACCAAATTAAGGAATGTAATACAGATATCCGGAAACTAGAGCCACCTGAGTGGCTGTGCCCATGTGTCATGATGCAATGTGAAGAGGGTCTAGCCTGAATTTTGACAGTGGGATTACCATACCCAGCCCATTGCTATATCAGAGGGAAAAAAAAATATATTGTGAGCAAAAGGCATGAGGCCTTGTTATCCTGCTCCCCTCTGCAACTGCTCACGGCTTAGAAAAATAAGCCTAAAGTTGTTCAGTTGATCTTTTTTTGAGGGCAGATTGTAGGCTGCTACTGTGAATTTTATACCTTTATAATTATATGTACATATGTAAAACATTGGTTTATGTTTCTTAAATTCTTTTTTTTCTACAGATTAAACAAAATAGTACACAATTGTTTTGCATGAGGGCACAATAGTATAGGCTGCAATTTAACTGGAAGAGACTATTAGTACAATGTCATATTTCTTCGACAAGCACATACTTTTGCAATGTATTAAAGCAAGGTCAACTCAAACTTTACATTGTTTCTCTGGGAAAATGCCAAGAGGCAAGAAACTGTAACATAACATCTTTGCTGATTTTATATCCCAACTCTCATAGAAGGAAAGGGAATTATGCAGTCAGTGCAAAATTTTACTATAAATATATATGTAGAATTTCTATTTATTGAGAACTATCTAAAGAAGATTTGATTCCCAAGTTGTGAACTTCTATTTGCCTTTATAATTAGGTGATCATGTTCAGATAGTAATAAATCAGGATACAGCATTGTAGCATAAACACACCTGAAATTATTTAGGAAATAAAATATTGCCTTGTTTAATTGAAACACACATCAGTTAAAAACATTCAAACCTAAAAAAAATAAATAAATAAAAATAGACCTGTCCTTTGCCCTTTCACCTCTTCTTTATTGTAATGTTAGTTTATCATTTGTGTCAAACTGTCATTTCTTACTCCAGACCAATATCCTTATTTTTTTCAGATGTCTACTGTGCATATCCTGGTGCATTAAATTATTGAGTTCATGTATTTTGAGGAGTTTAGTCCCTTTGGGGATGAGAAATACACAGAGTTAGTTTAAATAATCACCAGCAGTCAAAAAAAGAGGTATCAAGACAGTTTTCAAGGGATCATGGAGAACCCTGCTCTTTTGATCTCAAGTGACCATAACAGACACAACCACAGGACAAGCTGTAAAGACAGGATGAATTTTATCTGGACAAACAGGCGTAAGTCTGAGTCTGTCATTCTCAGCATAGTGGGAGACAAATTTCAGTTTAATGATATTTCCCAGGAGAAAATGTAGAAGAAAAGAAGAGATGAAAAAATAGAGTCTGGCAGATGACTAGAAAGAACAGAAAAAATTTGGGAAGAAAAAAAGATATAGCACAGCAGTGTGGTGAAAACATTAGCTAAAGACCAACCAAGTGAATGATTACTTGTGTGAGGGGACAATTAAAACCGAACATCAAAAGAAAGTGAAGGAACAAGTAAGTGATGGCAGATCATAGTAAAGAAGCTGAACACATTACAATTAAACATTGAGTGGGATTCAGAGGAGAAGCTTTTGCCCCTAAATATCACATATGCATTCATAGAGGATATAGCTTTTAATGAGAAATTTCTTCAACTCCTTTCATTAGGAAATGACAAGTTTCATTTGAGAAATGTTTGGTGATATTTTTACTTCTCTTCCTCCCTTTGGTATTTCAGTAACTCTCATATCACATTCCATTTTTGTCTTCGGTGTATTTTTCCTATTTATCTTAAAAAGAGCAAGACATCAGGTCTTGCTAAAAGAAAAATGTTAATAGAAAGGAAGCGGAGAAAGAGAACTTTGCTAGTATAAAGGGAAAGAGCAAGTGCACTGGTTTTGGCTGGGGTAGAGTTAATTTTATTCATAGTAGCTAGTATGGGGCTATGTTTTGGATTTGTGCTGGAAACAGTGTTGGTAATGCAGAACTGTTTCCATTATTGCTGAGCAGTGCTTACACAGAGTGAAGAATTTTTCTGTTTCTCACTCCACCCCACCAGCAAGTAGGTCGGGGGTGCAGAAGAAACTGGAAGGGGACACAGCCGGGACAGCTGACCCCAACTGACCAAGGAGATACTCCATACAATATGACATCATGCTCATAATATAGAACTAGGAGAAGAAGAAGGGAAGGGGTGACACTGAGAGTGATTGGGTTTGTCTTTCCAAATAACCATCACATGTGATGGACCCCTGCTTTCCTGGAGATGGCTGAACACCTGGCTGATGATGGGAATTAGTGAATGAATTCCTTGTTTTGTTTTGCTTGCATGTGAGGCTTTTGCTTTACCTGTTATTCTGTCTATCTCCATCAGCAAGTTTTTTCACTTTCACTCTTCTGATTCTCTCTACCATCCCACAATGGGGAGAGTGAGCGAGTGGCTGTGTGGTGCTTATTTGCCAGTTGGGCTTAAACCACAACAGCAAGAAAGAGTTAATGACACTTCACTCAAAAGAAGAGCAAGTCAAGAGAAGGAAAAGAGATAGCATTAGAAACCTAATATGTTTACGTGCTAATAAGAAAGAATTCTACTCATTTTGGGTGGGTTTGGACTGTTTTAGGTTTTTTTGCAGTGTTTCTGTTTGCAGAAGACATATATGCTAAAATATATTTTTTTAAAAGGTCATTGCTTGATATTTTTACAGGCAAAATGTTAAAGAAGTGAAAGTATATTTTTTGAGCAGGAAAAGGCCACTAGGTTCAGTGATTAGAGGGTGAAAACAAGATAATATAGTAAAAAATCTAAGAAGTCAGAGGTGGATTACTATTATTTCTACATTAAGACTGAGATATCTGGCAACCAACATTTAAATCAAAACAATACATTGAAGTGCAGTACAGGCTGGTGTACATGATAAATTCATGGCGAGTTTGAGGTTTTTTGTTTGGTTTTTTTTTTTTCTCTTTTCTCTCCAAAGACTTTAACTTACACATTTCCAGGAACAAGAGAGAAAGGTAACCTGCAGCGAACCCCTTGAGAAGTCCAGCTGATGCTGGCATGGGCACAGTGAGTGATCACACTGAAGATTGCAACTCAGCAGCTAGTGTAAATCTCAGGGGAATAAGGTAGTAGTGCTACTCAGAGGGGTAGTAGGGCTTGAATAAAATGAAAATCAATTTATTCAGGGTATTTTGAATTAATCTTTGTAAATTGGGCAATGTATGGTAAATCCAGGCTGAAAGAAAAAGGGAAACTCTATAAGAACCAGAGGAAAACCACACTGAGTGATTTTCATCTGTGTTAAAGTTTATGATTTTTAACTGAAATATTATTTACCAGGCAATAGTACCTAGTGACCACATGTTCTTGTGGAACGTGATGAACTACGCAAGACAAAAGTGCCAGCCTTGTCAGCCAGATGCAAATCTGGATGATTTCTTTGTTCCTGATCTAATTCTGATCAATAATATCTCCTTGAATTCCTACAGCATTTGCATAGGAAAAAGTGAAATTATCCAGAGTATCACTGTGTCTTATGAGAAAAAAACCTGGATGCAGTCATTGTAACTAATATTTTTGCGTTGTTTATTCAACTATAAGTCCCATGTCTTCTATTTTACAAGTTGGTTTAAACCAAAAAGAAGTTAAGTCACAATGCTTCAGTGAAAATTCCAGATTAATGTTTAAAAGCATTATCAGAACTATCTTTCAGACTCTAAATTCCCAACCCATCATCTACCCACTGGAAGTGCAACTGGCTAAGTGGCATAGCTTTCCCTAAAACAGCAGCATTTGAACAGTATTTCAAAAATGGCTACACAGCATTTTTGGGGAAAGAAATGAATTATGCATCTTAAATATCAACAAATATTTATACAGCTAACAATCTGCAGCTTAAGTGGTCTCTAGAAATTTAAAGAAAAGGCATATTGTAGTTCTCCATGATAAACTCAATAATAATTAGAATTCCTACCAGGCTGTTAACTAATGCAGACATATTAAAGCATATTTTTAGCTGAGCTTATTATGTTCTAATAAAATTTAAAGAAGCATAGCTGAAGGGTAAGAAGTAGCAGCATCTGGTCTATTATCAGCTCTACATTGTGCTGAGCCGTTTAGATACTGCCAGTGTGTATATTTTTGAAATGCTGAAGTCCCAGATTGATCCACTATTACTGCTTTACATATAGTATGCATATAAGCCTCTGTTTTTAAATTTTGTGATACAGCTTTTTCTGGAGGGATGCAGTCCCAAAAGTAGCAGCCTAAAGTAGGGACCCAGCTCAATAGAAGTAATGGCACTTCATCCTTATGGCATCCTACTTGAAAACCACCTTCCACCCTGCATATCCCTGAACACAGCTGTGGCCCTCATTTTGATATCGATGCTCAAAAAAAGCAAATTTATGGGTTTTTTACATTTTTTTATTTACATCTAACCTTTAACTGCTGCATGGTTGATGTCTATTTCATGGTTGGGAATTTCCACTGCTAAATGGAGATGACACAAACATTAGATGGAGTTACTGACGTTTGATAGGCAGTACAGATTGCAGTGGAAGACAAGAGTTACCAGGCAAGGAAGAATCTGGACATCTATGTATAATTTTTTTGGTCAAATTATTGTTGCATGGAAAAACTTAATTCTTCAATTTGTTGCAAACATATAAGTAATTTGAATGCTTTCACCCCTCCCTTGACGTCTGCTTGCAGGCTGATAGAGTCAGGGAGCCTTGTCATTGGCACATCTAAATTATGATGGGCTTGTTCTCATCTCTCTGGATATCACCAGTGCTTGACAAGGTGTGAGATCTGGGGGTGCACCAGCAGTGTGGAGCACACTGAGCACCATGGACAGTGTCATTTGGACACCTTGAGGAATATTTCCCTGAGGTTATTTCACAGAAATTGTGTTATAATCTGAGAAGTTGTTCCAACAGATTTTATTTCCTTTAGGAATCAGGAAGAAACAGAATCTAGTTGGCTTCAGGCAAGAGAACAAAAAATATTCACAGTTCTCACATCAGGAAGACAGAAAGAAATAGCTGTCCTAGTTGTGTTTAATTAGTATTGCTTGATGTGGGGAGCAAGATAACATGAGAAGGTGTCTAGCCGCTTTTGAGAACGTGCATGCGCAAGAATGGGTTTAATGATTTGTGAAGTAAAAATAAATAATTTCCTTCTTTTTTTCTTTTATAGTGTCAATTATATGTAATCTTTGATGTACCCCTGTTAATGCAGACCTTTTTCCTGGAGTATGTTCTCTAGTGATTTCAGTACATGAGCATCCTTTTTTACTATGTTATTTGCATACAGTAGAAAAAGGAAAGGGTTGGGAAGGGAAGGACAAATGAACCAGTGCAACAATCATCAAACGAGTTACAACCAGGGATCAAATAGGGTACCTCTGAAGCCAAGCTGTGAATCCTGTTAGTTCTGAGAATGGACTGCCCATTACAGACTGCTCAGGGGCACATAAAGCTCACACACAAATGTGGATTAGTAGGGGAGACACTTGTCAGTGCAGGGTCAGGATGAAACTTGTTAAGCTTTCTTTGTAAGGCTGTTTTGAAAGCCTGACCAAGCAGAGAATCCTAAGCCATCATTAATACAAATAAATAAGATCCTAGCAGGAATGTGATCCATGTTGTAATGCAACTAACGGGTGCCTAGAGACAAGAGAATGTTTAAGTCAGAAAATAAATGAGAAGGTTATTGATGGACCCCTTTTCTCCAGAGAAATGATCTTCAGCATCTTTCAGTTTTCCACACCTTCCTCATTTTTCCAGCAATGATATGGGTCCCCTTATAGTACAGTTAAGCCTGGTGCCAATAGGCTTGCTTTTTAATTGCTTTTCACAGGGTTCTTAACAGGAGTGTGGGGATCCCAGGAGGCCCCCAAGAGCACAGAATGAAGAGACTTGAGGTAGTGCTGTCTGCTCACAGATGACACTAAGAGAGCAGATATCCCGTATAAGATATCCAAGAAAGATTACATTACACTTACAGTTTCTTAAAATCATTACAATGCTACTCAATGTGAGAAAGTAGTTCCACAACTGTTAGCTCTTAAGTGAGAGTACCTCTCCCCAGGAACCCTTGCTTCCCTTCACTCTTCCTCCTCCTGTACTGATTTCTCCCCATGCTTACTAATCACTTTCAATGGTGCATCCTTTATCAGCAGACACAGATGATAATCGCATAATACAGGAAACAACTACTTTTTTATTTTTTAATGTTTATCTATTAATGTACAAAATTATTATAGTTGGGGTTTTTTAGTTTAGTCAAAAATTTGAACTCCTTAGTTTCTATGCAGCTACACAAGCTGACAAGTAATATATAGCTGTAATAAATTATATTGTATTTCTCAAGAAAATTTTTATGTAGAGTATTTAAAGATTACAGTGTGCTTTATAAACAAGGTTACAGTTTGCACTCATTTTTTTTATCTATTCTAGGTATTTACAAAATTTCTGTAATACCTCAGGGCCTCAAAACCCTTTGAAATACTTATCTTGGTAAGACTTGAGAAGAAAACAATTGTTCTGTTATACTTATCTAACAAAGGAGGATCAGAAGCCCAAGATCTTCTGACACAGATATCTACATCTCAGTTGCAGTTCTGTGCATTTACTGCTGTGGGGTCTAGAAGAGCAAGGGGAGGCTGATGTTTCCAGGGTATTTGAATAACAGACATCTCAAAGACTGAAGGAATTCTCAGAAACTACTACACTGATTGAAACAGGTGATGACCATCCATTTCAGAGACCATCGCTGCTTAAAAACTGCCCACCAAAGCTCTCTAAGAACTGTAGAAAAATAGAGCCCTTTTTGGCTTTTTTAAAGACTGTTGAAGAAATCTTAGGTCAACCAGTTAACACTGGCTTCCTACTTTCTAGACTCCTGGATAATACGTCCTAGTACAATATTCCTTATTGTTTGATAGTGCTTATTTTTCTTTGTCTCAGAGAATTTTATGCAGTCTCAGAACTTCAGAGATTCAAAGAACATAATTTCCTGCTGAATGTTAATTAGCTTGATAACTTTGTTTATTTAAAGCTTATTAAGGAACCTGGTAAATTAATACATAGCATCATAATATATCTTTCAGGTTTCCTGCAGCTGATTACTTGGAAGGTTGTTTAACAGAGCAGCCGTGGCTGACAGAATGATAGTCTTGTGGGATTTGCAAATTACTGAAGGGGCAGGTTTTTTTTTGCACGAGTAGTATCTGTGGCTCACTGAATTGTGTTAGAAGTAAGGTGTTAATTGTGTCAATAAACATAACCATAGTGCCTTTCACAGGCCCCACGATAGCTACTTTTGCCTCAGCTGGGGTTCTTAAAATGTTCTTACACTGTATTTTTCCACAGTTGACTTGTACCACACAGCTAGTATTTCTCCCTGAGTCATGTACCAAGAAAATTTGAGCTGCTGGTGAAACAGTCACAAGGCCTGCTCTGCACCGGGCGTATAAGCAGTTTTAAAAGAAAACCAATAAGTTATTCCCACAGACCACCAATCAGTAATAAAAAAGCATTTCCATCAGTAATAAAAAAGCATTTTCATCAGTAATAACATGACATTTTTGCATTCATGCAAAACCTACCTTCATTGAAAATTCATTTGGCTCTGTTTTTTCTCGTTAAAATATTTTTAAAATTGTAAAACTGGATTCAAATTTGCATAGCCTCAGATTTATGACACAGAGTGGAAAGGCAAAGGAATACAGGCAGTTCTGCATATATGTAAAGTTTTATGAGGAGTTCCTCTTGAAATGAACACTGAAATACTCTGTGTTTTGTATTATGCTCTTTAGCACTCCATTACAGTTTCAAATACATCCAAGATCTCTTAGAATTAGTTATATTGAATCAAGGATATATTTCAGAAGAGTTTAATTTTATATCTTAGATTTTAGGGAAAGCACTCTAATAAGTGGAATCTGAATGGAAATAGCTTTAGTTATTGTAGAGAATACACTAAATACTTAAAAAGGTCATTTTTCAGTTTCTTGTTACACAGCTATGAACACAAAACCAGAAGATTCTATGCAGTACACCTCATCATTTTATAGCTGGATAGATGACACTGACTTAAAATACATACATAGCAACAAAGTTTCTAAGCCATTATGCAGAAAAAAATATAATTATTACTACTAATGAAATGCTGAATAAGAGCCAAATTCTTCTCAGTCACCAGCATAATACTGATACTAATAAACCAGAGGAGTGGTATATCAGATGAAGCAGACACAACTATTTCATGAAATCATAGAAAGGTTCGGGTTGGAAGGGACCTTAACGACCATCTAGTTCCAAACCCCCTGCCATGGGCAGGGACACCTTCCAGTAGACCAAACCTCATCCAGCCTGGCCTTGAACACTTCCAGGGATGTGGCATCCACAACTTCTCTGTGCAACCTGTTCCAGTGCCTCACCACCCTCTCCATGAAGAACTTTTTCCTGATGTCCAATCTAAATCTACCTGCTTTAAATTTAAATCTGGTCCTGCCACTACAGGCCCTTGTAAACAGTTCCCGCCTCACACCGCACTCCCCCCCCCCCCCCCCGCCCCAGCTTCCTTGTAGGCCCCTTCAAATGTTGGAATTTGTTCAATTACCTAGAAATTCAGTAAGTTTCCCCTTCCCCCCACCTTCAAAAAAGTGTATTGATAGTTGGCAAAACCTGGTAAATGTCATTCACCTCTAATTCTAATTTTACTTCATTTTTTAATTGCTGTTCCATCAGCCAGAGTAAAAAAAAAGCAGTGTGGCCATCCTGGAGCCTAGAATTATAGAATCATAGGATTATTTAGGTTGGAGAAGAAGTTTAAGATCATCAGGTCCAACTGTTAACCTGAGACTGCTCATACCACCATTAAACCTAGTCCCTAAAACACACATCCACACATCTTTTAAAAACCTACAGGGATGGTGAAATCACCACCTCCCTGGGCGGCTCGTTCCAGTGCCTGACAGCGCTTTCTGGGAAGAAATTTTCCTGCTATCCAATCTAAACCTCCCCTGGCACAAACTGAGGCCATTTCCTCTAGTCCTATCACTTCTTACCTGGGAGAAGAGACCAACTCCCCCCTCTCTACACCTTCCTTTCAGGAAGTTGTAGGGAGAGATCAGGTCTCCCCTGAGCCTCCTCCAGGCTGAACACCCCCAGCTCCCTCAGTCGCTCCTCACAGGACTTGTGCTCCAGACCCTTCCCCAGCTCCATTTCCTTCTCTGGACATGCTCCAGCACCTCAATGTCTTTCTTGCAGTGAGGGGCCAAACACTGAACAGAAGATTCAAGGTGTGGCCTCACCAGTACCCAGTGCACGGGGGACAATTCCTTTCCTACTACTGCTGGCCCCCCTGTTCCTGATGCAGGCCAGGATGTCACTGGCCTTCTTGGCCACCTGGGCACACTGCTGGCTCATATTCAGCTGCTGTTGACCAATACGCCAGGTCCTTTTCCACAGGGCAGCTTTCCAGCCACTCATCCCCAAACCTATAGCGTTGCAGGGCATTGCTGTGGCCCAAGAACAGGACCCAGCACTTGGCCTTGTTGAACCTCATACAGTGGTCTCAACCCATTGATCCAACCTGTCCAGATCCCTCTGAAGAGCCATCCTGCTCTCAAGCAGATCAACGCTCCCACCGAACTTGGTGTTATTTGCCAACTTACAGAGGGTGCACCCAGTCTCCTCATCCAGATCACTGATAAGGAAAACTGGCTCCAATGTTTTTCCATGTCTGAACCTGGGTTGAAGTAAGATGGTTAAGCAAAGTCCTGGTTGCCCTGGTCTAGTACTGGCTATAGTTGTCCCTGAGTTTGGAGATGACTTCCATAGCTTCCTTCCAAGTGTCCCTCCTATAACCCTCTGGTGCTAGGACATGAGTGGGAATGACCCACATTTAAGATCTTAGTTTTTATGCAACTGGTTTTGCATTGATTTACCTTTTGTTATTTATTTTATAATTACCCTTCAGTCTCTTTGCTGATTTACCCATCAGTTATCACCCACCATAGACTGCTGTGTCAGTCCTCTCAGTGTTCAACTGCAATAGCTTTTCTACATGGCTTCTCCCATGTCAGAACAAAAAGAAATTAATCTGTTAAAAATACAGTCAATTGAAAGGCAGGTTGGCTATTTTGAGTTCAATTTTTGGTTTGTTTTTATTTTTTCCTAATGCTACACAAGTCAGAGTAGGAGTCATGGTTTAATTTTGAATTACAGTCCAATCAGGACTTGTTTAAATTGCTCCCATGTGGAACAATAATCCATAAACAAAGAAAAAGAGGAGTTGAGCTTACATTTCAAGGACACCCCCTACTACTTTAAAAAACAAGATTAAAAAAAATAAATCTGTTTTTCTTTTCATCAGTAAAAAGCTTGCAACATACGTAAGCACTGCACAACTTTGAGAAAGTCTGTTCACATGGCATGAATACTACACTGAACCAAAAAGAGAACTGTTGTAGTTTTTATTTTTTCCCCCTTCCTTCCCCTTTCCCCGTAACGAAGGCTTGCAATATATGGTATAATGAAGAACATCATAGAAAAAGTCTGTTCAAATGGTATTATGAATACTTCACTAATAGAGAATCCACTTTTCATGCCTACATGGAAATAAACCAGCTGCCTTCACTAGAAACGGATGGGGCTTATTGTTATTCTATCTTGAGTCAGAAAACCCTGACATTTCCCTTACGTTTGAATTTCAAATATATATGTACTGAAATAAAAAAATAAAGAAAAAGAAGGCAGAAACTTTGTATTTAAAAAAAATAACTTAAAGAAAGCAGAAATTCTTTTTTTTTTTTTTTTTCCTAAAACCTGTTCCTCACAGACAGTTATAAAACTGACTGTTCATTGAAGCCCTGGACACCTGATGATATTTAATATAACAGAAAACATTTGTGTTCCGCTCAAAAAGAGAAGCAAGCCATCTCCATGTGGGCTTGAAGACAAATACCAATCAACATGACAGGCAGAAACAAACACATGCTATGTGGTATGCTAATGTGTCCTAATTCCCTCTTCATCTAAAATGATGGATATTCAAAAAATCATAGAAATCTATACTGGTTTTTAATTATGAACATAGGTCTTAGGTTATTCCAGAAGTGTGCACTTCAGTGACTGGTACATCAGTAAATGGACAGAAAATTAAATGATTAATTTTAATTTGTGCAGATGATATGTATTCTATTCCCTTTTATATAATGCTGTAAGCTTACTGAATTCAATAAGCAGAGTATACTGCTCAGTAGTTCCTATTTTTTCCATCAACTGAGTTTCTGTGATATTAGCAATTTCTGTGTATTCACATTCTAGCACCCTCTCCAGGTAGCAGTGTACAAAATTAGGTTAAAAATCTAAAATAAATCCAACTATAAGCTATACACACCCTGGTAAAACTCACAGAGGCTGAGAAACCAGATATTATGAGACATTATGAGGTACAGCATAATGGAGACTAACACTGTGATTCTGTTCCTAATGAACACCATGGGTGTTCTGTCAATGACTTATGTAAGAATAGGACTTTGCATAAGAAAGACACCATTGTGTGGTCACCCACTATAATCTGCATAAACACACCATAGAAATCCATCTAGTAATGTCTTCATTGAGTCACTTCTCATTATACTGGAATATAACCTTGAAATCCAATTTGGGTATAGTATTCTTAGAATAATAAATTCAATTCCATGTTAAATATATTTTAGTTGTTTCTACTTTGAATTTGCATACTTTCAACTTCCAGTCACTTGATCCACCTGTAACACTTTTAAGCCATGAGAAAATTTCCACAGTCTTACACCACAATTACTATCTTTTAATCTTGTGTAGGATCACTAAAGGGAGATGGTTTGGTGTAAATCAGCTTCTTTTCCACCTTAATGCCAATTCTTAATTGCATTATATCTTCCTTTCAACAGTTGGATAACATAAAGGGATTTTAAAGATAATGAGCATCCTTATGGTCCCACCTTCAAAGAATATGTTTATTATCAAGGTATATTTAGAGAAAGTCAACAAGAACTACTGGTTTTCCATATTTGTTAAACTCTTAGTGGTTTTCAGTAGGTAAGCTTGTCCTTTTTTCTCTCACATGTCAGAGACACATTCACCATTAGTGATCAGCAGGTCAAGGGAGGTGGTTCTGCCCCTCTAGTCTGCTCTTGTGAGAACTCCCTGCAGTTTTGCATCCAGCTCTGGGGTCCCCAGCATCAGAAGGACATGGACCTGTTGGAGTGAGTCCAGAGGAGGCCACAAACGTTCTCAAAGGACTGGAGCATCTCTTCTGTGAGGAAAAGCTGACACAGTTGTGGTTGTTCAGCCTGGAGAAGACTCTGGGGAGACCTTATTGCAGCCTTTCAATGCTTAAAGGGAGCTTATAAGAAAGATGGGGGCTTTTTGGAAAGGTTTGTTGGAATAAGGCAATGTGTAACAGTTTTAAACTAAAAGAGGGCACATTTAGACTGGACAGAAAGAAAAAATGAGGGTGATGAAACACTGGTACATGTTGCCCAGAGAGGTGGTAAATACCCCATCTTTGGAAACATTCATGTTGGACGGGGTTTTGAGCAACCTGATCTAGGTGAAGGTGTCCCTGGTCATTGTAGTGGGGTTGGACTAGATGTCCTCTAATAGTCCTTTCCATCCCAAATTATTTTATGATTCTGATTCTGTCATTCTATGATTCCCAAGCTAAGGAGATCCTGAAAAAGAGCACTACACGTAGTCAAAGGTCACAGTATAAGCCATTCTGCAAAACACCTTGCCTAACGTGAGATATGTGCAGTAGATATAGCTGCATTTGAGCCAGTAACCCAGGACTGCCTCTTGCATCAGTGAGAAAACCAGACCCTGTTAAAGTGCAATTCATCTCTCCTAATATAGGCATCTGAACTCAGCCAGATGAATTATGCTCTAAAAGCACCTCCATCGACTATAAATGGAAGCCAGGGTAATAATCTCAGATGGAGACATCTACAGAGGGGATGCATATTCTTATGTCAAAATCATTCTACCCTCACTGTACTGCTTTTGAAGAGAAAGATTGCTTTAGGAAAAAAAAGAAAAAAAAAAACAAAGCAAAACCCACAAAAACATCCAAGTCCTGAATGTATTTCTTGTGTAGAGAATGGGGTTGCTTAATCAAGAGTACAAACATTTTTCCTAGACACAATCATCTCATATCAAAATTTTACAGAATTTGTATGGGTTTTTTGTTGTTATTGTTGTTGTTTTAGTTTTTTAGATCTTTCAATGTTTCATTTTCATTTTAGGAGCCATTTTTCAGGGTTAATTTATGCAACTACGTTTTAAGGTATTTTTTCAAAGACAAAGCAATGGACAAGCAAAAGAAAATATTTTTTCTCACAGGACCAGTAGAATACTTGGGTTAGGTATATTTAGAACTATTGCAAGTTTTATTAAAAAAAAAAAAATATGGAAATTTTATATAATCAAAATACTATCTTAAAGTCAAGTAGAAAATAAGCAAAATCACTTGTAATTGAAAAGATCTTTATATTACAGCTCTTTCCTTATAAAAACATATACATCCAAATCAGAGAAAAATGCTATATTATAATAAACTTATACAAAATAGTCAAATAACATATATCAAACTGAAATTATAAATATATTAACCCACCTCCCCATGGCCCCAACTAACCAACTAATTGGCATGTGTTACATAAAATAAATTGTGTCATCATACCTAGATGTTGGTTTTGATGAGTTTGATTGATAGAGAAATATAATTTATGTAGTATATTAGGAGTTCTGAAAGATATTTGACCTGGTATCATGACACATCCTGTTTTGTAAATTCAGATTACAAAAACTCTGAAAATAATTTATAAAAACACACCTAAAATATGCACATTATATTAAAATCCATTTAAACTCTAAGTCTGAAAATATCATTACTAATATGGAATCATATCTGAATTCCCCTGTATTTATCAGAGGACTTTCTTGTGCTATGTTGTTTGGAATTTTTTAAGAATGACTGTGAAAATTATATTATCACTGAGAAAAATCTGTTAATGACATGGGAGGAGGGAGAGTACTTAATGAGAAATGATATAGGGAGTTTGGTTTCAGTGAAACAATATCTATTCCAATATGGCCAAGGAGTATGTATATAGGAATAGAGAATGTAAGCTACAATAATGGTATGGGTTTGCTAATCTGGGTAATAGTGACTCTGAAAAGTACTTAGGGCCATGGTGGATAATCAACTAATAGTGAGATCCCAGGTGACACTGCAGTCAAATGAAATGATGGATAGAAATATAAAATAGTGAGTAGGAGTTGTGAGACTATAATATATCTGCGTTTGACAATAATGAACCCATTCCCAGAATAATTTGTCCATTTCTGGTATCAGTGCATTAAGAGAGGTGCTACAAACCTGGAAAGGATTGGGGGTGGGGGGGAGGGAGGGCAGAGAGAGTGACTAAAACCTGGATAGCAGTGTGGTGTCCCAGGGGAAAATAGGTACTCCATCTTTTCAAGGGAAAAATGACACCGTGACTTGATGGTGTCTGTAAGTAGCCATGTGGACCATAGAAATTCAACAGAAGTCTTTGCAGTCTAGAATACTAAGGCAGAACAAAACCTGTATTAGAAAGCCAAGGTGATTTAAATCCACCAGTAAAAAGGCAAAATTAAGAATGAAGAGGATTTATCAGTGGAGTCACTTTCTAACTTCTGTGGTGAATTTTTCATTGTTAAAAACTGTAAAGCCAGGACTGGATGTTTGTTTTATAAGACATCACATGCTTGATTTCAGCTCTGGCTGTAGATTTTAGGCAGGAATTAGTCCATGTCACTCCTATGGTTTGAACTTGTCACAAAATCAGAGTGTTGCCTTAAGGTCACCAAAATCTATGAATGGTGTTTATTGATACAGAGAAAATTATCTGGCACTTCCAGTTTTAATTGGAAGATTGTTTCCCGTTGTGAACAAAAAAATCCTTTGAACTTTTATTAAAGACTCCAGGTTATAGTTTATAGATGATTAACAAGATGTCATGATTACGTGGAGGTCAAGGTCTCAGCTGCAGGCAGTAGATCTCAGGCATGACTTGATCTTACAGACACTGCACAGATGGAAGCACATGTCAAACTGAGACCATGGTGGAGCTGCACTTGCTCTCAGTTTGCATGTGCTGAATTTGATCAGATCTGGTCCTGATGCCCTATGCTTACACTGCAGGGAACTCTGTCTAACCCTAGGACTTTTTAAACCAGAATATTAAAGTTAGAAGTGCTTTGTGGTATAGCCAATGAGCAGTTTTTGACACAGACCTCAACAGCATAGGAAGACACAGAGGCTGGTGAAGTTACTCAGAAAACTGTCACCTAGTTTCCCTTACTCTACAGAAATCATAGAAACATAGGGTGGTTTGAGTTGGAAGGGACCTTAAAGATCATCTAGTTCCAGCCCCCTACCATGATAAGTAACAGTACTTTTCACTAGGACAAACTCAAAATTCTTCTGCTCTTACCAACTGGGGTGCAGATTCCAGCTCCTCTGTAGGAGTCCACAGCCCACAATAAAGAAAATCATAGCACATGCAGCTTTGAAGGAGAATACTGATACCTTAAGCCACGGCCATTTAGAAAGACCAATCTGATTTCATGAGATATTATTCTACTTCTTGCTCGCCATGCCGGTGTTTTGTTTCCAATGCCTTTCCCCAGGAGATTAAGCCTGCATTTTACTCCAGGGGTAATTCAGAAACTACGAGGCAAGCTGGGTCTTATTTTTGAAAATTAACATTTAACTTTAATTGTTCCTTCCCACACTGCTTTGGAAATTATTCCTCTGTGCAAACTGAATGAGAATGGAAAAGGTCATGTTCAATTGTAGATTTTAAAAGACCCCGAACTTTAGTTCTATATTACCACCTCGTCTTCATCTTAACAATAGCAATAAAAACAAACCAAACCTTGTCTGCATGCCTGCTTTACATTAGAGCCTTACAAGGAAAGTTATAATGTTGTCTGTTGCTCTGCTGAAAAGAAAAATAACCAATTTGCTGTTGTGTGGTTCAGGGGAAAATAGCCTTGAGAAAATGTTATTGATGTAGTGTATTTATGTAGGGTTGCAAGACAAATTATGCCATCAGCAAATAAGGTCAGAGTAGCAGAGTGAATTACTGGCAAAAATAGGTTGCTTGCAAAGGACAAAGGTTGTTTTAACTGCATATAAACCTTGAAGCCAGATGAGAAGAAATAATAATAGACTCAGTGTGGAATGTAGTATTTTAAAACTCCCCAAAACTCCAAATGATTTTTTGTGGGCAACTATTACCTTTCTTAGGAAGGATGAAGAAGGCTGCATGACAGAGTATCTGCCTGTGATTATTGGGACCCAGTTGAAGGGCCTCTTGTGAAGTGCGTTGTAGCTGCTTCAGTCAGCAGTCTCCAGACCCTGCCTTTAGAGAGAAAAATGCTGCACTTAGGGATCTGCTCCTAACGCCTTCTCATGCAGCCCTAAAGAAGTTAATGTAGTTTTCTACAGCAGAGAAGGTGCAACATATCAATAGACACCAAACAACCTACTTAACCACAAGTATATACAGGGGTACACCACATAGAAGAGCACACTATTTAGGTTTTAATGAATCACAATTCTGGTTTACAGTTCTGAATATTTTATGTAGTTCCTCATCTGTCTGACATACATTTAACTTAGGTTCTGCTTTATCCAGGGCTGACAGTGATTGTCAGAAACTGTTAATTTATTCCTAGTAAATTTCAGGTTTTTCAGTCGCTCATAAAAATGAGCATTGAAGGTTTATTTCTGGACAGGTGCTGGGCTAGCCAAATTATAGCATCAATACTTTAAGGAAAAAAAATTCATAGTCATATTAGTTTGATAAATAATCTTTAAATAAATCAGCCTGTCAAAATTGCTTTGCAGTTGTAATTGGCATTAGTTACAATTTTTCACAGCACATGGCTAGGTACGCCCTGGGCATTAGTTGCTCTCATACTGTGCATTTCACACTAGTCATTGGTGACAATGCAACTTTTGGAGAAGAGATTAGAGTGAAGATCTTCCCTTTTTTATGGGTCACCTAACTGTTGGGATAGAGCAACACACAGGATGAGTGCACAGGTACAGGCGAAGCCAGGGCTCTATTTACATCACTGTTGCTGTCTCAAGACCTTCTGCCCACAGTGACCACCACCTCAAGAGGACTTATCCTGGAGAGGGTGAATTGGAGCGGCCAAGAGATGAGCCTGAAAATGAGTTATCATCATCCATGCAGGTGGTGAAGGTCCCCTGGTCATACTCAGTTCTAAGCCTGTTTCTATCTGGCAGCAAATCCTGTGGTTGCCTGTGTAGAGCTGTTCTACCACACTCAGAATTGAACCCTGGCATGCAGTGATCTTTTTTCTTCTCAGCACAGTCCCCATGCAATATTCTCAGGCAACAACTAGGCATTACTTATAACCAAGTATAGTCCAAGAACTGGTCCTGACAGGCAGTTTGGGTATCAGCAGCTTGGATATCAGCAGCTTATTTTCAGGGCTTAGGAGAAGTGTCTGGACATCACTGGGCTGCATCTGAGCCTGACTGGGGGTGATGGGCTCAGCCTTGGTTGATGACACCCTGCTCTGCCACCCCTGAGTGGATCCTGTGTCTTCTGGCACCCCAGGAGCCTCCAACCCTCTTGCCCCCAGTTCCTACTGTGAATAACCATAGACTCAGTGGGCAGTTTGGAAATGTAAACAATTAACAACCATTCTTTCCCAAAAAGAATTTTCTCCTTTGAAACCTTTAAACACCACCACTGAACTAATCTATTATGACAGTAAATCCTACAATATGGTCACTGATGTTAAACTGACAGTTACAGCTGCTTTCTCGTGCTTTACACTGCTCATTTTCAGCTTTCCAAAACTTTACTTTGTAGTATCACCTCTTACTTCCTGGGCACGTACAAAACATTGTCACTGTGCTTCTGCTTTCCCAAATGTTACTTGCTGAATAATATGAAAGAACATTTGTGTCCTTCAGTTGGTGGTTTAAGAAAAAAATCTGTGAAACAGGTTTCTACAACAAGAAAGTAGAAGATGGCTTTAAACAGTGTGATTGAGAAGGAAGTATCTTCTTTAGACAGGAGGCAGATGCTGAGATATATATACTTCATAATTATAATAAAGGAAATAGAGTTCGGTTGTGGATCAGCGGTTAAAGTAATAACCTGTGAGACTGAATTCCTTGATTGTAATCCGGATCTATCAGCAGCTTCTAGGTTAGCATCAAGTAAGCTCTTTTTGGGCCCAGTTCCAATGGCTTTTAAAGGTGCTTTATGCTGATGTAACTCAATTGATTCTAATGGAGTCACTTTCACTTTAGTACAATGAAAGTGAAATTGGGATATGATTACAGTATCAGTTAACTCACCTACCAAGTCAGTTCAGTTTATCAATTAGGGCTAGGGCACAGCTTAGAGCTGGAATTTTTATTTTCTTTTTCTAAATATACAGATTTTTGTAATTAAAAAATGGACAGTAGACATGACATTGCTGTTACTTGAAAAGAGATGACTCAAAAAGGAAAGTGTTGGACTCTTGGACTGACAAAACACATTATTTTGAGTCCATGGATTTTCAAACTGCATACCATGTAATTGCCTACCCTTCATTTGGGTCCACTTGTGCTGTTGTGGGCCTGGTAGGTTGGATGAGTTACACCTCAGATGCAGAGCTAAATGGTCTCAGGTCACGTGGCACTGCCCTCCATCGCACTGTGTACAGTTGAGTAGCTGCTATGTTAATCTTGCGTGGAAGACAGAGTCAACAGGCAACTCAGATTAAGATGCAAATGCAGCTGAAATGAAATATTTTGGATCAGTTAAAGAGAAATTTAATGTTTTAATTTAGTAATGCCAAGTTATTGCCTTTCAATATGAATTTAATTTTGCAGATTGCAGATGATAGTAAGAAACAAGCTGCTTATGGGACACAAAACAAACAAAGCTCCATTTTCTAGAGATTTGTTTTGTAAAACCACTGTCTAAAAAAATCCTTAACACCTTCCTCAATCCATAATTTCCTCAAATATACACACTCTCACTTTCCACCTTTGATTATTAATGTTACAAAATGTCACTTCTGAAACAGGCACGTGCTGCCTGGCCAGTGAGGATGGACCACTGGACCACTGTCTGATGACAAAGAGACAGATGACTGCTGAGTCCACGCTGCAGTTCATGTTCCCACTGGGACAGTCATTGCAATTATTTCTGTAAATCTGAACTATACCTTTAGGAACTTAAAGTCTCTGAAACCTTTGGCGATATTAGTGAAAAGATTAAAAACTGCTTTAGGGAGGAAGAAGGAAAGGTGGATGAAGGAGCAGACTGATTTTCTGATTCCACAAGACTTTTCTAACAAAAGCAGGCAAGAAGATGTGGTAGGAAATCACACATTTACAAACTGTGATTTTTTTGAACTTTTTGTTCCTTGAAAATTATTTGTTTGTTTGTTTCAGCTCACATTTAAAGTTTAGAACAAATACCAAAATATCAAAATTTTCCTCAAGGCAAAATTGTTTATATTATTTCCATCTCTGGTGTTTATTTACTTTATAGAGGTGTCTGGAGGCTCAGTTTAGGCTAAAGAAAACTAATAAGTCTTTGTATTAAAAGAACTTTAAAAGCATTAAGCCTGTATTATATTACAACCGCCACCAAATACAAGTTACCCACATTCACCCTTCTAGCTTTCTTGACTGCTCATAGGGTCTATATCTAGCATTTTTTCTAACCCCTTTAGTGTTATAGTGTTATATCAAAAGTGTTGTATATATCATAATGGGAAATCTGGCTTTTCTGGCAAAAAAGGGAGTTGAGGTAGGAGGTGGGCTTGTGCCTTTCAGCACAGCTGTGGTTGTGCGTCTCCCGTAGCACACTGCTATTACGACTGTGTGTCTGCACCAGCCTCCAGCGTGCTGCAGGGCTGCAGCCTGGGCTTGCCAGCAAGACCCCATCATCGCTGCACAGTGGAGAAACACACTCCTGTCAAAAGGGATTTCTGCAGGGAGCACAAGTTAATGGAGCAGGACAACCTAATGCAACCTGTGCTGCATTTGGTTTGTTTGCAGGCTATCTAAAATAAAAATCTGCAGTTTTCTGCCTGGAATTCTCTGTGTTGATTTCTGGTTTTTTAACTTCCCTAAGCAAGGTGTAAATTTTTACATCCCTGGCCCACCTGAAGGAAGAGTTGGAAGCACTTCATTCTGAAGAAGAAAGGACTAGCCTATGTATTTTGATGCAAAAGGGGCTATCTCATTTGCATTCTTAGTTATAAGAACTCGTCATTGTGGTATATAAGAGCACTATTTAATATATTTACTCTCCAGGGAAGTAGATAAGTACTTTATCCCTGTTTTACATATGGCAAATGAAAACCAGACAGACTGTAAGCTAGATATTTAGAATTTTGAATGAATAATTTCCAGAAAGTCAAGCTCAGGCATCTGCTAAAATTAGCCTTGTTTAGGTTTATTATTATTATTATCATTATTATGATGATAATGACTGGACACCTGCTCAAGCAGCAGGTTAAATTATATTAGTCAGTGTCTAAATATACACCGAAAAGAAAATCAGCTTCTGACTATAGTGCTTATCATCTCAGGATGAAACAAGAAACCATACTGAGATATGGACAGACTGAGGAGCTGCAGAGGCATGACACCCAGAACTACACAATGTTTGCCATCCAACATCCTCAACAGGCATCAGAGAAATTTTATGATCTATTTGCCAAATACTAAGAAAGAACATTTGTGTCTTTCACAAATGTTCACCTTCAAGTTGGTGAACTTTTTACAAGGGCAGATAGTGACAGGAGAAGGGGTAATGGGTTTAAATCGAAAGCGGGGAGATTTAGATTGGACATCAGGAAAAACTCTTCCTGGAGAGGGTGGTGAGGCACTTGGCCTTTTTGACCACACAGTGGCCTCAGCCCATCAATCTAACCTGTCCAGGTCCCTCTGAAGAGTCACCCTGCCCTCAGGCAGATCAACACTCCCACCCAACTTGGTGTCATTAGAAAACTTACTGAAGGTGCACTCGATCCCCTCATCCAGATCATTGATAAGGATATTAAACAGAACTGGCCTGAACACTGAGTCCTGGGGAATACCACTTGTGACTGGCTGCCAACTGGAATTAACTCCATTCACCCTCTCTTTTTTGGCTCAGACAGACAGTATTTTAACCATCTAAGAGTGTCCCCATCCAGGCTATGAGCAGCCAGTTTCCCCAGCAGAATGCTATGGGAAATGATTCAAAGGCTTTACTAAAGTCCAGGTAAGTAACATCTACAACCTTTCCCTCATCCACTTAATGGGTGACTTTGTCATAAAAAGAGATCAGGTTTGTCAAGCAGGACCTGCTTTTTGTAAACCCATGATGACTGGGCCTGATCACCTGCTTGTTCTGTACATGCCATGTGGTGGCCCTCAAGATGATCTGCTCCGTAACTTAAAGTCATGGCTGACTTGATCTAGCCTTGGTGATAGTCCCAGTCTTGGTGGGAACTTCAACCAATGACCTCCAGAGGTCTCCTTCAACAAGGACTTCTAGGAAGACAAAGCAGTAGCTATTTTGCTGCCACTGGTTCATCCTTTCCACGGACCCAGAGAAAGCTGTCTGACATAGATATCTACATGTAAGAACAGTTCTGATTAAGGGCAAAAAATTATCAAAACCATTGGACTGTATTTATTAAAATATTCCAAAATATCACTTCGTCACATGAGCTGCCTGTCAGGTATGGGTCAAGTCAACAGAGAAAGTGTATGGGCTTTTAAGGACAATGGTACCCATCTAATTACTAAGAACTCCTGACCAGTTCTGTTAGGAGCAACACCCACCAATCGAATGTAAAGAGAAGACCATATATGTGTTCCTGCACTAGTTTAAAATACTGGAGAATTGCAAACCACCAGTTCAGGGAACTTAAATCTGCACTGAGATTGAGTAATCATAAAAGCAAGTAATGGACAAGTTCATTCTTTATGTCTGGGAGTTTTAAAACATGTTTGAACACCTTTTTGGGAGACAGTAATGAAACACTCCATTAGTGGCATAATGGAAAATGGACAGGAGGTCATACAGGAGGACATATAGTGTATAATGATTCCTTCAGGGCTTATGTGTGTGCAAAACTATCAGGGACATGTCTAACAAAACACACAGCATTAGTTAGCCATGCAGCCCAATTCAAGATCTGGCTGATAGCATAAAGTCAGTCCCACATAGTGGCAAGCAACACATGAAAAAAGTGAAAAAGTTGAGCACAGAACTTGAAAATGAAACCTCAGAAATGTGAGAACATCCTCTGACATAAAGAAAGCTGAGGTTTGGCTTCCCACGTTACCAAAGGAGCACGATGTCCTTTCAGAGATCTTTATCCCCAGAGAAACAGGTTTCAATTTGCACCAGGCTTCCAGAAACAATTCAGTAAAATATCGCAAAGCTACAAAATCCTCTGGGACTGAACCAGGCCCCAGTTTAACTCCCACTGGGTACCAGGAGGAAGAAAGTGATAATTAAAAGAGAATGTGGGAAAGCAGTGGACATCTATTTGAAATGTTGCCTGGTGTTAAGAAAAGAGTTCTGCTAATGGCCAAAAATATATGAAATACTAGCAATGGTAATAATGGTCTTCACCAGAAGGTACTCTTAAAGGACAGCTCTCATCCAGAAATAAATGGAATTATTTACCTCTAATGCCACTTGCCAATGTTAATTAGCACAGTCTTTAAAAATCTGTTGCTTGAAGAAGCCCTTAAATGATGTAACATGCCAATGTGATTCAAAGCCCTTACTTTTTCTGCAGATTTTTAAAACATCTACCCTCTGTTCAGTGCTGGTGTTGCCAGGAAGAGTTGGAGAACCCAACTATATAGGTTAAATCTCTGTGTAGTAATTAATTAATGGCTGGTAAGAGGTAAGGAAAAGCCTTTTCAAATAATCACAGTAACAACACTAATAATAACCATGATGGTGTTGATGATGGTGATGAGATGTATTAAACTACAGAAAAAAAGTTCAAATAATGAAATCTGTCAAAGCAATAATAAAGAGACTGAAGAAAACTGTAGGAACTAGTTGAGGTGGCAAAAAAATCTAGGCAATAAACTACTTTGCAAATTCAAACTTCAGGAATGTTTTCCGACTCTTGAATCATTTCTTCATGCAGACAACTGCTGGCTTCAGTGGAAAGTTTATATATCTATGTGGGCATGTTTCCTGCTGGTGTTTATACATGCTGTATTTGTGTTCAGAGAAGAGATGGTAAGGTTTGGAAAATTTGGTGCTTTGGGAATGAGTCAGATTGACAGTACTTGTGCTACTGCACAGTGAATACAGGTAAAAATTTTATCCTGTATTTCCTGGATGTGGCAACCTAATTTTGTTAACACCTGCACAGTATTTGGGATGCCTTCAGGAAGTTCTAGACTTACTGTGTGTGCACAAACTGTACGATTGATCTCTACACAGTAAGAGTAGATAAACTTTTACCTGTCTGGCAGCTTAGCCAGAAATTCAGTGTATTGCCAGATACCTGCAAAGCCTCAACACATGTAAAAAATGTGATGTTCTTTCAGGTTTGAAATTTTTCTGAGTGGTAGAAGAGGCTTGCCCATTGAGACATGAACATTTATAGTCTATATTTGTGTTTCTGAGCCCTCAACTTCTGCATATTCATTATTTAAACTTAAAACCAGGAATATTACATAACAGCCAATTACTGTAAGACTACAAGTACTCAGATACTAGAAACCCATGGGTTCAGAAGTACCTGCAGAGATAGATAAGGTTTAGTTGCTAAAACTTAATTTAGTAGGTTTAGTTGTGAAAACTTTATATTCCATAAAGATAAGCAGAAATGCAAAGAAAAGCAAGACAACCAGAGAACAGAGGGTGTGTTTTACGAGAAATGACTAAAATAGTTTATTTGCTTAAGAAGGTGAAGGTAGATATAGGATATGATTGCTGCTTTTACAAAATAGCCTTTCCCCTTCTTGCTTTTCATAATTATTTAAACAAAATGCAATCCTAACACAAATAAAGTGGTCATCAGAGTCTTTGTAGTGGATATTAGTCAGATATTCAATGGTTCAGGAGCAAGGTGGCATAATAGCTCTCCAATAAAAAGAGTAAAGAAGGGAACAGACTGACAAGAGAACTAAAGTCTCTAGGACTGAGCACACTGCAAAGTTCAAGGCAGCTTTAGAATGGAACTTGATCATGGTGACAGGACATCCATTTCTGCATTCTGCCAAAATATTGTTAAATCCTGATGTCTCCAAAGAATTAGCTTTTCTGTCTTGAAATGTTTTGGTTCAAGGTTGAACTAGAGCAGGGAAAGGATCCAGTTTTAAACATAACACCAGAAAACAGCTAATAGACTATGGGGACCTGCAGAAGCTGTGTAGTCTCAGTTCTGCTATCGTCTTATCTTCTGTTCTTTGGATGGCTGTTGGATGACCTCACTGGTCTTGTTTCCAAGCCAGTGCCATTTCAAAGCAACTTCATAGCTCTTCACAAGCTCTCTTAGTTCATTCAGGAAATATTTTTTCCAAGTGACAATCCTTATTATTACTGAACTTTCCAAGTGCTTCCCATTTTCTCTCTTTTTCTTCTGCTGTCTCTGTCATTTTTATCATGATACCCAGAACCTCACACTTTCAGGATTTGTTTTTCAGATAAACTTCATATAGCAGTGCCTAAAGCCTGGAAGCTCTTCAGATATCACCAGCTGAGATTTCTTTTGGCATTATAACATCCCTCACTGGCACACAGTCAATGAACCCTGCTAATATACCTTCTATCCTGTCTGGCCCTTGAGAAAGGAGAGTGCCGGGACTTGGCCAGAATACTACTGTGTTTGGCTTTTTCCCAACTGGAGATGTTTAAAACAGTCCCCAGGCTGCTTTAACACATGCCAAAGACAGCTTGAAAATCAGTGAGCTGACTCCCTGAGCCACCCCATTTCCTGTACCTTCTGTGCCCGATGGTCTCTGGGCACATCAGGCAACAGGGGCCAGGCAGCTCCTCTGATCCAGTGCCACGGAAAAACTTCAATATCATCAAAGCTTCCTAATATAGCTATTGCTCTGTCAAGTACCTAAGCATTACTGAATTCTACAGAAACTATGAGAGAAACGGAGTTTAAACTTTCAGACCTGCGAAACATTGTCTCTGTACCACTATGCTTTAGAACTCTGTGAAATGAAATTATATCCTAGACTCCACACACTGCTGGTATATAAGCCCCTTTCTTCAGATGCATTAATTGCCACTCGCTTCCTGCAATGAAACAGAGGTGTGTACATTTGAAGAAACATTGGCTATTGTCTTCTGATAGTCTCCTGACTATTTTATCACAGAGGAGTTTTTGTGGAATTGGTGTAAAACAATCAGCCTCTGGAGTTTGAACCTTGATCCTTGTTACCTTGGCTTTGTAGACATATTTTAAAAAGGTGCAAATGAGTGTAAAAAGTGGTTGTTACTACCTGTGAGCATTTTACACTACCTGTGAGCATTTTACGCTCCCTGTGCACTCTCCACATGAATATAAGCGATGACATAAGGCAACAAGGTGTCTTGGCTGAAACTTAGTAAAAGAATATATTCAAAAGTCATTCATTCCCCTCAACTAAACTCATCTGATTTATTCCTTAGATCTACTGAGATCAATATGAAAAGGCTAACTTCTAAATAGAAAAAGTTCTTTTTTCAGACACCGAGCCATCACCATGACAGTGTCCATTTTCCATGCTCAGCTGAATCTGTACATGCCTGCCTGGCAGCTTCACTGACTTAGAATGGACAGGGAACGTGCACTTAGCATTGCTGGGAATGTTTATTCTGAACATCATTGCAGGGTTTTTTTTGCCAAAGAACACAGGAGGGCTTGTTTTTCCTGAAATTCAACCTGCCACTCTTTGAACTCCCTGATTAACCTTATTTTGCCAGTGGATTTTGGCAGCTGTACCTGGTAATTCTGTACCTGTTGTGGTTTGGGGATTTTTGGGGTTATTTTGGGGTTATCTGGAGTGTTTTGGGGTTGTGGTTTTTTTTTTTTTGTTTTTGTTTTTTTTTGTTTTTTTTTTAACAAAACCACAACTGTGTCTGTCTTGGTAATCTAATTCAGGCCTTATCCCATGATTAAATTTATTTAAATACAGCACCATGGTGTGCTAGCTAATAGTGCTGGAGATGTTGAGAGATGTCTAGTTCTGTGGGGGGTTCTCTGTACTCTGCGGACCCTGAGACTGTAAAGTATTCAGGGCACGGACCCTGTCTTCTTCTATTTGCTTTTTCAGATTCTGTACATACTTATAAACAATGGTTTTGGACAAATAACAGTCAATATAAAACAAAGTGTTAAACTCAAAATTTAAGCAACATATATTTGAGATTAGCCTGGAAAAATCATGGAACAGATGTTCCTGGAAACTCTGCTAAGGCACAGGGAAAATAAGGAGGCGATTATGTGATTCATAACAGTCAATATGGGTTAACTAAGGGCACGTTGTGCCTGATAAATTTGGTGGCCTTCTATGAGGGGTTACAGCATTGGTAAATAAGGGAAGAGCAAACATCATCATCTACCAGGACTTATGGAAATCATTTGACACCATCCTGCTTTACATCCTTGTCTCTGAATTGGAAAGACATGGATCTGACAGGTGGGCCAGTCGGTGGACAAGGAGCAGGCTGGATGGTCACACTCAGAGAGTTGTGGTCAACGGCTCGATGTCTGAGTGGAGACCAGTGACCAGCGGCATTCCTCAGGGGTCGGTGTTGGGACTGGTACTGTTTAACATCTTTGTTAGTGACATGGATGACGGGTTCGAGTACACCCTCAACAAGTTTGTTGATGCCACCAAGCTGTGTGGTGCAGTCGACATGTTGGAGGGAAGTGATGCCATCCAGAGGGACCTGGACAGGCTGGAGAGTTGAGCCTGTGCCAGACTCATGGAGTTCAACAAGACCAAGTGCAAGTTCTTGCATATGGGTCGGGGCAATCTCAAGCATGAGTACAGGCTGGGTGGAGAATGGATTGAGAGCAGCCCTGAGGAGAAGGACTTGGGGGTACTGGTGAATGTAAAGCTGGACATGAGCCGGCAGTGTGCACTGGCAGCTCAGAAAGCAAACCACACCCCGGGCTGTGTCCAGAGCAGCATGGCCAGCAGGTCAGAGGAGGGGATTTTCCCCCTCTACTCCACTCTCGTGAGACCCCACCTGCAGTTCTACATCCATTGCTGCAGTCCCCAATATCAGAAGGATATTGACTGGTTGGAGCGAGTCCAGAGGAAGCCACAGAAGTGGTCCAAGGGCTGGAGCACCTTTGCTATAGGGACAGGCTGAGACAATTGGAGAAGAGCTTGGCGAAGAGAAGAGACTCTAAGGGAGAACTTACAGTAGTACTTGAAGGGGCTGACAGGAAAGCTAGAAAGGGGACTTCTCACAAGGCCATGTAGTGATAGGACAAAGGGGAATGGCTTTAAGCCAAAAAAAGAGTAGATTAGGTAACATGTAAGGAAGAAATTCTTCACTGTGAGGCACTGGAACATGTTTCCCAGAAAAATTCTGGCTGCCATATCCCTGGAAGTGTTCAAGGCCAGGCTGGATAAGACTTTGAGTAACCTGGTCTCGTAGAAGATGTCCCTGCCCATGACAGGGGGGTTGGAACTAGATGGTCTGAAGGTCCCTTCCAACCCAAAGCATTCTATGTTTCCATGATATCCAAATCTGCTTCTAACTTCCTAATCACCGTTATAATATCAAATTCCTTCAATAAGCTATTTGCATTATTCATTGAAACTGCAGCAGTCTTTTTAAAACAATTATAACCATTTTTTCTCAAATTCTCTTTCATTTAATATCTGTGATTTTAATGTTCTTTTTTCTATTAACCTTCCTTTGTTTTCCTCATTTCATTCCTCAGCCTGCAGTTCTTGAGCTCTGACCACAGTTTACTCTTGAATTCCTTGGTAAAACGTTTGCCTTGCACACCTTCAACACAAACATACACTGAATGCTCTGACTTAATAGCACTTTCCAGAAGGACAAATAAAATAAGCTAATGAACAAAAAATTTTAAGAGGGTTATTCAAACATGTTGGCATTTGCGTCTTAATGACCTAAGCCCTAATTCAGTGTTGGCACAGCAATGTATGTTTGCATACCCCAATATGCACAAAAAAAATCAAAATAATTTTGCAACCGTCACCTGAAATGCAGTAGTGTGTCAACATTTGTGGGTGAGTGCAATAATTTAGAGCCCATTACTAAATAAAATAATGAAAATGAATGTCGACAGAAGACTACTCCTCTTGTTTGCAGTGAGTGAGCAGCACAGAATATACACTTTTAAGCCAGAACATAAGCGGTCTGCCGAAGCTCAACAAGCCTCCTCAATGACTTGAGCCTGTGGTCCTGAAAAGCTTATACCAGGCAGTAGAGTACTTGTCAGCTGCCATCTACTTTCTGTGACAGACAGAAGCCTAACTTAGATTGGGAAAACACAACCAAAGATTGGAGATTAATGTGAGAGGAGTCTTGAACTAGCTATGCATCTGCATATATATTATTCTCCTTTTGTTATCTGTTCAGTCCTGAAATTCCTCATGTTGTTATCTAGTGAGAGGAGCCACAACTCAGGATAAGCCTGGCTGTATGCATGCCTTAACAGACACTGTCAAAACAAAGGCAGGATCCGTAGGGTGAGCAAGAGGAATAATTATGAAATCATACATAAATACATCACTTTTGGTACAAAGGAGTTTCTGCTCTGGGTCAGACCAGTGACTCATTATATCCAGAATGCAGGTAATAGCAGGCACACACTGTTTTTGAGGAAAATATAAGAAGTCTCTGACAGCATAAGTCCCTTTATTCTAACAGCTAATGCACAAGCTTAAGCGCTAAAGCAGAAGTTTTGTATCCAGAAAGAAGGGAGGTGTGCACACAGCTCGGTCTGGTTGCAGCACACATTCAGAAGGTGGCTAAGGCATGCACCCAGTCAGGGAGCCAGGCTTTATACCCAGCCCCAAAGGGGTTTTTCTGGCAATGTGTTTCACAGGCTACATATGCTCTTTATACCACAGGCTCTCTGCCTCCTTTCCATTTCATAGTTTGCTTCCTTATTTCTTTTTTATGTCATAAGATACTTCAAAATGTGTTTTACCTTCCCTGTGCCATTAGTTGTTTTATGCTTGCAGCCTGTATTGTACATCTCTGAAAATGTATCCTACCAAGCCTTACTATATCAGGAGTCTTACAGTTTTCATGTCCAAGTAAAAAAGTTAAATTTTTCTTACGCTGTATTCTTAAATCACAAGTCAAGTGAGGAGGGCGGAAGCTTCCAGTTGGCATAGGAAACTGCCTCTTGCAAAAAATTAAATAATAACTGTGTAGTGTGGCTGGACTCTTTTTCAAGGAAAAAGGCGATAAAGAAATGCAAGTTAGTGGGAGTTGGAGTCATACAATCTATGTCTGGCTTTTGATGGATAATCTATTATGCTTATTTGAGTAAAAATGTTGTTGTGTTTAAGAAATCCTTCCAAAACTATTTCTACTTGAATTAAAGAATGGGAAGCGATAGCAACCAAAAGCTGAAACTGTTCTGTTTTGGCAGCCAGAAGACTTGTGAATAGAAGCCAATGGACAAGGAACATAAAACGTAGAAAACCAGCTATCATCTTACAAAGCTGCTGTTGTTCATGGGAATATCTTGCATGGTGAACCATGGACTGCACAAGCAGCAGTGCCCTCAGTGCCACAAGCAGGCATATGGGCAAGACAGGGGCAGCACTGTGGAATATCATACTGGGAAAAATAAAGGCAGGCTTCAAAGTGAGTCTTGTAAGGGAGAAAGAAAAAATGATCAAGAGAAAACCCGAATGCATACCTTTTTATGTCAGGGTCTGTAAAAATAAATAAATACATACATACAGAAAAATATGTATAGAAGGAAGCTGGACAAGATAAAGCATGTTCTCTGCTTCAAACCCTTGTTTTATCACACACAACCTGCGTGTAAGTCATTAATGAAAGCTTGGACAAAGACATGGTTTGTATTATGGGAATTGCAAGGCTTTTGAATTTCCATTTCAAAAGCCTTGCAAAACCAGGCTACAAGGAAATCATCTTTGGGGTAATGCAGGCTAAAGCTGACTTTCTTTCACAAACTACATATTGGGTTTTTCATATGGCTCCTAAGGTCATTGCTTTGGGCAACTGGGACCCTCCAAAGCTTTTTGGCACCAGTTTATAGCGTGTCAGAGCAGGATCCCACAGCCTCCTTTCTGAGCTCACTGCTAGAGCTCACATGGTTGTCACTCTCCATGTGCTTCAACAAAGCTTTGGCGTGGTGGTCTCTGGCACCATCCCTGAGTCTCTTGCACTATCATCAAAATGTTCGGTGTTCACCAGTCATACAAAATCAGGCTGCAAGAAGGGTCTCAGTTGCTTGCATTTTGAGGAGAGACAAAAATAAAATAGATACTCAAAAAATAAAGCTTACCAGAACACAGTGATTGCTTTCTGCATAGCTGCAATGTAGTTTAAGGATCGTAGCAATGAAAGTATCATCAAGTGCCTCAGACCCAGGGTTTGTTTGTTAACTACCAAGGGTTTGGACATAATAAGGTGAATACAAGTGCCTTTCAAATGAGAAATATCATCTCTGTCTGCTGCCAGCTAGCCTATCACCATGTAGACTGGACAGTTATAATACCAGTAACACATGCTTTCGATCAGACTCATCACATGTAAGACCTAAGAATAGCAACAACGTGCTCTCTAGATCAGATATTCTTTCACATCAAAATAATAATAACTTATGTTTCAAGTGACACTCACTGCAATTTCTCAGTTACTGAATTTTAATGTCCCTCCTGCATTGCACTTTTCTTATGACTAAGTCTTAAATTTCTGCCTGAATCTATATGATTTGGTACTTCACTTCTATAGATTTTCTGCCAACTTTCTTTTTCATTTTACGTGATATTCACTTGATGAGTTTTAGCCACTATCTGAAAACCAGAAACTTCAAAACCCACCTTGATTCTTTGCAATATAACAGAACATTGAACAGATAATAATGAGATACTTCCAAGTGAAAAAGAGAGGCAAAGAACTAAAAATTCCCTTATTTATTCAGAAGCCTCTGGGTCATCCTGTCTAAACAGAGTTGCTGGACAAAGCTCACAAGAAAAGGAAAGAGAGCTAAGAAATCTCTGAAGAGATGTCTAAAGTGGACAGGATTCAGACATTTTCCTTGAGGCTCTAAAGGGCTGGTCAAGGTCTCTGCATGAATTGTCCCTGCCTGTTGCTGATTGTATCCCTAGATGATTAAATCACTTCACTGCTTCAGTTGCCCAGGCAGTTTTATAGATGCAGCTGTCAACCCCAATACAGGAAAGGTACCAGCACGCTCTGTCTCAAGACAAATATTAAGTATATGCTATGGGCCCTGAGGTGCTGAAATGCGTATTCAAACACCATCCTGCAGATGCTCAGCGGATGGATGAAGACTTCATTCCTGTGGTCACAGTGCTCAGCTGAGGCTTTATGAGCAACTGGTAGGCAGGGTGAGAGGTATCCTCGGTGGAAAGCTCACCACATCCATCTCCTGTGACAATCTGTTCATTTCTCTTCAGAAACAAAAGCAAAATCAAGTTGCAAAGTCACATCACAGTGCTTTTTGAACTGGCCTGCACCAGGGTGCATGGATGAGCTCTGTCTGTTGCTCCCATTCAGACTGAAAGCAAAGACACCCATGCTAGTATCTTTTTCATACCAGTACATATTCATGCAGAGCACTGTAGCTGAAGATTTTTCTGTGCCAAATTGACATGGAAGAGTGCATTAACAGTTAGGGGCAGCAGACAGCTTCCAGATCATTATTGTCACTTGTTTCTCTCTGCTCAGTGAGATTCTCATACCAATGGTCTGTCTGCAGGCTCAGATGTTGCCTGGTTCTCCAGGAATACAGCATTTTTCATCCTGAATTTCCCTTATCACCGTTGCTCATTCAGCTGCATAATCCTCTCCTGTTTTGCTTGTACTCAGAACCAGCAACTGACAATCTGCAGCTGGTCCCAGACTAAGCCTTTCTCAAGTATTATCAGGATATTTCTTCTGGCATCTTGCAGGCATGGGGAAGGGGGGCACATAGCTTTGCAAATGCTGTGTAACATAGCATCTCAGGTCCAAACCTAGTGCCAGTGCTGAAGAAGTCAGGGAAGTTCCATGTAGTTGTAAGTAATCAAATACATTAAGCATATATATATATATATACACACACACACATAAATTGCTGTGTTGACAGGTGTGTAGCAAGCTGGGGAAATTTAGGATGAAATAAATTCCTAATAATGGGAGAAAGTCCAAGAAAGATGATGCTCTGAGCACTGGGAAGGAGTGAGTCACATGAAGTGAAGCTGGAGCCTTCTGGAATTGAAAAAAGATGCCCGTAGTGCATCCAACATTGATCTTAATGAAATGTCTTAAAAGACACTGCCATAACAGTCCTTTGTTTTCACCTGTTGAAGTAACTTGTAAAAAATATCGGTGCATTGTTACACTGGTGACCACTGAGCAGTGGTCAGCTGCTTCATCTGTGGCTGTCACACTGAAATTTTATACCATAGGAGTATTTGTGACTGTTTTTATGATGTTTTAGTAGTGTATTATGAATAAAATTGGTTAGCCCTATTCCACAGGGGTCGATACATGTGAGACTTAATAAACAACAGTATCTCTGGAGCAACAGATTGCCTATAATCATATCTCTAAAAGGAGACATTGAAGTTAGTGTAATTCATAAAAGGTTCTCCAGTCCTCAGACCATCCTTGAGACATGTGCTGCCAAAATTTACCTTCACATGCAGCCATTTTAAAGTTAGCCCTGTAAGGACATGAAAAACCCATACTGGGAGTGACTGTTAACTTGCCAGAAACCTGATGATGCCCTTGCACCCTGTTACAGGTAGACTTAATTCTTAGAAACATCCTCTCTCTCATGGGGACGTCAAAGGATGCACACAACTGTTGTGTCTCCATCTTCCCCTGCAAACGCTGTCCAGAGAGTGAACCTAGAGCCAATATAAATAACAGTGGAAATGTTAGGTATTTTGGAAGTTAGCCATAACATGAAGATCTTTTCTTGCTGCAGAGTGTCAAAAAGTTTGGGCTCTAAGTTTTAAATCTAATTCAAAAGATAAAGGAAGGTCTTCCCAGAGCAGAGTAGTACAGAATGGAGATTAAGTGATGAGAGGAAACCTGAAAAAGCAGAGATGATTTGGGATTTTTGGTATCACTTACATTTCAGTTTCTTAGAATTTCTGTATCCTAACAGTTTTTACAAGTTTGTTTCTGGATTTTTTGTTCTTTTCCACTCTACCCATCTCCCCTCCGTTTCAACAATTAGAGTTAATCACTAAGATTTAGTTTTATGACTTTATGGCTTCCTAGTGGAGGGGAAACCTTGCAGCAATAAATTCCCCAAAAAGGCCCAAACTTGGTTAGTCTTGGTTTTCAGTTGGAAACTGGTCACCATTTTATGAAACCTCTCCTTAGCCATCCCATGGCAATCACTCTGTTTCCTTCTTTCCCTGTACCCAGTTCACACAGCTGTACCTGCACACAGAGCACCTTCAGAGCATCTGTTCCCCTCATTATATATTTAATCTTTGCCTTCCTTGATCACCCATAATTTCTAAGCAAGTACACATTTTCCTCTGTAAACTCATTCCTGGTATATTTTTCCTCTCTTAGCACAATAAAAAGCAGAGGGCATTTTTCTCTTGGCTCCTGAGGAAACCACACTGATGCCTCTTACCTCCGGGAAAGTGCAAGAGCCAAGGTTTGGGGGAGCACATTGAAAAAGGTGGTTTGAGAACATCTAAGGGAAGTTAACATAGAAGGAAACTCTTCCAAGTGCTCCTGGCTCTGTGCTAGCCATCAAGGCACAGCCAGGTTATCCAGTAAGGGGTTTACCGCAAAAGAAACCTCTGGTCTGGTAAGAACAGAAGTGCTTTACATTGTTAACCATTGTATTGAACACACACACACATACATGAAATTAAACCACCAACAGTAAAGCAGATGTTTTATCTCCCTGTGCTAAATAAAAGAAAAAAAGATTTAAAAATACTATTTTTTAAAGTAAAAGCCAATAACAAGACTAGCAATGCATCATCTGCATCTAGGATCATCCACTAGGTTACACAGAGCGCTTTGGGAGGTGGAAGCAAACATTTTCTTGTAAATTAGCTAGCATTTGGTGCCCACACAGCCTCATGAATTTAATGGAAACATATTATGGATGTTCCAAAAGAGGTTAATTAAGCATTTTATTCCAGGATTATAGAGTTCAAACAAAACACATACCAAGCTTTAAATATGTACAGAACTTCTTGGAAATCAGATTTAATTTACTATAGGTTTTGCTTCTTTGCCAGATTAAAAAAAAAAAAAAAAAAAAAAGCTGAAATACTCAAGTCAGAAACAGCCTATTTATAGGCAATAAAGATAATTACGTGGCGCAAATGTAGCCATCCATATTACAGTGAGAGGAAAACAGAGACACAGAAAGTTTAATAAAGAAAACCCTTTAAGTTTTCAACTCACAGACTCTTAAACTTATGGCAGACAATTTATCTCCCAGGATACACATTCTGTTTAAACTCTATGGGGATCTGAAACTAAGATCTGCAAGCGTTAAATTAGCTAAAACCAGGAGAGGGAAATTCTTTCTCCATGTGAAAAAGACATATGAGCTACCAGAACATAATAAGGAGTCACATATGAAGGAACTTGAGTGACTCAAACTAATAATTTCACAGTTTATATGAACAGCTCTATGGCAATATAAG
This sequence comes from Rhynochetos jubatus, assembly GCA_027574665.1. Classification (NCBI taxonomy): domain Eukaryota; kingdom Metazoa; phylum Chordata; class Aves; order Eurypygiformes; family Rhynochetidae; genus Rhynochetos; species Rhynochetos jubatus. The sequence goes on along the minus strand of CM050649.1, from coordinate 129,982,768 downwards.
CTATGATCAGCTATATTAATCCTTCAATATTAATTATAAAAGCTGTTCACAAAAGAAAGTGGTAATGTATTCTGTATTTTTTCATGTTGAGATTAAGTGTTCAAATAATTAACCATGCAATGTTATGGTCAATTATATACATGGGGGCAAGGAGGGGGGAAGTCTTAGCACTTGTTCTTGTCATGAGTAAAACTCATTAAGCCAGAAGGTTTGGTACTGTTCCTTTTCACTAATTTGGCTTGATCTGCTGTGGTGACAGTATTCTGTTATGTAAATTCTGCATGGGATAATTAACTGTGCACATTTTTAATAAGGTAAGATACAATTTTCTCAACCAGGCTTTGAGTCACTAGAAGATTGAGAAAGTAATTTGTTTTTAAATAATGATGGGACAAAGAAATACTTTAAATTCTGGAACTTACAAGCTGTTTGTACAGTGTTATTATTTTGCTGTATACTTTATGGCTTCTATAACACTGGTTATATGTGAGAGTATAAAAAAGGAAAACTGCCAGCTATTACACACATACCCTGAAACCATTCTGTTTGAAATCACCTTGTTAACTCACTAAATGAAAACAAATTAAACCTATTATGGAAAAATCTAAGGAGATTTTCTTTTCTCCTGGATTCTTGCAATAATAAAAAGAAGAAATAAAAAACATTAAAATTCATGGGAAAACAAAACAAAACAAAAATCAAACACATTTCTTAAAAGATTTTAGGTAGATCTTTCCGATTTAAAGGCTTTTGAGAGCTGAAAACTCCTATTTTGATTGTTACATGCTTTCTGGCACCAAACACTCAAGCTTGTTCGCTTGTTTGCTTGTTTATAGAGGGTGTACATAATGGTTTTGTTGGATTCAGTTTATATCAGCTGAGGTAAAACAATTTTTACTCAGGAATATCCCTGAGGTGTTGTCTAAAATGGTATTTTTGATGTGTATAACCTCAATGGTTATATTTTAATTTATAGTTCACCTAAGGATTTGAAGACGACTTCACACACATCTCTTAATTAAGCCTTGGAGTGAGTGCTCTTGGGTGAGCAGGCAGGTACTGACAGAGGAATTTTTTATGTGAGGGACCCAAATCAGAAGGCAGATAAAACAGATGGCCCAGGCCCAGGCAAGATGGCAATCAGGTCTAGTGACCACCTATCCTGTGGCTTGAAGGCACAGCAATATTTTCTACATATTTTGTTTAGGGAGAGTCATTTTCCTGACACAGAAAAGCTAGAGAAACCACTGGAGTTCCCAGGCCACTTCTTGCAAAGCCTGTGTTTTAATTAACATTTAGCTAAGGGAACTCGTGCAAGTATTTTTATGGGCATAGCTAAAATCCTCCTGCCTGATGACTGACGATATTACATCCCTCTTCAGCAGATGGATTAAATGGGAGGTATATTGGGAATCAAATGATGATCTTGGCTTCAGAGTGTTAACTATTTCATACCTAATACAAAGACTATGTTGCTTCACTTACCACTGTCTCTTATTACAGAAAAAAAATATGTGTACGTGCAGGGTTTTGGTTGTTTGGTGGTTTTTTTTTTTGGGGGGGGGGGGGGGGGGGAAGAGAATATTTGAATACTTAGAAAATGTACAATTAAAAACATTAATTGAGTTGGATATGTCTCCTGCAGCTTGTATTTCTGAATACATGGTTGATAGTGCTACAGGGACTGACTTATATTCAAAATTTAATACCAATCCCTACAAGATCACAATGTTATTAAGGGATTAAAGCCTAAAAACTACCAATGAAAGTGGCAGGCAATATTTTTGTCTGAAGTGTGCAGATTCAGGTTGATCCGAACATTTCCAAATTTACCCACCCATATCTGATAAAAGCTCACCCAATCTAATAAGCTCTAAAAAAAGCATATTTTTTTCCCCTGTATGCTCTTTTTCAACATTAAAACAATATGTTCTGACTTTCCATGTCCAATAGATATTTCTTTACAAAATTCAATTCAATTTTTTAAAGAGAGTTTAAAAAAGGATAGAGAGCTTGAAATGAAAAGTGATGGGACAGGTCAAACAAAGTTTTTTCTGCTTGAAATGTTTTTTTCTCAAGTTGCTGGAACCACCAATGAACCAAATCTGCATGTTTAATATTCAAATCTACTCTACAAAATGAAGTGTCTAAATATGAAAGGTCTGATACTGGCAAATTACAGAAGTCATGTAATAGCCCATTGACATCGGTGGGATTTGGCAGCGTTCAGTGTCCCATTGGAGGAAGAAGGAGTGCGAGAAAGTGTTTGGGGAGGAGGTCACACATAAAGAAAGATTTTTTTTTTTTTTTTTTTTAGCACTGACCTGAGGGAAAACTTCATATTCTGAGAAATTTCTCAGACTGTGACCTTTCACCATGGCATTTAAAACTAAAATGTACAAAGGACAGGAAAAATATAATACAGGGATCCATCCTGCAGTAGGCAGTCATGAGGATGAAATAAAAGACTTTCCTAGCTTTGCTTTCTAAACCACTGTATACCATACACAAATTAACTAAAACAGTAATCTCCATCCTATTGCTGTAGTTGTTCCTATCACCATAAAACTGAGCACCATCCAGAAATACAAGATTGGCATCCGAATTTTGTCATGGCATTTAATAAAATTTTGTGTAAGATATCTGTCTCTAGGCTACTGAACTTCAAGTCAGCCTTTGTAAAAGGAATCAGCACCTTCATGAGACAATTCTTCCAAACGAATGTAGAAATCCCATGAAATGCTCCTGGGGAACAGGAGAGATGCCTGAGGACTGGAGGAAAGCCAGTGTTACTCCAGTCTTCAAAAAAGGCAAGAAGGAGGATCTGGGTAACTATAGGCCGGTCAGCCTCACCTCCATCTCTGGAAAGATTATGGAACAACTTGGTCTTAGTGTCGTCTCAAAGCATGTTGAGGAAAGGAAGTTAATCATGAGTCTTCAGCATGGATTCAACAAGGGGAAGTCATGCTTGACCAATCTGATAGCTTTTTATGATGGCATCACTAGGTGGATGGATGAGGAGAAGGCAGTGGATGTGGTCTACCTTAACTTCAGCAAAGCTTTTGACACAGTGTCCCATGGCATCCTCATAGACAAGCTTAGGAAGTGTGGGCTGGACCATTGGGTGGTGAGGTGGAATGGGAACTGGCTGGAGGAACGAGCTCAGAGAGTTGTGGTCAATGGGGCAGAGTCTAGTTGAAGGCCTGTGGCTAGTCGTGTCTCCCAGGGGTCAGTGCTGGGTCCAACACTATTCAACATATTCATCAATAATCTGGACAAAGGGCTAGAATGTCCTCTCAGCAAGTTTGCTGATGATACCAAACTGGGAGGAGTGGCTGCCAGGCCAGAAGGCTGTGCTGCCATCCAGCGTGACCTGGACAGGCTGGAGAGCTGGGCAGGGAGAAATCAAATGCAATTCAATAAGGACAAGTGTAAAGTACTGTATCTGGGGAAGTACCACCCCATGGATCAGTACAGGTTGGGGGCTGTTTTGTTGGAGGGCAGCTCTGGGGAAAAGGACCTTGGAGTCCTGGTGGACAACAGGATGACCATGAGCCAACAGTGTGCCCTCGCGGCCAAGAAGGCCAATGGCATCCTGGGGTGTATTAAGAAGAGCGTGGCCAGCAGAGCGAGGGAAGTTATCCTCCCCCTCTACTCTGCACTGGTGAGGCCTCACCTGGAGTGCTGTGTCCAGTTCTGGGCTCCTCAGTTCAAGAAGGACAAGGAGCTACTGCAGAGGGTCCAGCGCAGGGCCACTGAGATGATGAAGGGCCTGGAGCACCTTCCATGTGAGGAAAGGCTGAGAGAGCTGGGTCTGTTCAGCTTGGAGAAGAGGAGGCTGAGGGGGGGATCTCATCAAAGCTTTTAAATATCTAAAGGGTGGGTGTCAGGAGGATGGGGCCAGGCTCTTCTCAGTGGTGTCCAGTGACAGGACGAGGAGCAATGGTCATCAACTGGCAAACAGAAGGTTCAGCCTGAACATGAGGAAACCCTTCTTCCCTGTGAGGGTGACAGGCTGCCCAGAGAGGTGGGGGAGTCTCCTTCCCTGGAGACTTTCTAAAGTCACCTGGACTTGTTCCTATGTGATCTAGTCTAGGTGATCCTGCTCTGGCAGGGGGGTTGGACTAGATGATTTCTAGAGGTCCCTTCCAACCACTAACACTCTGTGAATCTCTGTGAACCTGTGAATTTTATTCCGTTAATCGTATTAATGCAATTTACTCAAGGTAAAGTCATCTTGAAGTGTCCCTTTGTTTTATTAATACCTGTCAACCTCAGGAATGCTTTGCTAAGTCAGTAAAATTGACCATTAAAGCATTCCAGCTATGTTTAACCAACAGTGTTTTGCTCTGTGCTGATAAAATAAAATTGTCTTCCTCTGGATAAAACAAAGAATACTAGAAGAAGTACACTTTTGCCTGCAAAACCTGTGGCTGCTCATGGTGTTTATGGTGTTGCAGTTGTGTCATTCGGGGATTGAACACCTATACATCCTTTTCTGACACAACTACATCAATAGAAATCTGCAGTTCACAACTGACTTGCAGTGTAGAAATAACTACATTAGACACGTGGTTGCCCCAAGCAAAAGTTGTTTCTATGTCGGATAATTCCCATTGCCATCTAACTTGGCCTGCTGACCCCAAACGTTTAAGATCCTGAAGAATTGCCCTGGTTTATCTGTCCTAAACCCAGCTCCACAACGTGGCATTAATAAATACAGACCATTCCTCTACAAAGATGGTCACAGTAGTCCCTTTGAATCTACTCAGCTATAAAATTCTTGTACCTGTGCCAAACCCTGCTGTTTAAGGGGATGTAAAAAGGCACAATTAAAACAAAGTAATTGAATTAAATATGGGAAAGAATTAGCTTGAATACATGGGAAAGCTTCCTATTGGCAAGAAGTTGACTTCAGAGGGGTTGCACATGGGTGTAGAATTTGAGGCACTGGAGAACTGGGTCCTCAGGTAGAGTAAAATGGAAGAGGGCAAAATAAAGTCAAGTCTAATTAGCTTACAGAGTCACATGGGAAGCAGCCATATGGGTCTGTGCAGCCACAGCTCTTTGAAGTGAATTAATTGCTTTGACCTGGTGCAGAGTACACTTTGTAGAGAAGGTAGGATAAGTCTGACTTTTGTGGAAGCAACTTAAAGAAGGAAAATGTTGAACCCTGAAAAACAGGGAGATTGCAGGAGTCCTGGGGCAGAGAGTGACTTGAAAAACAACATCTTTAAACTCTTAGTACAAAACACCTTTAATAATTCAGTAATTAGGCTAGATGGTGACATATCATAATCAATTCTCCTACCTTAATTATCTAACCTACCTTCAGCCGTAGCATCCCAGTTCAGAATAACTGCTATGTCATTGGGGACTTCGTTATATTCTAGTCTTTAGAAACTTCTCACTACAATAAAACTTCATACACCTTGCTAACTCTCTATTTGCTTAAAATAAGTAGACACTGCCTCATTAAGAAAGACTACCTTGGTTTAACATATCGAGGTTTAGCTTATGGTATTATTTCACCTAGTTCTGCCCAAGATCAGTCTGACAAAGCTGTAATCTCTAGGACATTCTCCTAAATGAAATGCATATCTCATTTTCCCCAGTGGCAAATAAACAGGCTCTTCTCAAGTGAAGTTTGGAACAAAGCATCTTGATTGTTTTTGTGAAATGGGGGAAACCCTGGTGAGCTGGGACTACAGTACATGCTTTGCTTTACAACAAAGTGTATTAGCTTCACAACATGAAACCTAATGCTCCCCAGAGGTAGCTGGCTCAGTCAGACAGGGAAATGTAAACAGCATTTTATCCCTGTCATTATATCCTTTTCCTTCTTTAAGCAAAATGGAAATGCCCATTGATACTGCTATGTTATGTTGCCACTAGTGCTTCCTCCACCTTCCCTGGCCAGATTGAGACTTATGTAAGTAGGGGGAGGGGGAAATCAGAGTAAAGCCCCACCCAGCTATTCAGAGACAATTTTCTCACCGAATTTACTCCTTGTCGGTAGCTGGAGTCATTCTACTTTCACATCTAGCAGAATCAGCAGTGGATCATACATTGATTGGAACAAGAAATACTGTTTAAAATTAGAATCAAAGTACTGGAAAATTCACTACTGCATCAGGATGTCTGAAACTAACTCAGTGATTTCCTTTAGAAACTGTAAGGAATGCAATGATTCCTATTAGCGGTTGATAAAGTGAAAAAGCAATTATGACCACCTTTCATGGGTGTTTTTATTAGGTGCTTATTTTTTTCCAGTGAATGAACCCCACTATCAAAGGGTAGATTCACATCACCTTTTGAGAAAGCACATCTTAGGAGAGAAAAATCTACAGTTAAAGAACTTGTTAGCACTTGCATATGCTTTCATACTTAAGGCTCAAACTCATCTTGAGCACAGCCTAATTCTGTGGCTGGTTTGGTGTATTGCAACACAGTTTCTTGAAGGGGTTGGTTGTGTACCCCAAATGATGACACTTAGACTTTCTGTTGTGTTACAAGAGTGCCAAAATTGCTTCTCAGACCTGATTCCTACCTGATTTCAGCTTAGTTTTGTGTCATGCAGCTCAGGAGAGATTTCTCAATCCAGCTATGGTCCTCTGCTAATGCAGAGTTTCATAAAAGTACTTTATTAATAGATGATTCTTCAAGGATATTGCTGAAAAAAAATCAGACTTCTCAGCCTACCATTTCTAGGAAATCATTTACTCAGAGCTACATACAAGTTAATAAAAATATCACCTCAAATAGGATTAAGTTGATCTTCCTTCTCATCCATACTTTTTTCTCTTATCTGAGTCTACTGTCAGTTCCATGGCACAGCAACTCTGTCTTCCCTTTCTAAGCTTCCCAGCGAAGTGGGTTCCCAAACTCAACGGGGTTCCTGATATTGGTGGAGTAAAAATCAGTGTGTAGTTAGTAAAATACAGGCCCAGAGAGATGAGTGGGCCACTTTTTGACACAATTCAGAAGTCACATTCATTCCACAGTGAAAGCTGAGTAGGCTCATGGGACATGATTCTACTCTTGTGGTTTCTTTTATTAGTGAATGTTTTTATTAGGTCACTTTGGGTTTTTTTGTTTGTTTTCATTAGTGTTTTGTTTGGTTGGTTGTATTTCCACACCCCCTCGCCCCCCTCCCCCAAGCAAGGTTCTATTAAGAGCTTTGCTTTTGGAAAAAATTAAGAAAAAAGGGGGGGGGGGGGGGGGGGGGGGAGGGGAGGGGAGGGGAGGGGAGGGGAGGGCGTGCGAGTAGGAACTAGAAATATATTTGCTTTGAATAAAGGGTTTTTTTGACACTTTCAAGGTAAATATTTATCTAAATCTTTTATCTGGAGTTAGGTAAAGCGAAAGAGCAGGCAGCAGTTCATGAGTTACAAGCAAGGCACAGACTTGACATGTCCCAAGGCACATGTACCTTCAAAACCTACTGGAAATTTCATGTACCTGTTGTGTGAAAGGTGTATAAACACTGTATTATTTTTTTGCCACTAATCTACCTGCTACTTGTCTGACTGAGACCACGCTACACTGTGACATTTTTGGGCTAATTCCCACAGTGTATAGTTCTATCACATGCTCTACAAAAAAAAAAAAAAAAAAAAAAAGAAAAAGAATACTGCCTGCTTTTTTCTGTGTTGCTTATTTTTCCAGCAAGCAGCAGATTTCTAAGGTTTGGTTTCCAATACTATAATTCCCATGGCTGCTGTTATTTTATCCGCAACTGCTTTTGGCAGATCATCCACAGCTCTTTCCACAGTCCTCTTAAGATATATGGAAGAAATATCTGAAAGTGTTGTGAGCCTCACAGTGAGAATACAAAGCATACGAAGGTCATGCAATTAAGTGTAACATATCAGAGCCACAGCACCTAAAGCAAGCAAGGATGTGACTCCTAGGAGATGCTCTTCTGGGCTCAGGTGGATCCAGCCTTCAGCAGAACAAGACCTAATGTGATCAATAATGGTGCTGGGAGACAAAGGGTTGCACAGGGTAGGAACTTCATGGCACATCTGGGAGAAGGATGTGGCATCCATTTTCTGGATAGATGTCCTTGTTCTTTCTTAATGGCCAGTTTAGTGTTTGTCAAATTGCTGCAGTCACCACAGCTACTGTAATAAAGTGGGAACTGCTAGAAAGTAGGAGCTGACTTCTTCAGGTTGCAAGGCTGTGTTTGTATGATTGTCATAACCAAATTGTAAAATGGTGATTAATGCAACTCCATGACATACCTACTAGCAGAGGACTTGGGTTTATAGCTTGTAGCCATCGTTGTTACTGACCTAGATAGACTAATACATATTCATGTTGTTATTCTGCTATTTAATTATATAAACTCTGTTGAAATAATACATGTAAACTAGGAAGGCACTCCAATGGTATATATAACAGGACTGTAGAGCACAAATGACTGTAAAATGAAAAGTAACTGGAGGAAACATTTGCAAGTGGACAGTAAAGGAAAGGCTTCTCAGAAATGGCTAAGTCAGAGTTAGAAATAGCTATTTGTCCAAGCTAAGCAGGATAAAAAAAAAAAAATGAGTCTTGTTTAAATTTAGCATAAATGGGTGAAAAATAAGCCAGACTGAGACACACCACCCCAGACATGAATCTATCGGTCTTCTCCCTAGGGAAGAAAGCCAAGGTTTAAACTTAATGTTCTGCTAGTAATTTAATGGAAAATCATTAAAAAAAAAAGAAAAAGAAAATTCCTTTGTGCTATTTAGGGCAAAGAGCCAAGTCTTTATTTAAAAGGAAATATATAACAATTGTAATTCACAAGAGGCTGTTTTTATATACTTGTTCAACACAATGCTTAAAGCAGGCCTCAGAAAAAAAAAAAAAAGAAAAAAAAAGAAAAACAAAAAGAAAAACAAAAATAAAAGACCATGCTTAACTCTTTTAAAAGCTTGTTTTCTTGTTTCTTCTCTTTCTCTGAGAAGGAGCTACTTCTAATTCTGCAGGAGGGACCTAATTCAGAAACCTCTGATAGAGTGGGAGCCTTTCCATTGACTCCCACTAGATATCAGGAGGTGGATCTGGTGAAGTCAGTGAATCCAAGAGCCATAGCAGCCACCACACAATGAATCTCACTTTGTCAGACTACTACCTGTATTTCCTCTTTAAAGCAAATGCGTCGTAATTAACAAGAAATTCCCCACTAAACACTGAGGCATGCATCAAACTCTTTCTTGGGCCAAAAAGTGACTTCTGCAGGAATAGTTTTGGGTTTTTTTTGAAAGAGTCCACCACCACTCTGGTTTAGTGACATGCAGCCTGCTTGATTCGGAAGGGATAATCCAAGCCTTCCATGAAAAAATACTACATACGTTGAAATCATTAACATGTCTTCCACTACTCCCATATCATATAAGCAAGGTAACTGATGACCCAAAACTTCAACTTTGTAAGTGACCCTGAACAAAAGAACCTGTTTTTTAATCAAAGGCCACTAAGCACAGTAAATACTGTGTAGCTTGCAAAGATCGTCTCTCTCAATATCCCATTCTTTAACCGTGTAACTTAAACACAATGAAATGTAAAGATGCAATTGGTTATTGCTAGAGAGTATAGGCAGACATCTTATACAGCCCTTTCTTACCTCCCTGGTGAATTCCCACCTGCAATGGTATGATCTGGCTTCATTAAATTGGAGTCCCAAAACTAAAAGGACAAAATTCCCGTAATTAAAAAAAACTTAACCTCCTTTGTTGAGCGATTAGGACTATCCTTGTTCTCACTGACACAAATGAAGAAAATCTCAGATTCAGTGAGAATAAACAAAATAACCTTTGTGAAATCTCTGTATCATCAGTCAACTGCTGTAGTCCATCCCTCTGTCGGATTTATGTCTGCCATCCACCCTCTATTCAAAATTGTTATCTCCTTCCCTTCTGGCAAATTTCCAGAGCAGAGCAAAAAAAAAGTCTCAACAGATGGAGAAAAAAGGTATCTCCTCATCTGTAGGAAGCATTTGTGCTCACTGATAGCAAAGAGCTAAAAAAGGAAAACTTTTGAAGAATAAAGTGCAAGAGTTAGTGCTGAAGGCTGAGGAAGAATAAAACATACCAATACAACAAGTTTCTTAGCGAGATTTTGTTGGGGATTTGCTGGTTTTTTTTATTGGTACACATGACTTCTTGCTTTATAAAACACATTTTCTGCAGGTAAAAATGTTTTACACTATATACTTAATGGATGGCTGGAACTTTTTACTTATGGACTTTACAGCAATTAACAAAATATCTGCTAGCTAATGAGCTTTAGTAGCCTCAGAGAGTTAACACTGCATGTCTAACGTTATTAAACTTGTTACAGTAGGCTAAGCCTTGAGTTTTACAATGAAGTACACAGGTGTCTACAATCAGCCCATGTCAGTTAATATCACAGTAGCTCTGAGATTTTGGGGACTTCAGAAAGGCTTATTTACCATGTAGTTTATTAAGCCTGAAGACCAGTTCTATGCTTTCAAGTTTCAAAGTTATGGTTTTGGGTAACCAGAGCAAGCACCTCTTCCAGCCTGGCAGAAGTAGGCAGCTGGCATGCAGCTGGTACACACCCATGGAAGTGTAGAGTTAAGACCCCTTTGCTTGGTCCATTTCATATCTGTTCTTCAAACTACCTAAGCTGCATTGGTGGAGAATGAGTCTGTAACCTACCTTCTCCAAGCAAAGCCAAAAAAACCTCTACCTTTTTCTTATCTAGACACATCATGTTAGATGAATATCATTGGCTGTAAACAGATGAAGCATCTTTTCACTTACTACAACAGAAAATGAGACCTCTTCAACATCGATCAGAGGAGACTTACAGACTTCATTTTTTTTTAGCAGTTTGGTGTTTCCTCCAAGTTCCCTGAGATGTACCCTGATATATTTCTCTTTCACACCCTTCCCAGGCATTTCCTCAGTAATATACTGAGGAAGGATTTGCAGACCCAATCTCTAGGCATTCGTTTATCAGACTAAAAAGAAAAAACTTGTACCAAAATATACATTAACCCTTGTGCAGCGAGGCAATCAGATGAAACAAGGAGCAGGTTAAATATATATATATATTATATATATATATATATATATTTAATTTTCTCTTCAGATTAGTGCCCAGTTAGAGGACTGATGGGACAGAAAGGGAGAAGACACAGAGCATGGAAAGAATAAGATGCCTATTTTCAATAACAGTGCCGGTTTCTTCCTTTTAAGGTGATTATGAATTTATAACACACCACTGGAATGACCTAGTTGTGTGGCTACAGTTTCAAATCACATAAGTAAGCCATCCAGCAAAATAAATAACCCTTGTAAGAAAGACAGTAGCAGGCTGAAGATGACACCAAAGAGTACTCACTAGTATTGTAAGATCTGATTAGAACCCCCTTTCCCACCCCTTTTTTCCTGTCCATCTTTTGTATTTTGATCTTAGGTATTTTTCTTTATTATTCTTTTTTATCATTTTTTGTCATCAGACTGACTCTCATATTTTCTCTTTTATTATTTACATGAATAACTGTCAGTTGCTGTGGATGTCACATGATATATATTACAACCTATTGCAAGGACAGAAAATAACCCTGAAATTTGAGCAGATGTTTGAGAGAGTCAGGGTTTTTATTGGTAGCTTGAAATAACGTTACTGGCCTCAGTTTTTCTTCTTTCTTATTATATATATATATGTACAAAAATAAGCAACATACCATTCAGGTTGTATGGAAGACAGGCTGAGTCCTTCAGTTAAAAAACACAGCATGCACTCAGACATTTTTCAAGTTTCTTGGGGTTCTGCTATGCTGTTTGAAAGCTGCTTTTCAGTTCAGTCCAGCCACCACACAGGACCTAGTTATACAGTGCATTGCATTCTCCATAGGTTGCAGGGAAGGTTAAACCTCAGATGGTCCACATATGTCTTTGACTCTGCATTTTATGGGTTTAGTGGCTGTTGCAGTTTCATTCCCTAGAGGTGCAGCAATTATTATACTCTGTTGGACTAGACATCCTCTCATACCCATTGCTACACTTTAAATTTAGAGCACTGGGCTGTTGGATGTTGAAAGCAAGATTAAGCAAAGTTCTGAATGATTGTTCCTATTGTTTTCCATCAAGGGGCTCTGTTGTTACTCTTTTATATTAAAAACCGCCAGACAATTTTTCTTTCCTGTTTTTGGCCCATGAATCACCAGAACCCAGGAGTTGTAGACTTAAGCAGTCATCCATGAATGTGTTTTCTGAGTGTCCTAATTTGAGCTGCAAATCACACAAAACCATTCATCTGTATTTAAAATATTCCTCTGTATTTAAAAACAATAAATTTGGAGGAAAATAGGAAAGACTTTCTTTACTGACTGTGTAAGAAAGTGATGCTCAGATAGATAGAAAATATTTTATGAAGTGAATGGAAGATGCATCATTTGACTTTTTTAAACGTGTTTCAGAGGAAAAGCTAAATACATACTGCTGAAAAAAAGGCTTTCATCAAAAGTTGTAGAGTGTATAACAAAGCATGTTGTTAACTTGTAAGCCTTTATAGATAGGTACAATGTGATTCTGATATATTTATTTATTTATAGGTTCTAGTTGCCTTTGTAACAAATAATAATAACAATCTTGGTCATGCACTACTGAGGCTAATGGTACAGATCCCATTACTGTTAATAGCAAAAAATCAGGCTCTCTACTATTTCCATTGCAAAAGTATAAAGAAATGCATAACTACACAACAGAGCACAAGTATATAAATTTGTTTTAGCAAAAATGATATGATATAGCATATGATATTTCAAAATCAGTGTTTGTCATAATTTCTATATTATTCAGGTTTATCTAATTTCAAATTATTTCATGCTTTACATGCACTTCTATCCCTAAATAAAAATACTTGTATATTCTTCTTTGGGGATAGATCCAATATAAACATGTTTGATCCAAACAAAACAACAAAATTTTATACAGTCTTAGAAGTCAGTTTTTTCTTCTAGTCTCAAAAAATGTGATCATCAACATTCATTTTATTTGCTCTGAATAAATTATTCAGATCTTATTTACCATATTATTAAATTTTAATTGTTCCATTGCATTTTCTCAAATGTAAACAAACCTGTGCGAGAACAAAACACTGCTTAATTATGGCAGCTTCAATTGCTCAACAAAAGAGACTTTTCAGAGAGGAATTTTTAGATTGTCTAATTCTTCCCTAAAGGCAAACTCAGCTTTCTCAAAGATATTGCCTACCCATTTTATTATATATCCACAAAGGTGAATTTTCTAAAGAAGATCTTACAAAAGAGAACATTTAAACTCTTGAATATTTTTCAGTGAAGATAATTGCATATTAGTAGAATTTTCCTTTGTTTAGCGCTGCCCAGAAACGTGTATTAAAAGTGATGAGACATCTATATGAGTCTTTCAAAGTGAAAGAACGCACAAAAAACCCACCAAAATGCTGGAACAGGCTGTCTTGCACTGGCTGATGTGCATTTTGACTAGTGTCTGCACTTGTATATTTCAAATCACTCCCCTGTCTGGGGATATGAAACTGTGGCTTGGAAAACTCACTACTTCTTTACAGAGACTGCTGTGAGATACTCCAACAATGTGGGAATAGAAATGATCACCAGCTTAGTAGAGGAGCAAAAAATATCTGTGTTTTGACTCTGACAACCACTGAACATGTGCAGACCTTATATACTCCCTGATATGAAAATTGAAGTCATGACACAGTAAGGACTGGTTATAAGACTGACACTATATTCAACGTACTAAACCCATTACCATGCTGGAATGAAGCACAAACCTCACTGAAGCTACACTCACAGACACATTGGAAGGCAAAGCCTCACACAAGTAGCACAAACACAGCGAATTGAGCCTGCACTTCACCTTAACTCACATAGCACATGGTTGTGTGCTTCCCAGGGGCTTCAGACAAGCCAGATGAACCATGCAAGTGGTATTGCAGCCCCGTAAGATGAAAAAATGGCCATGTGTCTGTTTTTGCATTGCTTCCAGTAACAAAACTCTAATGACTGAGGAGTGAAAGCTGCTCCCAGCTGTAAGTCTGTGAAGGAAACCTCTGCCTGTCCCAGTGGAGTCAATCACATTAGCCTGGCACTTTCCAGTGGTGGAACGTGAGACAGCAGAAGTCCAGGTTTAGCTTAGGTGTGTAATTACAGAATGTGCTTTGATGGGTAAGTAAGTCCTCTGAAAGCATTAAAAACAACAGTGAGACCATGGTGGGACTCATTAGTGAGTCACAGACCTATGTCAATGTGTTTGAACTGTTCCTTGTGTGGCTTGGACCCCAAGAGGAACTGTCACACAGTTGGTAGTCCTCAGCTCTTGCTGACATGCTTGTAGAAGTCCTACTTGCATACACTACCAGTGACTCAGGGCCCTGCGGTTTCGACAGGTCAGTTGGAATGTTTTGATAAAAATGTTGAGAAACATGGGAAAAATAGATGAATGTTTTGGAGATAGAGCAGGAGATTTGTTATGTATGGAGAAAATGCACAGCATGCTACTGGAACAGAGACTCCAATCCTACAGCATTGTTTTTTTGCTTAATGTGTTATACTTGCATTTCATGTGCCTCAAATTATGGACAATGGAGTAAATTTTTGTTCATATTTAACAATGATTGTAGAAGGAAGAAAAAAGCCAAAGACGCTGTCAGAAAAATCCAGCTGTAATCTTGCAATCACAGCTTCTCAGAAATAGTCTCTTGTACTATCAGCAAATACATGTGTGGTCTGATCATAGCCAGAATGTTTGTCTGGAATTTCTCTGCGGTTCTCATCTATGGCTAATGTTTATGACTGCTTTTGCACAGCCTTGGGGGCCCTCTGTCCTACCACGTATGCCTTTTTCATGATGGCAAGCTAAAGGACTCTAGCTGTAACCAAGGCGTGTGGTGTTCCACTTTGCTATTGGTGTGTGTCTTGGTACCCCATGGACACTTTGTGATGCTCTGCTGATGTGCTTAAGCCCCAGCTCCTAAAGGTGTCAATATAGCTGTACAAAAGGTTAGTTCAAACACTGGAAAAAAGAAAGAAATTCTCCTTTTGATAGGCAGTGTACAAGGGCTAAACAAGAGGTCTGTACTGTCAGTTGAACTTTGAAGTTTCTATATGGTTTTGGGCAATGCAAATTTTTAATATGGCAGCTTCACAGCTAATAAATGGCTAACAAGCAGAGCTGCCGTGTCGGTCAGAACAGATGAAGACGTTCACTTTCTTTACAGCTCTATTTATAACATGCAGTACCTTGAAACCTAGATAAGAAATATTCATTTCAGTCCTGCTGCCAGCCTGAAATAATCTAAATAGTTACTCTCTTTCTGTGTATTTGCAAATCTAAATATACTTCACAAACACATGGCGTTTGAATTGCATCTGGAAAGGAACCCAAACCTGACCTCAGACCTTAACTCGTCTGTCATTTTAATTTGGAGTCGGGAATTTCTGTCTGGACAATTCTAAATACAAATGACCTTTCCCTGAAACTTCCCCCACACATTTAAATAAGAATGGTCTTAAAATTCAAGTAATAAAGAGAGCTGCGTGACTTCTGCATATCTTAGTCTTGCTCATTGAATGAAACTGAAAAACTAAGATGAGAAGAGAGCTTAAAAATATTATTTTCCACATATCATTTTCTCCCAAATATTTTGCTTTATTTGGATAAGCTTCATATTTTTTATTTTTATTTCAGGTGGAATGCTCTATTTTATTGCCATAATATTTGTAATTTAAGATTTTCATGTAACTTCCTTTTTTTTCAGAATAGATCTTAAAGAAATGTAAGAATATCTAGAAAAAATATTCCTAATAACTTCTTCATCAAACTTCAGCTAAATTTGCAAATACTTCTTCCTTCCAAACTTCTGTTTTCAAAGAAATCTCATATTTGTCAAAAATATTCCCCAGAACTGACCATGTGCACCTGCCAGACTGACATTTTTATTTTAAAGCATGCAGTTTTAATCCCATGTGCTCGATAACACTGACCTCAGACTATAATTTATGTTGCTAATAACGTGCTCCTGTAAAAAAAAAAAAATACAAGGTGAGGCTGAAGGAAAGGTTTGCTTGTCAGGTGCCAAGGCAGTGAGCGGAGTTTGACAGCAGGGAGCACAGGGTGAAGAGAAAAGAGCCGGCTGTTATTATGTGTTATGTTCCTCTGTGAAAAGGGAAAGACGGACCAACTCCTGCAGTTTCAGCTATTTCCCCTCCAGCCGGGGTGCTTCTCCTTGAACTGTGACACTGAGCCGCAAAGTAATGACATTATTTTGCAGACTGGAAGCTCAACAGGGCAGGGACTATCTCTTCATTTGTACTTATCCGGCACTCAGCACCAGGGAGACTTGATAGAGACTGTGGCCTCGGGACAGCACAAACAATCATATAAATAACTGCATACACAGGAAAGCATAGCTGGAAAGTTTAATTGCTGTGACAGTACCAACATCTGCTCTGGTAAAAGCCTACTTAAATTCCAACACTACATTAGCAATCTGGGACGATTCTCCTTGCACGTTGGCATCTAAAGTATATTTTACGTGGCCTAAAAAAAATACCCTTCTGTCAAGTATTTTAGCTTTGCTACTATCCAACATTTTTATTCTAAACACACATTTTTAAGTGCAGCTGGAGCTAAGTGACCAGCAAATCTGATTACCACGAGCGTACAATGCCTGACATCCTTTATGCACTTGATTCTTGACTCAACACACTGGGAGCTAATGGGAGTTGTGAGGCTAATGCCCTGTGCTGCAGGTTGAGAGCACGGCTCTGAAAATTAACACGGGAGGCTTTCCATCTTCATAAGGCTGCTTTTCTGTCAATGACAGTGATGGGTGGTGCATAATATTGGCAAAGATCAGATCATGGCACAGGCAGAAATCCTGTGTCACCAATGCAGAAGTTCTTAAGGACCTCAGCTGTTGGGAAGAGGACTTGAAGTCTAACTACTTCCTCAGGAAATTCATTGAATATAATCTTAAAAATTCACACTGATTAAAAAGAGAGGTGACAAAGAATTACCATAACAAAAGGCGTGTTTCTTTTATTCTTCACAAAGAGGATGGCTGGGAGGGTAAAACAATACACTGGACGTTAGAAGATTTATTCTCTGGTCTTTCCACAGATTCTCTTAATAATCTTAAGGACAGCCACATTTCTTCCCTCTCATCCTACTGCAGGATCCAGTTAAATCATAAATTCTTCAGGGAAGGGTTGATCACTCGTTATGTGTCTGGTACAGTGGCACCCTGGCCCATGAACATATGCTGATATTTTTAATAGCTCCACCTTGAGATTTGTTGTAAGAATGGCTTGGTGAGAACATAATGCTTGCACTGTGTGGGAGGTCAGACTAGATAATTTTAATAGTCCCTCCTGAACTTGAAATATATTATCAAACAAAAACACAGTGATACAGGCAGCAATTATTTTCATAATGAGAATTAGTGATTGTGTGGACAGAATTGAGCGAAAACAAATGAGAGCTGGAGACTAATAGCAGGCTTCTGTAACACTGAAAGGAACAAATACTCCTGTAAACAGAATTAGTATTGCTAATAATTCATATTCACACAGCATGCTGCAGAGCTGTAACCTCCATCTTGCAGAAGGAGCAAGTGGGGAATGGAGGTGAAGTGTTTGCCCAAGACCATACAGCAATGTACTGGGTAAAGGCTTCTGGAGCACCTCTGCCAGCCCAGATTCCTCCCTTAGACCTCTTGCACATCTGGAAGTGCCAAGGAATGTGGCACCAACGAGGTGCCCCTCTCCTGACCCATGCCGCTCACACTGTGTCGATCCTGGGTGACACCCTGGATACCTTGGACAGTCACTTTCCCTCCCATCAGTGCAGACTGACAGCAAGTCCCTCCAGGTCCTGCTGGCCCCACCCAAGGTGTGGGGTCTTCTCAGGGCAGGATGGGCATAAGGAGCTTCAAATCAGGCATGTGGTGACCTTTACCTGCAGCTCCATCTAGTCTCTGAACGCACTCCTTTGGCAAACCCTGTCTTAGAAATTCCCAACACTGTTAAACACTTGGGGGTGTGAGGGTGTGATTGTGCATGTTTGCATGTGAAGAGATGACTCAAGAACACATTTTTATTGCCCTAAATGTTTCCTTGCTCTTTCTTCCCTGACCTTGAGTTTACACTGGCTTCTTCTGCTTTGAAAGCTTGTTGTTTCTTTGATTTGGGATTATCCTTTTTTGCCTACCATTGCACACATCCTCACCAGGTAGAGTTTTCAGTTACCCCCAGTGGTTACTTGAGACCAATTTGTAGACACTGTGTACAGTGTCTGTAAGCCAGGAGCCAAGCTGCCAGCAGATGTAAACAAGGAGCTGTACCAATTTGCATCAACAGATTATCTGCTATCACACTAAATTTCTCCTTCCTCCTGTCCCTGATACAGGGTTCTTTGTCTACCACATGCAATAACAGTAAAGTGCTGGTAAGATTAAAGGCCCATTCTTACTAACCTTTTACAATCTGATTTACTAATTGGGCCATGGGACTCACAAAGCAGTGTGATTCTACCTCAACTACTAATTATCTGGCACTCAAATCCCAAATTAAAGACCTTATGCAGATGATTGGAGTCTTAGGGGGATGTGATTCTCTCCTGTCATTTTAAGGAGACAGACTCTTTCATATACTGTATGTACAAAAATGGGAAGAAGGTGACAGGAACAATTTTGCTTCCTTGCTGTTAACATTCATGACACCCATGCTAGCTGAGGAAAAAAAAAAGTATTATACTACAATAGTGATGTTTTGGCAGTCTGTGAACAACTGCACTTATAAAGGGCTATTAATAGATTAAGATCGTGTCTACTGTACTCCCAACAGTTGCCTAAGGATCTTGAAGTGTACTCGTCATAATAGCAATGCTCAGTACTTATAGAGTTTTGTATCTCCAAAGCACTGTACAAACATTAACTAATTGATCATCAGCGCCACAGTGATCTGTCAACATTAATCAGAAATACCTTTTGAAAAAAGACCAACCTTGTATTTAATTTGTTCAGGTGGCAGATCTGTTCTGTAGAGGGCCTTACGCTCTAGCGATTGAGTGCCTCCGTACTGTAAAATTAAGTGTTACAAGAAACACCTGTCATGGCTGCTCTATATTCTCTTTTTGACCTCATGGGAAGAAGTATTAGAAAGTGGAATGTTTCCTTGGTAGATGTTTTGGTATTGCATATGAAGCTGTTGCTTGTGTTTTTATGATATATGCATTCCTATATATCTACAGCAAAGACGACATTGACAAAAAATTTATATAGTGTGATTCTGGTAATTCCTGCTTTGCAGATGAACATCCTTCAGCTATATCCTTAGATGATTGCACTGTATAAAGAGAATAAAATTCTTCACTATTTGGTGCCTTTACACCTGCAAAACTGGTTCTCTTTGATTGTGAAGTGGACCTGGAAATAGGACATATATTTTTTTTAAACGTTGGTGGATCATGATGTCATTTCGATGAGGTACCAGAGGGAGGCAGTTCTCAGTTTGTCTTGTGTGTTTTCTAACATTGAAATGTTTTTTACCATGCATTTTTAGCACAAGACCAAGCTGTTGTATCTGTTTCCCCATACTAAAGCTGATGTAAAGGACTGCCACAAGAACGATTTGCACTCGTTGAAATAGCTTATATAACCTGAATAGCATAGGAAACAAGCTACAAAGTCTTAAGCACTATTAAGGCTGAACTTCGTAACTAGTAACACACAAACATGCAGGATCACACGCAGAGTTAGCTATCTATTCTCTGCAACCCAAGTGCAACCGAAGGTATATTATTAACAAACAGGTCAAGCTCTCTGGAGAATTTTAGTTGGTTGTGTCCCTTAAATAAACATATATATACAAGTCTTTAATTATGTGATCATATAGTATTTTTCTGACTGAATGGGTCTCACTTGGTCCAGAAATACAATAATACGGCATGTTGTTTCCTCTTTCTTAGGCAGTGTGTGGGTTGTTAGGGTTTTTATTCTTTTTTTTTAAAACATTATATAGCCAAACTTTTCTGTTAATTTCCATATGGGATTTTCTGTCATTCTGAGTGCTTCAAAAATATTAATGAACTCCAGCTGTATTTCTGTGCAGGGTGGAGGGTGAGAAAAGAGTGAGATGATTTAAGGTTTCTTGTGCATTTAACTGTTGCATGCCTGACTTGTGAAATCTTGTTGTAATGATGTTTTTAGGGAGGATTTTCACATGCAATTTACTAGATTTTTAAGAACAAAACTAATGAAAACAAAAATCTCATTCTTTGGCATGGTATTAAAACTTATATGGTTCATTTGGAGGTTGGAAACTTTAGTTACATTTCACAGACTCCTGTCACTAAAATAAGGGATAACCACAATAGCAGAGAAGCTCTTCTTAAGGGGTGCTCTGCACACATTTTGCAAGCCTCATGAGGATCTATGCTGCAAATGTAACTTGCAGAGTTCCCACTGGTAGAGTCTCTGCAGGATGTGTAAAGGAAGGAGCAACATGCTAGTAAACCAACTGTTTACGATTGTACACTGTGGGCTAATAGTATGAAACACTGACTGATTACCCACTCAGACAGCAACACTAGTATGAGTGCATTGGCTGGATGACCGAAAATATCAGTCTTTCTGAAGCGCTGTTAATTTTCCTCTCTATTATTACTGATAATGTAAGGATTGTTTCCAGTCTTTCCCAGTGCTGCTCCCACATTTCTACCCTCTCTCCTATTCTCCATCTTCAACTTTCCTCCTTTATTATTCAATTTCAATATCTCCTCTTGAATCCTCTTTTTTTTTCCCCTCTAATAACTCCAGAATTGCTTTCACACACTTCTCATTAGTCTTAATCCCATACAACCCATTTTGCTCTCCCAGTTCATCTTATTCTCTTGCTTGTTATCTGACCTCAGTTTCCTCACCAACCCCTGGTCTCACAGTGTTGTTAAACTTTTCTCCCAAGTCCCACACCTCTGCAATGCACATGGATTACCACGCTCCCTTACCACTCTGTAACCACTCTCAGTCTATACTCCCAGTCTCCTGTTTCCAGGGCTACTGCTCTTTCTTTGTGCTTTAATTCCCTAGACTGTCTTCTTCCCAATCTTTTTTTGAATCAAACACATACCTCTTCCTTCTAGTTTGGCTGTCAGGAGAGAGAGAGCAAAGGAAGATTTTCACTTTTGATTGCAAAGCCTGGATCATACCAGGCCAGGAAAAGATGGACGTGTCCTTAGACGACTACCTAGTTTATACCTCAAGGGCTGTGGGAATTCAGAGTATGCTTAGTCTGTGCTATAGGCATGACAAAGAACTCATCCGGCTGACTCTGGCATGGAAATCGGTATGACAGCATCACCAAGGGTTGCCACCCTGAGACCCTGGGTTGTCTCCTTAAAACTGCTCTTTCCAACACTCTTTTTCTTGCCACCTAACTCAGAACTTGATTAGATTTCCCCAACACATCACTGAATCACCATGTTCAGATTTGTCCTCACCATTCAGTGCAGAGTGAGCTACTTGAAATCAGCCCAGGGAATGGTAGGCATCAGTAAAACACCCAGGGGAGGTGCTTGGCTTTTCAAAGAATCATTTATTTTAAATTATTTTTACTTTAAAGTTACATGTAACTTTCAGGTATGTGTTTTGACTATGTCTTGTTATGTACTCGCATACTGATGCCAGAAAGAATCATAGAATCATAGAATGGTTTGGTTTGGAAAGGACCTTAAAGATCATCTAGTTCTAACCCCCAGAATAATTGAGTTCCAACCCCAGAATGGGTACCCAAAGGCTTGGAGTCACTAACAATTATTAGACTTCTCCTAAGATGTCTCTTGCTCACTATGTAGCCAAATAATCATTGATATTCAGACAGTCTTCCAAGAACTGAGCCTTTACTGTGGAGCACATCCAAACCTTCCAAGTCTGCAGAAAACTCAGGATAAAATTAAATTCCTGACAGTGGTGTGAATTCCAGCTTGAAGTAATAAAAGATTATATTTTTTTCTAATCCCAGATAGAGTCTGAGGGTGAAAATAAAATGAAAAACTTTCTCTTGGAGATAGGGATGGCTGTAAGTCTTAAACACCCTTGGAGAGGTTATTTTTTATTTAAATATGTACTATGCAGTCTATTGGGAACTGTATATATCACTTGTAAATTCTGGTTTGATTCTATGAACTCTCTGTATATTTCTACCTTTGTGCTATCTTTTGGTGTACTTGTTAGATGAAATCACACCAAGTCTGCAGCTGAAAGGGAAAATGAATACAGATCTTCTGAAGCCCAGGTCAGACCTCTTTCCATTAGACTGCCTCTCCATATACTGCCAGTAAAAGTGGATTTTTTTTGCTTGATGTAATGTCAAAATCCAGGTCAGTTCAATGAAGCAAAACCAAAACTTTATGGTTTTAGCTTTGAAATTTCTCAGCATTTATAAATGAAATGGATACTATGAAACAATTTTGTTTACAATCCTGTACCATGGGATAAAAATAGCTGAAGGAATTTTCACAGAGAAAAAGCAGCCTTTTTCCTCTTTGTTTTGGCTGAGTGAAAAATCCAACAGAAGTACCTTTCTATTTAATGTAGTCTAATGATTGGCTAAGCTCAGATTCTGAGCGCTAAAAAAAAAAAAAACAAAAAAAAAACCAAAAACAGAAAATCATCCCAAATCCTGTAGAGAAACAAGTATTTTCCTAGGAAATAGGCTTCCTGCCAGACAGATCTGTATGCATAACTCCTGGGTTTAGGGGAAAGAAAGTCTAGGGCACAAAGGAAAAATGCACTGTAAATTGTTGGGGGCTTTTTCCTCAGGAAAATATATTTTTTCTTTGAGTACTTTCTTTGAGTACTTTGAGTACTCACTTAGTATACTCAGTTTTCCAAATTCTTTCAAGTAACCTTCCTTCCTTCCTTCCTTCCTTCCTTCCTTCCTTCCTTCCTTCCTTCCTTCCTTCCTTCCTTCCTTCCTTCCTTCCTTCCTTCCTTCCTTCCTTCCACCCTTCCACCCTTCCACCCTTCCTTCCTTCCTTCCTTCCTTCCTTCCTTCCTTCCTTCCTTCCTTCCTTCCTTCCTTCCTTCCTTCCTTCCTTCCTTCCTTCCTTCCACCCTTCCACCCTTCCACCCTTCCACCCTTCCTTCCTTCCACCCTTCCACCCTTCCTTCCACCCTTCCTTCCTTCCTTCCACCCTTCCTTCCTTCCTTCCTTCCACCCTTCCTTCCTTCCTTCCACCCTTCCACCCTTCCACCCTTCCACCCTTCCTTCCACCCTTCCTTCCACCCTTCCTTCCACCCTTCCTTCCTTCCACCCTTCCTTCCTTCCACCCTTCCTTCCACCCTTCCTTCCACCCTTCCACCCTTCCTTCCTTCCTCCCTTCCTTCCTTCCTTCCACCCTTCCTTCCTTCCTTCCTTCCTTCCACCCTTCCACCCTTCCACCCTTCCTTCCTTCCACCCTTCCTTCCACCTTTCCTTCCTTCCTTCCTTCCTTCCTTCCTTCCTTCCTTCCTTCCTTCCTTCCTTCCTTCCTTCCTTCCTTCCTTCCTTCCTTCCTTCCTTCCTTCCACCCTTCCTTCCTTCCTTCCACCCTTCCTTCCTTCCACCCTTCCACCCTTCCTTCCACCCTTCCTTCCACCCTTCCTTCCTTCCTTCCCCCCTTCCTTCCTTCCTTCCACCCTTCCACCCTTCCACCCTTCCTTCCTTCCACCCTTCCTTCCTTCCACCCTTCCTTCCTTCCTTCCACCCTTCCTTCCTTCCTTCCTTCCTTCCACCCTTCCTTCCTTCCACCCTTCCTTCCACCCTTCCTTCCTTCCTTCCTTCCTTCCTTCCTTCCTTCCTTCCTTCCTTCCTTCCTTCCTTCCTTCCTTCCTTCCTTCCTTCCTTCCTTCCTTCCTTCCTTCCTTCCTTCCTTCCTTCCACATTTCCAGTCAGTTGGTGATTGTAACAAGCATATTAGACACAAGTTTGCAGTGGCGGCACAAAATATCTGGGTTTACCTTCAAACTCTAAAGGAGCAGCATTGCGATGCAGAAAATTGCAGCACATAAATTCCTATTTCATCTCTATAGCCAATGCAGACACAAAAGCAAATGTATTTTTAATGGGGTTACTTCCAAGCTGCTATAATGGATATTTTATTATGGTTTCCATTGTAGAAAATTCTGAGGGTGGAGCTCAAGTGGAACACTGGGTTGTTTATACTCTACTAAGGAGGGATTTGAGGCAACCTGTGTATAGGACTGGGAGTAAGGAATTGCAAGACAGCTTTTGTGCTGGTTTCCTTGAGGCTTAAGGCAGGAAACAGTTTTCATTTTCTGCCTTAATTATTCTTTGTAAAATGAGCATGAAAATGTGTTTCTGCTTTAGAGGACAGATATGAGGCTTAAGACTGAAGACCGAAAACCTAAAATCTGAGGGTGAAGATAGGGAAAAAATAAATATCACTATCCTTCCTCAAACATCCTGTTCCACTCTTTATATGGTTGCAAATTACCTGTGATCATTTCAAAGTACGTATCTCAACACAGGTTGCACTTCACATGATGCAGTCTTAAGAGACGCTGAGGTCTGAAGGCACAGTTCACGAGTGGACATACAGTGATCAGGAGGAGCAAGGCCCAGACCCCAGGATCCCCCCAGGATCTTTTCCAGTGGACCTAACAACATGCTCTGATTCTGGCACGTGCCTGAAGTACACAGCTCTGTCGAACACCAGCTCTGCTAATCTTCTGTTAGGGCCTCTGCTGACTCCAACATAAAAACACTGTAGCTCCTGGTAAAATGTTTGCTGTGTTTCAGCTGTTATGGTAACTAAGTAAATCAAATCTCTGGTTTTGGATGCTTTCCCTCTCTCTAACCCAAACTATACTTTCAACTCACTGTCCCTCAAGGATCCTATTTCAGCATTAATATTTTATGTATTGAACTATGATAAATAAAGAATATAAACATGGAACATGAATGCATTCCTGAAGGATAAAATAGCACTACAAACCCCCAATTTTTCTTTGATTTTGACAAATTATTTCTTAAGAGAGTAAAAGGTGTACCTAAGGAAATGCCCGCCAGTCAAACGTTTAAATGAAAAACAGAGCAAGAAAACATGCAAAGCTTTGAAGTACTAACTAACTCTGTCCAAAATATACCTTGGGGAAGTAAAAGTAAGACTGGTATGTGTCCATTAAAAGATACACACATAACCTTTGATTTATTTTTTTTTTTGCAGAGGACTTTGAGATGATAGGAAGAACATGTTAAGAAAATGGGATTACATCAACCATACGGGGACTGGGGAAGGAGTCAGTCACTGGAAACACTTGTCTCATGTTTTGTCCAAGATATTTCAAGTGTTTTAAATCTAGCAAACTTGATGCCTTACAGAAGTCTCAAAATAGTAACCACTCTTTTATCTATCTATCTATCTATCTATCTATCTATCTATCTATCTATCTATCTATCTATCTTAAGATTTTTCTAGTTGCAAGAAGAAATCCTGGCAGTGTCACATTTCTTGGCAGAGAGATTTTGCAAATAAAGGGGAAGGGAAGGGAAGGGAAGGGAAGGGAAGGGAAGGGAAGGGAAGGGAAGGGAAGGGAAGGGAAGGGAAGGGAAAAGAAAAGAAAAGAAAAGAAAAGAAAAGAAAAGAAAAGAAAAGAAAAGAAAAGAAAAGAAAAGAAAAGAAAAGAAAAGAAAAGAAAAGAAAAGAAAAGAAAAGAAAAGAAAAGAAAAGAAAAGAAAAGAAAAGAAAAGAAAAGAAAAGAAAAGAAAAGAAAAGAAAAGAAAAGAAAAGAAAAGAAAAGAAAAGAAAAGAAAAGAAAAGAAAAGAAAAGAAAAGAAAAGAAAAGAAAAGAAAAGAAAAGAAAAGAAAAGAAAAGAAAAGAAAAGAAAAGAAAAGAAAAGAAAAGAAAAGAAAAAAGAGAAAAGAAAAAAGAAAAGAAAAGAAAAAAGAAAAGAAAAGAAAAGAAAAGAAAAGAAAAGAAGAAAAGAAAAGAAAAAAAAGAAAAGAAAAGAAAAGAAAAGAAAAGAAGAAAAGAAAAGAAAAAAAAGAAAAGAAAAGAAAAGAAAAGAAAAGAAAAGAAAAGAAAAGAAAAGAAAAGAAAAGAAAAGAAAAGAAAAGAAAAGAAAAGAAAAGAAAAGAAAAGAAAAGAAAAGAAAAGAAAAGAAAAGAAAAGAAAAAAGAAAAGAAAAGAAAAGAAAAGAAAAGAAAAGAAAAGAAAAGAAAAGAAAAGAAAAGAAAAGAAAAGAAAAGAAAAGAAAAGAAAAGAAAAGAAAAGAAAAGAAAAGAAAAGAAAAGAAAAGAAAAGAAAAGAAAAAAGACAAGACCCAGAACACTTTACATACTGGGTGGAAGGGAGGGAACATAGTAACAATGCAGAAAGGTCTCTGTAGCCTGGTGTCTTCCTTCCCTGTAACAGAACAAAAGCTCTTGGCCATCTGGTGGAAAACTTCCAGTTCTTTGGAGGCATGATAGAGCCAGACTTCTAGTCCAAGTCTAGTGCTGGTGTGAGATATTAATGTCATATGATGCTTTACTCTGTCTCTTACATGTCTTCCCTCCATCATTTCACAGATGTTGAAATCTGCTATTTGTCCCCCTCAAAAAGGTGAGCATCCAATAGTAACAACCAAGCCCATATTACAGAGTAGGGCATAATTTCTGACTTGCCCTCGACTTGTTTTAGTAGAAGATAAAAATCCTGATCCTGAGATATTATGAATTTTGAATAACAAAGTCCCACCTAGGACTCTGTAACTAAGTAAACCTGGATGGAGACCTTGCATTTTGCATTATAAATTGGCACAAATGATGCCACTTACTGCACTATGGCAGACATCAGCAGGAGGCTTACAAATGTCACTTGTAATTAATAAAAACTGCAATCTCAAATACATTTCGCAGTTTGTTCCCGGGGAGAAGTACTTCGCACTTCTTGAACTTTCAGCCTGATGGGCTCAGCGCACAATTGGTGCAGTTTCTTTTCAAGTGGATAATCCAGTACACGGCTGAGCAAATGACAAACCAGATACAGAATGAAAGGTACCCCTTGCGGCTTGGAGAACCAGAGAAACAATGGAATCCGCAGGACATTTCTACTGAATCAGACCCTTGTTCTCCTCCACAAAGGAGGAGGAAAAAAAAAACACGGTGACACATAAAACATGTGGCAACAAATTGATGGCAACTTCTACAAAATGGGAACATGAACTACATGGCATGTGGATAAAAGAGAAAGCATCTGCAAAACATGTGAGGAAAATTGTGAATATAATTCTAGCAATTATGATTATAGTGTTGTATACGCTACTGCACTTAATTACAATTCTCTGTTCTTTTCATGCTATGGAAATGGACTAAATGGACTACAAAATATATCTCAAAAGACAAGCAATCTGTGGCATGAATAGGAACCTCCTTTATCTTAATACAATGAGGCCTACATTTCACAAACATGGCAGCATCTCTCTGATAATTCTTCAGAACAGAATTTTGATTACAAAATGAACATTGTGAAAAAAAATTAGCAGCCTTTATTATTTCATCTGAGAACATGAATAGGATTATTAGGATTATTAAGAAGAGTTGTTTTACTTTTTAAAAAGTAGTTTACTTTAGGAGTTACATTAAAATGGTAATAACTCCTTTTCTTAAAAAAATCCAGTGTTATTTTATTAAAAGGAAAAGAGGGTTTATTTTTATTTTTTTTTTTAAATTAGTATGCATGCTTAGAACTTTCCTCAGTTTTCTTTATTGGAATGTAAAGGTGTGTAAGTTTTGTATAACACATACTCAGTTAAAAGTTAAAACAACTGTCATAATCATTAATCTTAAACTGTGAACCAGAACATTTTTTCTGTGTAGATCTATGAAATATTTTGCAAATAATGAATTCTGTTTAGGAACATTGATGTAGAAGGGACCCCTCAGGGAACTGAATTAATTTTCAGGGTTTTTTTTGTATGCACTAAAAAATGTACACTTATGTTTTAAGTGTCGGTTTCAGGCAGTTCAGATGCTCCACTGAATTAAATGAGCCAGTGCAGATTTACAGGACCTGAAGAAGTAAGCAACTATAACTATAGATAGGGGGAGTTATATGAAAGCATGGCATTGTACAACATAAGTTTTTCAGTGGCACAGATGTGGGACAACAACTTACTTGAGAATAGTAAAGCTGGGTGTTACACGATTCTGCATAAAGTCGCACTGATAAAACCTGACAGTTCATTGCCCATCATGTATACTGAAAGTCTCATTCATTTTATAGATTTCTTTTTTGAGTATTTAAGAGTGAAATGAGTTGGAAAACATGCCTCTAAAATAACTTAGGAATTCTGCTTGTGTGTTTGGAGACGGAGACTGCTGCATAAGAAAACTGTTGGAGGCTGTCAGACCTGTGCCATGTGTGTGTCCAGGGTCGGGAAAATTGTTGGTGAGCCTTGATGACTCTCATTTGGGTGGGAGTAGACTGAACAGTGAGATGGGTGAGGCTTGAGGGAGAAGGAGGCTGAATCCAAGATTTCAGCAGTGGCAAAACAAATATTGGCAAATGCAAAGGCTGTGAAAGTGCGTCTGTTTGAGGAGTGGGGGGAAACCAAAAGATGCAAGACTATAAGGTGAGAAGGAAGAAGGTACCAGGAAGTGTCAATGTCTGGGGAATTTGGTTAGTTTAAGAGGGAACCCAGCATGGAAGACAGCAGCTAGGAAAAAGATGGCAAGGTGTGAGCAAGGCAGAGAGAACACAGCTTGGATGGGAAGATGGATGTAAGTGTAAAGGCAAACCAGCCCATGGAGGCATGCTGACCATAATGGTCATTCCCAGACCTACCACCCAGGAACACGCAGAACAGTGAAGAAACTGAGCCAGAGATAGGCACATAAATGTACTTAACTATGTCATATAATCATGGATTTTTTTGGTTTCTGCTCAGAAAGGCCTATGAAGGCTGGAGGGAATGTTATTGACTATCACATGAACTTTTTTTCAGGATTTGTTGTAAAGCCACACCCTTGCTTCCTGCAAAAAATATGCGTAAACTAATGGGACTTCCACTGAGCCCTGTAAAAGACCCATGGACAACTGGGATCATGCTCTTTGAAGCAGAATGTGTAAGGATACCAAAACTAGCAAGGAACAGACAGTGCCCAACCTCTACTGGATCATGCTAGGCTAGTAAGTACCCACATCTAGTGATATACCATTCAGACGTATCTGGACAGCTGTCAGGTGTCCACCCAGCAAAGGTCTGCATAGGCTGTGTTTGGGTTGGTAAAAACTGGGTATAATTTATTTCTTAAACACTTTTCATTCTAAATTCAAATTCTAGATTGTCTGTAGAGTTCATCTGCATTTCTCTTGATTTACACTGCCTGCTATGTCACTGGTAAAGCTGGTACTCCTGTATGTGACATATGGTAGGAGAAAATTAACCCTTTGTCTTCTCCCAGCTGAATTCAAGCTCATTTAGACCATTGCAAATGTCCAATATTTACACTGAAGAATTAAATAACATTCAGATTTCCTGTGCAACACTTGCTGTTTATTTATTAGCATTTTCTTCTTTCTTTTTCCCTCTCTGACCATCTCACCTATGAGCAAGCTGGTCCCTGTATCTACAGTCCGTACAAAAGGTAACATCCTTGCGTGAGGTCATCTAACTGAACATTTCTTTCACCCTTCTACTGCCTTCCACAGAGGCTATGTCTAGACTTAGAAACACAACCTAACTGAGATTGATTTATCACAGTTTGGACAAGCTGTACAGCTTTCAATCTCAAATTTGATCTCTTCCTGTCTGTATTTTCTTGGACTCATTATAAGCCTCCCTCTGTAATCAAGATACCCTTGTTTCAGTACAGAATAGCAGGAATCCAGAACCTACCACACCTTTTTCACTGTTTTATTAAACTTGTGTTTCACCAATCGTCTGGGAAGGACTTCTCTCCAGAGGCTTTTTCTTTTGATGCGTTTTGTTAATACTTTTTTGCAGGAAGAAAAAACCTCTTCCTCTGCAATACTTAGTCCTTGCTAATAAACAAAAGATGGTGCTTTTTTTTTTTCCTTTTTTTTGCCATGGACAGCCACATCTAGGAAATAGCTGACTCCTAAGAAGTTAGTTTGAACATATATAATCAGATTACAATAATTTAATTAAAGATCATTTAAAAATCTAATGTTTATTATTAGCTTGTGTACTTCCTAATTATTTTATAGGCTTTTATTTTTTATGGCAAGAATCCAGTAATTACAAAGCTATGGAACTCGATACATACACAAGCAAAGAAATGCATTTGCAAACTTTGTTTAAAGAGAGAACTGTCAGAAATGTCACAGCATAACGTTTCACCAAAGGGAAATAACTTTGCTTTTAATGATGTAGTACTTCTTTCCCTTGTTAATATACTAAAGACTGTGTTACCAATTTTTTGAGGGAAAGAGGGCAGAAGAGGCTGCACTTAGAAAGCAAAGGGCTGTGTAATGTCATCAAAGCAAAAATATTAAGAAGCAAAATCAATACGTCAGTGTTCACCCAATGCATTGTCTTTTCCAATTTTTCTTGTGGGCACCAGAAATAGATTCTAATCTCAGTTGAATCCTGATCCTGGAAACACTATCCTTACCCACAAAGAAAAATAATTGTACTGATTTTGAATGAATAGAAGTTTACACAATGAAAATTCTGAATGCAAACTTTTTTATAATATATTTGGGACTACTTTGTATACTTAATTAGGTAGTATCTTTATGGCTGAATTAATGGGTTGGTTACACAGAACCCATACAGATACAGTAAGGTCAGCAAAAAGAATCAGCCCTGTCAGTACAAAATGTTAATTCATTAGGTCTTATTTCTGAAGAACTCCTGAAATCTTGTCCCCATCCAAGTTCCTTCAGAAAGCAGTGGAATTCTTGCACTGATTTTAAGCAGCATAGAATGTCAGAAATAAGTTTTCCACTGGAAATGGAATTAAAAAAAAGTGTAACACATCTATAGCTTATACAACTTTAAATAAGGGTTTTTTAGTCTGCAACTCAAACACAGGCACTGTAAAAATAATGATACTATAGTTACCTGGGGAATTCAACCCATTGGGTATCAATTTTATTGTAAAGATCATGTTTTTAATCCACCTCTACCTGAGTACCAGATCAAACCAATGCCAAACCAAAGAATCAACACATTAAGCAAATGGACTTGGTACCTGATTCCCAATTACTAGAGTTGTTTCAGGTGGAAGTTTACTTCTACTGATCAGAGAAAATTATTTGTCCACAGATGGTGGCAAAAAACTGCTTGCTTTGCTCTTTTAGTATTAAAGGTTCCCACTTATCTTTTAAATTTAGACAGTAGCATTAAGGATTTGATCCAAAGATCATTGAAGGTACCTATTGAGGTCTGTGGGTTTTAGATCAAGACTTTAAAGTGGGTGATAAAAACTTAGGGTGAAGAAGCTGTTATGGTACACAAGCCAGGCCCTGCCCTAAGTTTGAGCAAGAAAATCAACATAGAATCATAGAACCATAGAATGGTGTGGGTTGAAAGGGACCTTAAACATCATAGAATCATAGAATGGTTTAGGTTGGAAGGGACATTAAAGATCATTTCGTTCCAACCCTCCTGCCATGGGCAAGGACACCTTCTACTAGAGCAGGTTGCTCAAAGCCCCATCCAGCCTGGCCCTGAACACTTCCAGGGACAGAATATCCACAGCTTCTCTGAGCAACTTGTTCCATTGCCTCACCACCCTCTCCAGGAAGAATTTTTTCCTGATATCCAGTCTAAATCACCACACTTTCAATTTAAACCCGTTACCCCTTGTCCTATCACTAGAGGCCCTTGTAAAAAGCACCTCCCCCCCCCCCCAACCAGTTTCCCTGTAGGCCCCCTTCAGGTACTAGAAGGTAGTATAAGGTCTCCCCAGAGTCTTCTCCAGGCTGAACAAGCCAAACTCTCTCAGCCTTTCTTCATAGGAGAGATTCTCCAGCACCTCCAGGCATGACACAGGAAACCAAGGGATATAACACACTGCAGTTTGGGAAGTCAGCCAAAGCTTGCAGGAATAGATAGACTTCATGGTTGCTTAAAGAGGAGTTAGGCGAGAGGCGGAGAAACCACACAAATAAATGGACAGGGGTGCTGAAGACCTTTTGGAGACTTGGTTCTTGCAAGGGCTACACATAGTGCCCTCATAGCAGCAGCAGTAAGAGCAGATAGGGCTGAGGTAAGATGGGTACCTATTGGAAATCTCATCAGTTCAGATTTGACAAAACTGGGGCTGATGATAGGGAGAAATAATTAGATGCAGGTTATTTATTTGTGAAGAGACAAAGGCAGAGAAAGGATGGATGGATGGATGGATGGATGGATGGATGGATGGATGGATGGATGGATGGATGGATGGATGGATGGATGGATGGATGGAGAACCAGCACAGAAAAATGGACAAGACATGGGATATATGATGGGGATAAATTCAAAGCCTGACCAGCTGGAGAGGAAAGCATGGGATGGGGCCATCAATGCTATTTAAGTCCATTTGATATTTTCCTGCTTCTATTTCTACAGATGTTGGTAAAGCTGTGATTCCCTGTTTCTGTTAATCAGAACGACCAGGCGTGTTCATACCCAATGTGTCCGTTGGGATTATGCATTGAACCTCATTGATGGCTGGACCCCAAAATCAGAAAAACATCAGTCTCACATCCAGTAGACAAGGAGAGGAGAAATCCTCAGGTCTCAAAGACCAACAGATGTGTCTTTCCTTTTAACAAAAGTGTCAAAAGTATTTGAAATTATCTTGGTAGATAATATAGAACAATAGAGCTGAAAACAATAGAGCTCTATGAAAAGCAGTAAAACTCCATTAAACCTTGTTCAGGCTTCTACAGACAACCATGCATTAGTTACCAGCTGTACATAACTATTTAGTCAAAGCATCTATTTCAGTGACAATTCTCCATCAAAGGGATAAATGGAAGTATTGTTGTGGTGGATTCAACAAGTTGGCTCTGTAGATTTCTGTGCATCTAGAGGTTAGGAGTAGGTATTGTTCTGCTTTAGCTCACGCCTTCCCAAATCTGACACAATCAAACTGGATTCCCAAGTCCCTCCCCATATCACATGTGCTCACAACATTTGCATTAACTCATAGCCTAGAAATGAGAGACTATTTGCCTTGATTACCCAAATTTAAATAAGTAGGTAAATTATCTCTCCCCAGTCAAATCCCTCATCTAACCTCAGAACTCACCCTCTGTACTA
The DNA here is from genome assembly GCA_027574665.1 of Rhynochetos jubatus. Classification (NCBI taxonomy): domain Eukaryota; kingdom Metazoa; phylum Chordata; class Aves; order Eurypygiformes; family Rhynochetidae; genus Rhynochetos; species Rhynochetos jubatus. Next base: position 129,949,476 of record CM050649.1, on the reverse strand, counting down.
ACTGATTATCAGTAGTTATCTGCAAGGGGGACAAAGATGAAAACTTCCACAACTGTTGAAGAGTGTGTATCGTTTGACGTCAGATGAATGCACGATATGCTGCACATCATGCTTCGCATTTTTTTGTAAATAGCAATGAAATTTTACTCCCAGGCCCAACTGCTAAACTTGGTCCAGTTGTAATGAAATCCAACCTTTTGTTGTTCAAACAGGTCAGGTTTCTAAACGACATCAACTTCGTGGACTGATATTTCTGTTCAATGACCAAGTTTAGGCAGCCAGGAACTGCTGCTTCTCTTCATCCTAAGGGACTACTTTAGTTTCATACAAATATGGTCTGTGAAAGTAAAGGATGAAATAACCTTTTTGCCAGAAAAGGCTGGAGAAAGTCAATTCCCCATTGTAAATAAAGGGTAAAGACCAGACTATTTAGTTTTTTTCAGGAACAGTTTGCATCTGTTTCAGGTGCATCTGCCAGAAGAGATAATTTTAAATGCAAGCACTTTGCAACATTGACAGTGATATTAGTTATGAAATGCTGGAACACTAACACAACAATAGATTGGAAAATCTGAAAGGAAATTGCCATGATCAAGAAAGGAAGAAAAATATTTCCTTATTGCAGATTTGTATTTTCTTTGGCTAAATATCCTGTTGAAATTGTCTTTGCTCAGTAGCTGGTGCCCATTTGTTTGTATTAAAAGGGAGGCAATAAAGAATTTAAATAATAAAGATAACATAATTCTTCTCTAAATGTAAACTACTTTAGAGTAGACATAATAAAGACTTTTCTTACACAGAATGGTTGTCTGGGGAGACGGTGAGGGTACAGGCAATGTTACAGCTGTGTGATGGAGAAGGCATTGCCGTGCAGATTTACTGCCCTACATCATAAGCAGATAGAGAAGAAATGCAAACGGCTTTTTAGGTGAGCAGGTGAGACATGACATTGACCAGACACTTCAAAGATAGTTTACAAAAAGAGAGAGGATTGGTATGACCTTCTCCTGACTCTCATATTATTTATTCTGTAACGACAGGTTAGTGATTCTCTATGGCAACCGCCCCAGATTGGTTCAGGAGTATCTGTGGCTCCTGAGGGACTCTCTTGAAACAACCCCTCTTTCTGTGTAATCATTCACTGCCTCTCAGAGTGGTGTAAGAAGGTATGAGGTAGGCTATAGAATTAATATGATGGAAACTTTATTGCAGATATCTTGATTCACAGGCAAACCAGACTCCTTAGGATATAAGAGAAGCAGCAATGGGAAGGTGAAGGAGACCAAGAGCTGACAGGTAAAGGAAGGGGAGGCAGGGAGCAGAAGCGGTGGAGTGGCAAATGGAGATATTTATAGTGGCTTTATGGCCTCCTGCTTCAGAGGTCAATTTTCTCTGTGGGTCTGGAAAGTGTCTCTGATGAGTGCCAGAGTCAGCCAGGATTTGGGGCTGGGACTGTTGGCACCTCTTTCTAAATAGACAGCGCCCAATAACACCAAAAGGGCTTGACAAACCTAAAGATATGTTTCATAAGGATATAAAGGAGATTCTTATTGTAAAACAGAGAAGTCACAGGTCATGTTTAGTAAAAAAGTAAAAAGGTTTGAAACAAATCTTATCTTGCCCAGTCCCTCATAAAACTGGCCCCTTTCTTCCCACCTTCCCTCCACAAGATCTGGGTTGAGACTTCTTTCCATCACTCTGATCCCTGGTTATGTGTTTGCTTCTCTGGCTCCTAGTGCTTGCATCATCCCACCTCTCTCCCATTCTGCCCCATCTTGCTCTGTCCCTCTCCTGGAAGGAAAAACCTTGCATTGGTCTGGAGTGCAGAATTCTCCTGCCTTGCTTCTCAGCCACGTTCTGTGAAAGGATATAAGCAATTACCTCAGTGTCCTCTGCATCTGCTGCCTGGGCTGCAGGGATTCCTGTCAGGTGTTGGGCAGGGGATGCCTTCCTGTATTATCACATGGAAAACATGACACAGGAAACCCTGACCCCTATGGAGAAGGGGCTGGAGACTAGCCGGGATACACTGCAGAGTTAACACATCACCAGACACCTATATCCAGGTATCTAAATCCCACCCTTCTGTCTATGAATTAGTAATATGAGTATAGCATTTTCTTTCCTTGTATTTGCTTTACTCAGTTAATTACAGTTGGATAAAAAGAGTTGTAGACTTTGGATTTGATTTTCTCGGTCCTTTGCATGTGTTTTTCTGCAGTGTTAATGCATTTGGATAAACTGCTTTTGCAGACCGTTCCCAGAGGTGGGACAATGTCTATGTGTTTTAAATTAAGAGTTTGTAAGGAAGGAAGGACTTCTCCAGTTATATACTCTGCCTCCATACAATAGACAGGCCAATGTTTTGAAGAGAAGGAACTGTATGTATATAAAAACAAGCTTTATTTTAGAAGATACCCATTAAAAATTAGTGCTATGAAAATATTAAGTGCAAATAATTTACAAGAGAACATGCACATAAAAACAAATAGGGATTTGAAGTGTTTCTTGTCCTGTCCTGCATCATCTCATGCAGTGGAACGATAGGAAAATTTTAAATACTCACTTTCTGGCATAAGGGATTTGGCAGTGCTGACTCTCCAGCACCAAGAAGTCTCTTTCCACAAGAAAAAAAGCCTAGAAGCACTGAACCATGAGAGACAGTCGGGTTGGTTGTCAAGATTTGGATACAAACTATGATCATCCTTTAAGATTTTCAACTCTTCCCACCCATGGAAAAAACATCCATGGGCATATACAAACCATTCACTGCTTTGAATATACACCAGCCAGAAGAAATTGCTAAATTCATAGTTCCTAGGATGGACTTCCTATCTATCACAGGCCATGAAATGTCACCTAATATACTTCTAAATTAATCTTATGGTCAGTCATAAGTCATCAATATGTTGTTTAGGGGACACATGATTCAAATACAACCCACTGAATATGGGGATGGAAGGACAATTTTATTTTCCTGACCCCTAGTGGAGGTCCAAAGCATGTGATAATACTCTTGTAATATTTCAAATACTATAAAACTTTTAAGAACAGAATTTCCTGTTTCAATGCCCAGTCCCAAACGAAAGTAATCACTGAGGATGCTCTGAAAGCCTACATTTCTCTGCAGAGAGCATCTAAATATGTATATGAAAAACCCCAAATGTTTCCGTCAGAAACTACGAACAGTTGGCTGTAAGACAAGGACAGAAATGAGAGTGAACTTCACATGACAGGTAAAATATGACTGCAAGTTTCTTGCGTGGTGGTGCAAAACCCTTATCAGACAATTTCTTTTAATTTCAACCCTCTCCTGAAAAGAAAAGACACCAGCAACATGTTTCATGTTGCATAGGTGAACTGTGTAAAAACAATTAGAAAGACATCAGTTCATTTCATATTCATATTCTAAGCTCTGAAACAACTCAGAGGTGGACAGAGGGACTGTAGCTGCTCAGGGTTCAGGGCTTGCATATAAATATTGAGATAATCACATCTTAGAGTTTCTTCTTCCCACCCTCTGTAAATATGTGCTTCTCATTATTCAGTTCATAAATTGTCTTCTTGATAAGGATGCTGTTACAGTGCTGGATTAGAAAAAGGGGAAAGGATTCAATTGCTTAAATGCTGAAGTAGCACTTTAGACATGCCACAGTATCCAAAACATCCCCATGGAGCTGGTAGATATGACTGGTCATCTTCTGGAATAGAATAATGTCTGGAAATTTTGGATGAAATATGTTGTTTGTGGAAGGAGACAGTGTCCTCCATGAGGTGAGTCAGTACCTTTAAGATTCAATTTGTCCTCCAAAGGGAGTCCAGGGTGAAAATATTACAAAATGAAATGCTGCAAGCAATGCCAACAATGTAGTTGGTGAATTTAAGACAATGTTTCATCAAAGTACACCCAAACAAAAGTAGGCATGGATTTAGCAGGCTAAAGCATGCATTTCTTCTTCTCAGAGTGAAAAGACTTTGAGGAAAAAAAGGACAATATCCATGCAGGGCTGAAGCATGTTATTTGTTGTTGCTTTTGTACATTACAGACAAAGTTGCCATCTTTCTTTTCTTTCAATTGAAGGAATTAATTTTGGCCACCATCTCCTCCCTCTATTTTTTACTTGTGCCCAGGAATACATCAGTAATTCCCACGTCCCCCAAGAAAATATTTTTTTCTGAAACAAAATGGAGAATAAAGTAGGGGGACAGGAGTGCTTCACTGATAATAAAAAGTAAATCTATGAAAATTGATTAAAAAGTTAATTAAAACTTTTCTAAAATTAATGGTAGCTACACAGTTTGCTTGGTAATTGGTGAGACACACACATTGCCTTAGCACAATGTTCCCACTTAGGTACAACAACAAGCCATTAATTGATAGATTGCTGGTAGTTTTATTAAAGATTTTGTTCTTATTAAAGAGTCTTTATAAAACGATGCTCTGTGAATATATTAATCCAAGTAAAATTAAATCTCATCTTCAGTTTGCAACTTGATTAATTATATTTTGGTAAAGGAACAACACAATCAGAACATCTTTTTACTCTTTTCTCTACTAGCTTTTGACTATCAAGCCAAGGTACTGATGGCACAAGAAGTTGAGTTTTATTTTTCTTTCCCATTCTAATTCTTTTTCCAGGTGGTAAATCTACAAAAGATATGAGCTTAAAAGAAACTACTAAATGTCTGATAATAATTAAGTATCACGTAGTACATACCAGAGATTCTCAGAACTGTCAGTCACTTTCTCACTTGTATCTGTCACTGTTACTAATTTTTTTTGTTGGTTTTTTTGGGGTTTTTTTTAATGCTACTTAGTACCTAAGGTACACCAAAGAGCATTTTACATAGCTTTGGATCAACTTTATAGAAAGGATCAAGCCTGTATATGAGACTAGGAGGCAATGTTTTCAGATTTCCCCAACAGTTCTTTCTTGAATGAAAACTTCATTCAGTCTGGTCGCTCCATGAAAAGGTTATTATACATAATCCTATTCATTTTGCCTTGAAATATACAGAATGTCCAAAGAATCAATGTTGCAACAGAATTACTGTGTAGGTACAGTGCAGTTGACATGTATACGCTCAGCAAGTCCATTGCTATGCTGATGTGTCAGACATGGGATTTTCCCTGTTTTCCCAGATGCAAAATACAATGTTTCGTAAGAATGATCTGCAGATATAATGTACAGATTTAAAATGTACCGTTTCTTAAAGACTGATTTTCTGTAGCCCATATGGCATACTGCAAGATGCTATTGTATGAAATATATTTCATCCAATGACAAGCTATTACATGACTTTTTGATTTATGCACAGAAGAGAACAGTGGCATTGGAAGGGTAACAAATATCATGAGCACTGTGGTGGTTGTTTTTATACAGCGTTACTAAGATCTGAAAAATAATGGTAAATTATTTCGTTTTAGCCAGTACTTATTAACAAGTCACCTGTGCCAGTCAAAGTTTGAAGAGATGACCCTCCAGCATGAGACTTTTTTGGTCCATCCTAAAGTCCATCCTGATCAGAAACTGAAAACAATTCCTTTTTCATATTTTTGTTCCCTTTGTAGAAACACTAAATGTCCATCTGTAACTTTTCCACAGTATAAACTCACTTAATTACTTCTGAATAAGAAATCACGATCCTTGGAGCTTAATGAGATGTTTTACAGACCATAACTGCAGGGTGCTCATTTTTATAAGGAAGACAGAAAGCACTGTAAAAACCCATAAAATTAGACTTCAGACATACTGAAAAGTTCAGTTTGGATGACTGAAGATGAAAGGCTGAGATTGCTTTCCTCTTTCTGTATCCATCTGGGGTGTGTGTGCACCTTAACTGGTCACTGAAGCTCCTGCTTTTGTCACTGGAGAGAGGTATTTCTATGCTGTGATTCATCTAACCTTTTTGAGATGTCTCTGATGAGATGAACTGAACCCTCGGAGTCGCCATATGCTGTGAAATGAGCCTAATGTGACCGGTGCAGGCCCAGACACACACACTGTCTGCATTTGCCATGTGAATTCTTCCCTTTGCAATAACTTAATTTGCTGTTGGCCCTGTTCATATATCTGCTATGGTATCTCCATTGTCACAGCTGACCTGAGACTACCCTAAAAACTAGACTTTTCTGGTGATGAAGGTCTTCTCTTATTTCCT